>OX592701.1:37500-1237500 GCA_951361185.1 Ochropacha duplaris | reverse complement strand
TTTTCCCGGGACAAAAAAATATCATTTTTTTTATTCTAGGATATGATCGTTCAACCTTGCGTGATTTAGTAACAACTTTATAATATTTGTAGAATATTCATTGTTATTCCTATTTTGAAATTTCTGACATTTGACACACAATTTGATTAGCCAATCAGCATCCATTCCGTCATGTCTGTTATTGGATGTTACTTTTGCGTTTCATTCCACGTAACTTACTAAATACCATCCTTAAATATACTATTTATTTGCAATATATAAAAAATAACAATCATGTAGGTCCTCACCTAATTAAAACTCGAGTAGCTTTCACTTCACATTTTAAATAAATATACCGATATAATTTTATTTACTTCCATAATACCAACTATGTAATGAAGATCTATTTTAAGGCATTCCCTGTATTTAATTACACTGCACGATACATCACATCACATAATTATTAAATTGTTGCACGTAATCACAAAACAGATAAATACAGAAAGAACGCTCTATACATGGACCTAGCGTCTGGATAAAGTTAGACATGATTAGCTTGATTGACGATGGCTAAACTGGTTCGGAGATCCAGCTTTCCGCTTTAGGCTTGGCAACGCTCTACATACAACATTAAAAACAATAGTTACACCCACACAAAGACGAAGTGCAACGAATTTAACGCGTACACTGTATACGTATTTTTAATTGACTTACCACTGATAATGTGGCCGATGTATGCTGACAAAACAGATTCTAGAACAGATTTTCAACTGCTTAAGATTTGGTGTGAAAAGTTCTCTATTCTGCGCCTCACTACTCTTGAGGAAAGACGACTTCGTGGCGATCTCATTGAGTGACTCTATTACTGAGGAAATGGTGAGCAGTGTTTGTCTTTGATCGTGTACGATTAATTTTACAAAATCCTCACGGGAAAGTACAGCTTACCATACTTAGACAACATATTCATTAAGTATGAGAGCACAAAATCATCCCGTGGGCATCAATGTAAAATTAATCGTACACGATCAAAGACAAACACTGCTCACCATTTCCTCAGTAATAGAGTAGTCCAGTGTTGGAATCGATTACCCGATGATGTGATATCAGCGACCTCAACAAACGCTTTTAAAAACCGACTGGACAACTGGACAAAAACTAATAAACTGCATAAGTGATCGATGAAGTGCGACCCTTACTTCAACACTGCAAGATGTAGACACATCAGCTCCTAAGCTGCTCGTCTATAAATAAATAAATTTTTAAGGTCCGCCTGATGGTAAGCGGAGTATCACTGGCCAGTTGCCATCCTTACAAAAATATGTTTTTTTTTTGGGAGGACAGAATGGTGGAGGCCTGAGGGGCTATAGATTGATTGTTTAATAGTAGGTAGATCGTCGATGTGAATATGTGCGTGCACATCGTATTTTAAAGATAAATAATACCTTCTGTCTGTATCTATTTTGTGTAACGGAAAACCGCAAACTAAATCACGAGGTAAAATTTAATATAGAATACGTTATTATTCATTCTGTATTTCATGATAAAGTTGTGTTTGTTGAGTACATAGATAGTTGTCTTATTGTATACTGTTTTAGTGTGTAATTTAATACTGTGTTCTAATTGATATTTAATGTGATATAATTTGTCGTGTCTTTTAATTTGAGTTCATTGTCGTAATTCGTAAGTATTGAAGGTAACCCGTTGTAAGTTTAGTTTTGATTAAAATATAAACAGTCTTGAAAAACATAAAAAAAATATTTCATATACCGGCTGACTTATCTCGTGGATACTGGATCTCTGCGCCATCACTCACACGGACATGCTGACTCTATAGATATTCTCATTCAGAACAGACATTTGTGTGCATGAACATTTCAGTGAGGCTGGTTGTAAATATCAATGTATATACCGTTATCTAGTTTCCATAGTGCAAGATCTGCTTAGTTTTGGATCCGGTTAGTTCTAGGATATTATTTTTTTATATTCATAGGAAATGAAGAAATTATTGTTTCATCATATTTTTTTAAATATTTTATTGAATATAAAATTATCATTACATTTTTTTGCCACGCGTTGCATTACCACGAGGTAGGGGTTTTATGGTTTAATATTAGTTGATAGACTCGTGGGTGAATTTCGGTTTCTTTATTTTCTTGTGTGTAAAATGTCAAATGGCTCGTGTAACATAAGGGTGTTTGTCAGATAGCATGTGTAATATGAGGGTGTCTGTCAAATGACACGTGTAAAATATTCAAATTCAAATATCTCTTTTATTAAGTAAACTCATTATAAGTACTTTTAATCGTCACATGTTTGATATTACGAAATATTATTTACTCTAAATTCTAATGCAAGATGCATAAAAATAAGCTTGTGTGTCAAATAGCACGTGTAATATGGAGGTGTAGGTATGTTAACTGAGACGTGTAATATGATGGAGTATGTTAAATGGCACGTGTAATATAGGGGTGTATGTCAAATGACACGTGTAATATGAGCGTGTGTGTCAACTGACACGTGTAATATGATGGAGTATGTTAAATGGCACGTGTAATATAGGGGTGTATGTCAAATGACACGTGTAATATGAGCGTGTGTGTCAACTGACACGTGTAATATGATGGAGTATGTTAAATGGCACGTGTAATATGGGGGTGCATGTTAAATAGCACGGGCAATATGGAGGTGTATGTCAACTGGAACGTATAATAATAATAACGTCTAAATAATAATATGATGGTTTATGTTAATGGCACGTGTAATATGATGGTGTGTGTCAAATGACACGTGTAATATGAGAGTGTATGCGGTCGTAGATAAACTGCACGGGTCGCAGTCGCTGTCGACGGCGGATGGCGACAACTTGAGCGTGTGCACGAGCGACACGGACGAGTATCGATATGAGCCGCGACTGTGCGCGCGGAGACCCTCCGACAAGCCGCATCTAGACTCGCTACAGATTGAGGTACTACTAACTTACTATGTAAGGTACATCTCATCACCATAAGGCGAAGATAGCTCAGTGACGTTGGATGCTGCGGTGAGCTTTCGGTGAAGGAAAATATCAAACTCAAAACTCATTTATTCAGTTTAGGCCCTGGTAAGGCACTTACGAACGTTACCATTGACTCTACCACCGGTTCGGAATACACTTAAACTGAGAAGACTCCGGCAAGAAACTCAGCAAGGCAATTTTTTTTTAGCAGTGGATCTTTCTTACATTTATTTACATTTATAGTAAGGTGTATTTGTAGTAAGGTGTACAACACATTGGCAATCCCCCTGGTATTGCTAATGTCTATAGGCGACAGTAGTCACTTACCATCATGTGACCCGCCTGCCTCGTTGTCACTAGTGACATAAAAAAAAAAAAAAGGCGACGGTAGTCACTTACCATCAGGTGACCCGCCTGCCTCGTTGTCACCTGTGGCATAAAAAGAAGCCTCTGGTAACCAATGTACTAAACTAGTTTTGAATCTATTTCTCATAAATGTTAGTGTCTCATAAGTATTAAATCTGTCAAATCAGGCTATCCCAATGTCATGTCTCTGGCTGGCTACCCGGCAGTTGCACTTGAGAGCCAGTTGCCTTCAAGCCTCGACGACATATTAGCAAATCCCCCTAGTATTATAGTGCCTGTGTGACAGACTTCTGACATAAAAAAAAGGGAATTAGTTCTGACTAATTTTGATAGCTACTTAATTTACGTTGAAATCAAGTTATAACACAAATTTGACGGAAATTAATTTCATCATTGGTAAATTTAACATCACAGTTACTGTGTAACGTTAATTAATTTTAAACCTAATATAAAGTCTAGTTTTGTGCGCAGGCGCCGTTGTCGAGCTCATTGAATCAATCGATGGCGCTGCCGAGTCCCGCGAGCACTATCGAGTCTCTCACGAGGGAGTTCCAAGACTCTCTAGAACTTTCACACTCCAAATACGGTAAGAATTCATTCAATTTCTTTACAGGTTCAAAGCGAAATACCACTTACAGAGTTATCACGAAATCTCAAAAGGTATAAATAAATGCTACAACAATGGCAGGTATATACTCGAATCCGCTAAGAAAAGATTTTTTTTTAATTAAACCCCTAGCTGTACAGGATGATTTTATTCAAGTGGGCGTAGATGGCTAAATTCTTAACCAAAGGAAATAGCAAAAATGCTGAGTAGTCTCGAAGCCGATTTTGATGAAAACTAAAACTGATTTATGATATAATCATTTTACAAGCCAGCAATCGAACCCGTTGTTGAAAAAAATACACAGCCTGTATTATAACACCATCCGATAATGAAGGCTCAAATTCTCATATCTAACTAAAACTAAAAGAAAGTGCTATTTTTTAATAAACTAATATTATTTTTGTATTCCCATACTTATTCGACTCCTTCCAAAAATTTTCAATACACCAAGTACAAATAAAGTAGGTACCTACATATGCCTGATAAGTACCCATTGGGTTATTGTTTGGTAGTGTCAGCGAGCGACCGATCGTCTCTCAGCGTGCACGAACACGAGCACGAGTCGCGGTCGTGCGATCGTGACAGAGACAGAGACAGAGATAGGGAGCGAGAGCGCGCTAGTGACTCTGCACGCACAAATGCCGCGGGATCTCTGCGCCATCACTCACACGGACATGCTGACTCTATAGATATTAAAGATGATGCTAGAGGTACTTATTTTTTTTAAAATTCTGGATAAGCTTGTGTTAACCACTATCTCACCATGGTAAGTGATAATGTGGCCGAAGGTGGTAAGCACACAAAGCCTAGATGGGAACTGACTCTCAAGTGCAGCTGTCGGACCGATTGGTGACAGATTTTCAACTTGAGAGTGGGAGCCAGCCAGTCGGGTACCATTTTTTTATTCTTTAAATATTTCGGCTAACAGCGTAGTCCGAACACAAGGGTAAACTGAAAATCAGCGCAGCGTACTCAGGTTAATGTGAACGCTGCAATCGCTGAGTTTATCCTATTGCCATATTATGTTTTATTATTATTATTTTTGATTTAATATATATATATTTTTTTATGTGCTTTTCTCTATGTGCTTACTTGTAAATGTTTTTTTGTTTTTTTTTTGTGGCAATAAATTACATTTTTATTTTTATTTATTTTTATAAAGTCCCTACCACCGTGCCATAGTTTACACATGATTATAGGAATCGAACCTATTAACTATCATAGCCTTATTATCGCCTCATTGTTGCCTCTTTTTCAAAAGCAACCTTCCGCACCGTTCATTAGAATCTACCTAGACTATTCATAACTGCTTGAAGAGGCCTATTTGTATAAAAATATTTTCATTTCACAGTAGGTCAAAATCTACTCAATTAGAGTTTTATGCATGTAGCAAAACCCCTGGAAGTTTTGATTAGTGTGAACATTTGTTTAGGTGACTACGTAGTCCGTCAAGACGAGGACAAGATCCGCAGCAGTGGGTCACGGACTCACAGCGAGGGACGGACCGTCCCTCACACTGGACATTCCAGCTTAGGATCTGGTACCAGGTCACTATATTCTGTCTATAATAAATTTATTTTTGCCTTTTCATCGGTCACTTAGAGACTCGGTTCTAAGGCTCCCTATAGCCGACGTAAAATCTTCCGGTCTTGTGGTCAAAATCAAAACTCATTTATTCAGTTTATGCCCTGGTAAGGCACTTAAGAACGTTACAATAGACTCTCCTACCAGTTCGGAATACACTTAAACTGAGAAGCTTCCGGCTAGAAACTCAGCAAGGCATTTATTTTTCAGCAGTGGATCTTTCTTTACATTTTCAAAAGTACATTTAGATACATTTTCAAACATTTACATTACTACACAGAGAGAAGCTACTACAACCATATATTTCTGTCTTCCATATAATGAGCCGCCTTGTAGTAGGTAGGCTTTTTTCATTAACCTAAGTTTAATATAATTTGGTATCACGTGGGATCTTATTGTAGAAACGAACACAATTCCCGAGAAAAGATTTATTGACTTTAGCTAGCCTGAATCACAGGTGTCACAATTTTAGTTTGTTTACCCCTCAAACAATTACACCTACAGGAGGTAAACTGATTCGACAATTATCCCACTAGCTTAGCCGCCGTCTTGGGGACGCTCTGTCTAGGGAGAGAGGCTCCCGAAAAATGATGCTTAGATTTTTTCTCTTAGATAAGCTTGTGTTTAACAACAATCACAGCAAGCGAAGTGATGATGGGGCCGAAGGTGGTAAGCACACGAAGCTTAAAAGGAAACTTAACTCTCAAGTGCAACTGCCTGAACACACCAACAGGTGCTTGGTGACTTGAGGGTGGTAGCCAGCCAGTCAGGTACTAAAAAGTACCCTAACCGTGCTATGGTTTCCTCACGATATTTTCCTTCACCGAAAGCTCAAGCTCACTGTAGGATTGAGCTGTCATTGCTTTCCTATTAGAGCGTTTTCTCACACACACACACACACACACACACACACACACACACACACACACACACACACACACACACACACATATACACATACACACATACTGCCCGACACGATATCTGTACTGGGTGAAAATGTTTGTATTGTCATTTATCATTTATTTACTTATTGCATTCATGGGTTTACACAGACCTTAAATTATACGTGCGTTTACACGTATAGCACACAAACAAAAATGATGTGTGTGTGTGCTTTTCATTATGAGCCGATACCGATATCGTTTCGGGGTAGTGTGAAAACGCTCTTAGCGCTTAGCATAAAGTTGTTTGTCTTTTTGTGATAGACGAAGCAACTCGTCGTCAGTGGGCGGGTCGGGTGGCTCCGGCGGCTCTCGGCGACGCTCGGCTGGCGACGAACACCAGCTGGGACTGTCTCTGCGCACGCGCACCACGTCCGGTCAGCGCCTCACCGACATAGAGATACTGCAGCAGGTCACCGTGCTCAACTTAGACACAGGTTACTTTACTTAACTTCACTTACCACTTCACAGGGGCTTTATTCATCAACGCAAAGCACATTAGGAAAGGGTTTTTAAAATTCAACCACTTTGGTGTAAAACGGGAAGGCTAGTAAAACCGCTGCAAACAATTTTTTATTCGCTTAATTAGATAATTTTATGTAATAGTCATGAAATTTAAGGTGACCATTATTTCAGTATTAATTAGGGCGATGATAGCTCAGTGGTAAGTGACGTCGAATACCGCGGCGAAGGTCGTGGGTTCGAATCCTACAATGAGCTTGAGCTTTCGGTGAAGGAAAACATCGTGAGGAAACCATAGCACGGTGGTAGGGTACTTTGTAGTACCCGACTGGCTGGCTACCAACCTCAAGATGGAAATCTGTCGCCAAGCACCTATCGGTGTATTCCGACAGTTGCACTTGAGAGCCAGTTCCCATCTAGGCTTTGTGTGCTTACCACTTTCGGCCACATCATCACTTACCAAAGTGAGTTTGTATTCAAACACAAGCCTATCCAGAATAAAAAAAGAAAAGGAATTCATTATAATTAACTTATAAAATGCCCAATGAAATCGCGATTTAATGAGATAGGAAAAGTATTTCAAGATGGCGTCCCGCAGTGATCCTACCCTGCTATGTTATGTCACAGTATAGTGTGTGCAAGGGCGGATCCAGCTTTCCAATGACTATATTAGATGACTAGCCAAGACGTGCAACCCAGCGGCTGGATCGGCCCTTGTGTGCGTGTGCGCGTGTGTGTGTACGTGTGTGTATGTGTACGCGCCAGTAACGTGCGGGTCGGGATGGGGGTCGGCAGGCGAGCGCGTGCCGCTGAGCGTGGCCGAGCACACCCTGCCGCAGTGCATCAACCCGCTCAGTCTGCACATCATGCGACTCACCTCCGAGTACCGCGCCAGCCACCACGAACACCACCATGACCTCGATCACGATCACGCCAGGTCAGTATCCACCTACTCAACTTTGTGTCCTTTATAAGTAGCATGGGAATTGGGATGTCACAAAATATGTGCCTATGTAACTATTGGAACGAAGTTCTTTTAGGGGCCGTCCATTAATCACGTGATGTTTTTTTTGAAATTATGAATCTCCCCTCCCCCTTGGTGATACGTGGTAAGGTTTAAGACCCCCTCCCCTGCCCAAAATCACGTGCACTTTTTTCTTTTTACTTCATTCGTTGCCTGGCAACGGCGAGTCAAGGTCACAACAGGCCGCATTTTGGTTTAGAAATTGCGCGTTAGATGAAAAATAAATACACGTGATATCTTACTACAGCCCCCCCTCCCCCTTGTGATATTTCGTGGGTTTTGCCGAACCCCCTCCCCCCCTTTCAAGCCTCACGTGATTAATGGACGGCCCCTTACGCGGCTTGCACAGACATAAATATTTTCATACTCATAAAAAATAAAGGGATTATTTACAGTGGGCAACCCTTCCTCACATGTACACACCATTATCAAGACGACATTACAGGCTGTATTGCTAAAAGCACAGCATCTTTATATACATTGTACATCACAACGACAGTAGATTCAGTTGTAAATAACACAGTAACTGGTACCCACTTTTTAGTACATGTACAAATATATTTTATTCAAATAGGCACTTGTTAGACTCTACTCTGAGCTGGGCGGAGTGGAGAATAGTGGACCGTGATTTGGCCAATCACAGTGCTTGAAATTTCCAATCCGTATCAGTGGAAACAGTTTAAGTGGAGCGGAGAGGACTTTTAAATAATATATATGAACACGGGACGATGCGGCGCGATGTGTAGGGCAGACTTGTCTGGATGCCGTGCGCTGCATTTTGTACAAGACGTAAAAGCGCTGCTCTTTTCTTTACCGACAACATGATGTATGCTTCAATATTGGCTCCCCAAGAGATTAAATTTGACTGATTGAAACATGGCTTAATGCAGCTCTGCAGGTCTATTATGTAAAAGAAGCAGTAGCAAAGCGACAGTCGACAAATCGGTTAACAGCAGCGATCGCGAAATTTACGCAAACCTGTCGCGAGACACATAATCGTCCCGTCTGCTCAGCTCAGCTCCGCTTCAATGGAAACACATGCCACTTTTCACTGCTCTTCGACGCTCCTTCCGCCCAGCTCCGCATCAGTGGAAATGCTCCCTAACGTACGGTTCGGAAGGTTGCTTTCGCTGAGACGCATTGCATTATCCTCAGCAATTACTTTTAGGCATTCAATAATTTATTTATCTAGGCTCACTAATGGTAAGTACGTTTGCAGCCCAGATATAAGGATAAAGAGTTGGCGCAAACGCCTTTCGATCTCTCTGTACGGCGCCGGGGCCAGTCTCAACATGTTGCGTCGGTCGCCGTCCGCGCCCTTACGACCGGCATTGTCTAACCTCAGTATACAGACTAGGTTAATTTATTCGTACCTACATAGTGTTGAGTTCATGCTCATTTTGTATTTAAATAACATTAACTTTTTTGGCTATGGTTTTTGTTGCCTCCACTCTTGAAATTGTTTGCAATTTAAAATTATCGAAACTTAATTTTTCTGAAGGTGGCATGAAATTGAGTTGCCATACAACAGGTATGGTGATTGTTTTGAAACAACTTTTGTTTTGCTGGAAATATGAAGTGTCCCTATCAATAAATATCCCTTTTCACGCTACCTCTATAATGCCCCAAAATAAATAAGGCTTACTTCATTCACTCCTATGGACTAGCTTAATAAATGGGTTTATATTTCGTGTACTTTTAGGTCGTTAATGTTGTGATAGATCTTTTTCGAACCTCCCATAAGGTGCTCTTGAGCTAGCTAGCCCTACTCGCTCTTTTGGTAACCTTGAAAAGGTAATCTAGTAAAAAAAACTGTCAGAAATTGATTACAGGCGACAGAATTTGAAGGCGCGTAAGAATCGTGTGCTGAAATTATTCAAATAGGCCTTTCCAAACACTTAAAACTCGGCTATTACTCTTTTTAAAAATAACTTAGACTTTTTACATTCAATAATTATTTATCTAGTCCTTCTTATAATATTTGCGTATTATGGCGACAAAAATGATTTTGTTTAGGTGATAAGAGTGGAGGATCCAACAAAGATCATAGTTTAGACTTCTTTGTGTATGTTTGATTTTAAAAGGTTGCTCTGTAAGTTATACTATAACTGCGAAGAATCTTTTTTATTGCATTGCATTAAATAACAAAAAGTTTGAACCACCCTTATTGACATCATATTGTACACATACACACGCAAAAATACAACTTACACTCGGCCTTTAACCCTTTGACCACAGTAACATACAAGTGCTTTTGTACACGTTTGATCTCATTGCTTAGGTTTCCCATATTGTAACAGCTATTTCTTTATAAATGTAATAAAAGTTTAGATTATTTAGAGTTTACATTTAACATGCTAAATATAACATGCGTTTTTTAGTTAATGTTATCACAAGTTTACGTAGGACAGCAGAAATACAAAAAAGGATCATGCTACATTTTTTTGTTGAAATAAAGTATAATAATTCCATCGTAAATGTTGCTTCAGAAGCTTTAAAATGTTGGATAAGTAAAATATAGCTTCTAAACTAAAACTAGACTAATTTAATATCATATTTCTTTGTAACAAAACATGAGAAAATGATAGAAGACGTTTAGTCCGTGAAATGACTATAATGCCATTAAGATTGTTACAACAAATTTCATGAAATTGGCATAGACTAATTTGACAGCTTTAAATATTTTCTATCCTTTACCAATAGTGCGTGTAAGAAAGGGATGTAGTGTTAAAATGGTTTAGTCTGGAAACAATAAATCGAACATTGAATTAATTGTAGTTGATATTGTCATTATAGAAATCTTGGCTTGAGTTTACCAAGTCAGTATTGCTAAACGTAATAACGTGGTATGTAGCTTAGTAATTTGAGTTATACCAAGATATTTATCCAAGGTAAATATATATTGTTGCCTCTATATTTTGTTATTTATACAAAGATGTGTCGTATACAGAGAAACGGACGAGGAAAGTGAGAGTGTATGCGTGGGTGGCGTCGAAGATGAAGCGAAGGAGACCAAGAGAGATTCCACAGAAAAACAGACAACTATCAGAAAGAAAACCGAAAAGTAAGTGTTATACAGATCATTTTAGAGCATCAATTATTTTGTATAGAATAAAAAAATCCCAAACACAATTAGCACATATGAAAACCCCTTGTCTCGCAATGGGTCGGTAATCGCAAAAGTTTTTATAAAAAATAAAAATGCACTTATGATATTTTTATGTTTTATTACAAAAATATTGTACCGATTAAAATGAGATTTAAGATTGTCTTCTTTTTATTCCATTGAAAAATATCATTGTGAATGCATACATTAACAGTCTTTAGTTTCGACATCATGGTGTGTAATATGTAGAATATTGGTTATTTCATTTTATGTTTCATCGCTCTAGGTTACCAACCGCCAATTTAGTAAAAAGTCATTCTCAAGACGGCATAAACTACAGGTGAAAAAGTGTTGCTAAAACTAACTGTTTCAATGCTATCAGCTAGATAACGAAGTGCTGTTGTGCCGAGTTTTATTACTAACTAGTTTTCCGCCCCGCGGTTTCACCCGCGTTCCCAAAGGATCTTATCTTTTCCCGGGATAAGAAAGTATCCTATGTCCTTCTCCAAGGTTCCATCTGAATCGGTTCAGCGGTTTAAGCGGAAAGAGGTAACAGACAGACAGTCAGACACACTTTCGCATTTATAATATTAATATGGATGTAAATACATAAATAAAACTGTGTGTTTTAATTATACAAACAAAATTCCGGCTTATTAACTCCTTTTTGCATAGGTACTTTGTAGTACCCGTCCATTTAACCCTCAGGCATCTACCAGAGTGTGCCGGCAGTTGCGCTTCAGGGCCAGTTGTCTTCTGCCATTGTGACAGTCGCCAACGCATTGACAATCCACGGAGACCAGTTACCATTAAGTGGTCCATATACTATCATGTGAACCAACAAACCATGTTCTAGCAATATCAGAAACGGTATTACGGCATAGAACAGTCATTTTCTTATATAAACTTGCATAAAAAGGAAGTCAAACCGTAGTCCAAACACCTAAGATGCGACCAAAAATCTCCAGCGAATATTTAATGTAAGTATATTTCTTAATCCCAGGTTAAAACGTTTCTTCGGGAGTACGGTAAAGAAAACCGTGGACGCGGCGAAATCTCTTGCACAAGAAGTTTCACATGCGAGGCATAAAGAAGATGTGGCAGATATAGCAGATGATGTAAGAGGCGAGCATAACATCAAGTTGAAGGCATCCAACTCGCACAAGGGACCGTATGACTTCGACGGGTGTGTTAGACATGTGCAGGTATGATATCATTGTAGATTTGCCCAAAAATTTCACATAGTCTAACTCTGGCTCGTAGTGGGAAGATTGTCCCAAAACTATCTAAAATCAAGTTTTTTTTTTATTCTGGATAAGCTTGTGTTTGACCACAATCTCACCATGGTAAGTGATGATGGTCGTGGGTTCGTATCCTACAATGAGCTTGAGCTTTCGGTGAAGGAAAACATCGTGAGGAAACCACAGCACGGTAGTAGGGTAGTTTGTAGTACTCGACTGGCTGGCTACCAACCTTATGTTGAAAATCTGTCGCCAAGCATCTGTCGCTGTGTTCCGACAGGTGCACTTTAGAGCCTTTAAGGCATTGTAAAAGGTCTACAACACATTAGCAATTCCTCTAGGTATTGCTAACTAGCTGTCCCCCGCGGCTTCACCCGCGTTCCGGTGGGATCTTATCTTATCCCGGGTCAAAATACAGCCTATGTTCATCAGGGATAATGTAGCTTTCTAATGGTGAAAGAATTTTTCAAATTTTGCAAACTTCATGCAATGAATAATTCAATGCAAACAAACATTAAAATCATTCCTTTTTATAATATTAGTATAAATGGATATAGGCGACAATAATCACGAGACAATATTCACCTGGCACTTGTGGTAAAAATGTCTTATTCACCCCCCTGGTTGGTGTATAGGAGATGGGTGTAGGTGGGATGGGTCCAGGCGGCGCGGTGTGGTGCTGCAAGTTCAGTGTGTGTGGAAGACTGCTCGCTACCGCTGGACAGGACCGTCTGCTTCGGGTCTGGGTCACCAGAGACGCCTTCCACATGTTCCAGGTACATTCCGAAACTTTCACCGCTCATAGTACTCATTCATATAGACAAATTTTGCTTACATGTTTTGGGAGCAACTTGAGCTACTTTTTATCTTGGCTCCGCGGAAACCGAGTAATGGGATAGTAAAAATATTATACAGTAATGTAATATAATTCTCATAGAAAAATTGAAAAACTTCCGCTTTTAAATATACACACACATTCCTAAATATACAAATTTTCTGATAATCCTTACAAAACATAAACTTGTAAGGTGTTTCGATTTTTCTGATGAGAAGTGTATAAACATCTATATACATTAGTGTTTACAGTAAGAGTGTCTTTTAAGTCGTTTGCATTAATTTAAGCAGCGCAAGTTCAAGTACAGAATTCCTTACTTAACCAAAATTTTTGCAGCAGCTGACTTTTATTTTTGACATCCATTGTCGCTCCCATTGTGTATATAGTAGGCATTGTCTGAATATCCACCCCTGCAAGTGATACTAATCTTTATAATCACCCTGTATAGTTACAAGTATAAAAATATGTTGTCTAGGTTCGATAGAAAAATGACCCGGCTTAATAAAATTTCTCCCCAACAGGACATGCGAACAAAATACAACGCGGAGCAAAAGTCATCGCCGACGCCATCTCAAGAGTCTCTCGCGTCGCTCTCAGCCCCTCCCCCCAGCCCGGAAGACCAGCCTCCCCTCGGCCCCTCTGCCCCTTTCTGTCCCAAACCCTTCTGCGTCTACTCCGGCCATACTTCCGACCTTCTCGATGTGTCCTGGTCTAAAAACTACTTCATATTATCCAGTTCTATGGATAAGACTGTTAGGTTATGGCATATATCGAGGGGGGAGTGTTTGTGTTGTTTCCAGCACATAGATTTCGTGACGGCTATTGTTTTTCATCCAAGAGATGATAGGTACTTCCTTTCTGGCAGTTTGGATGGGAAGCTGAGACTATGGAATATTCCTGATAAGAAGGTGAGTTTTTTTTTATTCTGGCTAAGCTTGTGTTTGGCCACAATCTCACCATAGTGAGTGATGATGTGGCCGAAGGTAAGCACACAAAACCTTGATGGGAACTGGCTCTCAAGTGGAGTTGTCGGAACACACCGATAGCCAACAAATTTCCAACGGGTACTATAAAGTACCCTACCTCCGGCTATGGTTTCCTCACGATGTTTTCCTTCACCGAAAGCTCAAGCTTTGTAGGATTCGAACTCACGATCTTCGCCGCGGTTTCCGACGTCACTACCACTGAGTTATGATTGCCTTGATTTACCATATTATTGATGGCCCAAGCCTAGGCTTTGGGCCAAGAGGTACGCAAAGCCTAGAAAGGATCTAGTGGAATTTCAGTTGCAGGGAAACCTGTGCTGAGTACCCAACCACTTGTAAAAGTCAAGAAACAATAAACCTTGCAGAGTTTCTTGCCAGTTCTACTCAATTGAGGCTGACTATGACTGGTAACTTCTGCATCTTCGACTTTCATAGGGCATTTAAGAGATGCTTTCGCTCTTTCCTATTCTAAATCCCAAATATCATGGACTTATCCTTAAAATTTTCAAATTATAAACAGCAAAAATGGAAAGCCTGAACATAGATAATCATGACTTTTGACCCGTCCAAGTAATTGCCTATTAGTGACAAAGCCATTCTGACACTCAATGTTATTACAGTTCTCTCTTGTGGACCAATAAAGAGTATTGAAATTGTCTCCATCAGGTGGCAGTTTGGAACGAAGTCGACGGCAAAACGAAACTGATAACAGCAGCGAACTTCTGCCAAAACGGCAAATTCGCCGTCGTGGGCACATACGACGGACGATGCATATTCTACACAACCGACCAACTTAAATACCATACACAAATCGACGTCCGATCGACCCGAGGGAAAAATTCAACGGGAAGAAAAATAAGCGGAATCGAACCCATGCCCAACGACGACAAGATCCTCGTGACATCAAACGACAGCAGGATCAGACTCTACGACTTACGAGACTTAAATCTCTCGTGTAAATACAAAGGATACGTCAACGTATCCAGTCAAATAAAGGCGTCGTTTTCTCACGACGGGAAATACATTGTGAGCGGTTCTGAAAACCAGTGCATCTACATTTGGAAGACTTACCACGATTATTCAAAATTCACGTCGGTGAGGAGGGATAGGAATGACTTTTGGGAAGGTATTAAGGCTCATAATGCTGTGGTGACTTGTGCGGTGTTCGCGCCGAATCCAGATCATATGATCAGGATGATTGGTGAGAGAGAGGAGCAGGCTAAGGCGGCCAATAAGGATCTGGAAGATAAGGAGGAAGTGGTAAGTGGAACACGTGCAATCTTCTATTTTACTCCCATAAAGATTTATCGTCGTCTGCTTGCCTCTTTCTTTTTATTTATTTTTTATTCTGGATAAGCTTGTGTTTGACCACAGTCTCACCATGGTAAGTGATGATGTGGCCGAAGGTGCTTAGCACACAAAGCCTAGATGAGAACTGGCTCCCAAGTGCAGTTGCCGGAACACACCGATAGGTGTTTGGCGACAGATTTTTAACTTTAAGTTGAAAGCCAACCAGTTGGGTACTACAAAATACCCTACCACCGTGCCGTGGTTTCCGCACATTGTTTCCTTCACCGAAATCTCAAGCTCATTGTAGGATTCGAACCCACGAACTTCGCCGCGGTATCCGACGTCACTACTGAGCTATCATCGCCTTAAATGGCAAAACTAAATAAATGGTTTAAACTAAATACATAAATGGTTTAAACTAAATACATAAATGGTTTAAACTAAATACATAAATGGTTTAAACTAAATACATAAATGGTTTAAACTAAATACATAAATGGTTTAAACTGAATAAATGATTTTGACTTCACAGAAGGGTGCAGAGGGCATGGTGTCTTCGTCGCAAACCGGCCACGTCCTAGTGAGCGCAGACTTTAACGGTTGCATCAAAGTGTTTGTTCACAAAGCGAAGCCCAAACACAGCTCGTTACCAGCCTCCGCACTCGCCTAGCAACACCTTTACATTCACTAAGCTGTGTTTCATTAAGCTGTGACAAGTTTTTGTGAAGGAGATTAACTATCTGTGGCGTACCATCCGTCGTTTTCGTGGAATACTCATTGAACTAATTTCTGCAGTCTAAATAATTAACTCAAACGCGATAGTAATCCATACTAATATTATACATTCGAAAGTGTCTGTTACCTCTTCACGCTTAAACCGCTGAACCGATTTAGATGAAATTTGGTATAGAGATAGATGAATCCTTGGAGGATTTAGGATACTTTTTATACTTCTGGACGCGGCATGTTGAGATCTTTCGTAAGTTTTGTGTGAGGAATAACAACTTACTTTCTATTATTAATGTGAAAGTTTCATTGGATAATTGTTACGTTTTCACGCAAGAACTGAACGGATGTATTTGATGAAATTTGTCACACAGGTAGCTTATATCCTGGAATGAAACATAAGATTATTTTTATGCCGATAAAAGATAAGATTTTGAATTGGTTTTGAATTCCGCATTCTGAATCAAACAATGTGCCCATAGGGTATTCATCGTGAGCAAATTAGCATCCTAACCCCATGAAAATAAAGTTGTTTATGGATTAGCATACGAATATTACGACCATTAGATTAATAAAGAAACGTAACAATTGGGTAAAAAAATTAAAAATATATATATGTGGTGTTATTTAATGACCAACAAAAATATATTAAAAATAAATGCATTGTTTAAAAAAATTACATTCTAATCAAATTCAGATGTTATATCGATTATTGAATAATCGATGTAATAACTAATCGATTGTTATTGATACAAAATATTTTAGTACCAAAAATTATTGAAAATTAATAACTTTCGGTACACGTAATATATTTTTTAAATAACATGTAACTGTAACATTAACCTGTCAGTTCTTTCTTGGGACAATCGGGGTTTCAGAGTCCGCACCACTTGGTTCTCAAATGGGACAATCGGGACGATGACATTTACTTGAAAATTGGGCGCGAATTTTGAAATTTAGAAAACTGTGCGCGAGTTGACGAGTTGTTTGACAGGTTAATGTCGCGAGTCAACAGATTAAGGTGGAATATTATCTGTATTTACTTTAGATATTTAAACATGAATACTTACCATTTGCTTCTAAATTAGATGTGTACAAACATACAAAATTGTATACTTTATTATATGTATTTTTTTGTATGTGTATATAAAAATAAACTAACTTGTGCAATTTATTTGTTATGTTTAGCTTAGGTCGTCGTACTTTTTATTTTTATCACAAATCTATTCAGCTGAACTTACAATTACTATTTATTTTTCTTAGGCTGTGTTCTTCTTTACTTTTCTTGTTTGTTTTTTAATAAGTTCTTGCCTTAATTAAATAATAAAAAAAATGTGATTAAAATTATGTAATAAGTGTAAATTTATTAATTAGTAATTTTAATGTATAGAAAACTTGATGCCATTGTAATCGAATATCAAAAAATGTATGTATATTTTTAATTAGCATTTATCATCATTAAATAAAATCGTTATTTAAAAAAAAAAACATTTTAATTAATTTCTTCCGAAGTTGCACTTGAGCCAGTCTTTAGGGCATTTTAAAAAGGTCGTCATCACATTGGCAATCCGTCTGGTATTGTATGTTTATAGACAACGTTAGTCACTTACCATCAAGTGACCTACCTGGCTTTTTGTTATTTTGACAAAATAAATAAACTAATATGCAATAATATAATTTTATTCAGCAACATTTAAAATATGGAGTGTAATAAGGAATGTCATACAATATATTTACAATACAATGTCTTACAATTAATACATTTTCAACTTAATACAAAAAAAATATCAAAGCACCTACAAAATATTAAAACTATAAAAATGAGCATTGCCTTTCGTATCTGCCTTGCAGTTAAGTACTTGAATCTAGTCAATAGTTTACTGTTAAAAACTATTTATAGACAATAACAAAAAAAATTGTAAGAAATATTTTTGAATCAAAAAAATGCATGTTGAAATGCACATTTACTGGCAAATTGAGCCTTCCAAGCATTGTAAATAGGTCGAAATTACATTGGCAATACCACTAATATTATAAATGTGAAAGTTGTAAACGTAAAGTACGTCATGCAAAAACTACTGAATATAATAGATTTTGATAAACTAGGATCACAGGTAGATCTTGGAATAAAGCATAGGATATTTTCTATTCCGGGAACGATAAGTTATAGAAACACGGGTGAAACAGCTAGACTGACACAAAAAAATCCTGGGCTTTTTTTTAATTCTGGATAAGCTTGTGTTTGACCACAATCTCACCATGGTAAGTGATGATGTGGCCGAAGGTGGTAAGCACACAAAGCCTAGATGGGAACTGGCTATCAAGTGCAGCTGTCGGAACACACCGATAGGTGCATGGCGACAGATTTTCAACTTGAGGGTGTTAGCCAGCCAGTCGGGTACTTACTACAAAGTACCCTACCACCGTGCTATGGTTTCCTCACGATGTTTTCCTTTACCGAAAGCTCAAGCTCATTGTAGGATTCGAACCCACGACCTTCGCCGCGGTATCCGACGTCACTACCACTGAGCTATCACTGAGTAATACAATGGAAAATAGTTTAAACGGAAAAAGTTAATTTCTATAACAATTATTCGAAACGTCATTTGGGTCTTTTGATTAACAAATAAAGCAACCGAATGCTACCTCATTGTGGTACAGTCAGCTCCAAAAGTAGATCACTTTTGTACAGTTTCATAATAATCTATTGACAGTTTTGTTGTATGGAAAGTTATGTAAAGGTGTGGAAAAACATTTTCAAACAATTAGCGTCATCCGGTGTGGGAGCAAATTTGTCGAATGCTACGATGTTTGCAAATATTTAACAATGTGAAACACGGCTCTACACTTTGGGACACTGATCTAAACTGTGGGACACTGATCTACACTGTGGGACACGGCTCTACATTTTGGGACACTGCTCTACACTAAGGGACACGGCTCTACATTTTGGGACACTGCTCTACACTAAGGGACACGGCTCTACATTTTGGGACACTGCTCTACTGTGGGACACGGCTCTACATTTTGGGACACTCACTGCTCTACACTGTGGGACACGGCTCTACACTTTGGGACACGGCTCTACATTTTGGGACACTATTGTAACCGCTATGCTTTCCAAGGCGGTTTGCTACAATTAAGACTTCTCTTAGAATTCTTTTCTCTTCGCTCCTGTTTGTCAGGTCGGTCGCTGGTCGGTTCTTCGAGGTGTCGATGTTGTTCCGGAGAGTCACCGCCGCCATCCAAGTTCGGAGGCTTTGTTAGCAGCTGGGGGGAGGTGATAATTAATAATCTTATTATTATTATTGTTACCGAGGTAATGACTACAAACCTCAGTAATGAAGATACCAACAATGAGGATAATTAAAACGCTTATAAACAATTTAACTACCTATCGTTACTACACATTCATTAAAAAAAAACTATTCTCGGACTTTTGTTCACACACGGCTATCTGATCAAACAAACAGACAAATGTTTGTCCTGGATGGGAATCGAACCCACGACCTGCGGCATAATAGGAGGGTTAACCAACCACGCCAACTGGCCCGTCAATAAAATGCTAATAAAGTTCTTTTTTAATGTAATAGCATCCACTTGTAAAAAGTAGTATATGTAGTATATCAGTCATCTGGTTTCCATAGTACAAGCTCTGCTTAGTTTAGGATCAGATAGCCGTGTGAGAATATTTTTTTAAATTCTGATTAGCTTGTGTTTGACTACAATCTCACCATGGTAAGTGATGATGTGGCCGAAGGTGGTAAGCACACAAAGCCTAGGTGGGAACTGGCTCTCAAGTGAAGCTGTCGGAACACAGATAGGTACTTGGCGACAGATTTTTAACTTGAGGCTGGTAGCCAGCCAATCGGGTACTCCAAAGTACCCTACCACCGTGCTATGGTTTCCTCACGATGTTTTCCTTCACCGAAAGCTCAAGCTCATAGTAGGATTCGACCCAAGAACTTCGCCGCGGTATCCAACGTCACTACCACTGAGCTATCATCGCCAATATTACCCAAGATATTTATTTATAGTAATAAAAATACGTTACCAATTTAACATATTGCTGCAGTTCGTGGTCACTGAGTCCATCGAAGTTGAACTGTGTGTCTGTTTGTGCGGCGCCATGACGCGGGACCTTCTCACAGTACATGGGCATGGTTAGAGGTGGGATCTTTGGAGGGCCGTAGTCTTGACCTACTGGGGTTGATACTGAAAGAAATACCATCATCTATAAAGCTGAAGAGTTTGTTTGAACGCGCTTATCTCAGGAACTACTGATTCGAATTGAAAAAATATTTTAGTTTTGCATAGCCCGTTTAACGAGGTAAGAGCGTCAATGAAAAATATTGCAAAAACGGGGAAATTTTATTACTTTTGAGAGCTTCTGTGGCGTGCGCTGCGAAAGATCGTGATGAAACTTGGCACACAAATAGTTTATATCCAGGAATAAGGATACTTTTTATCCCGGGAAAAGATAAAGGGAGACAGCTATTTATGTAGATTACTAAGTGGTATTGCTACGTAAAAATGGTTTTCTAAATTTTTAACATATCCCGAATGATAGTATTTGTATACAAAAACTATGTTTCCGCCCGGGATCGAACCGGGGGCCTTCTGCGTGTTAGGCAGATGTGATAACCGCTACACCACGGAAACTTGAATGAACATCGCATAAGTAGGAACCAGTACCTATGTATCAATCTTAGTGAAAGGAAGCCGGTTTTTATTGTATTGATTACAATTTTAGATAGGATTTTTTATCGGAACCGGTACCTATCAATAGTTATAAATTACTTTAATATAGATAATTTATTTATTATATTTGTTTGCTATTGTTAAGCGTTTTAGCAAATTGTATAAAGATTTATATCTTCTGTAAGAAAAAACAATGCCAAGAATAGAATTCAAGATGTCTGCCCCCTCTCACCTGGGTCTACGTTGACTAAATTTAATCAAATAAATTATTTCCACGATGGTAAACGTACACGAATGACACGTATAATATGACTATATTATTATGCTGTCATTACAATATTTTTAATTCTATTTATTATTGTGATGGAATTGGAGCCTGCCCTGAGACTAGCCCTCACATATATAACCCCCCCGCCCCTAACTGGAAACTTGGATCGGTCCTTAATATGAAGTATAATATTAGTATACTAGCTGTTTCACCCGCGGTCCCGAGGAATCTTATCCTTTCCCGGAAAAAAAGAATCCTATGTGTTATTCCAGGATATGATCTACCTGTGTGCCAAGTTTCATCATATTCCGTTCAGCCGTTTTTGCGTGAAAGAGTAACAAACATCCATCCATCCAAACTTTCACATTTATAATATTAGAATAGAATAGAAATAGATATTACTAGATGTTCCGCCCGGTTTCACCGGCGTTCCCGAGGGATTTTATCTTTTCCCGGGATAAAAAGTAGCCTATGTGCTATTCCAGACTATAATCTATCTCTATGCCAAATTTTATCCAGATCCTTTCAGCCGTTCTGGCGTAAATGAGTAACATACATCCCTCACATTTATAATATTAGTGGGATTAGTATATTAGTCGACAGTTACCGTTTCCGTGAGCGCTGTCAGTCCTGGTGAGGTCCATGTTGGAAGAGTTTCCCCCGTGCGTGTTGGTGAGTATGAGCAGCGCCTGCCTCCACTGGGACTCCATCACGCTGTGCAGTTGGGACGCTATCTGACCGCGCCGCCGACGGTACGACTCCAACTTGTTCTACAATCAAATTATAACTAAAAATAACATAAAAACACGCTTTGGATTTAGAGTGACGTCACTTTATTTTTTGAGTTCTCATAGCAAGCCCTTTCATTTGTTACCCATATTGTAGGATTGCATTAAAAAATAATAGTCCGCTATGTTAGTGGCATCAAATAGTTTTCCTGCAACCTCATCATATTAAAAAGGGACAGAATCCGCAAAGTTATAGGAGTTATAACCGGCCACTGTCTACTGAACAAACACCTATTTACCATAGGTGTGACAGACAGCCCCCTATGCAGAGGATGCATGGAGGCGGAAGAAACGCCACAGCACATGCTTATGGAATGCAGGAGCGTGGCAGACAAACGGGCACAAATCCTCCTTTCACCAGCGTCACTTCCGGAAGCCTTTGGCAGTCTACAAAGGCTGCTAGCCGTCTGGGATGACCTGGGCTGGTTGGAGTGAGAAGACACAGAAGCTTAAATACGCACAATGGCCCAATCAAGAGGATAAGTGCGGAAACAGCCCTGCCAAAACAAACAAACAATGTTTGGTGTTCCGCCATGTTGGATTTAGAATGACGTCACACAGCTGACCATGCATTGTCAGCCAAACTAAACTTGTCTACAAAATTTCAGCTCCATCGGTTGAAGATATCTGCTTCAAAATTGAGTTGCAAGATTCACCTTCGGCCACATCATCACTTACCATGGTGTGATTGTGGTCAAACATAATCTTATCCAGAATAAAAAATAAAAAAGTTCTAATGTACCTCAAGTAATCCTATTTTCTCGCTGGCCTGTGCCAGCTGTAGTCTGTACAGTTTTATCTCTTCCCTTTGCTTCTCTTCTAATAAATTCACCTCCAATTTGTGTCTGGAATTTTAAGTTAATTGAAATGTTGCCGTATTCAAGAAAATATCTAACACTAGTAAATACGTTGTAGAATTCATATTTGTTGTTTGAAACATCGAATTTGAGTTGTATGTAACATTTCAAAAAGAATTACTGACACAAAAATGATGGAAAATATATATCTAACGAGAGAAAAGGAATATATAATATACTGGCTGTCCCCCGCGGTTTCACCCGCGTTATCTTATATTTTCCGGGATAAAATATAGCCTATGTTCATCAGGGATAACGTAGCTTTGTAATGGTCAAAGAATTTTTCGAATCGGTCCTGTAGTTTCAGAGCCTATTCAATGCAAACAAACAATCAAATCTTTCCTCTTTATAATAAATGATATATAGATAAGTAATAGATCTACATCCTACCTATATATTATAAATGTGAAAGTATGTTAGGATGTAAAGATGTTTGTTACTCTTTCACGCAAAAATGGCTGAACGGATTTTGATGAAACTTGGCACACAGGTAGTCCATATCCTGGAATAAAACATAGGATACTTTTTATCCCGGGAAAAGATAAAATCCCTCGGGAACGCGAGTGAAACCGGGGTGTACATCTAGTCTTAAACATGTTGCTAAGATACAAAGACCCCTTGTTCAAAGAACTTCAATATCCTAACCCAAAAAGAAAATAATCATACTAACTGCTCCTCAATCCTAACGATCTGCTTATTGTAGGTGTCAACGACAGCATTTTCCCTGGCTCTCGAGTTAGTTTCCATCTCATGTTCAGCCAAGTCCAGTTGGTGCTGGAATTCTTGCAGCTTGGACAACACAGCATCCTCAAGCTGTTTCTGGTAGTGGGTCTTGAGCTCGTTCTTCTGTAGTTCCAGCTGTTTGTGGAGGACTTTCACCTCATTGTCTAGGGTGTCCTGAATTAATGGTTATAGATGTGGCTTACTTTTTGGAACGAAGTTCCTTATCGCGCGTTGTGAAAGGGGGCTAGACGGAAAAAATTCTTACGAAAAATTGTCACCGACACTTTTTTTGCTATAGTAAGCTATTGTAAGCTGTGCGGCGTGCGCATGTTTCTCTGTCTGTGTCTCTGTCTGTGTCTCTCTCTCTCTCTCTCTCTCTTATAGAAAGCAAGCCAGTTTCTTTTTATATATACTCTCTCGACTTATATAACTTCGTTCCATCCGGGTGTCCCTTGACACCTCTCAAGTTTTTTTATTTTATTATATCTTCTATCTATATACAGGGTGTCCGGTAAGGAGTACGACAAACTTAAGGGGGAGATAGGTGGGCGGGTCAACTACCAAATGTACAAAAATTACCTCAAAAAGGGTGAATTTTCAAGATATTTCAGATTTTTATGTATTGATTCTTGAATTGGGGGCTGGCCTGCTTGAGTTTGTTGTTTATTAAGTCAGTCATAATTAAATTCTATAGATTACTATTTTTGCCGCCATAATACGCAAATATTGTCAGTGAGACTAGATAAATAATAATTATTGAATAGGTGTAAGTTGTTTTTGAAAAGAGTAATTGCTGAGTTTATTGCCGGCTCTTCTCAGCAAAAACAACCATCCGAACCGAGCATTTAGAGTCTGACTATTCATAAGTGCCTGTGAAGGCCTATTTGGATGAATAAACAATTTCATTTCATTCATTTCAATTTTAGATATTAAATATCTCTAAATTGGTGACACTTTTACTAAGGTCATTTTTATATATTTGGTAGGTGACCCCCCCACCTATCTCCCCCTTAAGTTTGTCCTACTACTTACCGGACATCCTGTATATAAAAATGAATCCCTATTTCCCTTGGTCCCGCCATAACTTTATAACGGCTGGACCAATGACCAATGTGGCTATTTTTGGTACTTATGAAAAATAACATTGGAAATGTTGCCCGGAAGTTAGAAAAATTGGGGAGAAACTGAGGCGATGATAGCTCAGTGGTAAGTGACGTCGGATACCGCGGCGAAGGTCGAGGGTTCGAATCCTACAATGAGCTTGAACTTTCGGTGAAGGAAAACATCGTGAGGAAACCATAGCACGGTGGTAGGGTACTTTGTAGTACCTGACTGGCTGGCTACCACCCTCAAGTTGAAAATCTGTCGCCAAGCACCTATCGGTATGTTCCAACAGCTGCACTTGAGAGCCAGTTCCCATCTAAGCTTTGTGTGCTTACCACCTTCGGCCACATCGTCACTTACCATGGTGAGATTGTGGTCAAACACAAGCTTATGAAGAATAAAAAAAAAACTGAAGTGCTTTTCTATGGGATTTTTATTGGACAAAATCTGTTGGTTTAAGTAGTAGTAAATAATTAGAATAGTTGGATTTGGATATTATTGGTCTTAAAGTTTTCGTAATAAATGAGGTTCTAATGGAAAAAAAATCTTATTGAAAAGATTCTCGATAAATTGGTCAATTTTAGAAAAAATGCTAAACTTTGTATGGAATATTTATTGGGCAGCATCTGTTGGGTCAGTTACTTACAAATAAAAGATATTTGCATGTAGACTGGCTTTTTGTAAGCATTAATCTTCAGTGTACTCAAATGCAAATGGTGCAAAATATGCACATTTATCGAAATTACGCCATATAGAGCAATTTTCATAAACATTTTCACAAATATTTTCATTGTGGAATACAAAATAAAAGGTTTTCAAATAATTTCATTCATATCAACATGTTCCTGATAATGTAATATCAACATTGTTTACATCAACATAGGGTACTTTTCAGCATCATTTACAGCAACCAAATTATAATACTTACACATTTCTTTAGCAATTCGCTGGTCTGATTCTGTTTCTCACACAATTGTCTCTCAAGTATGTTACTTCTCGCTCGTTCCTCGTTCACTTTATCTTTCAGTAGATCTCGCTCCTGCACTATGAGTGAGGTTTCGTCATCAAACTGCTGTATTTTTCGAGCTAAATCGTGTGCTTTGCTTCTTGTCTCTTGGTGGTCAGATTTTTCCTGGATGATTTGTAAAAGTATTATTTTTTAAATAATTACTGAGGGGCGAAAACGTGTTACGAAAAGAGTATTGAGCATGAGTGTGAATGGATAAAGAGAAAGAAGGCAGAAGAAGATTTAGATGGTCTGCGCGTCTGATATGTTTATGAAAGGTGTGACTATTGAAATTAAATGTTTATTCATCCAAATAGGCCTTCACAGGCGCTTATGAATTGTCAGATTCTAATTACTCTAATGGCTCTAATGCATGGTTCGGAAGGTTGCTTTTGCTGAGAAGAGCCGGCAATAAACTCAGCAATGACTCTTTTCAAAAACAACTTCAACCTATTAATTACATTTAATCATTATTTATTTATCTAGTCTCTCTGATAATATTTGCGTGTTAAGGTGGCAAAATAATAGAATTTAATTATGACTGACAAAGTAAATAACAAACTCGCACAGACCAGCCCCCACAAGCAGCACCTGTTCACAAGTATGACGCGTGTGGCAGCCACCGCCCTCCTCGCACATATTGTAGGGAAGTGAGCGACCCGCCACACGACGCCGCCGAGTACTGAGACGACTAGTGATAGAGCGGAGTGGAAGAGGAAAACATGCCGACCACACCTAGCGTGGGAACACACCAACAGGTGCTTGGCGACAGATTTTCAACTTGATGATGGTAGGTAGCCAGCCAGACGAGTACTACAAAGTACCCTACCACCGTTTATTGTGTATCTGCAATTTTGTCACTTACCATCAGGTGACCTGCCAGCCTCGTTGTCACTAGTGACATAAAAAAAATATATATATTACTGACAGAAGCTTAAATACATGTGATTACCTTCTCCAAAGCTTCTTCCAAATTCTGAACACAGTCTGTAGACTGTTTATTCAATCTCATCACAGTTTCATAGTTTTCCTTCAGCACTTCTATCTCCTTATCCTTACTGATTATGACCTCATGATGGTTTCTCGAAGCCTTCTCCAATATATCCTGTAGTTCTTTCTTCTCCATCGTCAATTGTTTGCATTTCTCTTGATAATCATGTGCTAGGTCTAAAGTTTTGTACAATTCCGTTTCAAAGTGGTTTGTTTTCTGTCAATAAATATTATTGTTCAATAGAAATCTCTTATACTTTCATAACTTTACAGTGATAAAGAAAGTACTATAGATTTATTATTAGATGGGATAATTGGATTGGTAAGACCTCTACCAGTTATGCGAGTTATGCGACATGGCGAGTTTGATTTGACTGCAAGGGGGACAAATAGATAAGTGTTAAATTAGAAGAGGAAAGATTGAAAAATACCAGGTAAAATATACAAGGTGATGATAGCTCAGTGGTAGTGACGTCGGATGACGACGGCAAAGGTCGTGGGTTCGAATCCTACAATGAGCTTTGAAATCATAGCATGGTAGGGTACTTTATAGTAATATGTCATAATTATAAGAAGAATATTAAATACTTGACACTGGCCAAATACACAAGGCCAAAAAAAAAACACAAATACCTTCTGTGCATCATCAGCAACCAGCCTAAAGTTATCAACTTCCCTCATCATCTTGTCCAGGGCTGACCTGTGCCGTTCCTCCGCCTTGTCCAAGCTACCCGTCAACTTCAGCCATGCCTCTCTCAGCTTGCCGATAGCCACATCCTTACTTCTGTCCACCTTCAAGGCTACTGCTAGTTTCTCTTGTTGTTCCAGTATTTTCTTCTGCAGTTGTTGTATCATTGATTCACAGTGCTGAAAGAAGAGAACTTAATCTTACTTGTGAACAGGTGCTGCTTGTGGGGGCTGGTCTGCTTGAGTTTGTTGTTTATTAAGTCAGTCATAATTAAATTCTATAGATTACTATTTTTGCCGCCATAACACGCAAATATTGTCAGTGAGACTAGATAAATAATAATTATTGAATGTAATAGGTGTAAGTTGTTTTTGAAAAGAGTAATTGCTGAGTTTATTGCTGGCTCTTCTCAGCAAAAACATCCTTCCGAACCGAGCATTTAGAGTCTGACTATTCATAAGTGCCTGTGAAGGCCTATTTGGATGAATAAACAATTTCATTTCATTTCATTAATATTTCAGGACAATTTATTGTGTCATCATCATCATCATAATCATCATGTCAGCGGAAGACGTCCACAGCTGGACAAAGGCCTCCCCCAAGGATCTCCACAATGGCCGGTTATAGTTTTTAAAGATTAATAAGATACTGGTTCACTAGTTAATAGGTATGTATGTATTGCATAGGTCATCTAGTAAGCTTAATTTTTTGCTGCTGTAGCTTGGATAACACAAGCTTTATTTCATTGATATACAGTTGATGTAATAAAAAATACAGTCTATACAGAGACAGAAATAATAGTGGAAACTGTACAATTCACATTTATTGAGTTAGTGTTTTTTTTTTAATAACAATATAAAATTTACCTCTCTTTTCAGCCTTTCCTCTTCTAATTTAACACTGTCTCCTCTATCTCTATCCCCTTTCTCTCCCCAAAGCTCACTTAAGCTTAATAAATCGGTGTCTATTGATTCCATCATCTTATTCTGCATGGCAGTTGTTTTAATAGTCTCTCTATTATCATGACCATAAGGTCTCATTTGAGGCATTTTGAATTCATCTTTTTTAGGAGACATCATGTAACTGTCTGTCGCAGAATTTTGAGTGTTACGACTATAGTTTTGTGACTTATATTGTTCTAAAACTTTTGATGCTCTGTCATAGATCTTATTTGAAGTTGGCCGGAATGTGTCTATGTATGTTGTTTGTCTTTTAGGGGTTGAAGTTGGCTGAACGTCTTTATCAGAGAAATTCAATCTACGTATACTTGGGGATTTAGTTTCTTCTGATTTGGTTAAATCATTTTCTTTTAGAGTTGCATCTGTGGGGCGATGATTGTTGTGTTCTTCATTGTACTGATTTTTATGATATGACGGCAAGGACTTCTCTGATAGTGAGGCTGAAGCTGAACTACTTTTAACTAAATAAATATACTTATCCAAAACATTGCTTGATACAATCCTTCCGCTAGGGAGCCTAATTTCATCAGCTTTGGGTTCTAACTTTTGTGATATGTAGTCACTTGTTGCTTTTATTACATTCTCCGGACTTACAGTTGTTTCTCTAACCTTTATCTTACTTTCAGGACTTTCATATGATTCGACTTTAGTCAAAAACTCATCTATTTCATTTAAAAGTAACTTATCATTCTTTTTGTTTGGTGTTGAGACTATACTGCTGATATCTCCATCCATGCTTAGAGTATCATTTACTACACTTCTTTTATACGCTTCACTTTCCAATTTCAGCGGCGGTATACCTTTCCTTACCGAATCTATACTGGTTAAAGACAAATCTCGACTTTTCTCCCTTTTAGTTTTTCTTCGTCTTCTTCGAGGGAACGTGAAACATTTCCGATCTAAGCTCCGACTGTCGACACTCTCAGATGTATCGACGGTTCTATAACTCTTATAACTGGACACTGAATCACTCAATACCAAGCTATCTAACCTAGATTCCAGCGAGTATACTTGATTCACTAATTTACCGAGAACTTGTGCTGTACACGAGGGGGGCTTGTGTACGACAGTTCTAGATGATTCCAGCAGTGATTCCTCCGAGCCTGAGCTCTGCACCAGGAAGAAGTTCGGTGGTATCAGCAGAAGAACATCAGTGTCGTCGGTTTCACTCATCCCAAATGCAGAACTTATGACTGTAAGATACTCGAGCCATTATATTTCATAAGAATACCATTAGTAGCTTTGTTTATATCGGAAACAATGTCTAATTTGTTTGAGTTAAAATTAAATTTTACGAAACGCCGCGAACAACGGTTGTTTCGTTTTGTTGACAGTTGGTTGACACTTGTTGTTTGTGACAGAATCAATGCTGCCAGCTCTGGCAAGCGATTGGCCACATTTATTTATTAGCATGCTTATAAATGACTATCTTTAAACTAAGTAAAAAAAAAATGCAAAGCACAATAATAATAAAATTATCTTTTTTAAATAAGCTTGATTTCTTTTCTGTTTGAATGAACCATAGCAAAGGTTTAACAGCTACAATAATTATTTTTGTCATATCACTGTATTAATAGTGATGTTCTTGTGACGTTCCAGTAAACCGCTTTGTGTAAAAACTGTTTTTTTTAAACGACTTCATTAATATTTTCAATCACTATATTTTATAATCCCCTACTTTTCTATTCATATTATTCACTTTTATTACGCTTTAGCGAGTTTCGATTAGTACGTTGTCGACCCCTGGGGATTCCTTTATACATACCACTTTGGGTAGGTATCAATGCCATAATGGTGTAGAACACAAATTGCAAATGTAGCAGATGGATGAAAAGGTTGTGGTTTCAAAATGACTCTCCGTTTTAAGCCACTAAAAAGGAAAATATTCGCTTCTAGTCGTAATAAGTGTCCCTCACTCTTTATCTTTTGAACAATTTAATGACAAATTCAGAAAAAAATGTAGTACACCATTATCTAGCTGTTTATCAAATACAATAACTTCCAGATTTCATCCAAATGTTAGGTTAACTCTGCAGCTGTGACACATGGATAGACAGGAGCATAGATAATACACTATATACCAGAGAAAAATATAAAATTTATGTAATAAATGTAAATATAATAATAAAATTGTATTACATGAAAGCATAGTTTAACTTAATAATAATGTCTGACAAAAAAACAAGTTCTGGAGAATAAAAATTAACATATTTTTAGGAATTCTTTACAATATAAATTATTAAAGTTGCAAAAATATATGGGCATATGTGAAGCATGTCCAAGGTTATTATTATTGATATAATAATGACATAATCTTCTAACAACAGTTAATTATAATATTATTATAGTTCTAACAGTCCAACATCTATGATCATTCAGTTCTTTCTTCATGATAGCAATATAAGATGATTATCAGCAACCAAATCAATTTTGTTCATTTATCAAGATGCTCTAACAGCATGTATAGGAGCCTGTTTGATGAAGGCATCAAGCTTCGATTTAAACAGTTCACTATTGATAGGTTCCCCAGTACCACAAAGTGGATTCCTTATAGCATACTTCACATATATCTCTCCATAGATCTTCTTTAGTAAATCTCTTACTCCTTGAGCTTGGTTGTCAGTGTTCATGACAAATTTCAGTCCTGATGGTGTCTCGTAGCAATTTAGTGTATATTTAGAAGTTTTGTAGTTTAAGAAACCATCTTTTGGGTCCAACGGTGATATTTTTGATACAAATGATTTTATTGAGAACAGCATGCCATACATTAGTTTGCCCTCCTGAAAAATAGAGTAACACAAATACTGGTGAGTAGACAGTAAGCTCAAGACCCGGCATCCTCTCTATGACACAGTATTCTTAAGATTTTTAATATTTAAACTATAATGGTACCTAAATTGTTATAACACATCACCTAATATATTCATCTGGGCACCGAGCTGCATTGTTCATTGGATATTTAACATTGCGTGAGAGATTTGGCTAAAGTTAGTAATGGCATACCAGAAAGCTACAAGTCGCTTTTCTCCTCCAATAGTGGACTGACTCCCTATAGTTCTAGCTCTTGCTAGACATAGGTTGATACATTTATGAATGCAATATGAGGTCTACTTTTAGTAGTAGACATCCATATTTAGTTCAAATTTCAGTTTTTATTATGTAGTTCTAATAAAAACAATTGAGCACCATGTAAACTTACCTCCTCCATGGACATTCCAGATTGTTTTGATCTATTCCACTCTCCGTAATAAAGCAGGCTGCCATAGCGATCGAAGATATATAAGTTGTGAATAGTCATTATTCGATTAGATATAACTATTTTTGTTATTCATAATATCTTGAGGAAACCAAAAAAAACATATCTCTACGAAGATTCGATTCTATTTTGATTTTCTTATTTAGGAATGAATGGAATCACAGATAGATATACGAATGGATGAAGCCAAGCAAGGCAGAGAGCAAAGAGAGTGTAACCGCCAAGAATTATGTATTCTAATAATTCTTGGGTACCTACACCAGGAACGAAATCCCTTTTTTTTATTTTTCATCAATTTCTCGAAGCAAATACGCATAAAGCTTTTTTCTTATGCGACGATTTTTGTAAGCCGCTTAAAATAAAATAACTTTGCCAACAAAGAAATGTTCAGGACATTTGACATTTCTTTGTTGGCAACAACTTATTCTAAGTAACCATGGTGCAATGTTCGTGATAAATTAAAACCATCATAAAAATAAATAAAGACAGTGAAATATATATTAACATATCGAGTGTTAAATTAACAGAAGTAAGTAATTTGCGCAACCACGTAATGCTTTTTTAATTTATAAATTGTTTGAAATTTGACATTCGAGTCAGAATTATTGTTTGAGGTTAGATTCTTACCTAACATTTCAGAGTAGTAAGATCGATAATGGATGAATACACTCGAGAACCTTGCCCTTGGCGTATTCTTGATGACTCCGGTGGCGCTTTCATCATGGGAGCTATCGGTGGTGGCATATTCCATTCGATAAAGGGTTTCAGAAATGCACCAGTGGGGTTCAATAGAAAAATGGTTTGTTTATTCTTTTTATTTAGAAAAAAAAACTTATTGACGAGCCGAACACGAAATGAAATGAAATTGTTTATTCATCCAAATAGGCCTTCACAGGCACATATGAATAGTCAGACTCTAAATGCTCGGTTCGGAAGGTTGTTTTTGCTGAGAAGAGCCGGCAATAAACTCAGCAATTACTCTTTTCAAAAACAACTTACACCTATTACATTCAATAATTATTATTTATCTAGTCTCACTGACAATATTTGCGTGTTATGGCAGCAAAAATAGTAATCTATAGAATTTAATTATGACTGACTTAAATAATTATAAAATGTAATAGGTCTAAGTTGCTTTTTCAAAAAGAGTAATTGCAGAGTTTGTTTCCAACTATTCTCAGCAAAAGCAACCTTCAGAACCGAGCGTTAGAATTTAACATGAATCAAATTGACGATTAAAAATACTTGTATGAATTTACTTAATAAAGATATATTTGAGTTTGCTTTGACAAGATCCTGTCACTCCTTGATTTGGTATGTTTGTCTCTTTTGGAAAATAGCTAGATTTGATTTCAAAATGGGTATTTCTAAAATTTCTATGTTATACATATTTCAGCTTGGAAGTTTAGCAGCTATCAAGGAACGGTCACCAATCACAGCTGGCAACTTTGCAGTATGGGGTGGCATGTTCTCAACAATTGACTGTTCATTAGTATACCTACGGCAGAAGGAGGATCCCTGGAACTCCATCATGAGTGGAGCACTGACTGGAGGGATATTGGCAGCTAGAAATGGTATGTTAAAGAGTTGATGTAAATAGCAACTTTACAGCTTGTTTTCCTCGGTTGGCTAAGTGAGCCAGCCAAATCACTATCACACACACAGACTGAACATCACTATTGTTATGAAGATATATGTGTACTCAGCCACTACCTCACATTCTAGACAGGATAACTAGCATGATACTCCTGTCCACAAGAGATAATAATGTATATTTTTGTAATGTGGTACATGTATGACCCATTTATTCTAGAACATTTCTAGAAGTGGTGGACATCTTTATGCACATCATGCCTATGAGGAATATGATTACCTTGCAAAAATATATATTATTTTATTATAAAGCAATTAATAATATTTCAGGTGTACCAGCAATGGCAGGCAGTGCTCTTGTCGGAGGCATTCTTCTTGCGCTTATAGAAGGCATTGGTATAATGTTCACTAGGCTCTCCGCGGAGCAATTCAAACCACAAGCTCCTGTGTTTGAGGACCCATCAGTGTTGGGACAGAGTCAGGGGCCAGAAAAGTCTTTCCAATAAGATTAGCTTTATGTTTGTTGTTATTAATGTTGTACAACCTAAGAGCACATATCCACTTATGAAAATGTTGAAAGATGGCTGAATTGCTGAAATTCAGCATGTTTTATCTATTACTTACACAATTATCGCGCAGTGGTAGTGACGTTGCGGTAAAGGTCATGGGTTTGAATCCTGAACAATGAGCTTAAGCTTTCGGTGAAGGAAAACATAGAAGAAACCATTGCATGGTGGTAGGGTCAGTTACCTTCTAAGTATTTAAAAAAAGATAATATACATTCTTGGTTTTGTCTACATCAAAGGAAATGCATCCTAAGACATGCCTTGCTTCTTGTAACTTTGTTATAAAGTCTAGTGTACCAAAAACTAGTAACTGTATTGGGAGTATTTTGTCAAATAAATAACTTGAATTGCGATTCTTGGAATTCTACTTTTTATGTAAGTAGTTTTCGATGGTGTCTAATTATTGATTCAAGGGGTTAATATCTTAGGCTGTACAATAAAACTTAACAACAATTTATATACGTATGTTAACATACAAATGAAAATACCCCACCCCTGACATTCTAATGGTGAATTATTTGCATCTGTGATATTTTCAGTCCCGTGCTGATTGCTTATAACTCACTCTCAATATGTTAACAATTTGTTGTGAATAATGCACATGTTGTGTTGTTTTGTTAGATCCAATACAATTATTTATGTTTTTTACTTTGATTATTCATATCTAGATTAAACTATACAGTGCACCCTAGACATTAGCAGGGCTATTATGTAACTTGTATCAATGAGTTTCAATCTTGAAAACAGCCTCTAAATCAATAGAAACATAACAATGGCAATATTGGTTCCATTCGCAATGGACTACTGTTTGTATATGCATGCATGTATATGCAAAAAACTGTTTTAATATCCTACGCATATCCATGCAAAGGGTTTATGAGCACCTCTGCTGTTTTTATTGTAATCTAGGTATGAGTAATCCAAGTTTTTACTGTATTTTTCATAGAATATCACCGGCAATAGTTACTTTCAACTTATTTATTTGCTTCCCTTATAGATGAGAGTGACTAGTGTGTGAGTACTTGGCATCAGTTTATGATGAACCACTGAAGCTTGTTTGTCCCGTCTTCAAGATGGATTCTTATGTATCTGACTGCTAATGTGACTTGCTGCTTATATTATATTGTGGGTTATATTCTATAGAAAGATATTTTCTGATTATAGAACTTATTATTAAATGATTTATATTAAATTTATTTGTGATTTTATTTCTATTATGTAGGGAATACTTCATGTTTGCTATTCAGAGGACTTTTTGATAATGGGCATATAAGCTGTTATTTGATATTAGAATAGCTTTTGTATGAACTAATTAGAGCTATAGCTTAATAACCAGTTTGTTAAGTGGTACAGCCATCCCATTTAAACAATAAGATAACAATTGTTGATTCAATTGTGTCATTCTGCGAGCCAACTTATTAATTGAGATTTATCCTTATCCAATGACCCGTTCTAAGTGAAATAATATAGAAAATCACATGAACTTATCTTTATTCAATATTTTAGTCAGTAGTATATATACACAACATAACCCAGGCGTTATTATTATGACTGTAAATTTCCTAGTCTGTTTTGTGCTGCATTTTCGCCCATTTTCCTAATTTCTTTGATGACATGTGCCAATACTTCAGGGTCTACGCCTAGTTCACACAATCTTATACAAATAGAGAGCGATTCAGCATCCAATCCAGTGCAAAGAAGTTGTGATATCTGATACATCGCCTGAAAGGCTTCTCGCGCTTGGCCTATCTGAGCATTCTTCTCGGAAGTCATTGTTTGATGTTTCTAAAAAAGAAAAACACTGAATAGTTTTACGTCATGGTACATAACAAGATCTTTTCTCGATTCTAGTGTTTATGTTATTACGGACATTTGGTTGAACTTGCCTAAATACGCTAAAGGGACAAAATTTTCGAATTTTAAGTAGGTATCTACCTACCACAGATTACTGATATGTACTAATATGTAGCTAGCCACTTCTGACAAATCACAATAATGACAATCAAAGAGAATGTAAGACAAAATAATGTTCACATTCACACCAAGAATAAGTAAGAATAATAGACGTTGGATTTTTTTTTTTTTTTTGTTACTGGCAATCATCCTTTTAGGATATTTCTGCCAATGTCTAAGTATTAAAAACGGGGAAACGGAATATGGTATATAAAAAATGCCTATCTTCGGGAATTTGGAAGGAATAAGGAGATCAGGAAAGTACGGAAGGGATATAGGATGAGATTAAGTGAAAATAGAATTGTCACTTTTATAGTTTAATATTATTACTTAAAATAAAACAGGATAGAATATTATAAATATCGTAACAGTTATAAGAAAGTAGAGAAGAAATATTTATTGGGAATGGGACACGGAGGGATATTAAGCTGTCCAGGAAAGTGGAGCGGTCATAAAGTTGACAAGCAAAGAAAAAATGATTAAGGTCACCCACATCGTCACCACACACACAATTAAAGTTGTCAACAATATTAAGTCTAGCAAGATGAGCTGGAGTACATACATGACCCAAACGCATACGAATAATAATTGATGTTGAAATTTTACATAGGTTTACTTTGAAGAACCAAGGTTTTAGAGGAATATGTGGTTGAATATTACGATAGTATTGACCTTTAGATTGTTCGCCACTTGTCCAAAGCTTGTTCCACGAATCGTGGAGATAAACTCTAGGCAAAGCAGCAAGGTCATGGCAATAATTTTTATAAGGGTATAGGTCCCCACACTCCACAGCCTGATTAGCGAGCTCATCAGCTTTTTCATTGCCTTTAATATTACTATGGCCAGGTATCCAAATGAGATTAACCAAAAAACCTTTTTCAGAGCATTTGTACAGAAGATCTCTAACTTGAAGGATTACAGGATATTGATATTTTGATTTAAATGGAAATCGATCTATAGTTTGTAGGACGCTAAAGGCATCCGTAAAAATTACTGTATTTTTAAGTTTCATGAGAAGGATATACTCTATAGCCTTAAGGATACCAAAACATTCACCTGTAAATACTGATGTTTCAGGTGGTAATTTAATTTTTTGGACTATCTTATACTGGCTATGATATACACCTACACCAACATACCCACTAGATGAATGCTTGGAAGCGTCACTATAAATATAGTGCGATCCGGGAAATTTGTTATATAATTCAGAATTAAAATTAACATTTGCATTACTGTCATTTTTCTGAATATTTAAGTTATAGCAGATATTGGGCGACGAAATTAAAGCTTCGTATTGATAGTTAAATATAGGGAGACGGCTTGTACGATGAATAGGTGCTTCAAATGCAATAGCTTTTTTATAGCTAGTTACGAGACATGGGGGAGATTTATGTTTCCAATATGATGAAGAAGTTAATGATTCAGCAAGAGATTGAAGTTTGGGAATAAGAGGATGGTTTGCAAACTGTAAAATACGAAATATGAATTTATCAGCTAAAAATTGGCGCCTTAAAAATAAAGGAGGATCACAGCATTCGACCTGTAACGCATTGATAGGGCTAGATTTCATTGCACCAGTTATGATTCTTAGAGCTTTTGCCTGAATACCATCAATTTTTTTTAAGCCTGCCATGCTACCAGGAATCAATAAGAAGGTTCCATAATCAAGAACACTTCTTATTAGAGCATTATAAATAAGCTTTAGGGACAAAGGATGGGCACCCCACCAAACGCCAGAAAGACATCTGAGCATATTAAGAATTCGTTCACATTTGGACACTACATAATCACAATGTGGAAGGCCGGTGAGTTTTGAATCTAGAACTAATCCTAAAAATTTTACTTGGGTTTTGACTGGAATAGATTCTTCATTATATGAAATATTTAATGGAGGTGGCATCCGCTTTCTTGTAAATAAAACTGCAGTACTCTTGGATGTCGATAAGTCTAAACCATTTTTATCCATCCAGATTTTTAAATGTTTCAGTGCTAGAGATATGTGTGAATTGGCATTATTGACTGATGGATCAGAAAAGTATAAAAGTAAATCGTCAGCATATTGTAATACGCTCACCGTATGGTTTAGAGAAGATTCTAGGTCATATGTGTAAATGTTGTAAAGAAGCGGACTTAATACTGATCCTTGAGGTAGACCTTTCCATAGTAACCTTTGAGTTCTACAAGGATTATTAATTGAAGAATCTAAAGTAATTATTCTTCCTGACAGAATATTCATGATGAAGTTTGTGATCATCTCTGGAATCATTAATTTACGTAATTTGTCTCTCAGGACAAGTAAATGAACAGAATCATAAGCTGAACTAATATCTAAAAATACTGCAAGAATTGACTCATTACGAGAAAAAGCCAACCGTATATCAGTAGTAAATATACTGAGACTGTCAAATGTGCTTTTTCCTTTTCTGAAACCATACTGACTACCAGCTAGCAAATCCTTACTTTCTAGAAACCATTCCAATCGGTTTTTTATGAGATATTCCGTAATTTTAAGTAACACTGAAGATAATGCTATTGGTCGATATGATGATACCTCAGATGGTATTTTATTTGGTTTAAGGATTGGCAACACTATTTGGGTCTTCCATGCTGTAGGTACTTTACCGGAAGACATTACAGAATTAATAATATTTAAGTAATAAAAAAGAGCCTCATCGCCTAAGTTGGTAAAAAAAGAATATGGAATACCATCTACTCCTGGAGCCGAATCCTTAACAACTGAAAGTACTCCTTTCAATTCAGATATTGAAAATAAAGAGTTGAGATCTGTGTGTATACTTTCAGAAAATGATGAAGACATTACCATATCTTTTTGTGGGGCATACTGAGGAGCCAGATGGTCAAAAAATTCATCAGCAAGTGAAGGAGGAATAAAAGGAGCACTACAATTATTTCGTGAGGATTTGAATCTACGTATATTATTCCAGACAGCAGATGCTTTTGTATCAGGAGAAATGGAGGAACAGAATCTTCTCCAACTATCCAATTTCTTTTTTTTAAATAATTTTCTCGTGTTACTTATTGTGTCTGAAAGTGCTTGAAAATTCTGTGGGGTCATACAATTACAATAAGTACTTTCGGCTAGCTTTCTGCTTTTAATGGCTTCTGTACATTCACTATCCCACCATGGTGGAGAAGGAATATTATTTTTAAGTGCATTTTTCAAGGGGAAAATCTCCTCAGCTGATTTGACAATTGCATTTGTCAAAGCATCTGAACAAACTGTTTCACCATGTAAAATACTTGGTAGTGATGAGATCTTATTCTCTACGCAGATTTTAAATTTATCCCAATCAACATCAGAAATTCTAAATTTTAATCGTGGAGTTCTTTGTGATTTTTTTTGTTTGCTAATACTGAAAGGAAATGAAATAATTATAGGAAAATGGTCACTACCTAATGTTGAAGACATTGTATACCAAGACAAGGAGGATGCTAAATTTGGGGTGCAAATTGACAAATCAATAGCACTTATGCCCTCATTCGGTTCTGTGCGACGAGTTGCAGAACCATCATTTAATATGCACAGGTTATTTGAGTCTATTAAGTCTAACAACTCTTCTCCATGACAATTATTTTTAGAGCTTCCCCATGAACAATGCTGGGAGTTGAAATCTCCCAATAGCATAAAAGGTTTTGGAAGAGAAGAAATAATTTGATTGATTTCAGTAAAAATAGAAGGGCAGGGATGAGGAATGTAAATTGAAACTATACAAATATTATTAATGATGGCAGCAATAATTGAAAAGTTATCACTATGAGAAGGAAGGGCAAAGGAAGTATAAGAAAATATATTTTTGATGAGTATAGCTACCCCACCATACCCATCCAATCTGTCTTCTCTGAGACAGCTATATCCAGGAATTTTAAAATAATAATCACATTTGAGCCATGTTTCAGATAAAACAATAACAAATGGCTCAAATTTATTAATAAGGTAAATTAAGTCACTTTTTTTATTCATTATGCTTCGGCAGTTCCATTGAATTACATGTCTGTGATCCATTGCGAAGTAGATTTTTAAAAATTTCAAGTATTGGGGCAACGTTGGTCGGTATAATGGAAGATTGGGATAGTACATTAATTAGGGATATGATTATTTCGATAATGGAGGGTTCAGTAGAATTGATGTCTTTTGTAAGTGCACATCCATTATTAATAGGAGAAGGAACATTATATTCTTTGGTTAATTGATCATGAGCAGTACGATCATACCCATGTGATGAGGGAGAATGTGACCGTGGTTTCAGAAAAACAGTTTTTTTATAAGATGTTTTTAAATGTTGACTGGGCTGAGAAGCGAAATTTTGAGGTTTGTTAGGATCAGAAATTAAGACATCAGCATATGATTTAGAAACAGGAGGGTGAAACTTGAGCGCTTCAGAGTATGATATGCAACTTTCAGCCATTGACGATTTAATTCTTTTCTGCCTTTCAAATTCCGGGCATGACTTGCTTATAGCATAGTGAAGACCCTCACACATGCAACAGGATGGATTTTCAATAGTGCATGAGTCACCCGAGTGATCTTTTCCACATTTAAAACATTTAGGTTTGGATCTACATTGAGCTCTGGTGTGACCGTATTTGCAGCAATTATAACACTGTATTGTAGGATAAGAGTAAAGTTCTACAGTCAGAGAGTTGTAACACATAAAAATTCGCTTAGGCAAAACTTGTCCATCAAAAGTTAGTACAACTGTTTGGGAAGGCTTCCATACTGGAGAACCCTCTACCATAACTTTATAGTTAAGACGTCTTACTTTTAGGATCTTGCCACAACCTATTGGTACAGAAATATTATCAATCACCTCTTCAGGTGACCATTCAGATGGAACACCACGAACAATTCCCATTCTTGTTACATTAAACGATGGAATAAAAGCCTTAAGTTTATTTAAATCTAAACTATTATGAGTAAGAAATGAGTTAGCATCTGTGAAATCCGAAAAAGAAAGAGATACTCTGTTCCGGCCAATTCTTTTTACACTACCATTAATTATGTTATTAATTTTATGTTTTTTAAGATAATTACCAAATGTGATAGGGTGGAGTGTGGTACCATCATTAAGAGACACCTGAATTTTTTGAACATGTATAACAAATGGAGCCACATCTGTAGTTGTATATAATGACCTACTAACTGAAATTGTTTGTGAAGTTGCTGTGGAATCTATTGACATTTTTAAGGCAGAACCGGACTGTGGTGGTGCCATAGGGGGAGTTGAATCTATTGTAGATGGTTGTAAGCTTTCAATTTGCTTGTCTTTTGTTTCAATAAATGTGCATTGACAGTCAGATTTATTTAAAACCGAACCACTTTTGCTGTTCTTTTTACGTTTATTGCAATGCTTGCATACCTTATAAGCTCTACTGCGTTTTAAAGAACGCTGAGAATTTTCGGATACAGATCCATCCGTGTCCATACCAGATGAATTTCTAATAGTAACATAGTAACCCGCTGCCGGGGGGACTAAGCCCCCCGGGTCGGGAGGCTCAGTCATGAGAAGTCAATAAGTAGCTTGAAACTTACCTATATAGCAGCAAATAAACACTTAAAGTAAATATATACACACAATTAAGGATAAAACTACACTATATACTACTTATCTGATCCCAGAATTAATAAAAGTTATAAAATAATCAGAGAAAATAAAAACGATCCCGCCAGTTCGACCGTTTCCCGCGCTTTTTTTCCAGGACGTTGGATTATTCGTCTAAGGTGTAATCACTTACGTTTAATCTTTAGTCATGCATGACCATAGATACAAACTCTTTCAGTCGAACCTTAGTCGAATACAGTTTGTTAAGATTTTCTTATTTTATGTTATAGTCACATTCTGACATTCACTGTAATATCTAGTCCTCGTCCATACAAGTCCGGTCAGGTTTTAGTGAAATTGGCGGTTGTTCCGCTAAAACTTTTCTCGGACTTTTTGGGATAACCTGAAAAGTCACAATACAAGCTTTCATTTCACTTCACTCCACTTTTGCCCTTAGATTATAATGTGATAGAAATATTGTGCTCTGTAGTGGTGGTGCTTGCTTACTTGCTTGGTGGGAACTTGCAATAGAGCATGAAACCACTCCCTCTGTAATACTCAACGGAACTTGCGAAGTGACGTTGCGTTTTCGATTTATTTTCAATAAATTCGTGTAGGTATTTTGAGTTTTAATGAATATTATCGGTGGTGTTTTGTCCAATACAAGTGCACAAATGAAGTGATATGAAATGGAAGCGTGTACGAGTATCGTGCGTGATTTTTCAGGTTGTCCCAAAAAGTCCAACTTCCTTACAGTGTTTTCCAAGAATTATGTATCCTACCTGGATAGGACGCTCTCCATGCCTACTAGAAGCAAATATCTACCTATCAATTGACAACATTTCATTTTTCATACGACCCTAAAACAAAAATATAATTTCTTTCTTTTCTTGTCCTGAATCAGATACCTATTTTTTTTAAATGCCTAATTTAAGAAAAAAAAAAAAAAAACTAAAATGGTCAATATTATTCGATGCGACGGTTGTACGAATTTGGTACCATCGGTTAAGCAAAATTAAAACTAAAAATCAAGAATGATATATTCTAAATGGATGGGTAACTCTAAATACCTATTTGAAGCAAATACCTATCAATTGCGAAAAAGAGAAAGATAACAACTACGTTGGGACAATTTCTCTTTCTTTCATTAAGGGTAAGTAGGGTTAGAAAGCGAGATTGTCCCAACGTAGTTGTTATCTTTCTCTTTTTTGCTTCAAGTAGGTATTTAGAACCCATCCATTTAGAATATATCATTCTTGGTCGTATATACTAGAGATATTGGTCCTCACGCCCCGTTTAAAATTTACATTATCTTTGGCCCTGTTGGGACTGGCGCGACGTTTTATTAATCTAAGGCTGATTGATTGTATCACAAATTAGGTAGAGATGATAGTATGATATGGTATACAATCATTTCTGTAGTAATTTTACGCCTTTTACCCTCTTCGGAAAACATAAAATCACATTGAACTTTTGTCATTACCTATACATTTTTTATCAGTCATTAGTTTTGGTTTATTCCAGTAGTAGGTGGTTTAATAAGCCTAAAGGCAAAGTAGATCGCATGTTTTCATCCTCCTGCAGCCGCTGCACAATCATACATAACACTCAACTTTCGTAATCTTTTATTTATTTATATAATTTAAACAATAAAACAACAAACAATTAAAATAAGAATTGACATTTTGTTTGGATTCGTCAATTAAAGCACTAAATATATACCTACAACTTCGCTTCTTTGCTCAGGTGTTACTCCACATTTAACTATACAAAAAATATTGGGTACGGAACCCTCAAAAATAAAATACATATTTAAGGGACGGGAATAAAACAGAAATTATGTTAAAAAAAACCGGCCATGTGCGAGTCGGACTCGCGCACGAAGGGTTCCGTAAAAACGGCAAAAAAATCACGTTTGTTGTATGCCATAGTCAGTTGTATTTTTACTTTCACAAAATAGTCAGTTGTATTTTTTACTTTAACAATAAATAATAAAATAAATATTTAATGGGGGCTCCCAAACAACAAACGTGATTTTTTTGCCGTTTTTACGGAACCCTTCGTGCGCGAGTCCGACTCGCACGTGGCCGGTTTTTTTTTAACATAATTTCTGTTTTATTACCTTTTTAAATCTATATACCTACTGATAGTTTTTACATTTCAACCAGTTTACTTATTTAGTAGGCTATCACATAGATTATAAATCGACGCGCCCCGCTCCGCGGAGCGAGGACCAATTCTATCACATCATCACATGATTGGTTCGTATCGACATGATTGTATCACGAGCTGGATCATAATATGTGCCCACATTCATATAATCTGATTAACTATGATTTTAGCTTCTTTTGTTTTTATTATTTATCCATACATACATCACAAGAAATTCGGGTAGAGCTTTCATCGAGTTTTATTTCAAGATTTAATTAGTATTTTTTTTATTCGCAATTTATATAATATCTGCAAACATCAGCCAATTTCATTATTCATGACTTAAGTAGTATTACCGTCAATTGAAATTTACGCGGGAAACTTTTCTGAATTTCACCGCTCTGTCTCGAAATCTTTCTATTTTTACATCAACGACTACGCGTTTTCCCAAAATAGACGTACACGATTTGATAGTCATTCCGTCTTTGCTTTAGCTCGTGTTGTTCAGTTTCAAATAAAAAAAGTTAAATTGAATTATGGTGAGTACAACCTCCTTTCATAATATAATAACAGCTGTTTGGTGAAAAAATAAAGCACGGTCAATGGGTATTATGATTGTCAAAATCGTTAAAGTCAATGTAGTCCCACCACACGTGAGTTTTGGAATTCCTTTCGGTATTCTCTCGTAGATATGCAATGAGTGATTCCGAGAACAAAGTTAGAACAAGCAAATTCGTAAGTTTGGACAGCTATGATGGATTCAATATGAGATCCATATGGACCAGATCTAGCAGTTTCGACAGACGAGTAAAATATTTTGTTACGTATATTAATATTTAAATGTTGTTTTAGTTAAAGATCATCAATTATCGTACTTTCTATAGAGGTTGAGTGTTTATAGATTTTTAGTTGTTCGATACAGAACAAAGTAATTAAATAAACAAAGAAAAGATTTATATTTTAGACACAAAAATGTTAGTGTATAGAAAAACAAATCCTGTTCGAGTCTAAAAGGCTCTATGCTGTAAGCTGCAAATCTCGTGTTCTTCTCTATTTTACCGCCTAGGAGTGAATTGTGAAAATTTCTTAGCTGTTTCTGTTGTTCCTTATCAAGTTATCACGCTCCTTCGTAAGAGTCTCACTTCGTACGAAAGAAGTGAGCATATTACATTTGTACCCTTTTCGGGAGAAAAATAATTTCGTTTTATTAATAGTGACAAAGAGAACCCATAAACAATTTACTTACCAGAAAAAAAAAACAGTTAGGTACCTACCTAATTGTAGCTGTAGGACTTTTTGGCGGGAACTTGCAGAGTGACGTTGCGTTTTCGTTTTATTTTCATTAAATTCGTGTATTTTGAGTTTTATTGAATAATTTCGGTGGTGTTTTATCCAATAATGATCAATCTAAGTGCACAAGTGATGTGAAATGAAATGAAAGCGTGTATCGTGACTTTCCAGGTTGTCCCAAAAAGTCCGCGAATGTTTTAGTGGAACAACCGCCAATTTCACTAAAGCTTGACTGGACATGTATGGACGAGGACTGGACTTTACAGTGAGTTTGAGAATATGACTATAACATAAAAGAAGAAATTAAAACTGATGAAAATGTATGCGATTGAAAGACTTTGTATTGACTAAAAGTACTAAAACTTATGGAAAAAAAAATTGTGACAAATAGACCAAGACCATTTCAAATACTTTGACATTGGCAGAAATATCCTAAAAGGATGATTGCCAGCAACAAAAAAAAAAAAAAAAATGTAGCTGTAGATATGTAGGTAGCTAATAGTTACTTGAAAGTGTTGATAGTTTACATATTACTCCGTGGATGACATGACAGTATTTATAAAGACAGAACATTCAAGGGAACCCTAAATTCGTTAGTGAATTAATGCCCGGCATGCCACATTTACGAATTACTATGACGATGAGTGTCTTCGTGTAAAATCTGGGGAAACTTTATCTCAACCTTGTTGGGTCTTTGTAAATTTCGCGAAATTGTAAATTGTAATCGTGACGGGAATATAATTTTCTCCGTCTACATTTCCCCAAGGCTTGTTAACAGATTTTTACACGGGATTTTATGACGATATTAATGCATTAATAATATTGGTTTAGCCGTTTAAGAAAAATATGGTAAAAATACAAACAAACAAACGCTTACCTTCTATATAGGTACTTTCTTTCGGTCGAGTCGTGGGTAAAAATAGATTGTGTTGTTCGACAATGAACAATACCTACGTCGTAGTTCCAAAATGTAAATTCAATTGTTTCAATCTCGTCTCAAACACGACTTTGATTTTTGATTCAGTATCCTAGTAAGGTAAAGGTACGGGCTAAAGGCTGGTTAATAACTAGAACCTTAGTTGAAATTATGTCGGTAAGAATGAGATCGAACTATCGAACCTTGTTTCCTGAAAACATTTCAATAAAGCGTAATTTAAGGCGATGATAGCTCAGTGGTAAGTGACGTCGATAACCGCGGCGAAGGTCGTGGCTTCGAATCCTACAATGAGCTTGAGCTTTCGGTGAAGGAAAACATCGTGAGGAAACCACAGCACGGTGGTAGGGTACTATGTGGTACTCGACTGGCTGGCTACCACCCTCAAGTTGAAAATCTGTCGCCAAGCACCTGTTGGTGTGTTCCGGCAGTTGCACTTGAGAGCCAGTTGCCCTTGCCCTTAAGGCATTGTAATATGGTGTACTATGGTGTAGTCACTTACCATCAGGTGACCCGCCTGCCTCGTTGTCAATAGTGACATAAAAAAAAAAAGTTATCTAGCCTAAGTAATAATCGATGTTGATACTATCGACTAAAGACATCACTACCTTATTACATTGACGTAGTTTTATAATGACTATTCCCTGAAGAGTGGCTCAAATAGCAGCGATTTAGTATAATGAGACCTTTTAGCAAATCGCTTCTCTGCTAAACATATTTCAGACGAAATGCGCGAATCTCTTAGCGATGACATCGCAAAATTTTTGTGCAGTAAGTATTTTACTGATTGCTTGAGGGACAACAAAATACCTTACATGGTAAAGCTAACCATTAGCACTTTAGGACTGGTTTGCTGTATGATAGCTTACCTTACTCAAAATCTGTAGCCAAGCTCCTGTGTGTTCCGGCGCTTGACATTTGGGGTGCCTGTTGCCTTCAAAAAGGCCAAGGATACTTGCAAATGTTCATAGGAGACAGTGGCCGCTTAGCATTACATGGGCTAACTGCAAGCGTGTCAGCATTATAACGTTACACAAAAATGTACACAGTAATACGCAACTGTATTGTCGTGTCCTTAGAAACTATAATGGCCTAACTGGAACTCGTGTATCAAGTGAATAATAGAAATAAAAAGTACAATGCGAAGTAAAGCGACGATTTCAATAGACCATCTGAAAGGTCAGACAGTTTTTGAATATTTTTAAGAATGCTTATTATTCCGCGTCACGTTTCCCTTGATGACTTTGCCGTTGGGGTCGACAAGTGGGTTATTTTATCAAGTTGTTAGCTCAGTAAGGTGAGAACAATTTTTGATAAGGTTTGAAATAGCGTCAACGTTATCGTGGACGCTATTTTTGGAGTATTTTGGCTATTTCAAAGATTTTTTTGAATGAAAATAGAATACCATTTTTTTATCATATCTACTTTGGTGGAATACTTCTTATATTTTAAGTTTTTAGCATATTACATAATGTATAGTAGGAGCAGTTTATTTAGCTATATTACCTAAACTTAGTGTGCTCACCACCATCGGCAGAACATAGCGGAAAATTAAAAAGAAATATATAAAATAAACTTTATGTCACGACTGACAAGCAAATTGGCGGGAATATTGACAGGAACTGAGTACCATAACTATACAAAAGGAGCCATTATTATTGTATGGTACGCACACATTATACATACATTACAAAAAAATAAAATAAAATTTGGATATGGAGATTTTAGTCACGTGTCTCCACTTTTTTTTTTCATTAGACGCTTAGACATTTCTTTTCATTCCAAATAATGGGAATTCAAATCGTGGATACGATTTTCCCAATACTTAATTCTCTATGGTTTAGTAAAGTTGGTATTTAGGTACATTCGGCGTCAAAAGTAGATGATCACTTTAGTACCCTTTCGTTGTAACGTTATGATATTATCTTGATAGTTTTTTGTAAGTATATTTTAGTTCTGAAGCTGACTGTATTTTTTTCTTATAGACTAGATGTGTTTATTTCGTTTCAGGCAGATCAAGTACAATCTCAAGAGACTGGTGGAGGCGAGGGTGGTGTACAAGTGCCGCAGCCACCGACTGCTGCTCCTCAAGAACTAAAGGTAAGTTATTTAAGGCGATAATAGCTCGCGGCGAAGGTCGTGGGTTCGAATCCTACAAATGAGCTTTAGCTGGAAAACATCGTGAGGAAACCACAACACGCTGGTAAGGTACTCTTTAGTACTCGTCTGGCTAACTACTACCCTCAAGTTGAAGATCTTTTGTATTTGTTGTGTTAAGCGGCAACAGAAATACATCATCCGTGAAAATTTCAATTGTATAGCTATCACGGTTTATGTGATACAGCCTGGTGACAGACAGACGGAGAGCAGTCTTAGTAATAGGGTTTCCGTTTTTACCCTTTGGGTGCGCAACCCTAAACAAACTGACGGTGTTTAGGTCACTTTTTACTTTTATATCCCAGGATATACGGGCCGGTTGGCGTGGTTGGTTAACACACTACATATCACGCCGCAGGTCGTGGGTTCGAATCCCATCCAGCATAAACATGTCTGTTTGTCCTGAGTCTGGGTGTAATTATCTATTTAAGTATGTATTTACAAAAAAAAGTAAGTATATGTATTATATCAGTCATCTGGTTTCCATATTACAAGCTTAGTTTGGGATCAGATAGCCGTGTGGGAAAAATGTCACAGGATATTTTATTGATTTAATTGTTTATTTGCAGTCTGAAATCGCAGAGGTTAAAGCAGAGGACATTAAAGTAGATACAGAATCAGTACCTGAAGAGAATGTGGTACAAATAAAGACAGAACCAGTGGAGGCTAGCATATCCCAAGAGTCAGCTGAAGTTAAAGTTGAAAACAATGGAGTTACACAAGAGGTACGCAATAATGGATCTTTGTTTTTAAATTCTGGATAAGCTTGTGTTTGACCACAATCTCACCATAGTAAGTGATAATGTGGCCGAAGGTGGTAAGCACACAAAGCCTAGATGGGAACTGGCTCTCAAGTGCAGCTTGGTGCTTGGCGACAGATTTTCAACTTGAGGGTGGTAGCCAGTTGGGTACTACAAAGTACCCTACCACCGTGCTATGGTTTACTCACGATGTTTTCCTTCACCGAAAGCTCAAGATTCATCAAAATCCATTTAGTTATTTTTGCGTGATCTTTCAACAAATGAAGTAAGACTTTCACATTTATAATGAAGTAAAAGTTTAACTGTGGGATGTTGAACTGGTTAGATCACTTGGGTACCAGGGTACGGAACTTTTAAATAATTCATATTTGATTGAAATGGAAAGGTTTTATCGTCAATTTTTCGGTCAATGTGACGTGCTTTCCATATATCTTCACTAGCTATCCCCCGCGGTTTTGTCGGCCTTCCCGAGGGATCCTATCCTTTCCCGGGATAAAAAAGTATCCTATGTGTTATTCCAGGATATGATCTACCTGTGTGCCAAGTTTCATCAAAATCCGTTAAGTTGGTTTGCTTGAAAGAGTAACAAACTTCCATACATCCAAACTTTCGCATTTATAATATTAGTGGGATAATTAATTATTACCGTTGTAGATTCCACAGAACGACTGGCAGCAAAGGGAGTTGGAACTTCTCAAAAAGATCGAAGAGCTGGAGAAAGTTAAAGTGGAAAGAAGCGAGGATGCACTCAAATTGGAGCTTAAGGTAATTCTTCGAAACCAATATTAGGAAATTGTGCACAGCTATTTAGTGTGAGAATCATAAGTCTAAATTAGATTGTTTTTCGAGAATCAACTTTACCGTCCCTAGTTCTAAAATTTATTGATTTAAAAATTTAAGCTACTTTATTAGCAAAATTTTACGTATTCTTTAATTATTATCAATTTTAAGTAATGCACCAACAATAATAACAATATTTACAAAAATAGATGAAATTGAAAAATAAAATTTTATTTGTTCCATTGATTTGACTTTTGAGGCGGAAGGTAGGCGGGTCAACTGATGGTAAGTGACCTATATACAAGTGGGTAATAAATACCTTTTACAATACCTAGAAGGCAACTGGTTCTCAAGAACAACTGCTGGGACACGCTGGTATATCAAACCTGATGTATAAGACATTCCGCAGGTTCGCGAGGAAGAAATCGACCTTCTGAAGGCAAGAGTGAGGAACCTGGAGACAGAACTTCAAGCGGCATTATCGAAGCCAAGCGGGAAGAATCACGAAATGATTGAGAATATTAAACAGCAACATGAAGAGGTGTGTATAATGTTGGTTAGTTGTCCTCCCTCGGTTTTGTCGGCCTTCCCCAAGGATCATATCTTTTCACGGGATAAAAAGTATCCTATGTCTTCCTCCAAGGTCTCTCTACGACTATCTTTATACCTAGAATAATAAAATTGGTTCGAAGGCAGTTACTTTCACATGTATAATATTACTAGCTGTCCTCCGCGGTTTCACCCGCGTTCCCGAGGGATCTTATCTTTTCCCGGGATAAAAAGTAGCCTATGTGCTATTCCAGACTATAATCTATCTCTGTGCCAAATTTCATCGAGATCCGTTTAGCCGTTCTGGCGTAAATGAGTAACAAACATATATCCATCCAAACTTTCACATTTTTTAATGGGGTTAGTAGGGGTAGGTACATGATTATCTGCCCCCCCACGGTTTCACCCGCTTTCCTGAAACATCTTATCTGTTCACGGATAAAAGTATTTCATATTTTATTGCTAGATTTAGAGCTATTTACCTGTGTGATCTTGTGTGAAAGTAACAAACATTTTCACATACAATAAAACTTTCACATTTTAGGCTTTGTGTGCTTACCACCATCGGCCACATCATCACTTACCATAGTGAGATTGTAGTCAAACACAAGCCTATCCAGAATTAAAAAAAAAATATTCAACAATACGTGAACTAACAGAGTGGTACATTTATCCCTATCGACCTATCCCCACTGGTAGGGATAAGTGCGCGTTTTTGTAGATTTATTTCTACCGGCAGAGATAGGTGCACAGCCCATTTCTACTATTCGCTACTGCTATTTAGGTTATTTCCGATTCGTCAGATTTTTGTTTCGTCAGATCTTCGTAGAAGTAAGGTTTTTCGTACACTTTGTGGTTATTTTTCTTTGTTAGAAACGAAACAAAATCTGACGCAACAGGAACAAAAATCTGTCGAACGCCAATTAGACAAATAAACATTTTTATGCATAGTTGAGAGGTGAAATTTGTTTTGTCCCTTTCAATACGTGTCCCTTTTAATACATGTCCTTGTCATGCCACCTCTCCTCTATGAATGTTTGAGTAAGCAGAAATATAAATGTAGTTGTTTTACAGCTTTTAAGTAAGGCACGCGGTATGATCTTCGATAAAACGAAGATGGTAAAGAACCAAGAGTTGCAGATCGAAGCGCTGACCACTCAGGTGCAATCTTTGAAGGATATCAACCAGATCACCAAGGATTTACTCGAGATCAGAAACGGCGAAGTCAAAGCTATGGAAGTAAGACATTATTGACAGATATTACATTTAGTTTTTTAAACTGGGTTACCTGATGGTAAGTGACTACCGTCGCATGTAGACATTAGCAATACTAGGTGGATTGCCAATGTGTTATACACCTTATTGGCCTACAATGCCTTAAAGGCAACTGGCTCTCAAGTGCAACTGCCGGAACACCAACAGGCGCTTGGCGACAGCTTTTCAACTTGAGGGTGGTAGCCAGGCAGTCGAGTACTACAAAGTACCTACCACCGTGCTGTGGTTTCTGCACAAGATTTCCTTCACCGAAAGCTCTAGGCCATTGTAGGATTTGAACCCAATGAGCTATCATCGTCTTAGAATCAATTGTCGGGCCGGTTGGCGTGGTTGGTTAATACACTGCCTATCATGCCGCAGGTCGTGGGTTCGATTCCCATCCAGGACACAGATTTGTGTGCATGAACATGTCTGTTTGTCCTGAGTCTGGGTGTAATTATCTATTTAAGTATGTATTTACAAAAAAAAAGTAGTATATGTAGTATATCAGTGATCTGGTTTCCATATTACAAGCTTTGCTTAGTTTGCCGTTCAGCCGTGTGTGAACAAATGTCCGAGGATATTTATTTTATTTATTATTTATTTATTTAATTATCAATCGCCTTATATGTCATAGTCATGGTGTCCTACCACCTATTATTGCGGTTGTCCTACCACCTATTATTGCGGTTGTCCTACCACCTATTATTGCGGTTGTCCTACCACCTATTATTGCGGTTCAACTTTGCCTAAGCATCATTGTGTTTCTGTCAATTGTCACTTTTGTCCATGCAATGTGACGTACTTTGACACAAAGACGATTCAGTTCAGGCTGAATAAATCGCAATAAGAGTGTTGGTGGTAATCTCACATGTATTGCGATGTAAGGCGATGATAGCTCAGTGGTAAGTGACGTCGGATACCGCGGCGAAGGTCGTGGGTTCGAATCCTACAATGAGCTTGAGCTTTCGGTGAAGGAAAACATCGTGAGGAAACCATAGCACGGTGGTAGGGTACTATGTGGTACTCGACTGGCTGGCTACCACCCTCCAGTTGAAAATCTGTCGCCAAACACCTGTTGGTGTGTTCCGGCAGTTGCACTTGAGAGCCAGTTGCCCTTGCCCTTAAGGCATTGTAATAAGGTGTACAACACGTTGGCAGTCCACCTGGTATAGTTAATGTCTATAGGCGACGGTAGTCACTTACCATCAGGTGACCCGCCTGCCTCGTTGTCACTAGTGATATAAAAAAAAAAAAAAATTGCCACAGTTTAACACAAGCAAATTTCATCCAGATCCCTTCACCCGTTCTGGCGTAAATGAGTAACAAACATCCAAACTTTCACATTTATAATACGCGCGGTTTCACCCGCGTTCCCGAGGGATCTCATCTTTTCCCGGGACAAAAAGTTGCCTATGTGCTATTCCAGACTATAATCTATCTCTATGCCAAATTTCATCCAATCCTTTCAGCCGTTCTGGCGTAAATGAGTAACAAACATCCAAACTTTCACATTTATAATATTATAGTAAGATTATTGGAACAATAGGGAATACGCACGTATTTTTTTATTGTTTTAAACGTTTCTACGGGATATTAAATATCCAAAAAAATATATAACACATTCAAAATATAAAACATTAAGCTAAAAAAATATATTAAACTACAATCATTTTCGGGTGATTTAAACGCAGCCATTTTGGCGCGCTTACTTTGTGACGTCAGATTAGAGGAGTTCGATGTCAACAATGATGTTTGGTTCACATTGCGGTTACATATTACATACTCTGTGGTCGATCGAGTGTAAAATTGAGTGTAAGATGTCACGATTTCTTCCACCAATAGAATTGCATTTTGGAAATTTGCGAGGGAATTTAATCTTTTGACTCGCGACATTAACCTGTCAAACAACTCGTCAACTCGCGCACAGTTTTCAAAATTTCAAAATTCGCGCCCAATTTTCAAGTAAATGTCATCGTCCCGATTGTCCCATTTGAGAATCAAGTGGTGCGGACTCTGAAACCCCGATTGTCCCAAGAAAGAACTGACAGGTTAAAAACAGACACTTTTTGATGATTAAATGTAGCTATTAAATCATGATAAATTTTGAAAATAAGAATTTTGTAACAATAAGAATTACATAAAAATAAATCGTCCATTATGAAGTCACGTGCATATTCCCTATTAGACAATCATATATTTAAGCGACAGATAGGGATGGTGTTAGAGGAAATGGGTAAACAGAAGATGAATTTGAGGTTTGTTACATTGGTAACAAGGTAGGTGTATTGTCATTGCAGGAGCGCTTCCAAGCGATGGACGCTCGTTTCAAAGCCGAGAAAGAAAGGTATGGGCTCGTGTTGCAGAGAGCTCAGACCAGCAACAACGTTAATGATGACCTTCGTAAGGAATACGAGACGCAACTTAAAATATTTAAGGTAAGGAATTGGATCATTATTGTGCTTTCTTGGTTACAATAGCATTAATCTGTTGACTCGCGACATTAACCTGTCAAACAACTCGTCAACTCGCGCACACTTTTCAAAGTTTCAAAATTCGCGCCCAATTTTCAAGTAAATGTCATCGTCCCGATTGTCCCATTTGAGAACCAAGTGGTGCGGAATCTGAAACCCCGTTTGTCCCAAGAAAGAACTGACAGGTTAAATGTCCCAAAATTGAATAAAACATTTTGATTTGATTTCTACTAACTTTTTGCTCTAATTTTTTATTTTACTCCCTCAGGGAATTAAATAAATACCTTTCTTAGTTAACGTAGGAAACGTTATAAAAGGTTCTTGTGTGCAAAATTTTAAGCTTATAATATCCTTAGTGGTTTAGAATTTGTGTTGATATGTCAGTCAGTAGGTCAGGAAAACAATTTTTATAGCTAATAATATGATACTATATATATAATTATAATGTTTTATTAAATTTACTAAATCTTAGACCGAAAAAGTCTAAGAAAGAGAGTAGCATTTTCTAAAACTAGGCAATTATTACCCATCAACTTTTGCCATTTGTGTAATTTTTGCACACGATTTCTTGTTTTTCTTTACCGCTAGAAAAACGTATTATTAGTTTTTCGGGTATGAGCTATTAATTTTAATGTGTTCCATATTGCAGGAGCTCAGGGAGAAATACGAACAAAGGGTCAAAGCGCTGGTCGCTGAAAACGAAAGGCTCAAAGCGTCTGTGACAGGATCAGGGTCGTCCGGATAAAATATATAAATGTATATATTTCTATTATATAAAGGCTGTTTTATAATTTGTCTGGCATTTCGTATCGTAGTTTGTATTTATATTAATTTTAATCTGTTGACTCACCTGTCAAACAACTCGTCAACTCGCGCACAGTTTTAAAAAAATCTAAATTCGCGCCCAATTTTCAAGTAAATGTCATCGTCCCGATTGTCCCATTTGAGAAGCAAGTGGTGCGGACTCTGAAACCCCGATTGTCCCAAGAAAGAACTGACAGGTTAATACGTACCTAATATAAAAAATATGGATGGAGTATCGGCTATTAGCGAGCGAAGTACCCAAATAGGGGAGAGGTGGAATGAAAGGGACACGTATTGAAAGGTACAATTCAAATTTCGGGCATAATAAAAACCGTACAAAACAATACAATAATAATATACTACATCTTTTGAATGGTAACTCCGGTTAATTGGCCTGCGGGTCAATTAAGTAACTTGTTGCAATCAGTTTTAATCCTAAAAACGGTTTATTAAAATAGTTTTTTTTAAATTATTTTTTACGTTCTAGTAACTCCATATACAAACAGTAGGCTGGAGTAGCAGACTTATGCCCGGTTTCTGAGGCACTTTTAACGGTGGTTTATCTATTCGTTAGCGCTATTGGTTCGATAACTTGTGAAAGTGCGTTTCCGAACACCGCGATGTAAGTTAAACTGAGTTCAACTTGACTGACTAATTTGCTGCGTTTATCGGTTCTATAACTATTTGACGTTTCGATAAGAAACACGATTGACATTGACAATGCTCACAAATAAAATCGACTATGATGTCGTTCATAACTAGAGCCTAATCTAATCATATTTTTTCTCGAAAGTCTTAAGCCACTTATTTATTCTCGAAAAAAATATTCTAGTATTCCACATAGGGTTGTCTGTCACATACATATCATAACGAATTGTGCTTAACGTTCGACTTCGACTAGGTGATACTCCGTCCAGATTGTTTATATATCTATGTGTATTTTGTATATTAAATTAAATTTGTAATAAAATTAAGTTTTGATTATATTTGCTTTAATTTTCGAACGTTTTCAGGTGTTTTTTTATTTATGTCACAAGTGACAACGAGGCAGGCGGGTCACCTGATGGTAAGTGACAACCGTCGCCTATAGACATTAACAATATATTATCAAGACATATTTTCAAGTTGAGGGTGGTAGCCAGCCAGTCGAGTACAAAGTACCCTACCACCGTGCTGTGGTTTCCTCACGATGTTTTCCTTCACCGAAAGCTCATTGTAAGGATTCGAACCCACGACCTTCGCCGCGGTATCCGACGTCACTTACCACTGAGCTATCATCGCCGTGTTACGACGTGTGTGTACGATACGATTTTTTCCGATTATTTTAGTCAGTCGAAGTAGTAGTCCGATAATACCTCCACCGAGATAATGTCTGCTGAATTTATAAGTAATAAATGCATCCGAACTCAACTTCGTAAAGTAGAGCGAACACCTCAAAAATATCCTTTCGGTGAAGGAAAACATCATAGAGCAATATTGTGCAATGGTCTTCATTATTTATTGAGAACGTAACCATAGCTCCTTGAAAATAGGGTTAACGCCATCTAGCGGTTGAATTTAGCAACACTTCATTTTGTTTTACGTGTTCTAAAGGATTTTTCGTCGGTTGTAAGTTCCTGGCGCTAACGTTTTATTTTAATTAAAATCGTGTGGATAATTATTAGTTTTCATTATTATTTAATTATTATTAGACTTCAAAAAAGGAGGAAGTTATATTATTATGTTCGACTGTATATTTTTAGGGTTCCGAACCCAAAGGGTAAAAACGGGACCCTATTACTAAGACTTCGCTGTCTGTCCGTCTGTCTGTCACCAGGCTGTATCTCAAGAACCACGATATAGTTGAAATTTTCACAAATTATGTATTTCTGTTGCCGCTATAACAACAAATACTAAAAACAAAATAAAATAAATATTTAAGGGGGGTTCCTATACAAAAATCGAAAATTTTTTGCCCTTTTTTGCTCGATATCATCACCAGACTGTATCTCAAGAACCGCGATAGCTAGACAGTTGAAATTTTCACAAATTATGTATTTCTGTTGCCGCTATAACATCAAATACTAAAAACAAAATAAAAGAAATATTTAAGGGGGGCTCCAATGCAGCAAACGCTATTTTTTCCCCTTTTTTGCTCGATATCAATAATGGCAACAGGTGGGCACTTGAAATATTTACAAAATACTCAGTTGTATTTTTACTTTAATAATAAACAATAAAATTAAAATAAAATAACAAATATTTAAGGGGGGCCTCCCATACAACAAACGTGATGTTTTTGCCTTTTTTACGGAACTTTTTTCGTGCGCGAGTTCGACTCGCACTTGGCCGGTTTTTTTATGTATGTTCTGTTCATCGATTTTTCCACCAATTGTCAACCGATTTTCAATTTTTTTTTTCATTCGAACGAGTATACTTCGTGCAATGGTCCCATTGTCACCAAGTCCACCAAGTACTTATTTAGTGTACTCATAAGTACGACCTACCATGTGAATGTTTGTGAGTTAAACCTTTTTATACCAATGAATATATTGAACGTACCCTTGGGAAATCTTTAACTCAACGAATCAAGTATTGTAACAAAGTTTTTTTTAATTAAATGGCGAAGCTGATGTAAAATGGCGAAGTTGCCTGATGGAAAATGGCGAAGTTGCCTGATGGAAAACTGGTGAATATGAACATTATCTGCAAATGTAGAGAAATTAACTCATCTATGTCTAATCTAGACACGCGGGAGCGTGTCAAGCCAAGTTCAAGAAACAGAACTGGCGAGCCGCACCGTGTGTAATATTACACGAACCATTTGGAACCACTTTTGACCCCCTCATAAATCAAAAACTATTTTACATAAACGTATCAAATTTGGCTCATATATTGAGACTTGCGAGATACATATGTGTTCTAAATTTCATAAGCTTATCTCAAACGGTTATTTAGATATTAATGTCCAAAATTCCTCATTTTTATCATTGACTGACCTATAGACCAAAACTCTAACCCAGTTCCAGATGACCTAGAGAGTTAAAATTTGGTATGCAGATAGGTAATTAGATGAATACAAAGGAATAAATAAAAAACTGGCAATTTTTAAATAATTAGATTCTATTATGAACGCTTAACATAAATACCTAATATTACTTAGGGTACCTACGTTATTAACTGGGATTAATTATTATTTTTATATTTAGCGCACATCAATAGTGTAAAATCATTACCTACTCATAAATAATGATAAAATAATAGGCATTTAGATTTTCGGTATATACACGACGCGCGCGCGCCGAGTGACGCCGGAGCGGCGCGGGCGGGGTGGGTGGGGCGCTGTGACAACTTGTCCTTTTAAAAGGACCCACGGCGTTACGAGGATATGTACTTACCTACAAAAAGTAATGATATCCCACCAAAAACATAAATGTAAAAAAGGAGAGCCAAGTTCAATACAAAAATTATTCTCTGCTGTGGGCTTCGCCGCAAAAAGAATGGAGATCTGAGATTGAGTGCCAAGTTCTATGCAAAATCCAAATATGTAGTCTAAGGGCTGACTTGGCTGGTTTTACCATACGTATTATTATTAAGTACCTACTTTTACACAGTCATGGAAGAGCCTTATGTTCGATGGGTAGTTTCTACCAGCAAACCAAATTTTCGGAATAATAAAATAAGAACCGAAAGGTAACAGGTTTAGAACATGCGAAGGCTATATAATTCGTATGGGAAAACCAGCCAAGTTAGCCCTTAGACTACATATTTGGATTTTGCATAGAACTTGGCACTCAATCTCAGATCTCCATTCTTTTTGCGGCGAAGCCCACAGCAGAGAATAATTATTGTATTGAACTTGGCTCTCCTTTTATACATTTATGTTTTTGGTGGGTTTATTAATACGGCTCTACTCTTCTTACATTCGGCCCTTCTCACACATCCATAGGCTACAAATTTTAAAACAATCTAAAATCTCGCCTGTAATTGACATTAGGTAAATATTCACAAATAAATCTTCACAGTCATTTTCTTAAAAAGGTATCAGGAAATTATACCTATCTACTATGAGAGTTTATAGAATAACTAGCCCGCCATCTTGGGCCCTCCGACAGACCTTAGGTAATCATGAATCGTCATCAAAACTAAACGTGTATGCAGAATTACATACAAACATTGTATGTTAAATAAAAGCTTGTAATAATATTACATAATCTACTGATCTAATCTAATCTTCCTAAGTGTTTTAACAGTTACTTGATTCACTTTTTTTTGGAAAAACGTTTTGTTATCACACCCTGCATTGGGTCGGTAAATACTTGAGAGGTGTCAAGGGACACCCGGATGGAACGAAGTTATATAAGTCGAGAGAGTATATATTTAAAAAAAAAAACATTTCTATTTATATATATATAAATAGAAATGAAAATATCTGGCTTGCTTTCTATAAGAGAGAGAGAGAGAGAGAGAGAGAGAGAGACAGACAGAGAAACATGCGCACGCCGCACAGCTTAATAAACATACATAGTGACATAAAAAGTGTCGTGACAATTTTTCGTAAGAATTTTTTCCGTCTAGCCCCCTTAACATCCTAAAAGTACATTTTAAACTTACAAATAACACTACAACTCGATAAAGATCCTTATCACCATGACTGGGTAGTTCGTTCTGCGAAAGTACAGTCAGACACAAAAGTAAAAGATTTTGTATGGAAAAGCTCATAGTCAAAACTCATTTCTACAGTTTAGGCCCTGATAAGTAACTTATAATCGTAATAATTGTCTTTTTTTTTATACCACAAGTGACAACGAAGCTGACGGGTCACCTGGTGGTAAGTGAAACCGTCGCCTATAGACATTAACAATACCAGGGGGATTGCCAATGTGTTGTACACCTTATTACAATGCCTTAAAGGCAACTGGCTCTCAAGTGCAACTGCCGGAACACATCAACAGGTGCTTAGCGACAGATTTTCAACTTGAGGGTGGTAGCCAGCCAGTCGAGTACTACAAAGTACCCTACCACCGTGCTATGGTTTCCTCACGATGTTTTCCTTCACCGAAAGCTCAAGCCCATTGTAGGATTCGAACCCACGACCTTCGCCGCGGTATCCGACGTCACTACCACTGAGCTATCATCGCCTACCATCGTTATGGTCTCACCGATAGCAACTTCATTAAACGATTTGAACCCACGTCACTATCACTGATCTACTCGTACATACCATCGTCATTTTATGTACCCCGTTATGAAAGGGGGCTAGACGGAAAAAATTCTTACGAAAAATTGTCACGACAGTTTTTGCTATAGTTAGCTAATGTAAGCTGTGCGGAGTGCGCATGTTTCTCTGTCTCTCTCTCTCTCTCTCTCTCTCTCTCTTATAGAAAGCAAGCCAGATATTTTCATTTCTATTTATATATATGTTTTTTTGTTTAATGTTTTTTTTATATATATATATATATACTCTCTCGACTTATATAACTTCGTTCCATCCGGGTGTCCCTTGACACCTCTCAAGTTTTCTTGGTTAAGCTTGTGTTTGACCGCAATCTCACCATGATAAGTGATGATGTGGCCGAAGGTGGTAAGCACACAAAGCTTCGAGGGAAATTGGCTCTCAAGTACAGTTGTCGGAACAAACTGATAGGCACTTGGCCACACTTTCAACTTGAGGGTGTTAGCCAGTCAGTCGAGTACTATAGGTACCGTATGGTTCCTATGTACTATGGTTTCCTTTACTTGTACTCAAGCTCATTGTAGGAACCTACGACCATAGATTAATAATAGGTCCTATTATGACCGATGACCTATTATTAATCTGTGCCCATGACCTTCACTGTCACTATCTATCCCTACAAAATTTGCGAGGAGGGCGGTGGCTACCACACGCGTCATACTTGTGAAAAGGTGCTGCTTGTGGGGGCTGGTCTGCTTGAGTTTGTTATTTACTTAGTCAGTCATAATTAAATTCTATTTATTATTATTTTGCCGCCAGTGAGACTAAATAAATAAATAATGATTAAATGTAATAGGTGTAAGTTGTTTTTGAAAAGAGTAATTGCTGAGTTTATTGCCGGCTCTTCTCAGCAAAAGCAACCTTCTGAACCGAGCATTAGAGTCTAGACTATTCATAAGTGCTTGTAAAGGCCTATTTGAATAAAAAAACATTTTCATTTCATTACCGATGAGCTATCATCGCTTTAAATTGAATAAATGTTGGTGTCAACTGTACATGTGTCATTTTAGCAACGGTTTACGGAGCGTCGTGCGTTCCATGTATTATTTATTACATGACATAGCATGTTTGGAGGCACATTGTCCTGTGTTGTGTCGTATCGTTAATATTGCCCGCCTGCATGATTAATAGCGTATAATGAAACGGCATGTGCTATACACTGCCTATTTTTACGGTGGACAATTTATTGTCCTAGATATTGCCGTAGGATCGTAGATTCTGTATTTAATGTTTGTATTGTATCAATCTAAAATGTATCACTTTATCTAAAATGTTAACTATTAAAACCTATAAAGAAAAAAGATTTGATGTTTGTTTGCAATGAATAGACTCAAATAATTCTTACACCTATAGGAAGCTACAATATCAGCCAGTAAGATAAATATTAGAGATTTGGGAACGCGGGTGAAACCGCGGGGGAAAGATATTTATTTATATTAGTTAATTAAATCAAAAATGACAAAATGTTCTGAAAAATTGATAAGTCTTTATGATTTTGAAAATGAAACCTCTCAGCTTGATTCAGAAAGATCACAATTTATCTTTAGGTCTAACTCTTATGGCCTTATTCATAAAGATTTCGACGATTTTTAGCAACTTATGGCCTTATTCATAATAAAATCGACGGTATTTAGTAAATTCAAATTCTCTATAGAAAATTCCAATTAAGAATCTGCTAAGCAGTTGCTAAACATCGACGATTTTATTATCAATAAGGCCATTATTAGTTTGTTATGAATTAGGCCATTAAAGTCCACAACTGTGTTGATTTAAAAAAACTTGAGAGGTGTCAAGGGACACCCGGATGGAACGAAGTTATATAAGTCGAGAGAGTATATATATATATATAAATAGAAATGAAAATATCTGGCTTGCTTTCTATAAGAGAGAGAGAGAGAGAGACAGACAGAGAAACAAGTCAAAAGTGACGGCGTGCGCACTTTTGACGTAAAAAGTGTCGTAAGAATTTTTTCCGTCTAGCGCCCTTTCACAACGCGCGATCAACAATAAATAGGTAACCTTTTTAGTTAGTATTGTATCTTGAGAGTTGAGACAATCGAACACTAGTTATCTTGTCCTACCTACGTGATACTTGTTACACCCAATTGTAGGTTTGATTGAATCTCAGGATTCGGCTCGAGATGTCTGAAGGACATTAGAGCTATCAGATAGGATTACCATACCGTCTGATTGACGTGAGACTTGTTCACATTTATTTATTTTGTGATGACTTAAACTGAAACGTCGTCACTAACTAAGAAGGCTCATAAGAAGGCTCAAAGTCACTCAGAGCTATGGCTATGCTCGGAGTTTCGTTACGAGATTGAGGAAATTCGTAGATGAACAAAGGTCACCCACATAGCCCTATGGATTAGTCGACTGATGTGGCAGTGGGCGGGGCACATAGCCCGAAGAACCGATGGCTGATGGGGCGGAAAGGTTCTGGAGTGGCGGAAGACGCAGCGTGGGCAGTGGATGACCTAGTGAGTGACGCGGGCTCTCAAGTGTAACTGCCGGAACACACCAACAGGTGCTTAGCGACAGATTTTCAATATGAGGGTGGTAGCCAGCCAGTCGAGTATTACAAAGTACCCGACTATGGTTTCCTCACGATGTTTTCCTTCATCGAAAGCTCAAGCCTATTGTAGGATTCGAACCCACGACCATCGCGGCGGTATCCGACGTCACTAAAAACTGTTGTAAAGCAAAGGTAAAGCGCCGTTGCTACAAACTATAACTTAAAATCGGTTTAATATCTATGAAGTTTAATTTATCCTACATTAATATAAAAGTATGGTGTCCCTAACTGGTCAACTTTACAGTAATTAAATGGACCCAAGATCGGTAACCTTGATTGGTGTTTAAACGAGTTGGGCCCAGTCGTTGTGCCTAGACGTTGGGCCTAGACGTTGGGCCTAGACGTTGGGCCCATTATTGCGGGAGCCGGCTTCGATTCTAATTTGATTAACAAAGTTTGTGAAAGTTTATATTATTCGGATACTACAAGGTCTTGATTTAAAAAAAAACTTTTACTTTAGGTACGCTTGAGTTGATATTGAATGCTAAGTTTTGCCCGTGACTATGTCCGCGTGGAATTTGTTTATGGCGGAATCGTGCCTTTTAACCCCTTTCACCATTTTTATGTCATATTCTTTTAAGGTATTCACCCGTGAGCGAAATAATGACATAACTGGTTAATAACATTCAATAAGGCTCGTGCTAAAGTTAGCCTCGTACTAAAGTACTAATTCAGCCATGCCATAGTTGAATTCTATTTATTATTTTGTTTTGCCGGCATAACACGCAAATATTATTAATTAGACTAGATAGATAAATGATAATTGAATGTAATAGGTGTAAATTGTTTTTGAAAAGAGTAATTGCTGAGTTTATTGCCGGCTTTTCTCAGCAAAAGCTAACTTCCGAACCGTGCATTAGAGTCTCTCTCTCTCTTCACAAGTAACTTGCATGGAAAGGCCTATTTGTATAAAAATATTTTCATTTTAATCGGTTAGGTATTTGTAAACCGGTTCCGTATCTAATACCTACAAGATAACATACAATGAAAACTTATGAAAATGTAAATAAATTTAAGAAAGATCCACTGCTGAAAAAAAAATTGCCTCGCTGAGTTTCTTGCCGGAGTCTTCTCAGTTTAAATGTAGGTATTCCGAACCGGTGGTAGAGTCAATTGTAACGTTCATAAATGCCTTAACAGGGACTAAACTGAATAGATGAGTTTTGAGTTTGAGTTTGAGCCCTGGTTAGAGGTTGTAGTCGGTGGAAGTCCAAACTTAGGTACCTAATGGAGTCTCGAAGGCAAGCGTAAGCTCGTGTTACATAGGTCTCAGTCAAAGTAAAGACTAGTGTATTTTACCCAATACCAACTCATTATAGCATGTAGATACCAGCTATCTGGTGGGTCTATTTTCTGGACTATTATTTAATTTATATACTGAATATAAAGTTTGAATATTATAACGTAGGGTTCTTTGAAAGCTTATTTTCATACTGAAAGTATGAAACGACAGCAAATGGGTCACTGTCGTACAAATCTACAATCTACTTATTTCTTTTATGAAAGAGGTCTTTCAGTTCAGGTGAAAGAGTAATTTTCCGAAAATTAATATTTTTTTATAAACGCGTGTTGTATTTGAAAAATTGCGAGTAGTTTTGGGTGCCCTAAAATAACAGAAATACTTATAATATATTTTACTAAAAATGTTATTGAATTATTAGAAACTAATTTTCCGCCCCGCGGTTTCACCCGCGTACCCGAGGGATCCTATCTTTTCCCGGGATAAAAGTACCCTATCCCTTTCTCCAAGGTTCCATCTATCTCTATACCAAATTTCATCTAAATCGGTTCAGCGGTTTAAGCGTGAAGAGGTAACGCATTTATAGTATTAGTATGGATATTATGGATGTGTATGGTATGATGTTTGTCTATGAATAAAAAATATCGTGAACTAACATGACGGTGGTATGATGAAAAAAACATTTTCCAAAGTGTTAATTAAAATGTCGAATGTAACTGACATTTCCATTCAACTTTCTAACGGGCAAAAAGCGCATGTTTCCCTAGAAATTCAAAAATGGATAGTTTCCATTTTTGTATTAAGCAAATATTTACGATGTATTTCCATTCGCCAGTTAGTATGATAATTTTGTTTAGTTTCCAACATAGATTAAGAATTGGGCATCACTCCGCTCGTACGACGTTTTATTCATCTATGAATTTTGTTTAGTTTCCAATTTATTGTGTTCAGGTACAATAGACATCCTTAAACATGTCTGTAAATTATTTTTTTGCTTATAATATTGTAAAAAAATTGAAAAAAACCCACCTTATTGTGTTTCTTACCGGTTCTTCTCAGTTCTCTGTAGCTTGTCCGTGAAAAGTTTTAGTAGAACAGCCGCCAATTTCAATAAAACCTGACCGGATTTGTACGGACTAGACTTTACAGAGAATGTGGCAATATAACATAAAAGAAGAATATTTAAAATAAAGAAATGGCTTAAAAGTATACCAAGCCAAAAACCTTAAAAAAAAGAAATCTGTCAACCAAATGCACACGTGACATTTAAAAATACTGTGTCCGATTATACATATGTGACCTAGGTATGAATATGAGGTATGAAATTACTTACCTAGGCTACGGGACTACGGGTGCAAGGTCTGGCTTTTCTGTGACAGGGACATCGTAATGAGATTCTAGCGCAGTGGAGCGTGCCGTCCTATTCCTATAAGGTGCCGTCGGATTCATTCGTACGTAAGGAAGGAGTAGGCGACAGCTTACGTAGTGATGTCAGACACTTCCGTGAAGGTCGTTTTGCAAAACTATCGGGATATATGTGTCATGACTTTCTTTTGAAGTAGGTATGTATGTACTTGAAACTACTAAAAACTGTTAATTTTACTTAAACTGTTACTACTGTATTTTTTTTTATCGATAGCACTTAAGTTAGACAATAATTAAAAATAAAAGAACATCGGTTGACAGACAGAGGAGGATAATGGTATGTGTGTGTGTGTCAAACGCATAGTAGTGTGTGTAATGGTTGCTTTTTTATTAATTTAATTTATTTCTAAAGCATATTTTATAAAAATATTAGCTTTCTGCACTCCTTCTCCATATAAACTTTAACTGTGCCAAATTTCATACTCCTCCGTCTGCGTAATTTTCGTAAAAAGGGGTACAAAGTTTATTCGTCACGTATTATGATGATATGATTAGACGGAGCCACAGCGCAGCGTTGCTGGATTAGCTAGTAAACCTGGGAATCAAAACGAGTTCCTTGCCGGATCTTTTCGGTTGAAAGGCGACGAAGCTTGGAAGCTTCGACGTCTTTGGGCGTAAACTAAATAAATGAAAATAATTTAATTACGAGTACCTTTTTAAGTATAAATCTATAATTTAAATGAGTTTTTTTGTTTTTTTTTTTTTTTTCTAGATAAGCTTGTGTTTGACCACAGTTTGAAATAATCTACTCATGGCTTCAAGTCTTAGAGGTTAAATCTTTTCCAAAGTTGTTTCTGCATAATTATTATTATCCCGGGTAAAACCGCGGGGAACAGCTCATTGATATATAATTAAGTCTCATAAAATAACATTTTGAAGTAAGTCTGTTAAAGTGACTGAATCGAAAGGATGGTAGAAACGAGTGTCAGACTCCCAAAACCTAAGCCTTTGAGTTTTTACTTGAGTGATTTTCTATTTGATAAGGTTCGAGGACTGTCCTTTTATATTTATTGAGGTGCCTATTATTTTTATGCTACTTTTTAAATATATTTCTTTATCTATTACTAATATTAAAGGTAAAGTTTGTGAGGTTATAGGCTAATCTCTAGATCTACTGAAAATTCTTTTACCAATAGAAAGCCACGTTATTTGTGAGTGATAATTTAACTGCTAGTAAGTAATAATTTTATCAATCTGTCTGTCTGTTTTAAGGCAGTCCCTGTCTCTTTTTGTTATATGACGTTAGAAAGTAACGGATAGGTATATTTAAAACGCTCGGTTTTATCTCCAATGAGAATTGGGGAGAATTGGCATGAAACTTCAATACCCGGCAAAATAGTTTAAAAAAGAACAATATTTCAGTTTGGCAACCCCGATGTCCATTCAACCCCTGGCACATCGGGGCTCAATACGTGTCCTCTACAGCTAATTGAAATAGGTCTTATTTATTATTAAGCTCTTTTCCAGTTCAAGTACCAAATAAAAGGTCTAGTCAAATTCTATGTACAAGGGTTTGTTCATTTAAATTAATTAGAATATTATTTATTCCATCACTAAATGGAAACTGGGATCGGCTTACCGGCGCGCTCTTCGAAACTATAAATATTAATATTAATTAATACGAAGCTCTTGTGGGCCAGGTGTAAAATATGAATACTAGCTGTCCCCCGCGGTTTCATCTGTGGTAAGCACACAAAGCCCACATGGGAACTGGCTCTCAAGTGCAGCTGTCGGAACACGCTATTATCTAATATTATGAAGAATAAGCTTTGTATGTATGTGTGTATGTAATGAATAAACTCAAAAGGGCCGATTTCAAAAATTCTTTCACCATTTGAATGCTACATTATTCCAGATTAACATAGGCTATAATTTTATACCGTGATAAGATAAGATCCCACGAGAACGCGGGTGAAACTGCGGAGAACAGCTAGTTTCCAATAATTAATCCCCATTCAGTATCAATGTCCATTGTTCTAAAGTTTAAGCACAGTTTGAAATTGTCCGTAAAGCGTAAAATTGAATCAGTTTCTCATTACCGTTGTAGAGGTCAAAATGCGTTAAATTTTCATTAGCGACGGTCAATATTTCAAGTTTACTAAGGCTAGGTACCCATTGACGCAATGTTACAACTTACAACCACGTTTCATAACATAAAAAGGCCCATAGGCTTTGTGTGCTTACCACCTTCGGCCACATCATCACTTACCATGGTGAGATTGCGGTCAATCACAAGCTTAGCCAGAATAAAAATAAAATGGTAAAAATTACCGCGGCAAAGGTCGTGGGGTCAAAGCCTACAATGAGCTTTAGCTTTCGGAGAAGGAAAATATCGTGAGGAAATAACAGTTTTCTTGTAGGATTTGTGTGCTTACCACCTATCTAAAATCCTGGGCCACATAATCACTTACCATGAAGAGATTGCGGTCTATAAAATGGAGTACTACATTTTAGGCCCAGGATTTTCAAACCACCACAAAAGGTAGGCCAGCTTTACAAATATTTACATTATAATTAGACAGAGTATCAAATTAGTGAAATAAAATTAAAACAAACTCAATCTCAATACAGTCAATTTATGAATAACTTTACAAAAAGTTGCATTTTATTTTTCCTTACACATTTTCTATGATTACTGACAGAAATGGTTAGTAACTGACAGTCATAGGTGGGAACCTAGCCTTAGCTTATTTGTGGGCGCTCTACTCTACTATTAGAGATATTAGATAACTTAAACTTGGTAACTTAGTTGTCAACTTTGAATTGGATTGACGGCTAGACGGCGGCGGGATGCGGTGCAAGTTTCCAATATAGATCAAGAGATTGTTTGTTTTGAGACGGGGATCTATTAGGTTGCGATCGGAAGGTCTGTGGGAAATCCATTATTCACTTAGTTATAATAAAACTAAGCTTACAACGAAGATTTTCATTGAGAGCTAACATTTATCATATATTAATTCACTATCTATAGGCACATGGATTTACATGCTTAATTTATACCGCCTTCAAGTTGAAGATCTGTCGCCAAGCACCTATCGGTGTGTTCCGGTAATTGCACTCGAGAGCCAGGTTGCCGGTTGCCTTCAAGACATTGTAAAGAGCAATTGGTATGGCCAATGCGTATAGGCGACAGTATGAAAGAAAGAAAGAAAACTGTTTTTATAACATTGACACACGCAACATCACAGATAATGAAAAAAATATACAAGTACATAAATGTTACAAAAAATAGAAATACATGAAAGAAATAAACATACAAACATTACTAGAAAAAGTAAAAAAATTATAATCGTGCGATGTGCGTGATGATTCAAGGTATCGTCAGCATACAACCAAAGACAGTAGACCTCAGGTTATAGACAGCTGGTATATGAAATGAAATGAAATTGTTGAAATGAAAAGTATATCACAGCAAGTGAACTCACGAAGTTTTGGTTTGCGCTTTGAGATTGATTAAATAGAATTCTCAACATAGAGCTTCGTGCCCACCAGAAACAAAAGTCTCATTTCTCTATCTATAATATATAGGTACGTTTGAGGCTGAATTTCTTTAAAGATATATATTTATTTAGTGTTCGAGTTAAAAAATATTGTTATAATTAATTATCTTAATTAAAATTATGATTGCTTCATAGCTACACGTGGAGGCCGACAAAGCTTTGTTGGCGGTGAGTTACGATGAGAACAAAGGAAATAATTAATGCTGGAAAAGTCACGAGCACTCTCGCAGACCTGATGAAGGTATTTTTTCTGTTAAGTATCGGAATACTATGTAGTTAAGTAGGTAAATATGTTTTTTTATCTTCCACGCAAGTTTGGCCCACAGTAATATAAATTCCCGGAATAAAATTATTACTTTTTGTCCCGGGAAAAAATAAGATTCCTCGGGGACTGCTTTTTATTTTTTGTACATACGTTGAAGGACGAAGATGAAGCCGATGGAGCACTCTTGCCCAGAAGGAACCACTATAATTATTTTTCTCTTCTGCTAGTAGTTAAATTCTGCTAGTATAAGTATATATACCGAGGGAATAGGTACAGGGAGTTTTTGGTAAGTGTTGAAAGAGGTGTCAGCCTGGGACAGAAACTTGATAGTGGCGCCCCCTCTCCAGGGTTTGAAATAAATTATTAAATAATCTTTTACAATATAACGTGTGACATTTTTTGTGATCGGGAGAATTTGAATTTAATTTGGCACTCTTAATTTTATTTCTTTAGATGTATTTTTTCTACTATACCTGTCCTCCACGGTTTCACCCACGTTCCCGTGGGATCTTATCCTTTCCCGGGATAATTAGTATCCTATGTGTTATTCCAGGATATGATCTACCTATGTGCCAAGTTTCATCAAAATCCGTTCAGCCGTTTTTGCGTGAAAGAGTAACAAACAAACATCCATCCAAACTTTCACATTTATAATATTAGTGGGATGTTATATTATGATTTTGGTACGGGGCAAGTGCCCAGTTTGCCCCCCTAGAATCGGGCCTGATGCTTGTGTAAAAAAAGAACCTCCTTTAACACTTTTCAATATAGGACAATAGTGGAAACGAACACGTCTATTATTCAACCATTCTTCTACAGTGGGACAATTCAATAGATGGATAAATAAGATATGTGTCTCATCCCCAGAGAGGGTGCGATACCTACGCGATAAACTTAACTCTCTTAAGTACTAAATGTGATCAAAGACAATAGTTTAGTACCTTTTTTTCTCCTGTGTTTCTCCGTTTTGTTTTTGGTTAGTAGCTATAGACGAGATTTGGTGTTATGAACAAAAAATGGAAACAGTTTTTTTATCTTTTAAAAATACAAATAATGTTTATGGTGTAATTTCGATCAGTGGGCGAACACTAGTTTGACTAAAAAGCTGTTTATGTATTGGACGAAGTATCACAGAAGTTTATGTTGTCACATTATAGATCATCTTCCTGTCATTTTCATATATAGGGTTATATATTTACATCTAAACTAATATTATAAAGAGGAAAGATTTGTATTGTTGTATGTAACGAATAAACTTAAAACTACTTTTACACGATTAAAAAAATTCTTTCACCATTAGTAATGTAGCTTACTAATGGTGAAATATTTTTTTAAATCGGTCCAGTAGTTTTTAAGTTCATAGGCTGAGTAACATAGGCTATATTTATCCCGGGAAAAGATAAGATAGCACGGGAACGCGGGTGAAACCGCGGAGGACAGCTAGTGTATAAATAAAATGACAACATTAAAAGTAACTATTATATTTCATTAATATCACCAAAATCTATATAGGTACTGCCAGCCAACGTCAAATTTTGAATAACATTAGTATCGATTTAAAAAAAAAAGTATCAAATAATGTTGATCCAGGTTTGTTCTGTGGCAAGTATCAGTTTAATCGCAGACAGTGAAAAATAAGCCTTAAAATATAGGTAGTATAGTACATGTACATTCGACAGGCAGTCACGTTATCCGTCTGCCCAGTGCCCATGGCACGTGTTAGAGGGCGATATCTTAGATATCTCATTGTGTGAGCACAATGGAAGGGTAACAATAGTAAAGGATTTTGCACGCATTTGTAGCACTGAATTCAGCATTATGATTTGAACCATGTCCTAATCCTTTTAGGGTTCAAATTTTTCTTTAATATATTAGTTGGAGTTAGGACCGACTTGATGTCGGCTCATGTCGATTGTGTTGTACCTACTATCTTTATCTTGTATATATATAAAATACTTATACTCATATAAAATACTAATACTCAGCTTTCGAGATACACAAACGTTCTAAGAGAATAGCATAGCTGCTCACAAAATTTTACAAGAATCGGTTGAATGAGGAGCATCGCTCGGTCAATTAAATCTAGCTAAACCCAGCCACGCTTCACTCCGTCAACAAATAAACCTTTGTGTATCTTTGATAAATATTAGTATTGGAAATTCATAAGAAATTTGGCTATGCGTTACGCAGTTGAGTTAGTCACAAATAAATAATTAATTATTCACAGAAATTCAATTAAAGTTTCCTCAAGAGATATTTGTTTAGAATCGAAGCAACTTTCGGAGTGATTTTGAACTCTGTTTTGAAGCACAAATTATTGAGTGGAACTTGCCAAACATTCCATTTCTAAACAATGCCTTTATCTTAGGCTTCCAAAACATAATTTGTTGTTTTCCATTATATTCGTAAGTAATAGGAAATTATTTAAGTTTGAAATTGGTTGAAGAAATAATTAGATATTTATGAAGGTACTAAATAAATAATTACATCCCATTAGCCCAATATTCAGATAGCTTAGTGGAAAAATTTTATATTCAATATCAACCACCCGTCTGGCTATAAATTACAAACTATACATGTTAAGCCATGTATTCACTGAGAAATAATTGTTTATAAACACTGTTTCAGAAACAAAATCTACGTGTCTCTGAAACAAAGTAATATGTTTCTGAAACATTTGAAATTGTTGCGGTAAACACAACGTGTTTTTAACATGTTTGTGTGCTCCCCGACGGAATTGGAGAGCACAGAAACAAATCAGTTTCGCAACAGCTGTAAAAAGTGTAGACGTGTGTTTCAGTTGTTTATAAACATGGCGGTAGTGTGGGACGGCAATAGCATTTTTGAATTAATAGAATATTTTAAACGAAGCCGATAATATTATGGAATACCTCCTCAGGCGACATATTTGAAACAACTGAGATGTGGACGGCCAAGACCCCGAAACATTGTTTCTGTAAACATCTATGTTTTGTTCCAGAAACTTTGTATCTGAAACATGTTTCTCATTGAATATGGCTTAATTACCATTAAACATTTAGGTACGTGTGTATTGTGTATAGCTTATAAATCATACTTTGTTTGTTGAACGGATTTTGATGAAACTTGGCATACAGGTAGATAGGATACTTTTTATCCAGGAAAAAATTAATCGTACAGACGTAATTATAATGATGTCCATAACATTGTTGGCCATATTAACGTCCTAAACAGATATGTAGTTCGTGGTATTACATAAAGAGAGTCCGAGACACATTACCGGGGTAAATAATCGAGGAAACACCGAGCTTGGATGAGAGGCTTTCGGGGAGTCTGAGTGCTCTTTATAACCTCCATTTTGGTTAGAGAGATGTTGCCCATATTGAAGAAAAATTATTTTTAATACAGTTGCTCAAAAAGTCGTGTATTGCAGGGACGTATAGCGTTCGGGATGTGGGCTATTACATACTAGTGCTTTTTTTTTAACTTTCCCGAACTCGTGCGTCTCTTTCCCAACTGTCAAAATAAGGTCTATTAAAAAGAAAAACCAACCATGAAGTTTTTACTAAAGAGTTTTTGTGATTCATACAAATACGTATATTTCTAAAAAGAAGCTACTAATTTATTTCAATATCAGATTTAATTGAATGAGTTAGGTTAGGTTTCATTTAATTTCATCTCATTAAATTTCATTTTCATTTCATATCAATAAAAAAAATATACTGAAGACTAAGCTGTATGGATAGTTCCCTTTGGGTGAAGAAAAAAAAACTCTGCTTACATTCAACGGTTGGCGCCATTTTCCAGAAATTTTCTTTGCGAGTTTAGTTGTTTGTTGCACAAAATGAGTAATTTCGACCCTATTTTTTTTTAATTAACACCACCAGAATCACTATAATTGCACAAACATTGTATGACAAATATACATGAACAATCATACGAAATTAATAATAGTTTGTCTCAAACAGTAAATATGCAACCTAAAACTTCCCCAGTAAGTTTAAAAAACTGTACCAATTTCAATGTACATGTGTACTATAACTTTTATAAGAAATAAATGATTAGTTAGTTGAGTTTATTGTGTTTTTATTATTTTATTAAATTGCTTCATTTTTTCGCAACTGTATTAAAAATAGTCGTTCAGTACACCTGCGGAACCGTCATTGCAAAGAGTTCCGACTGTCAACACGTTTGTCGGAACTCTTTGCAATAACAGCCTTTCCACACTTGTAATGAAATATACTATATCACATATTATTACACAACATAATTATAATGGTCGCGTAGGCTTCGGTATATCGAATCGTACACAAAAACGGCGTATAGACGGTGTATACACGGTGTATACAGGATGTTCAGTAAATAGTACGACAAACTTAAGGGGCGGGTCACCTACCAATACTTTGTAGTACCCGACTGGTTACCCTCAAGTTGAAAAATCGGTCGCCATGCACCTACTGGTGTGTTCCGATAGCGGTACTAGAGAGCCAGTTCCCATATAGGCTTTGTGTGCTTACAACCTTCGGCCACATCACTTACCATGGTGAGATTATGGTCAAACACAAGCTTATCCAGACTAAAAAATAAATTAAAAATATAAGTAGTAATTCTATGAAAGAAAATGTATCCTATAAAATATGCAAATCTCGCGACAAGCTTTTATATCATTCAATAAAGTTTAATACATGTACTAAATTTATTGGATTGATTTAATTTAAAGTATATTTAAGAAAATATACTTTAAATAAAAGATTGTATTTAAAAAGTTTTTTTTTACCATTTGTTGATTGTCGTGATGATGTTGGTTGAATGAATGACGTGCTCGCTCGGTGGTATTGCTTTCCGAGCGCGGGGTTGGATTCTCAACACCATTAATTTATATTGAGATGATTTTTGTATATTTGGTAGATAACCCGCCCACCTATCCACTCCCTTAAAGTCGTACTACTTGAACACCCTGTATACGTATGTGTGAAACAGCCCGTAAATAATGCCCGCGATACGCGGCTCATTAGCCACGTAGTACCTAAACGATGTTTCGAATGCGATGTTCATGATAAATCGGTTTCATGCTTCCTTTACATGTTCGTTTTCTCAGAAAGCTTTGGCAGGGAAGATATTTATGCCGTTCTACATGAAATATTGTACGAGTATTGCAGATAATTATGGTTTGTTTTGTTTGATATTGCAATTTGTTGGTTAAAACTTGACAAAAGTTAGATTAAACATTTTTAAGTTATTTATTTTTATTTGCCGCCGAACCATGTAAATTTTGTCAGTGAGTCTAGATAAGTTTATATTGAATGTAATAAGTGTTTTTGAAAAGAATAATTGCTGAGTTTATTGCTGGTTTTTCTCAGCGAACCTTGCGTTAGAGTCTAGACTATTCATATGCCTTGAAATGCATATTTAAATAAATAAATAAATATCCTCGGACATTTTTCACACACGGCTATCTGATCTATTGATATATTGACATCTTCATTTTACACGCAGCCATTTGATCCTAAACTACGCAGAGCTTGTGCTATGGAAACCAGATATCTAATCTAATATTATTATTACCTATAATTTTTCTTTTGTTTGTTTGTTACGATTTAACTCAAAAACTACTCAACCTATTTTAAAAATTCTTTCACGATTAGAAAGCTACATTATCCCTGAGAAACATAAGCTATATTTTCTATCACGAGAAAAGATAAGTGCCACATATAATTAATACACAATCAGACTCAAGACAAGAAAGACTAGGCACCCAAATTTCTGTCCTAATTGGGAATCAAACCCACGACCTGTGACGTACCAGATAATGATATTACTAACCATACCAACCGGCCCGTCTTAGTAACTTTAACACTGACTTATCTTCTAGAACTTACACTTATAGTAGATGGCAGAACTTTTAAGTGCAGTTCCCTCTTTTAACGTGGCTCTCAATAATGTAAGTTGAAACAAAACCCTTTTAACGCACAACTAAAGTTTAAATTACTTTGCAACGAAACTCTTGTGCAGTTTCTCAAACTATGGTATTTGTAGCAATTGTGGCAGTATATGTTTTCGACAATATTATTGAACTAGCTGTCCTCCTCGGTTTCACCCGCGTTCCCATGCTATCTTATCTATTCCCGGGATAAAAATATAGCCTATCTTACTCAGGAATAATGTAGCTTTCTAATGGTGAAAGAATTTTTAAAATAGGTTGAGTAGTTTTTAAGTTTATTCGTTACATACAAAAAACAAAAACCGACTTCAAAACTGTAACCTATACCTATGTACAAACATAAACTAAAAAGTAAAGAATAATATTTTAATTTCAAAGCAAGAGCCTTAAAGGACAATCAACAAAATTATTGATATTTATATATCTATTTAATATTTATAAACAGTTCTTTTTGGAGTCGGTGCCAGTCAAGAAGTAGGACAGTTTTGAACTGGACACGAAGTGTTCATACGAGAAAACGTCTTACGACACCTCTCCTTACGGTAATGTTCCTTAGGTCTGCGCCGTCGCTCCCCTACTTTTCGAAAATTTGTTACAAAGGCAGAATTAAACTGTCCTTCTTGGCTGGCACCGACTCCAAAAAGAACTGTTTATAAATATTAAATAGATATATAAATATCAATAATTTTGTTGATTGTCCTTTAAGGCTCTTGCTTTGAAATTAAAATATTATTCTTTACTTTTTAGTTTATGTTTGTACATAGGTATAGGTTACAGTTTTGAAGTCGGTTTTTGTTTTTTATTTTTAAAAATAATTTTATTTTTTAATTTTTAAAGTTTATTCCTTATTATATGTTATCCTAGGCAAAACTAGTTTGTCCTGAAATCGGGTCTGGTCGGTAAAATATAATATATAACTAGCGGGCCCGGCAGACGTCGTCCTGCCCTGAAATTAAAACAAATCTTGGAACTCGATTCCAGCGCCACCTACCGGGTCCAATTGTATTTTAAAACCATCGAAGAACCCATTGAAGTATACACACGAAATTTCATCCAAATCCAAAAAGTCATGCTCAACGACTCAGTTTGATTCACTAAGGTTTATCAAACGAGACATAATTTTTTTCGTTTTTGTTGATTTTCTCAAAAAGTGCTTAATCAATTTCGACAAAATTTAAATGGGACCACCTCTGAAGTAGGATCTACCAAACAAAAAAAGAATCATCAAAATCTATTCATAATTGGCAGAGAATCGAGTAACAAACATACAAAAAAAAAAAAAAACATACAGACGAATTGAGAACCTCCTCCTTTTTTTTGAAGTCGGTTAAAAAATACAAATCATTCCTCTTTATAATATTAGTATAGACATAATAAGCGTGGATATAACAAGCACTGGACGTCTTCCGGCTGTCATGATGATGATGAAGTCATCGCAAAATCTCAGAAATTATAAATGCTACACACACATGAAATTTTAAATTTTGTAGGTAGATTCCTGATAGGTACTGGTAGAAAGGAAAAAGGGTGACCTCGGGAACGCGGGTGAAACTGAGGGGATAAATAGTGTAAGTATATAAGTTAGTGAATCACTCAAGTGACAGAAATGTTACTCAAAATATTTTGAAACGCATGCTAGCGACAATGAATTCTAACAAGATATTTCTTCGTAATATAACAAACGTATTTGTTTCTTTTCAGAAAATGGACTCGAATATAAAGAGGTCACGACCAATACAAATGGTACCAACAGAATATTATTTTTGAGACAGGTAACTATTAGAAACTGAGCTGCTCAGTTGCAATCCCGATTTGTGTGATAAGTTGAACAAATATTCCCAATGTTTGTTTCCATTCGAAATAAAACCGAACGGTACATTTTTTTAATTTTTTTTTTAATTCTAGATAAGCTTGTGTTTGACCACAATCTCACCATGGTAAGTGATGATGTGGCCGAAGGTGGTAAGCACACAAAGCCTAGATGGGAACTGGCTCTCAAGTGCAGCTATTGTGATTGTAATGAAGTGTGTCCATCACAGCCTTATCGTATCATTAAATTAAATCGTAAAGTTAATAGAAGTTATACTAATGTGTTATTGTAAATTTAGTGGAAATCGTGAAAGCCGTTATAAAACTGATAATAATAATATGACACATAATTAATGTAACATTTTGTAGATAACCACAGCACGATCCTTTAATGACGTTTTTAATTACATTTTTATAGCGAACTGTTGCCTATACATGCTGAATTATTGTGGAAAACAACAACGTTAAGGAGTGTTATGAATTATTTTTTTTTAATTCTAGATAGGCTTGTGTTTTGACTACAATCTCACTATGGTAAGTGATGATGTGGCCGAAGGTGGTAAGCACACAAAGCCTAGATGATAGCTCAGTGGTAAGTGACGTCGAATACCGCGACGAAGGTCGTGGGTTCGAATCCTACAATGAGCTTGTGCTTTCGGTGAAGGAAAACATCGTGAGGAAACCATAGCACGGTGGTAGGGTACTTTGTAGTACCCAACTGTCTGGCTACCACCCTTATGTTGAAAATCTGTAGCTACTTTATTTTTAGTATCATCATAATCGTGAAAAACTAATGTCGCTTGAAGTATAATAAAACATAGTAATTATTGTCATAAGTAATAGTGCTTATACAGCTGTAACTGAGAACATATCATTTTACTTGGATTTTTTCACAGTCTACTTCCAAAAGTGTTCGGAAACACAAACTGTGTGTGATAACTTATTGTGAGACAAAACAGTGATGATGGACAAACAAACTGAGCTGTGATTTAGATATACATGCTCGTATATTATGATATCAAATCGAGTATATATTTTTACGAATTATCATTAAGTCATTTGTAAGTATAAATTTAAACATATTATTAATGTTGTGAAGGATGAAATTATTTATTAAACTTTATGTTCAAACTTGGAGAACTTATAGATAAATCGAACATTGGAAAAAATATAGGATATTTTAATCCCGGGATAACAAAAAATACGTTGTGCAGTTGCTAGTAGACCATAAAGGTAAATCTACACTAATATTAAGAGGAAGGATTTGTATTTTTTTTTGTATGTTTATAACGAATAAACTCAAAAACTACGGGACCGATTTCAAAAATTCTTTCACCATTAGAATGGACATTAGCTGAGTAACATTAGCTTTTTTATCCCGAGTAAAGATAAGATACCATGGGAACGCGGGTGAAACCGCGGGGGGACAGTTAAACATTGTAATAGGTCGCCAAGACATTGGAAGTCCTCCTGATATTGCTAATGTCTAGGTGATGGTAGTGTGACCATCAGATGATTCGTTAGCCGGCATGACATAGAAGAACAATTGTTCCGCATGCAAACGACACTGATTTCTATATTTCTGTTAATGGGATGTTTCAAATAAATAAAACAAGTGTAAGTATTTAATTAATTTCAGAAAATGGACTCCTACGTATATAAAGAGGTCTCGCCCAATACAAATATTAGCAACAGAATATATTTTTTGCGACAGGTAACTATTTGTGTCTGAGTTACTCAGTTGCAATCCCGTTTCGCATAGATAAATAAATAATAGGATTAATAAAAACCCACGAATGTTAAAATGTTTTTGAAAAAGGATAAAATAATTTAAAAACCCCTGACTTAAAGAATTTATGTAACTAGAGATTATAAACGTAAAATGCTTTTATAACTGGATTTGATCTCTAGCAGAGTAAGACTTATGAACAATAGAGTATCAGATTTCATAGCACTTCCCTACCTACCTATTTGGTTCTCGAAGATCTAGATGCAACAACATATTCAACTCCATATGAACTTAATAAAAAACCCAAGAAAATCCGTCCGGGGCTGCCATTAAATGAACAAATTTTGTTTTCGTGAATAATTTGGATATATTTATATTTATGTTGAAATTGAAATTGAAATAGTGATGGTAGGATACGTTATATAAAAGCGATAAAGTTTATTTTAATACATTAATATATAATTATAATAAGTGGTGAAGCGTCAATGTTGGAATTGTAACATCTAGGACTGACTGATATGCCCTCTTTCTTTTAAATATCATGCAGAAAGGCTCACGTTTCCTTGGGTGGCCTAATGCTTTGGATAGAGGGTATTAGTAGCGTAGATCTGCGAGGAAGATAAGATTTCCTTGGTGACGCGCCTCCTTGAAGTTGTTTTTTCTTCTAACATCATTATGTAATCCGCATTTGAATTAAAAATAATTTTCACTCCTCTTGCTCAAAAAGACCGTCATTGTGGCGTACCAGAGCGAAGAAAAAATAGCAATTCTTCCTCTAGGGGAAAAAGTTTTTTTTTTAATTTTTGTGTGTCAAATGACAATGAGCCTACAAAAACGAAACAGTCTTTAGTCATAAGTAGAATACTCATGAATAAAGACTCGACTTATTACTGTTTCATAAAAAAAGAAGATCATTTTAATTTTGAAAATGGAACTAAAATCGGCGATCTCTGGTAGAATGCATGCAATGTGTTGCGGCTACAGAAGAAACAAAAAAAAGACATTATAAACTACATATTTCATATTGTATTGGATTGTTTTATTTTCTCGCAATCGTAGTGAAAAGTATAGTGTAACACACGGCGCTAAAACCCATTAAAACTCGGTTTCTATTTACTCCCTCGCTAAAGCTCGGGAGTAAAACTACCTCGTATATAATGGGTCATTTTAGCTCCTTGTATAACAATCTACTATTATACATAAGACATTTTTAAACACCATCTGTTTAAAGGGGAAATAAAAATTTTGAACATTTTTTCTTCTTCATTTATTTACCATTTACATTTGTTATATTAAAATAGCATTTTTAAACCACTAAGGATACTTTTTATGTACTCGTATTTTTGCTTGTAAACGCTTAAATTAATTGATACTGCATTTTTGTCAGTGGACATTGCGTTATTAATAAAAGTGGACGTAGGATAAGTTCATTAAAATTTAATTCTATATGGAAACATTTAAATACAAAAAGTTACTACAAATAATAATGGCTCCGAAATAAACCGTGAAAATACCTCCTGGAAGCATGTTTGTAGGCAGGTATGTATTCGTATTTATATCTTGTAAAAGTTGTGGAAAGCGAATCGCTCAAGACCGGCCTTCATGGAGATCCTGGGAGGAAGCCTTTGTCCAAGTTTTTTGAAAAGTATTAACTATTTTGCAATGGACAAAAAGGTTTCCGGAAAAATACATCTATTAACATGGCACTAATACAAAGCATATTTGACTTTCTATCAATATACATTTGTAGATAAAAGAAATCCAGTTTGTGCTATTTATACAGATATGACCAAAGCATTCGATTATGTGGACCATAAAGTTCTGCTACAGAAATTGCATAGGTATGACATACGAGGGAACCTTCATAAACTCTTAGAGTCATACAAGATCACTAGAATTCAATATATTTTGACATATGTTTTCCATGTTTCAATGAACAAGTATTGAGGGCCTGCGGGGCACCTACCATTGTAAGGAAACTGTTGTGAACTTTGTCAAACTTACCTCCCATTATCTGGAGTTCTATAATATTTAGCACCCACATGGGGCTTGGAGTCAATTGCAGATCCAAATGATTCCATATTTATGGGTATCTCATAAATATTACAGGATTTCAGAAAACGAAAACCTTACTCTATGAAATTCATTGACACCTTCTTATGCGGTAGCTTCGCTGGCCGGACCACTGCATATACCTTCTGGAGAAGAACTCTACCTTGACTAGCTCTGCTCTTTCTGAAAATATTAAAGAAAAATAATGTAAAAGTTAAAGTAAATTTCTATTTATCATATCATTGAAGATACTTTTGATTTTATTATGATACTCGCTGTTTCCACGCGGTTTCGCCCGCGTTCCCGAGGGATATTATCTTTTCCCGGGATAAAAAAAAGAAGCCTATGTGCTATTCCAGACTATAATCTATCTCCATGCCAAATTTCATCCAGATCCATTCAGCCATTCTGGCGTAAATGAGTAACAAACATACATCCATCCATCCATCCAAACTTTCACATTTAGAATATTAGTAAGATAAGATTTTGACATTCGTTGCCCGTGGTCCTAATGCGTGGTCCTACTGGTAGGACCACGGGCAATTATTTTTGCCCGTAGTTCTATTAGTAGGACTGCAACAAAAACATCATTATTTTGTATGGGCAACGGTCCTACTAACAGTGAAGACGAAAAAAAATGTAAATGAAAAATTAAAAAATAGCAATCTAAGACATTTACACAAAAAATCAGTTTTTTTTCGCTCTTAAAAAAAAACCTATAACCTATATTTGTATTCAACAATAATAGAATAGAGCTAGGATGACGAAAAAGAAAACCAAAACTACGGGCACTGTTACTTGTCCGTAGTCTTACCAGTAGGACTACGGGTAATGCTAAGTGCCCATGGTCCTACTAATAATAATTATACTAATAATTGCCAATCTATCCTATTGGCAATCATTGCCAATAGGATAGATTGTCTACTAATAATAATTATACTAATAATTGCCAATCTATCCTATTGGTAATCATTGCCAATAGGATAGATTGTCCCTATATCCGGCACTGCTGCGGACGACATGTCCCTTGTAGCGTCGGGTAAAGTGGCCAAAGTGTGTGTGTGCTTGTTTTTATTTATAATTTGTGTCAATAATAATAATTTATAATTTTATTTTTTTTGTGTTGTACGTGTCTAATTATTTTAATCTAATGTGTCATGTACAATAATCCAATTATGAGTTTATGTTACTTGAAAATAAATGAATTTGAATTTGAATAGAACTACGGGCAAAATAAATTGCCCGTGGTCCTACCAGTAGGACCACGCAGTAGGACCACGGGCAATAGACTGATTTTGAAGACCCAAATATTTTCTAGTATCTATTAATTACTTATTCATATTACAAATGTGATAATATTCTTGGTGATGTGATACAGGTTAATGCAAATATTGTAATGAAATCTTTCAGCTTTTAATTTGCAGTGGAGTATGGACATCGTACTTCGTGTATGGACTATGCGTTGGATCCCCGACAGTGCTAATACCACAAATTAGAAGGGAGGCAAACTCAACTGAGGCAGTTACTGATGAAATGGCATCATGGCTGAGTAAGTGCAACTGCTATTTGCACTTTAAAAAAATCGGTTACTTCTTTACCTTTCACCTCAAAAATGCAGATGCTGACGTTATTGTTTCAAGTAGAAGTTATTTCAATGGTTATTTTTATTATTACAGCTTCCATCGTTAGTTTATCCGGTTTTCCATGGTTGATAGTATTATCTGTCCTCGCCAAATTTCTTGGAAGAAAAATATCATTTCTGATTGCATGCGTCGACGCTTGCGCCGCTTTAATATTGTTCTACTGCAGTAGCTCCATTACTCATATATTAATCAGCGGAATTATGCAAGGACTATTTAGTGCTGCCCAAATTGTAATATCGATACTTATTACAACTGAATACGTATCACCGAGATATCGCGGATTGTTTCTAACAATTAATTCAGCAACACTTTTCTGGGGCATTTGGGCCTCAAATGCAATCGGAACTTTCTTTCATTGGAAGAATATCGGCCTAGTTGGAATAATATTGTCGCTGTACACAATAGTGACTATTTTTCTGTGGCCGGAATCTCCATATTGGCTCGCGACTAAAGGGCAGTTCGAAGAGTGTGCCGCCTCACATCGATGGCTAAAAGGGTGTGGTGAAGAATCGGAGAAGGAACTCGAGAACCTCATCTATACCCAAAAAGAGTTGAATCAACAAAGTTCCAATTCTCATAAAACATTGAAACATAAGATTATTGATTTATATTCTACGATTACAAGTAAGGAATTTTACAAACCAATATTTATAGCTCTTCTGACTGGCGCTCTCGGTTGTATGTCAGGTAAATTAGTGTGTACACTCTATGCAATTGATATATTGAAACAAATAACTGGTAGTGAATCTACTGCATACACGGGAATGCTTATTCTGGACGGTATTACTGTCATGGGTATGTATTTTGGTTGTTTTCTAGCGAAAATTGTAAAAAGAAGAATTCTACTTTTAACCTCATCTTTGATGGGGGTCATCATGTTATACTTGTTGTCGTGTTATTTGTATCTCATTAAATTAATGGTTTTAACAGAAAACAAGTACGTATCGATATGTTTGCTGGCGGTGTTCTCAATAACAATAAGTTGTGGTCCATTGATCATGTCCACAGTATATGGCGAGTTGGTGCCGGTGAGATCAAGGAATTTAGCAATGTGTGTGATTGCTATTGTCGCAAAATCTACTATAGGGTGCATGTTGAAAACTGCACCATACATATTTAAAGCGTTTGGTACGCATGGCACTTTCTTATATTTCGGTATCAGTTCAACTGTTTGTTTGTTTTTAATATATAAATATTTCCCGGAAACAAAAGACAAGACTTTACAAGAAATTGCCAATATAATACTGCGCAATAAGGAAGCTGTTAAATTGGTACCACCTCAAGCCATTGATATAAGCTCAACTTTATAATAATTGTCAAGTATTACAATTATTATCTGTAGTTATAACAACTACTCTACAGTTACTGTACAAGGTACGTTCTTTCTTAAATGTTGACCTAAGAATAAGGCTTTGCGAGACTCTAATCTTGTCTAAGTTAAACTATGCAGATGTTGTTTACGGCCCCTGTTTACTTTCTCGAACTGAAACTCTAATACAGCGAGTCCAAAATGCTTGCGCCCGCTTTTGTTTTTATATTCCTCCACGCAGTCATATCACGCCTTTTTTAAATAAGGCAAATCTTATGAAAATGTCGTCTCGTAGGAATCTTCATCTTGCTGGTCTCCTTTTTGGAATCATCAAGAATGAGGAACCTAGTTACCTATATGAGAAGCTCACTTGGAGAGATGGCAGGTATGGCATTCGGGGCGGTGTCGGGCGACTAACTACACCACGTCATAAATCAGCAGCGTTCCGTGGAAGTTGCCGGTGCTGGAATGATCTGCCGCCGCCAATTTGTACATTAAACAATATTAAAACGTTTAGCAAACGATTAAAAATCCATTTATTAGATATATGGATAGAATAATATTATTTATTGTTATTATTTCCTTGTATTATTATTTTTATTTTTTTTCTCTTTCAAATCTTAGTATCTTAGCACGCTTACAAATAAAATAAATGCGGTTGGATTACTTTTGCTGTGATACATATCCAGACTACACATACGTTCTCGCTAATGCACACTCTAGAGTCTAGTCTTTATTACAATATACTCCCTATGTTATGTATGTTGAATGACTTATCAAATCACCTTCTTTTTTTATTAAATGTCAATCAAAACTAAAATGTTTTTTATTTTCATTCTTAGAATATTATTATTAGGCATAATATTATGTTTGTATCTTGTTTTGTGATCTTCTATGTTTTTCTTTATATGTCAAGATTTTTTGTTTTTTGTGTCTTCTGTCCAGTTGTTCGTGATGTTTCTCTTGGCGGCGACTGAACATCAGTGCTGTTATCCGGTCAATGGTTATTAGGTCAAATATGTTTTTTAAATATATATTATAATGTATGTTTGTGGTGTTGTGTGTATTTTTTCAAAATAAATATATTTTTCTTTTCTTATAATATATATAATATATAAATATATATTATAATAATAAATAAATATATATTCTTCTTTCTTTCTTCTTTCTTTCTTACTCTGTTCTTAGTTTAAGACTTTTTAGGGTTCCGTACAAAAAAAAAACCGAACCCTTATAGGATCACTCGTGCGTCATGTCACAGACATTTGCTTCGAATCTACTGGACCAAATCAGGTGAAATTCGGTAGGATGGTGTAATTTTATGACCTGAACACAGATGTGCAAAGTACTTTTTTTTAAATAAGTGTAATTTTCGGGGGACAAATTAGGAAATTAAAAAAAAAGTAGTACTATATTTTAATAAGATTAAATTTTGATATAAATTATTATTTTAAAATAGCCATCCCCGCGGCTTTAAGTAAGTATTTAGTAAGAACCTAACATGGCCCGGCCGCTTTCCTTGAGCGGCTTGGTCATGTTAACCAATGAGGATTTCCCCACGTAAAAAAATGGAGTAACTTTTTTTAATTGTAACTTTGTTAGAACTAATGAAAAATGAGGTAACTGAAAAGTGAAAATCTTCCGCCAGGCTAGGGAAGAATGAATATACATTTATTTGTCAATAACTACGTACACAATACAAGAAAAGAAAATCTAATAAAAAAAAATACATTTCTTCTAGTTTTCATCTTCAATATTGTGTTAAGATCGAGTCTTGTAATTGCAGCTAAAAATATTGGAGTCCTTACGTCACCGCTTGATAATTCTACATTCATAAGCCAAATGCATTTTCTTAAAGATTCCTTAAAATTTATATCATCGTCATAAATATAGGAAAGCTGTAAGGAATAAAAAACTATTTAAAAAAATTCTGACACAGGCACAAATAGTTGCAACTACCCGTACTGGCGGGTAATTGCCACTAATTGCTTTTTTTTCTTTTTTCTGTGGGTGTTGCTAACGTTAAATTGGAAAAAAATATGCCTTGTTCAATATTACATTAGATTTCGATATATATGCCTGGGTAATAAAGTTCAATTTTGCACAAAATCACTTTTTAGCCATGGGACGGGTAATTGCAACTATTTACCTACAAATAGTGCTGGGAACCTTGTTGTGGTTTTATCGACTGGTATGGTAGCAAAATAAAAAGTCAAGAATATATTGAATATATTGATTATATTGAGTGTAATCAAAGCACAAGATCGTACATTAATAATTATTTTAGACACTAGCGCCAAAAGTTTCAAATATATGAACGGAGTATAACTACTGTTTAGTAACGATAGTATCCCTTTCGATAAAATATTTTTATCGTAGTAGTCATTTTCACTGTCGCATCACTTTATCATATTTCATACAATAGCGGTTAGATAATTGCAACTTACCTAAAAATTTAAAAATAGTTGCAATAACCTGACTTTTGATTTTTAGTCTGGTAAATGTAACTGAACCCATAACTTGGGCTAGATTTATCGTGGAATGAAATAAATACGTAAAAAACTAGTAACAGTGGTAAATGATCACTCCCTTTATGAAGAAACCTACTAAAAACCACAAAAAACAGAATTAAATACTTATTACGCTCGCGTGTACGCCGCGTCACTCCGAAAAAAATGGCAGTTTGACTGAAAGCCATGTCATTCACACAGTTCAATAGCTATCAGCGTTATCTTTATTTTATCATTGGCACTTAGGTAGAAAGAACAATATTCGTTGTTCGAAACAGTGATGATAGATGGAGTTATTTAAATAAGTTGAAATAACCAGATAGTTGCAATTACAAGACTCGACCTGATATTAAAAAAAAAAAACAAAAAGTATTATATCTGAAATAGCGATTTCTAGAATCTACAGTCAGCGCTTTCTCGGCAAGGATCTCTAAGCAGAAGGGTGGGCGACGATCTGACCTACGATAATTTCTCTTTTATATTTCCTACAAAGTAAGTAAAGAGCTTTTGCGCATTTTTTCAGCTTTCATTCAACTTAAGGAGAAATAAAATTAATTACGATCTCTGAATAGGATCTTGACATTTGAAAATTATCAAACGTTTTTTTTTTAAATCTTGGAATGTTTTTAATGTACCTTCACTTTACGTGGAATTTATCTCGAGTTATTCGTGAAAAATACGCGCTCTCAGACTTGAAGAATCTAATATTACACTTAGCCTTAATACTTGAGTAATCCAACCATGATATTAAATTGTGAACAGGTGCTGCTTGTGGGGGCTGGTCTGCTTGAGTTTGTTGTTTACTAAGTCAGTCATAATTAAATTCTATTTGTAATTTTTGTGAGACTAGATAAATAATTATTGAATGTAAACTCAAACTCAAATAAGTATATCTTTATTCATGTCAGTCAATTGGATTCATGTTAAATTCTAACGCTCGGTTCGGAAGGTTGCTTTTGCTGAGAAGAGCCGGCAATAAACTCAGCAATTACTCTTTTTAAAAAAGCAACTTAGACCTATTACATTTTATAATTATTTATATAGTCGGTAGGTAGGTAATACGAGTAGGTTTAATTTCTGAGTTTATTGCTGACTCTTTTCAGCAATGGTAACCTCCCACCACGCGTTAGAGACTAGACGATTCATAAGTTTCATATTCAATTAAAAATTATTCTCGTCTTATGGAAGCAAAAATGCTTCTCAATGATAGAAAACATTGTGAGATACTTAGTTGTTCCTTTTTTTCTCCATGACTCCTCACGGATAGCGTCCAGCGGCTGGGTTATGACCGTACTCTCTCCCTTACTTAGCTATATATGAAATGAAATGAAATTGTTTATTCATCCAAATAGGCCTTCACAGGCACTTATGAATAGTCAGACTCTAAATGCTCGGTTCGGAAGGTTGTTTTTGCTGAGAAGAGCCGGCAATAAACTCAGCAATTACTCTTTTCAAAAACAACTTACACCTATTACATTCAATAATTATTATTTATCTAGTCTCACTGACAATATTTGCGTGTTATGGCGGCAAAAATAGTAATCTATAGAATTTAATTATGACTGACTTAATAAACAACAAACTCAAGCAGACCAGCCCCCACAAGCAGCACCTGTTCACAAGTATGACGCGCGTGGCAGCCATCGCCCTCCTCGCACATTTTATAGGGAAGTGAGCGACCCGCCACACGACGCCGCCGCAAGCAAAGGCCTTAAAGCGAGCATGACTAACTTAAGCTTGCTCCAAACAAAACGAATTAAAACACGAGAGAGACATTACACATATATGAGAGACAGTTCTGTCTAGTCTTTGTCTGCCACCTTTGGCTACATTATCACATGACTTGGTCAGATTTGTGGTCATACATAGAACGCCTATTTATTTGTATATGATATACTAGTTGTCCACCGCGGTTTCAAACGCATTCTCGAGGGATAAAATGTATCCTATCTCGTATTCCTGGATATTATCTGTTTATGTGCTAAGTTTCATTAGATCATGAAGATGTAGTAGTTATGGAGTTCATCGTGGACCAAAATAATGACACGGGAATTTTATAAGTATTTTGAGATTATACAAGTTTTTTTCGACGTTGAAGATTATAAGATTAAGATTTTTAATTTTTTTTTTTTTATATTCGATAGACTTGTGTTTGACCACAATCTCACCATGGTAAGTGATGATGTGGCCGAAGATGGTAAGCACACAAAGCCTAGATGGGAACTGGCTCTCAAGTGCAGCTGTCGGAACACACCGATAGGTGTTTGGCGACAGATTTTCAACTTGAGGGTGGTAGCCAGCCAGTCGGGTACTACAAAGTACCCTACCACCGTGCTATGGTTTCCTCACGATGTTTTCCTTCACCGAAAGCTCAAGCTCATTGTAGGATTCGAACCCACGACCTTCGCCCCGGTATTCGACGTCACTTACCACTGAGCTATCATCGCCTTTAAAAAATTATTTTGGTAAATTCTAATTGTAAAATAAATTCCACGAACTTGTGTTATTTAAGGCTAAGCATTCTCAAGGACTCGTTTAGAAGTCTAAGTATTTTTCACTTTTGGAATCTTTTATTCTTATAACAAATAAATATACCTAACTACTAAATATAATAATATAAATGCTTGTTGGTTTATCCTTCATTCTTGCAGCAACCAATCGACGTGTATAGAGAGCCGGAGATTGACATTGGCTACATTTTTATACCAAAAACGCCGATGAAAGCTGCGGCTGGAACAAATAGAGGGTGGCAAACCATAATATGTAATCTTCTTCTTCTTCTTTCTCCTGGCTATTATCCCAACTTATTTGGGGTCAGCCCTCCTAGTCTTTCTGCGCCACACCATACGGTTGTGGGTTGTCTCCTTTGTTGTGTTGCTCGCTCTCATGTCATTCTCTTTTGTTCGCAGCCAGGTTATTGGTAGTCGTCCACGGCTTCTTTTTCCACCTTCTATATTCATCCCTCTTAGTCATATGGTCATCATCTCGCCTTATCACATGTCCGTACCAGCGCAAACGGTTTTCACGAAGTTTTTCATCAATCTTAGCGACTTTAAAAGTACCACGGATGTATTCGTTTCGTATCTTATGTCTATCAAACCAAGATCAAAGCATAATATGTAATATGATTGAAAAAAATAACTAAAGAAACAAACCAAAAACTAAAAAAAATAAAGAGTCTGCCGGCCACATAGGAGACAGCTTGTGGCGTATAATTGTATACGCAGACTGTCTGTCTATCCGTGTGATTATAAGTTTATCACTGCACGGATTGTATTTTACCTTGAAGGAATCTGCCAAGTGCAACTGCCGGAACAAACCGATACGTGCTTGGAGACATATTTTCAACTTGAGGTTAGCCAGTCAAGAGAGTAGGTACAAAATGCTAATGCACTTAAAATTTTTATATTTTTATTTCACAAGTAAGTAAAAGATATGGCATGAAAAAAATATTGATAGGTATCATATGTTTTATCCATAACTGTAGGTAAGCACCTGTTGGTGTGTTCCGGCAATTGCACTTGAGAGCCAGTTCGCCTTAATAAGGTTTACAACACATTAGCAATCCCCTGGTATTGCCAATGTCTATAGGCGACGGTTGTCACTTACCATCAGGTGACCCGCCTGCCTCGTTGTCACTTGTGACATAAAAAAAAAACTAGTTTCTGACCCACGTTTTATCTGCGTTTCAAGGGATTAAAATCGATTCAGTGAAAAAGAAACAAATAGACACACATACGGACGAGCGAATACACAACATTTTGTATTAATATTAATAATATTAAATAAGATTTGTAACTAAAGGAAACACGTGTTTAAATAGATGTTTTATTAGAGTAAACAAAACTTATAAAATAATACGAGTAGAACTTATTTCTAGAATGATTTCCTCAAGAGATCTAGACTTGTACGACGCCACAGAAACTTCTAAACAACGTTAAAACTTTATAAATGCATTTTCATCTGATTACATTTAGCCGATATCAAGAACTTTGAAATAAAGAAATGGAATGAAAACATTTTGGAGTCTCACACAAAAAGATTACGACATAGGTTGAATTTGGAACCTGGAGTCACATAAGGTTATTTTTCGATTAACACAATCTATTATCATATGTTGTAGGTATACCTTCGTGTATCTGATTCGTATAAAATGTAGTGCCTTATTTCGCTCAGTCGGCTCTATTCGTTACTCGGCTCTCGCTTGGTTCAATAGTTCTTTTATATTGCGATTGATTCCAGAATAGGCAATAGAGAGAAATAATTCAGAAATAAGGTTTCATTTGAAAAACCTTTTTCCAAAGTCCGACTACCGTCGTCTATAAACTTTAAGGTAGCTGGGTCTCAAGTGCAAATATCGAAACACAGGGATAGGTGCTTGGCGACAGATTTTCACCGTGCTGTGGTTTCCTCATGATATTTACATTCACCGTACCTCAATTGTAGGATTCGAAGCCACGACCGCCAGTAACCGACGTGACCATAACTGAGCTGAATTACTTCAAAAATCTGTGATGGGAAATTTTGTGACGGGAATAGTGTAGCTGCTGCAAATTATCACGATAAAAAGCCCGGTCAAACACGAGCTCATTCCTGTAGATCGGTAGTCTTGTATAGAAATAAGTTATAAGTTAAAAAAACTTTTTTAAAAACAAGCTTTTGATTCAGAGTTACGTCACTTTACTTTTTTAGTTATTCTCAGCAAGCCCTTTCATTTGATACCCATATTGTACGATTGTATTAAAAAATAATAGTCCACTATCTTAGGTGTTCCGCCATGTTGGATGTAGAATTACGTCACACAGCTGACCATACATTGTCATACAAACTAAACTTGTATACAAAATTTCAGCTCCATCGGTTGAAGATATCTGCTTCAAAATTGAGTTGCAAGATTCACTCCGGAAAAACATACATACATTGCAAGCTAATATAAAGCTTGTAAAATAGCCATACGAATTTCGACCTTAGCGACGAAGGGCTATAAACATTATCAGGCCTTTCACCCGGACCGAAGACAGCGGGGTAAAACAACTAAAGATCCAAATATACTACTGGGAAAACCGTAGGAAAACTAGTCATGTTATCAGTGAACAGCAAAAACATTTGCTCAGTTTTGTTCGTATTTTGGTATGATCATTAAGGTTACTTAATGTAATGTAAAAACAAAGCCAAATGAAACAAGGCTATAGGTACTTACTGCTTGTTTTGTGTACATTATAATAGCCGTTCGAGCGTCTGCTATCCTGTAATTATCTTGCTTAGAGACAACGTCGATACGAAATTTATGAAGCATCGAAGAAGCAAATTTTAATGAAGCAATGTTGTGGTGACGTTTTTTACGACTTTTAAATATAGAACATATTATGCACATTTTTTTTTCCTAGTAGCTGCCCCGACAGAACTTGTTCTGCCCTATTTCTCTAAAACAAACTATTCTCTAAACATCGTTTTTTTTATGTTAATAGCTGCCCCAACAGATTTAAAAACTTTGAGGGAACTTGTTATATTATTTTCATTAATGACATGCAACCTCTAATCAACTTGAAAGATAATCCCAACGCGCCTATGTTTTGTTTTGATTGGCGTCAAATGTTTGACAGCTGGGACAAAGTGGTTTGTATGGGAAATGAAAATTGTTGTTTTTACTACTTTCTTCGTTTTTTTACGTTTTTTTTTTCATAAAAACCTTCGTCAGACTTCATCAAACACAACAAAAAATAAATCGGCCAAATCGGTTTAGCCGTTCTCGTGTTTTGCACTTAGCAACACATTTATTGATTCATTTTTATTTATATAGATTATTTATTTCCGTGATCTGTGGTCAAGTTTTGAATACAGATCATTATCATCCATAATGGAGACAAAATTTTCGTTAAAATTTTGAATTTCAACACGACCGTTTCGTTCTTTGTGACAGCAGATAATGTGTTACATCGTGTAGTCCAAAAAAAGGATGAAACATCTTTATGTATCGCATAGATTTTATACCCTGTGTGTATCTAGCTACTATACATTACCCTTATTAGTAGTTCAGGCCGTTGTTGGAGCCTCCCTCGAGGCTCTTATTGTCCAAATTTACTGATATTCGCCTCGCACCGCCGACTTTCTGCACATAAACTTCGCTCCAACCACTCGAGATTTTTTTTGCCAAATATTCTATAGAGCTTATAGATTTGATATTAGAAATTAGGTCGTATTCCTTTATTCTACGTTTTAAAAGATTTTGGTACATAACCAGGTAAAATACTTAGTAAAATCCTTGGACATTTTTCACTCACGGCTATGTGATCCCAAACTAAGCAGAGCTTGTAATATGGAAACCAGATACCTAACTGATATAGGTACTACATAGACTACTTTTTTTTAAAATACATACTTAAATAGATAATTACATCCAGACTCAGGACAAACAGACATGTTCATTAACACAATTGTCTGCCATGGATGGGAATCGAATCAACGACCTGCGGCGTGATAGGTAGTGTGTTAACCAATTTAAAAAAATTGCTGATGATAGCTCGATGTATTGATGGAGTGTGGTTACTCTTGGTCCTACATTATCACAAACAAGAGGATGTAATCTGGGCTTCCCATTTTCTGAGAGAGCCAGAATATTATACAAAATGTAGACGACGGTAGTCACTCACATTAGGTGAGTCGCCTGCGGGAACAAAAGGCATGTCAAGTACATATTTCAACTAAGTGTAAGTTCGTTTTTGAAAAGAGTGATTGCTAAGTTTATTGCTAGCTCTTCTCAGCAAAAGCAACTTTCCGAATCGTGCGTTATAGTCTAAATTATTTATAGGTAGGTACTTGAAAAGGCCTATTTTAGTACTAAACTTTCCACCGGCGCTCTCGTGGGAATTAAAATAAAAAAATGTAGCTTTCTATAAATGAAAGGATTTTCAAAATCGTTTGTTTTTGGAGTTTATGTATATTATCTAGTCTAACTTTTGTAATTAATTTAATTGTTTATTGTAATCTTGTGGTCTAGATGTTAAAAAGCGACCTAAAATAAATAATAATAAAAAAGTCATTTTTTTTTTCTATTTACATAATTATACCTACAGCTCCTGATTCGAGAAAACGATGTGCAAAAGTTGTACCCTCGGGGTAATTCATCCATAGATTATGTGCTCGATCATTTCCGTGCCCCGGAGAAAAACCGAACCCTCATTACTTCTGTAGCTTTAAACATCCCTAGAGGTTAAAAAGTGCACATATCTTTTCAACTGTTTTTGTAATACTTCGGCTAGTTTTATTTATTTTCATAGTCAAATCCATTTTATGTCAGTTTAGGTCAAAAGTAAACGCCAGAACTCGAATAAAAGCAAGTGAAATATAACTGATCATCACTTCAGGAAATGACTTAACCGTTTTTTACACCACAATTGAAATGAAATGAAATGAAATTGTTTATTCATCCAAATAGGCCTTCACAGGCACTTATGAATAGTCAGACTCTAATGCTCGGTTCGGAAGGTTGCTTTTGCTGAGAAGAGACGGCAATAAACTCAGCAATTACTCTTTTCAAAAAACAACTTACACCTATTACATTCAATAATTATTTATCTAGTCTCGCTGACAATATTTTTTATTTTTTTTTTATTCTCGAGAGGCTTGTGTTTGACCACAATCTCACCATGGTAAGTGATGATGTGGCCAAAGATGGTAAGCACACAAAGCCTAGATGGGAACTGACTCTCAAGTGCAGCTGTCGGAACACACCGGTAGGTATTTGGCGACAGATTTTCAACTTGAGGGTAGTAGTGGATAATTGCGGGTTCTAACTCACATGTTTTTGGTTGAAAATTGAGTTTTATGTGTATGATGTTAAGGTTGTTTTTAGTGTGGCATTTTGTGTAAGTAAAGTTTATTGTTTGTAGTGTGAGATCTATCTGATTGAAAATGGTGTTTTATGTGTATGATGGTAAGGTTGTTTTTAGTTTTTTGGTGCGATACCTATAGTATTGTGGAATTTGTATGGTTGTTGTGATTAACCTACTAATTGCAGCTGAATGTTTTATTTGTATGTGTAATGTATACCTATAGTAATGTTCGGCGGTGTTTTATCAAGAGTGGTATTTTATAATTAACTCGCTAATTCAGTCAGTGTTGTTGTGATTAACTTACTAATTGCAGCTGAATGTTTTATTTGTATGTGTACTAGTTATTATTGCGTTGTTTTATTGGTTAAGTGATGTATACCTATAGTAATGTTCGGCGGTGTTAGTGGTATTTTATAATTAGCTTGCTAATTGTATATGCATCAGCGTGGGATTGGATTCGAGGTCACATCGGTTGAGGATGTTGCGTAAAACTATTGCAATTAATTAAATTGATAGTGAGTGCATCCTTTACAGATTGATGGGTGATAATATAAAGTGCGTAGGAGTTGTGTGGATATTTATTCTCTAGATGAGTTTTCTAACGTGTTATTTAGTTGTGAACTAAGGAATAGAGCGGTAAAAAAAAATGTTGTCTCATTTATTACCAGTGTTTATATACATGAGTTTATATTCAATGAATACTGGTGATGTAAAGAATATAACGTTGTATCCATTTAAAAACGATGTGTTTTCAAGAGTTTGTGATAAAGAAAAATCATGGCGGTTGCAAGATGTTAATATATTAAATGAAAACACACCATCAGATATGAAAATACACTCGTTAAAATTATATTTATCAGCAAATGAAGGAAACGTTTCAAGAGTAGTGTCGATTAATAGAGGTCAATTCAACAATTTTCCAATTTGTGTAACTAATGGAATGCTTATGAATAAAATTGAAATTATAAATCAATACAGCAACCTGCGAAATGTGAGACATAAACGTGGTGTTACTATGGAACAAAGTTTGAATGATAATGAATTAGTTCAAATCATAAGAGATGATGCTGGATTGGAAATGACTCTTCGTGTAAATAAAGCTAAACGGCCTTCTAGTACCACCAAAACATCACCACCACCACCATCCACAACAACAACAACAACTTCAAGAACCATTCCACTTCTATACAAACGTTTGATTGCTACTACTACTACTACTACTGCTGCTGCTGCTGATGATGATGTTGATATATCAACCAGTTCAACGATAAATCTAAGCGAAGAATGTGAACAATATAAATTTTTATTATCACAAATGATAGCATGGTGTTATGATGAAATTAATAAAATCGATGATTTAGTTAACGATCGTGAACTTTGCGCAAAAGCACTCCCTGCCAATACTGCAAAGTTAATTGTAACTAATTAATTCTAGTTATGAATACTAGTTCCAGTATCCATTTGCAGATAAGAGAATTATATAAAAGAGGTGTGTATTTTATTATTTCCACAGCTGATTGTTCGAGTAGTTGACACATCAGCTCCATCATATCAATTAATACTTTAACAATTAATTTTAAAAGTGAGTTAAACTTTTTTTACAATGACACTAGCAGCTTTAAACGAGAATGGGAATAAAGTATGGTTAAAATTAACAGATTTAGAAAAAGATAAACCGTACTTAGTGCGCGATTGTAAGCAAACCCCTTCACAATTTGATTCAAACGTAACTCAAACTGTACTAGATTTAAAATGTGGATTTGTTGCATTACCATCGAGATTTAACAACATGCCATTTGATCAAATTGCAAGTTTAAAATCTAATAAAATTTGCATCATAAGAGGAGCGCAAGTCGGTAAAACATACCGAATAAAATTTGAAGATGTGTCGGTTTGCACTAATTATATTTAGGAGCACTACTAATTAATATGTGAGTAATTCTTATTTGTTTTTTTTTTTTTTTTTTTTCAGATTTCCAATTTAAAAATGCACGCATCAAGTATGTATTAAATCTAGTTTTGTTTAACTATTAAAATGTGAACATAGTAAACGGTAAATTTATAATTTTTTTCTTTGTTTACAGATGATAACTCCCAGACACAGGTAATGATGATGAAACATCACAAAACACTATGGATTTGTGATTTAAAAACAAATCCTCTACTATCGTGTTGGTCTATCCCAATGTCTTTGAACAGCTTTCATCAAAACGTGTCAACATTACTACGTGAATTATACTTATTCACATGCGATGAGGACTACAACGATATGATTATGTTTTGGGATGAAATGATGGGTGTATCCACTCTGGGGGACTCAAACGTTGAAATCAACGAATGGATAAGTGAAGTGTCAAAAATTGACGAAATGTACTTTATGAAATATAATACAAATGTAGTTTATAAATTTATCAATGTACTCTTGTGTGTTGTTGGGGATAAAATTAGCATGACGCGATTTATTAATTACGAAATATAAGATATATAATATAAGATATATTATATGTATATTATTGAATGTCTACTATCAAAATTATTATTCGTTAAATAAATTTGTATGCAGAGAAATGGGGGTAATTGAATGTAATACAAATGCGATATAAAGTTATTTTTTCAAACTCGCTCCATGCAGTAACGAGCTTACTCGGGAGGAATGACGTACAGTTCGTTATTGCATAGATAATATACACGAACTCCATATAACAACGAGGTATATACACACAATCTTCTACCTCAGATAGAGATTGAGGTGATTTTATTAGAGTTAAAAAGTAAATGTAACAATCAACTAATCGCTTATAAAGGAGGCATATACGAACTTAATTTTTTGAAAAAACTTGATATACATTGTTTAAATTTGGAAACACTAGTATAAAGAAAACTCACAGTTCACCAGAACACGTACTTTATTTTTATGACCAAATATGCCACTATGGCTGTACACTTCTTTTTATTATAATTAGTTATATGAATTATTACACTGATTATTTATTGACCGCCTGAGGCGAGCGATGAACACTGAATGTCCTCAATGTCCGTCCGCCCGCCATCGAACTGTCGAGCCCTCCTCCGCCGGCATTCAGTGTTGCCAGTACAATCATCTCAAATTTTTATCAAACTAAACTATCAGTGTTGTCAAAATAAAAATAACTATTTGACATCATTGAAAACTTATAGGCATACATGAATACATCAAATTTATCTTAAATTAATTTCAAAGTAAGTAATCAAACCCTTACATTCGTCCATCCTGACCTACGTGCATGTCCCCATGCACCATAGGCAAAATTTGAAATTATTTCAACTATATTACAAATTGGATCATCTCTATATTTGCATTTATAAATTATTTCATATCCGTAAAAATTTTACTCAATTTCTACACATTAACATTTACACCATAGTATATAGTATATATGCCACATTGCTTGCCAAATATAATTATATTTGTTCTTTCATCGATTGTTTCATTTCAAACCATCAATAAACCAATTCATAATTTTATGGACAACGATTCAATGGACTGTAGGTTAACAAAAGAAATATCGCTTGCAAACTCATCCATCTATTTCAATGGAAAATAAGTTAGCAGCAAGAATCCACTTGCAAACCCATCCACCCTGATCGAGATAGACTACGATTCAATGGACTGTAGGTTAACAAAATAAATCTCGCTTGCAAACTCATCCATCTATTTCAATGGAAAATAAGTTAGCAGCAAGAATCCACTTGCAAACCCATCCACCCTGATCGCATGGATAACGATTCAATAAACTAGTCTCAAAACACAGAATATCAGATCACCTTAATATAAAGACTCATGATCATTAATTACGAAAATCAGCTAAAATTATATCAATTTCAATTAAAGTATCAAGTTAAGTAGGTGTATAGCTAAATACTAAATTTAAACTAGTACCTATACAAGTTTTAAAATCTCAATCAATTAGAATAACCATAGTTACATTATTATATAATACATTTTAATTAATTAGAACAACTTTCATCATCACTTTCCTCATTGTTTTCGGATGTATCAGATTCATTGATTTCTAGCGAAGCTATATTGACCCAAGGCAACATTCTATCAGCAGCTACGGTTGTTTGCCGTTTGTTTTTTGTTCCCGTTAGACCTGGAATAGCCGCAACCCTATATCTGTCTTTTCCTAACACGGAAACTACCCTGTATGGACCAACATATGCGGGAAGAAGTTTCTTACTCTTACCGTCATTGGTGAAAATTGTTTTAGTAATTTTAACCAGTTCCCCTTCAGCATAGATACGAGCAGCCCGCCTACCTTTATCGTATCTTAGCTTTTGTTTTTCTTGCTGTGCGTCAATAGATTCTTTAGCCTGTTTCCTAATGGTAGTGAGATCAACAACTTCGCGAGTTTCCTGTCGGACTTCATTTAGTTTGGGATTCATTTCGGAATTCATGCCTGTACCAAACATGATTTCTGCTGGTGTTCTACCAGTGGCCTTTTGGCAGGTGTTATTTAACCCCCACTGTACTTTTCCAACCGCAACATCCCAATCTTTCTCATTGTGATTCAAATTTTGAGCAGTTAACGAATTCAGAATGGTGCGGTTGTACCTTTCCACCTGCCCATTTGATCGAGGACTAGCGACAGCGTTAAGAACATGCTTTACTCCTTTATCAAGACAAAATCTTTTGAAAGCATGTGATGTAAAACATGTTCCCCTGTCACTGATGATGCGATCCGGGGCGCGGAAAGTATAAAATACATCTTCTAAAGCTTTTATGGCACTCTGAGTTTTGGTGTTTCGTACTGATTTCGTAATTACAAATTTAGTAAATGCATCAACAATGACCAGGAGATAAGTATTACCCCGCTTTGACTTGACAAAGGGTCCAAGGTGATCTATGTGTAACGTGTGAAATGGAATACCTACCTTTTGAATAGGATATAAATATCCTTCCTTTGTGGAACTGTTTTTCTTTGCGTAGGCACATTCAATACACGCATTGACATATTTTTTAATGAATCGTGACATCTTGGAAAACCAGTAGGATTGTTTTATACGGTCTAACGTTTTCTCAACTCCGAAATGTCCAATTTCATCGTGATTTATTCGGCATATTTGCCACCTTGCACCCTTTGGCACAACCCAACGAATATTGTTCTGATCACCATTTAGGTACCGATACAATTTGTTATCCTTTACAAGATAGTTATCTTTAATATATTTGAGTCCGTCAGAATCTATTCCAGTATCAAGAATATCACGAATTCTACATAGCTCTGTATCGCCTAGTTGCAAAGTAAGTAGCCAGTCTTCGTTACTAATACTCATGACAGCCGGATATTGATCTAAAACCAGCAAGGTCTCATTATCTAAAATAGGGTTCCGAGAGAGAGAATCCACATGAGTCATTTTTGCACTAGGGCGATACTCAACTGTACATTGGAATTCTTGCATAAGCAGCCACCATCGGGCGACACGAGGAAGAATGTCTCGCTTCGAAAAGGTAGAACGCAGAGCACTGCAATCTGTTACTACTTTGAATTGACACCCCAATAGATAGACCCTGAATTTTTTTAATGAACATATGACCGCTAATGTTTCGAGCTCGTAAGCATGAAAGTTTTTCTCCTCAGGAGAAGTTTTTCTACTATAAAAAGCTACAGGCTTGAATGAATTGCCGTCATCAGACTTTTGCAATAAAACGCCTCCAACCCCCAGTTTACTGGCATCCGTATGCAATTCGGTTTCTGCTGTAGGGTTATATATGGCTAGAATAGGTCTATTAGTTAATTTATCCTTAAGGACCTTAAAAGCATTTTCCTGCTCATGGGTCCAAGCCCAGGCAGCATCCTTTGTGAGTAATTTCGTTAACGGATGGGCTAGTGTTGCAAAATTTTGGATAAATTTTCGAAAATACCCCACAAGTCCAAGGAACTGTCGGACAGTGTGCTGATCACTAGGACAGGGAAAATCTATTACACATTGAATTTTTTTATTCCCGGGTCGAACTCCATCAATACTTATCTCATATCCTAAATAATCAATTTTGTTCTTTAAGAATTCACATTTTTCTAGATTTAGAGTTAAGTTTGCAGTCTCTAATAGTTTTAATACGCTCTCCAGTCTAGCCAAACATTCCTCCACATTTCTACCATATATTAACACATCATCTATGTACGACGTGACCCCATCATAACGTACATGACCTAAAACCTTATGCATCATCCTTTGGAATACGGCTGGGGCATTAGCTAAACCAAATGGCATACGGTTAAATTCGTATTGACCATCCGGTGTAACAAACGAGGTTAACGGTCGCGCGTTTTCAGCTATAGGTACTTGATAGTACCCTGAAGTTAGATCGAGGGTGACAAAATAAGCCTGGCCAGATAAACGTGAAATTTCGTCATCTATGTTGGGCATAGGATAACGTTCCTTAACGGTAACTGAATTTAACATTCTATAATCGACACACATTCTTATTTTGCCATCCTTCTTGCGTACCAAGATTATAGGGCTTGCATACTCTGATACAGATTCCCGAACTATTCCTGCGTCTAGCATATCATTAACCATTTCCCTCACGTCTTCCCGTTCTTTATATGACAATCTATATGGGCGGTAAACAATTGGCTTATTATTGTTTACTTCAATTGTCATTTCCGCGATATTGGTGCACCCCAGCTCCTTAAGGGTAGATGCAAAACAATGTTTATAATTATCTAACAACGTAAATAGTTTTTTTCTTTGAAATTCTTCTACAGTATCACCCATTCGTATCTTATCTCTATTTATTTTGAAGCCATGCCCTTCATTGGTACTAGAAACAACGCGATTCACTACTTTAACATCTAACCCTCTACTAATAGTCATACCTGCCTTAATTTCACAGTCGGTTGACAGCGGAGAAATTAGTACATAAACAATATTATTCTTAATGGGGTATATTCCACCTAAGATAACAAATTGATGAGGAGGTTTTCCAATGATTTTTGTATCCACTAACAATTCACCGTAGACTTTTGGGTTGAGCACTGCTTTAACGCTCGACAACCCATGAATATCTAAATCAGCGATAGCTGTAACTTTGATCGTAGGGCTATCATGTATATCTATTCCCGAAAAAGGCAACTCAGTACCGATATTGAAGAAGTTTAGTTTTTCCGAGGTCTTGTAAACGGCTACATGACACTGCTCGGTAAATGATTGTCCGATAAGGATAGGAAGTTCCAAATATTTATCATCTACCACGTGACAAAAGACGTTTGCATCGACTCCATCAACGGACAAACTAACCGAAACTTTACCTAGGGTGCGTACCATTTCGTTTCCAAAACCTTTTATCGTGCTGGGCTCATTTATGACTAATAATCCTAAACGATTGGCATGAGAACACTTCATCAATGACACCTCGCTACCAAAGTCTACGAAAGCCCTAGTCGCGATTTTATTTACGAAAACTTCTTTAAAAAATTTTGAACTTGGATTAAAATTGGTTATGGTCATGGTTTTCTGAATTGGTTGTTTATTTTCGTGGTTTCCATAATTTCTGGTATTAGCAAAACAATTTTCAGTTTTGTGTCCTATTCTGTTACATTTTGTGCATTTAATTAATGGCTTGGGACACTTTCCACTGAAATGACCAGTTTCTTTACAATTGAAACAAACTATAGGATTGGGTCTATTACCTGCCTTCTTAGTGTTATTGGTATCTGGTCTAAAATTATTATTATACGGTTTATTGAAAGATTGCGAACTTTCTTTGTTGCTAATTAAAAATTGTAGTAACTGTTCTGGGTGTGTACAACGCAATGAAATGGCACTGGACTTAATGGTTTTATCAGTTAAGCCGTGTATGATGCAATCAACGGCATGCTTTCCCTCAATGTTGCATTGGTTCAACAAAGCTAGTTTTTCATAAAAATACACTTCTATTGCCTCATTAAACCTACTTTTTCTTCTTAGCATATCCTCCAGGATTTGGCCATAGTTTTGCTCACATGGAAATGCTTTTAATATTTTATCCTGCCATTCAGTCCAATTAAATAGAATAGAAGGCAAGCTTTCATACCAAGTCTTGGCCAAACCCTGAAGTTTTTGCATGGCATAGTGTATTGTAGTTTTTTCGTCCCAGCCGTAGACACTAGAGCACTCATTCACCTTCTTTATCCAGATATCGATGCGCTGGCTTTTGGATGACGGATTAAAATCAGGTAGAATATTTTTGTGAGAATTATAGGGAGTGAAGGTGGGTGCCACTGATGTCGGAGGCTGTGGCGAGTTTTTAATAGTATTCAAAATATCAACCACATCTTTAAATAAACCTGAAGTACTACCGGATCTTTCAGGATGCTGATCAGGTTTCTCAGCGCGATTTCTTTTACTTCTAATGTAGTCCCCATCTTTACTAGGACTGCGCTCCCGTCTTCGAGAGAGTCGAGCACTACCAGCGGTTGGACTACGCGAAAAATAGCGTTGGCTCGTAGGTTCAAGATCAACTCGATTACTCACGGATCGCTGTACTCGTCTGCACTCCCTTTTCTTTTCTTCTTTGCGCAGTCGTTCGCGTTCTTCTTCTATTTCTCGTTCCAATGCTCGTAGCTTGTCCCGGCGCGGCGAACTACTTTCATTTAAGCGGCTCCGGCGATGCCCGGACAAGCTGTCACGCAGAGCGCGACTACGGCTGCGCCTAGACTTGCCGCCGTCTGTCCCGCTACGAGCTCGTGTTCCTTCCTTATCTGGAGTTTCCAGGCGTCTAGAGCGCGATCTTTCTTCCCTCGGCATCTTTCCTGAAGCTCGAAAAAAAAACAAAACTATGTAACCACTCATATGAAAGATTCGGGGAAACGGTATAAATTTTAATGTATATCTCGTGAATGGTGCGTTTAATCGCGAAAATTAACGAAATTTTCACCCCCCTTGCGCCCGCCGAAACATCCAGCTATATCATGATCCAGGATCAAAAGATGACCTTTTTTTTTTTTAAAGGGTAGATTTAAAAATCTTATCGAGTTTTGAATGTAGGTAATTATCGTTTTATGAAACTACTTGCGCAATGTATAAATAATGGACTAAATTATGTATGCATCACATGTTAAAATAAGATACATGCATCGCATCTCCAGAGAGTAGCCCTGGCGAAATGAGATGCATGCGTCCAAGGCCTGTTACATACCCATGGGAGTACCCTGGCAATATGTAACATTCCAGTGTTCAAATAAAATACTTACATGCATCGCATTTCCAGGGAGTAGCCCTGGCGAAATGAAATGCATGTGCTTAAGGCCTGTTACATACCCATGGGAGTACCCTGGTAATATGCAACATTCCAGTGTTAAAATAAAATACTTACATGCATCGCATTTCCAGGGAGTAGCCCTGGCGAAATGAGATGCATGCGTCCAAGGCCTGTTACATACCCATGGGAGTACCCTGGCAATATGTAACATTCCAGTGTTCAAATAAAATACTTACATGCATCGCATTTCCAGGGAGTAGCCCTGGCGAAATGAAATGCATGTGCTTAAGGCCTGTTACATACCCATGGGAGTACCCTGGTAATATGCAACATTCCAGTGTTAAAATAAAATACTTACATGCATCGCATTTCCAGGGAGTAGCCCTGGCGAAATGAAATGCATGTGCTTAAGGCCTGTTACATACCCATGGGAGTACCCTGGTAATATGCAACATTCCAGTGTTAAAATAAAATACTTACATGCATCGCATTTCCAGGGAGTAGCCCTGGCGAAATGAAATGCATGTGCTTAAGGCCTGTTACATACCCATGGGAGTACCCTGGTAATATGTAACATTCCAGTGTTAAAATAAAATACTTACATGCATCGCATTTCCAGGGAGTAGCCCTGGCGAAATGAAATGCATGTGCTTAAGGCCTGTTACATACCCATGGGAGTACCCTGGTAATATGTAACATTCCAGTGTTAAAATAAAATACTTACATGCATCGCATTTCCAGGGAGTAGCCCTGGCGAAATGAAATGCATGTGCTCACGGCTTGTTACATACCCACGGGAGTACCCCGGTAATATGCAACACACCAAAAAAATAATATGTATGTAGGTAGGTGAATAAAATATAAAATATTATATGCTAGAAAATGGCCTGGTTACGCAAGTAATCTCACTTTTACGGTTAATTTCCGGAATTTAGAATTACTTGGGATAATGTTTATATTACTTGAAGTTGCGAGAACTATGTAAGAATAAGAACTTAAATTCTTAGCATGCTAAAAATATTAAGGGTACTTACCACTTCTGAAATATAAAGAAAACTCACAGTTCACCAGAACACGTACTTAATTTTTATGACCAAATATGCCACTATGGCTGTACACTTCTTTTTATTATAATTAGTTATATGAATTATTACACTGATTATTTATTGACCGCCTGAGGCGAGCGATGAACACTGAATGTCCTCAATGTCCGTCCGCCCGCCATCGAACTGTCGAGCCCTCCTCCGCCGGCATTCAGTGTTGCCAGTACAATCATCTCAAATTTTTATCAAACTAAACTATCAGTGTTGTCAAAATAAAAATAACTATTTGACATCATTGAAAACTTATAGGCATACATGAATACATCAAATTTATCTTAAATTAATTTCAAAGTAAGTAATCAAACCCTTACACTAGGTTGTTTAAAATTTGAAAAAACTCATATTGGAGTATGGTAGAGATCACCTACAATCCTGTGGGGAACATTTACCTTTAAAAATTACAAAGAACCTCATTGTCGTCAATCAGAATTAATATATTTTAACAAATTGTTAAATTTCAATGTAGGGTGAGTGGTGAAAAAAAAATATTGCTAGGAAATCAATATTATGTATGTATGTATGTTTGTTAGGATGAAGTGTTTTTACGAATGTTTACATATTGTATCTATTATTGTTATCAAAAAGCAAATGTTTCATTACCTATTAATTATGTATCTATTATTTAATTATTGTTGTAAAAGAAAAAGCGAATGTTTCATTATCTGTTAATTAAACTATATAATATAAGCACCTTCCCAAACTACGTATGCTCTCTTTTAGTTGTAAGACAAAATTATAAAAGCGAATGTTTATTGTTTTAGAATTAAACTCTACCTAAACTGTGTATACTCTCTTTTAGTTGTTAGTAGTAAAAATGTTGTATGGTGGATATAAATAAAAATCAACCTTTCTTGCAATCAATATTTTATTTTATTCCTACTTATTAGCAACCTTTATTAAACAATAACAACTATCAACATCACATAACTCTTTATCTAAACACAAAAACATGTGTGTGATTAGACAATATCTGTTTTATTTATCCAACTTTTTTCATTCATACCCAACCACTTTACATAGACTTTGTTGCCTTTACGTTGTAACACCTTCTCCACTAGATAGTCATGAGGATCTTTTACCTTTTGCAACTCTTGTTCATAGAAAGCACCTAAAATTGGTTAATTTCTATCATCTTGTAGCTTATATGTGATGGGGTTTGTGTTTTGAACTTTAACAATTTGAAATATTTCTGTACTCCAGTTGGCAGTGTAGCTTTTAGAGAATACAGATTTGCACTTGCTAATTCTAACATTGGTGTATTTACAATGCAGTCTAACTTTAATGTGATTATACACTCTATTCAATATGTTGATAGAGTTGTTTTAATTAACACTCGCAGGTGTGACAGCTATAGTAGAATGAATTTTTGTATTGTAACGCTCTATAATATCACGTAAACCTCCTCGAGTCCAATTGTAGGAACCTTTCAAGCTAAAATGTTACCACAACCTATGGAAGCTTTCATAGTGCTGTAGGTGGAATAGTGGTTTATGTTGTGTTTTGTTTAGAATTTTATTCATAGCGCCAGTTGTATCAGTTGCGTTTTTAGTCTTCATCGGTTGAGCCCATACGTATTTGGAGAAGGTATCAATACAAACCAAAATGTATTTGAATCCTCCATTAACTTTAGAATATTTTTACATATCGATAAGATCAATTTGCCACGTATCATCTAGACCCTTTTGTATGAAACGTCTACGTGGGAAATGTTAACCGTTTACTTCCACACTCAATAACATGTTTATCGAGGCTTCTCGATGATGACAACACCCCCCCCCTCACACAGGTAGGTGTGAATCCTCATCGGTATGCATTGGTTTTTGTGAGGATTTGTATATACTTTTCAACATTGTTTTTTTCAATCACATTATTATTGTGTATTTTTTTAAAGATGAGTTCCACCAGTCCTAGTGTTATTGTGTGGTTTAAATCTTTCACTTGGATTTCATTGTGAGGGGTGATGTGTATGAGGCTATCACCAATAAACATTTTACCGTGTTTAAGGTATGCTCCAAACGGTATCTTTACCTCTCCCATCAAATGTGAAATGTAATTCTTTTCATCTATCTGCTGCTGCTGATCGGTGATTGTAACATTACTATTGTCAACACCATCATCACTGCCTAATGCTGATGTCATTGATTCATCATCATCACTATCATCCTCATAATCTCTTGAAATATCCTTCTTTATATCAGAATAAGTTTTTATTCCAACTCCATCGTCATCATGTTTAGACTTTTTAGATACCAACACATTAAGCGGTTTTGTGATGGGTTCAAATGTTTTTTCTAATGCAGCGGTTAGTTCACTTCTATCTGTATACAATCCTTTAACTTTCTTCTTTACAGAATCAATCGATTCAACTAATTTACGCTTTTGGTATGGTGAATGTGATACAAACGAATGATGAGTAACGTATTATATCCAATCGGAAAACTGTTATTAGTTGCTTGGTTAATATCTGTTAGCTGTTACGTTACAATGATACCGCTCTCTACCAACTCTTCAATGATGGTATTAATTTCATTGTTGTGAGAATTGTTGCCAACACTCTGAGATGCAATCAGTAATCTTAAACGATCTACAAGCTCATTCACATCATCCCAATAAATGTAGTTGGTATTAGAAAAGTATTGTTTGTTGATTAAACAGTTTCCACCACCACTTTTTATGATTTTGTTGATTAAACAGCTTCCATCACCACCACCACCGCTTTTTATGGTTTTGTTCTGCATCAAGTTCTTTTTAATGTAATCGTTATATTTAATACTCTTATCACCCTACACTTGACCCGTAGGTGTGAATCCTCGTCGGTATGCATTAGTTTTTGTGAGGATTTGCATATACTTTTCAACATCGTTTTTTTCAATCTCATTATTATTGTGTATTTTTTTAAAGATGAGTTCCACCAGTCCTGGTGTTATTGTTTGGTTTAAATCTTTCACGTGGATTTCATTGTGAGGGGTGATGTGTATGAGGCTATCACCAATAAAAATTTTACCATGTTTAAGGTATGCTCCAAACGGTATCTTTACCTCTCCCATCAAATGTGAAATGTAATTCTTTTCATCTATCTGCTGCTGCTGATCGGTGATTGTAACATTACTATTGTCAACACCATCATCACTGCCTAATGCTGATGTCATTGATTCATCATCATCACTATCATCCTCATAATCTCTTGAAATATCCTTCTTTATATCAGAATAAGTTTTTATTCCAACTCCATCGTCATCATGTTTAGACTTTTTAGATACCAACACATTAAGCGGTTTTGTGATGGGTTCAAATGTTTTTTCTAATGCAGTGGTTAGTTCACTTCTATCTGTATACAATCCTTTAACTTTCTTCTTTACAGAATCAATCGATTCAACTAATTTACGCTTCAACTGTTTATTTCCACCTAAAATCTGTTCAGCAGACGTCATGATGAAATAATGGACCCGTTCGTTGTGTAACCTAAATCACAATAAAATGATTGAAACATTAGTGGGTTCTAAATCACTTGTTTTTGGTTGAAAATTGAGCTTTATGTGTATGATTTTAAGGTTGTTTTTAGTGTGGTATTTTGTGTAAATTGAGTTTTCGATCACTTGGTTTTGATTCTAATTGAGTTTTATGTGTATGAAGTTAAGGTTGTTTTTATTGGGTTAGTTAGACTAGTTATTATTGGGTGGTGGCATCGAGTGACACCTCGCACCGGCTACTGCTTATCATAACCATCTATTTTGTTTGTCATCAGGCATCAGATTTCACCGACATCGGTGATTGACCGACGTTAGGCGTCGCAGTAGCCGGTGCGAGGTGTCACTCGATGCCACCACCCAATAATAACTAGTCTAACTAACCCAATAAAAACAACCTTAACTTCATACACATAAAACTCAATTAGAATCAAAACCAAGTGATCGAAAACTCAATTTACACAAAATACCACACTAACAACAACCTTAAAATCATACACATAAAGCTCAATTTTCAACCAAAAACAAGTGATTTAGAACCCACTAATGTTTCAATCATTTTATTGTGATTTAGGTTACACAACGAACGGGTCCATTATTTCATCATGACGTCTGCTGAACAGATTTTAGGTGGAAATAAACAGTTGAAGCGTAAATTAGTTGAATCGATTGATTCTGTAAAGAAGAAAGTTAAAGGATTGTATACAGATAGAAGTGAACTAACCACTGCATTAGAAAAAACATTTGAACCCATCACAAAACCGCTTAATGTGTTGGTATCTAAAAAGTCTAAACATGATGACGATGGAGTTGGAATAAAAACTTATTCTGATATAAAGAAGGATATTTCAAGAGATTATGAGGATGATAGTGATGATGATGAATCAATGACATCAGCATTAGGCAGTGATGATGGTGTTGACAATAGTAATGTTACAATCACCGATCAGCAGCAGCAGATAGATGAAAAGAATTACATTTCACATTTGATGGGAGAGGTAAAGATACCGTTTGGAGCATACCTTAAACATGGTAAAATTTTTATTGGTGATAGCCTCATACACATCACCCCTCACAATGAAATCCACGTGAAAGATTTAAACCAAACAATAACACCAGGACTGGTGGAACTCATCTTTAAAAAAATACACAATAATAATGAGATTGAAAAAAACGATGTTGAAAAGTATATGCAAATCCTCACAAAAACTAATGCATACCGACGAGGATTCACACCTACGGGTCAAGTGTAGGGTGATAAGAGTATTAAATATAACGATTACATTAAAAAGAACTTGATGCAGAACAAAACCATAAAAAGCGGTGGTGGTGGTGATGGAAGCTGTTTAATCAACAAAATCATAAAAAGTGGTGGTGGAAACTGTTTAATCAACAAACAATACTTTTCTAATACCAACTACATTTATTGGGATGATGTGAATGAGCTTGTAGATCGTTTAAGATTACTGATTGCATCTCAGAGTGTTGGCAACAATTCTCACAACAATGAAATTAATACCATCATTGAAGAGTTGGTAGAGAGCGGTATCATTGTAACGTAACAGCTAACAGATATTAACCAAGCAACTAATAACAGTTTTCCGATTGGATATAATACGTTACTCATCATTCGTTTGTATCACATTCACCATACCAAAAGCGTAAATTAGTTGAATCGATTGATTCTGTAAAGAAGAAAGTTAAAGGATTGTATACAGATAGAAGTGAACTAACCGCTGCATTAGAAAAAACATTTGAACCCATCACAAAACCGCTTAATGTGTTGGTATCTAAAAAGTCTAAACATGATGACGATGGAGTTGGAATAAAAACTTATTCTGATATAAAGAAGGATATTTCAAGAGATTATGAGGATGATAGTGATGATGATGAATCAATGACATCAGCATTAGGCAGTGATGATGGTGTTGACAATAGTAATGTTACAATCACCGATCAGCAGCAGCAGATAGATGAAAAGAATTACATTTCACATTTGATGGGAGAGGTAAAGATACCGTTTGGAGCATACCTTAAACACGGTAAAATGTTTATTGGTGATAGCCTCATACACATCACCCCTCACAATGAAATCCAAGTGAAAGATTTAAACCACACAATAACACTAGGACTGGTGGAACTCATCTTTAAAAAAATACACAATAATAATGTGATTGAAAAAAACAATGTTGAAAAGTATATACAAATCCTCACAAAAACCAATGCATACCGATGAGGATTCACACCTACCTGTGTGAGGGGGGGGGGTGTTGTCATCATCGAGAAGCCTCGATAAACATGTTATTGAGTGTGGAAGTAAACGGTTAACATTTCCCACGTAGACGTTTCATACAAAAGGGTCTAGATGATACGTGGCAAATTGATCTTATCGATATGTAAAAATATTCTAAAGTTAATGGAGGATTCAAATACATTTTGGTTTGTATTGATACCTTCTCCAAATACGTATGGGCTCAACCGATGAAGACTAAAAACGCAACTGATACAACTGGCGCTATGAATAAAATTCTAAACAAAACACAACATAAACCACTATTCCACCTACAGCACTATGAAAGCTTCCATAGGTTGTGGTAACATTTTAGCTTGAAAGGTTCCTACAATTGGACTCGAGGAGGTTTACGTGATATTATAGAGCGTTACAATACAAAAATTCATTCTACTATAGCTGTCACACCTGCGAGTGTTAATTAAAACAACTCTATCAACATATTGAATAGAGTGTATAATCACATTAAAGTTAGACTGCATTGTAAATACACCAATGTTAGAATTAGCAAGTGCAAATCTGTATTCTCTAAAAGCTACACTGCCAACTGGAGTACAGAAATATTTCAAATTGTTAAAGTTCAAAACACAAACCCCATCACATATAAGCTACAAGATGATAGAAATTAACCAATTTTAGGTGCTTTCTATGAACAAGAGTTGCAAAAGGTAAAAGATCCTCATGACTATCTAGTGGAGAAGGTGTTACAACGTAAAGGCAACAAAGTCTATGTAAAGTGGTTGGGTATGAATGAAAAAAGTTGGATAAATAAAACAGATATTGTCTAATCACACACATGTTTTTGTGTTTAGATAAAGAGTTATGTGATGTTGATAGTTGTTATTGTTTAATAAAGGTTGCTAATAAGTAGGAATAAAATAAAATATTGATTGCAAGAAAGGTTGATTTTTATTTATATCCACCATACAACATTTTTACTACTAACAACTAAAAGAGAGTATACACAGTTTAGGTAGAGTTTAATTCTAAAACAATAAACATTCGCTTTTATAATTTTGTCTTACAACTAAAAGAGAGCATACGTAGTTTGGGAAGGTGCTTATATTATATAGTTTAATTAACAGATAATGAAACATTCGCTTTTTCTTTTACAACAATAATTAAATAATAGATACATAATTAATAGGTAATGAAACATTTGCTTTTTGATAACAATAATAGATACAATATGTAAACATTCGTAAAAACACTTCATCCTAACAAACATACATACATACATAATATTGATTTCCTAGCAATATTTTTTTTTCACCACTCACCCTACATTGAAATTTAACAATTTGTTAAAATATATTAATTCTGATTGACGACAATGAGGTTCTTTGTAATTTTTAAAGGTAAATGTTCCCCACAGGATTGTAGGTGATCTCTACCATACTCCAATATGAGTTTTTTCAAATTTTAAACAACCTAGTGTTTCCAAATTTAAACAATGTATATCAAGTTTTTTCAAAAAATTAAGTTCGTATATGCCTCCTTTATAAGCGATTAGTTGATTGTTACATTTACTTTTTAACTCTAATAAAATCACCTCAATCTCTATCTGAGGTAGAAGATTGTGTGTATATACCTCGTTGTTATATGGAGTTCGTGTATATTATCTATGCAATAACGAACTGTACGTCATTCCTCCCGAGTAAGCTCGTTACTGCATGGAGCGAGTTTGAAAAAATAACTTTATATCGCATTTGTATTACATTCAATTACCCCCATTTCTCTGCATACAAATTTATTTAACGAATAATAATTTTGATAGTAGACATTCAATAATATACATATAATATATCTTATATTATATATCTTATATTTCGTAATTAATAAATCGCGTCATGCTAATTTTATCCCCAACAACACACAAGAGTACATTGATAAATTTATAAACTACATTTGTATTATATTTCATAAAGTACATTTCGTCAATTTTTGACACTTCACTTATCCATTCGTTGATTTCAACGTTTGAGTCCCCCAGAGTGGATACACCCATCATTTCATCCCAAAACATAATCATATCGTTGTAGTCCTCATCGCATGTGAATAAGTATAATTCACGTAGTAATGTTGACACGTTTTGATGAAAGCTGTTCAAAGACATTGGGATAGACCAACACGATAGTAGAGGATTTGTTTTTAAATCACAAATCCATAGTGTTTTGTGATGTTTCATCATCATTACCTGTGTCTGGGAGTTATCATCTGTAAACAAAGAAAAAAATTATAAATTTACCGTTTACTATGTTCACATTTTAATAGTTAAACAAAACTAGATTTAATACATACTTGATGCGTGCATTTTTAAATTGGAAATCTGAAAAAAAAAAAAAAAAAAAACAAATAAGAATTACTCACATATTAATTAGTAGTGCTCCTAAATATAATTAGTGCAAACCGACACATCTTCAAATTTTATTCGGTATGTTTTACCGACTTGCGCTCCTCTTATGATGCAAATTTTATTAGATTTTAAACTTGCAATTTGATCAAATGGCATGTTGTTAAATCTCGATGGTAATGCAACAAATCCACATTTTAAATCTAGTACAGTTTGAGTTACGTTTGAATCAAATTGTGAAGGGGTTTGCTTACAATCGCGCACTAAGTACGGTTTATCTTTTTCTAAATCTGTTAATTTTAACCATACTTTATTCCCATTCTCGTTTAAAGCTGCTAGTGTCATTGTAAAAAAAGTTTAACTCACTTTTAAAATTAATTGTTAAAGTATTAATTGATATGATGGAGCTGATGTGTCAACTACTCGAACAATCAGCTGTGGAAATAATAAAATACACACCTCTTTTATATAATTCTCTTATCTGCAAATGGATACTGGAACTAGTATTCATAACTAGAATTAATTAGTTACAATTAACTTTGCAGTATTGGCAGGGAGTGCTTTTGCGCAAAGTTCACGATCGTTAACTAAATCATCGATTTTATTAATTTCATCATAACACCATGCTATCATTTGTGATAATAAAAATTTATATTGTTCACATTCTTCGCTTAGATTTATCGTTGAACTGGTTGATATATCAACATCATCATCAGCAGCAGCAGCAGTAGTAGTAGTAGTAGTAGCAATCAAACGTTTGTATAGAAGTGGAATGGTTCTTGAAGTTGTTGTTGTTGTTGTGGATGGTGGTGGTGGTGATGTTTTGGTGGTACTAGAAGGCCGTTTAGCTTTATTTACACGAAGAGTCATTTCCAATCCAGCATCATCTCTTATGATTTGAACTAATTCATTATCATTCAAACTTTGTTCCATAGTAACACCACGTTTATGTCTCACATTTCGCAGGTTGCTGTATTGATTTATAATTTCAATTTTATTCATAAGCATTCCATTAGTTACACAAATTGGAAAATTGTTGAATTGACCTCTATTAATCGACACTACTCTTGAAACGTTTCCTTCATTTGCTGATAAATATAATTTTAACGAGTGTATTTTCATATCTGATGGTGTGTTTTCATTTAATATATTAACATCTTGCAACCGCCATGATTTTTCTTTATCACAAACTCTTGAAAACACATCGTTTTTAAATGGATACAACGTTATATTCTTTACATCACCAGTATTCATTGAATATAAACTCATGTATATAAACACTGGTAATAAATGAGACAACATTTTTTTTTACCGCTCTATTCCTTAGTTCACAACTAAATAACACGTTAGAAAACTCATCTAGAGAATAAATATCCACACAACTCCTACGCACTTTATATTATCACCCATCAATCTGTAAAGGATGCACTCACTATCAATTTAATTAATTGCAATAGTTTTACGCAACATCCTCAACCGATGTGACCTCGAATCCAATCCCACGCTGATGCATATACAATTAGCAAGCTAATTATAAAATACCACTAACACCGCCGAACATTACTATAGGTATACATCACTTAACCAATAAAACAACGCAATAATAACTAGTACACATACAAATAAAACATTCAGCTGCAATTAGTAAGTTAATCACAACAACACTGACTGAATTAGCGAGTTAATTATAAAATACCACTCTTGATAAAACACCGCCGAACATTACTATAGGTATACATTACACATACAAATAAAACATTCAGCTGCAATTAGTAGGTTAATCACAACAACCATACAAATTCCACAATACTATAGGTATCGCACCAAAAAACTAAAAACAACCTTACCATCATACACATAAAACACCATTTTCAATCAGATAGATCTCACACTACAAACAATAAACTTTACTTACACAAAATGCCACACTAAAAACAACCTTAACATCATACACATAAAACTCAATTTTCAACCAAAAACATGTGAGTTAGAACCCGCAATTATCCACTACTGAGGGTGGTAGCCAGCCAGTCGGGTACTACAAAGTACCCTACCACCGTGCTATGGTTGGTCACAGAAAGCTCAAGCTCATTGTAGGATTCGAACCCACGACCTTCGCCGCGGTATTCGACGTCACTTACCACTGAGCTATCACCGCCTTATTTGCGTGTTATGGCGGCAAAAATAGTAATCTATAGAATTTAATTATGACTGGCTTAATAAACAACAAACTCAAGCATACCAGCCCCCACAAGCAGCAATTGATAACCAGGCAGGCGGGTCACCTGATGGTAAATGAAAACAGTCGCCTATAGATTGCTGATGTGTTGTAGACCTTTGTTACAACACCTTAAAGACAACTTGCTCTCAAGTGCAACTGCCGGAACACACCGACAGGTGCTTGGCGAAGGAAAAATCGTGAGGAACCCATAGCACCGTGGTAGGGTGCTTTGTAGTATCCAACTGGCTGGCTACCACCCTCAAGTTGAAAGTCTGTCGCCAAGCATCAATCAAGCAATCGTTATGTCATCCGGCAGTTGCACTTGTAAGCCAGTTTCCACCTAAGCTTTGTGTGCTTACCACCTTCGGCCATATCATTTGGTGAGATTGCGGTCAAACAAGCTTATCCAAGAATTACAAAAAATCGCGGGCTCATTGTAGGATTCGAACCCACGACCTTCGCTGCGGTATTTGACATCTCTACCTATGAGGTATAAACTGTTAGGTAAGATATTAGCTCGCCTAAACCTAGCTTTGATGTAATCCCGTAGGCATGCGGCAGGCTAGGTCGTTCAGCTTCGTTGCCATGACGACCGCCGCAGCTTGAGCACGGAATGCAACGTGGTTAGTTTAAGTTGAGGGAACATTTTGAGGACAGTTAGGTGCTCAGAATTGCGTGTATTTACTGGTGCAGATTATTGCGAATTATATGAAGCAAGTGATGCTTCTATGGAATAGTATATTAACCGTTTGTTAAAGATTTTAATTAGCCTTTCATCTATACTAATATTATAAAGGGGTAAAGTTTGTGAGATTGCAGGGGGCAATCTCTAGATCGGAGATATAAGAGAGCGGGTCATATACCAAATATACAAAGCAGGCCAAGTGCGAGACAGACTCGCGCACGAAGGGTTCCGTAAAATTGGCAAAAAAATCACGTTTGTTGTATGGGAGCTCCCCTTGTATTTGTTGTTATAGCGGCAACAGAAATACATCATCTGTGAAAATTTCTCTGTGTAGCTATCGCGGCTCTTGAGATACAGCCTGGTGACAGACAGACGGACAGACAGCGAAGTCTTACTAATAGGGTCCCGTTTTTACCCTTTGGGTACGGAACCCGAAAAAATGACTCTAAGGTCTTACTAATAAAAGTGCAAAAACTTTAATTAGTTTTACTAATAAAAGTGTCACCATTTTCAAGATATTCAACATCTAAAATTAAAAAATCAACACATTATAATCAGAAATATCTCGAAAATTGTGACCTATTATGGAGCAGATTTTAGTATATTTGATAGGACCCACCCACCTATCTCTCCGTTCCTACTTACCGACACTCTGTATATTAAGATGAAGATAAGATTTTTTCTCTCTCATCTAGCAGTTTCTATCTAATATTACTATTTTATGTTCCTTAAATAAGTTCTGGAATGTTTCTTCAAAGGGAACGTTTCTTATCTTAGCTTGGAAACTTTTCCATTCCATTTCCAACGTTGGAAAGCACATTCGAAACTATGCGGAGCCTGGTTTCGAAGTTAAATGAAAAGAAATGAGCGTGAAAAAGTTTGTAAGAGTACTTTTTGCACTAGTTTACGCCTTGCGGTTTTACCCGTGTTTTAGAGGAATTTACTCTCTGACTATGCGTTTTACCGAGTCTTTTTACAGATTTTTCGGTGGTAAAGTGAAAGTCAAAACTATTTATTCATTTTAAGCCCTAGGATGCAATTATGAGGGTCGAATTAAAGAAGTTACCACCGGTTCGGAAGTCAGCCTTCAACTGAGAAGATCCGGCAAGAAACCCAGCAAGGTTAAATTTTTTGAATATTTTTTTGACTATCAGGCTTTTTTTAAATTCAAATATTTAACAATTTTATACAAACTTAAACTAATACAAAAATATATAAGGACTAACTTATTAGTAATCTTATAATTGTCATAGAAAATCCAGATACATTTGTAAAAGCTTTGTAAAAGTTATGGGTTTATTATTTATTTTTATAATACCGCGGTTTCACCCGCAATCTCGTGGGATTTTTTCCGGGATAAAAATATAGCCTAAATTTTAAAAATTCATAATCGGTCCAATAGATTTTGAGTTTATTCGTTACAAACATACAAAAATACAAATCTCTCATCTTTATAATATTAGTATAGATGTAGAAGTATAGATTAGTTTCATAGTTGTGTTGAAGTATGGTCGTAGCACTCTCGTAGCACCCTCGTAGCACTCTCGTAGTTTCAGTTCGTAGCACAGGTAAAGATAAGTCGTAGTACACAGAGCAAAGTTATTGTTCATTCGTAGCACTCGTAGCACAAGTCAAAAGTTGTTCATTTTTAGCAGAGTTGAATAAAAACGTAGCACTTTAGTAGTCTTTTCGTAGTACATTCAGCATAGTCGTAGGCCGAGAAAAGATTTATTCACTGTAGCTAGCTTGAATCTTGGGGTCACAATTTTATCTTTGTTTATTGTATTAATCTTATGATAATTATTGTTTACTTCACACATTTTTTTTTAACAAACACAATATTAGCCAGGGCAACGTTAATATCATAAATTCTTTAAATAGATATTCACGTTAACTCGCGAGGAACCAATCAATAGATCGCGCGAATCGCCCTTTTCTGTAAAATAAAAACAGCATCCAAATTAGTCCCTGATTCCCACAGCAGGAGGTTATAGGACATCAGACTATGAAAATATGCAAAGAAAACTAACCTAGCTGTAGCAATATCTGTTATTTGTCTAATTTTCTTTACTGCAAAAGCAGCAGAACTAAATTTGCAAAATAAAATTGCAATTTACTATCTAATAATAATTCGAATACAAGGAAGAAAGGAAATAGAGGGCTAATTATTCAAGGATGTCCCAGGATATTTTCATTATTATTTTTATTTATATTAAACTTTGAGATCAATAAACAACTGGGCATTATGTAAATAAAATATTTGTCTTCATTGCGAGCCCTTGCAAAGTTTACATTTACTTGTACCTAATACAGTTGTCAAACCTGGTATGTCCCCAAGCGGGGTACGTAACAAGTAGATTATATCCAAGTTATTTGCGTCCATAGGTACCTATATCTTGAATATGTGGATGGTTATTAAGTTTCCATTTTGGCTTTTAAGTTATTTTCGGGATTGTCACATTGTAAGATGTTATTCGGAGAGTGTAGATTTTCACATTATTTTTAATAAATCATGTGTGTAGGGATGAAAATTTAAGCCTAGTTATCCTCCGCGGTTTCACCCGCGTTCCCGTGGGATCTTATCTTTTCCCGGGATAAGTATAATAATAAAGCCTATATAATACTCACAAATAACGTGGCAATCTATAGGTAAAAGAATTTTCAAAATCGGTTCAGTAGATCCAGAGATTACCCCTACAATCTCACAAACTTTACCTCTTTATAATGTAAGTATAGATAAACGTTTTGTTCGTCTAATTGTGTATAGTTGTAGAAATCACTTCATCAGAAATTTCACGTTAGTGTTTTATCAAAGTCATAACTGAATAGCAGAAATTACCAACGGTTTGGGAGACAGCATTCAACTGAGAAGAATAGACAAAACATCATCGAGATTATATGTTTTAATACTTTTGTCAGTCTTTTATTTTTGAAATGTTTTAAATTTATAAACAAAACAAAACAAACAAATATTATAACTAAACTGACCTTTATCACGAGCTAATAAGGTCGAGTATAGTTACACTAAACTACACTAAATTAATCCATTAAACTTTAAAATCACAGAGCGTAACACTTAAAATCCTCACAGTAATTTCTGACAACACATTTATATTCCATGTCAATATTTAAACAAGAAAGTTTCACTTAAATTTAAATATCATGAAAACAAGACACGTACTCTTCAAAACTAAACATCAAATAAACAAGTTATGTAATAGTAGGTTGTAACAAAAAATCTACCTATTAGCATTCATAACACAGACTACATCCCGAAGTTTGAAGGGCAGTTCCCAGGAGATACCCATGTCCAACGTCTTGGTTAAATTTGTATAAACTCACCTGTTAGCCAACCGATTTGTAGCCAATGCGCATGTCTTCATTGTATACCCCTAGCCAGTACCGTAACAGCATTCCTACAGAGGGCACATTCCTCCCTACGAATTTACGGCACGCGTTGTTAACGCGCGATTTAATCGCGTCGCGTAATACGATAGATAAACTCCTTGTATTGTACGTTTAAAAAAAGAATCAGAAACTATTTAAATTTTGATTTGAATAAAAAAATAATTGCCAGTGTTTGTAAATAGTTTTTGAATTCGAAAATCGAACTTAACTTTTTTTGAATTGTCAGTGTTATTGCAATCAGGTTTTGACGGTTGTATCGCAGTCGAATAGCAATTCTGAGCAAAATGTGGTGGATTCTTCGACGAGCTCGTCTCACCGGGGCTTCGTTCTTCAGCCAGGCGTCAGGGACTAACAACAACAATAACACAAAATCAGGTAGGTATATGTGAATAGGTATAATTATAACAATATACTTCACAGATACAGTTTCTGTTCGGATTCTTCTTCTAACATTTTTGAGTTTATTTTGTTGCCGGTAAATTGCATTTGTAGGTCACTTGACTGAGCATCAACATTATTAATTTGAGATTTTAGTCTATTGATATCTATAGTATTCATACGTGAACTTTGTAACCTTTTTTATTTTATTTTATTTGTTCTTTTAGAGGTCAATAAATAAAAAAAAAATGAAATAGGGTACAAGGTTTTTTTTTTAAAAAAATTCAACAGAATTTCTACGCATACTACTACCTATGCAGTATAAAAAAATGCAATTCCTGGAATTCCATTTTTTTAAATAAGCAGTTTTATAATGATGGTTCTATTTGCAGGCCAGGCGATTGTGGAAATTAAATCCTAATTATAATTCTTAGTTAAAACTTTCCGAGAAGAGGTCCTAAGGGACGAAATCATTAAAATACTAAATTAAAATTAAGTAAAACTACAAATATTAATATTTAAACTTGCGATGACCGTCTGGGATTTGCAAGTTCATTGCTCGCAATTAGTGCAAGAAAACAGCATTTACATATTAATGTGCTTAGACTGTCCCTTTTGTGGATTACGCAGTGGATATTATGATAAATATCTGCGTTACTGAATTTATATTTCGATAAAATTACCAACGAGGTTTATAAAATTTTGTTCTCTATTTTTTTGCCGAGCCTCACAATATTAAACCTAGATGGGTTCAAATACTGGGAACAAATACTAGCTACAAGTAGCTCAGATATTATATAATTATTTTATTTACAACAAATGTACAAAATATACAAGCAAATGTACAACTATAATATATAAAAATCTTCTTTGAGGCTGCCGCTGCTGCCGATCGGCAAGGTTCCCAGAGGGCTGGCAGCGTTTCCTCTTTGGATGGCCAAGCTAATGCGTTGGCGGAAAAAGCTCCCCGCCCAACGGTCACCCGAGGCCTCGATAAATTTTTTACATAAAATATTTGCGAAACGATGAGCTTCAGACCACCACGGACCCATGGTCTCAACCGCAAAAGGCATAAATTGATAATTTGGACCAATACAGGCGTACTTTTTGAATTCTGAATTTTCTGCACCTTTCGCAGCCGCTCCCACGGCTTTACAAGTCACCGGTAAGTGTATCGCGCAAGTGTATCGATACAAGTGGCATCCCACACCAACGGCTTGCCGACACTCCACGGGATCAAAGTCATACCATCTGGCCTCTTGCCGTCGCCACGCGAAATACCGACTGGTTCGAGTACAGAAGACACGCCGGCGACAACAAGAGCCCTACGGATAATATAATAGCCACGTGGCCATAAAAATTAATTGACTAAATGTCATAATCACATAAATATTGGAGAAGAAAAACCATTCCACTTTATACAAAAACATGATCGGTACAACTTCGTTAAAACAAACTATACCTGTACATAATAGATATTTTGAATTATACAACTATATTATGTATTATATCCGTAATTGAAAGCAATTTAAAGAGATTAGGGAGACAAAGGCAGTTCATAAGATACAGCTCTGTTTCCTCGACGTTTTGTCATAAATTCTTAGAAGAATTATTTATGCCAAAGAGTACCTATATAAGTAAACAGGACATCAAAAGAATTTCTCGCAATTATTTCCTTGTGTCTGACAAGGAAAAGTTCATACAAACTTTCAACCCCCGTTTCAACCCTCAGGGGTGGAATTTAAAAATCGCTAAAACACGTGTTTCTTTTTTATTAATTGTTAGTCTAAAAACAAAGTTTCTTAATTCTAGCTTCAAAAATGACCGACTTTCATACCAACTTTCCATCACTTTTTCACCCCCATAAGGGTTATTGAATTTCGAAAAATCCATTCCTATCCTATTCCTCGGTCACGTCTTAAAAACAACATCTGTGAAAAAAACAGCTTTCTAGGTCTAAGGGATTAGGCTGGGCGTTGATGAGTCAGGCAAGGCTTCTCGTTTCATATAATTATATAGACTTTGAACGTTATCTTTAATATTTTTGATAAATATTAATGTAAGGTTTTAAAGGCGCACACATTTCTTATAACGGGGCTCTACCGATTCAAAAGTCGAGATATGTATTGATTTGGTTTGACACGCTCAACTTCAAATTCAGCGTGTCAAACCCAATCAATCAATAAATTTCTCGACTTTTCAACTGCTGGAGCCCGGTTACAAGAAACGAGGGGTGCTTTTAAACCTTGCATGTTACGTATGCAAGTAAGGTCATAAATTGACGGAGACTCTTAACAGCGCGATTTAATTTTACACATAAACAATTCAACGCCAACAAACAAAAATAAATCAAATAAATTAACTTAACCATAACAATTCTTAACACATCTAAACTTAAATCTTGTTCCGTCCTATTTCTCTAAAACAAAGAAACATTGTTTTTTTTTATGTTAGCAGCTGCCCCAACAGATTTCAAAACAAATTTAAGGGAACTCATTTTACAGGGTGTTTGGCGCATCGTGTGCCAAATGTAAACTGTAGATAAGAAAAGTCAATTGCTATCTCTTCAGCCCCTCAAAAAAAATCCTGGTTCTTTGGGTTTTTTCATATCAATTTTTTCATGTTACTTTTGAAAGACCCCAAAACTCAGCCTTTAAACATAAATTAAAAAATAAGTTATTAGTATAACGTCCAAGTTATTATTTAATTGTAATTCTATTAAAATCAAAATTACTTTCAAATAGCGTCTAGTTTTTCTTTTATTTAGTTTTTAGTCACAAAAGTTTTTCAAGAAGTAAATTTTTTGTTAAAGATCCACTTTGAATTGCAATTTAAAAAAAACTAAAAAAGATCATGTGCTTAAAATTCTTTTAAAAAGTTTCTGGTTTATCTTCTTTCTAATGATATGCAATATTGCCATAAAAACTTTTACTAACTTCACTAATTTGTTAACTTTGTGTATTAACATTAGGCTGATTACGGATATACAGGACAAAACTTGTTTTTGGGTAAATAACATACGCAAACTAGTTCATAATAAATCTATTACAATTGAATAATAATTTGGACGTTATACCAATAACTTATTTTTAATTTATGTTTAACCCAAAGCTTAGCCTGCTTTGGGTTTAAAAAAAAACATTAAAATATTAATATAAAAATAACATTTTTTTTGAGGGTTTGAAGAGATAGCAATTGACTCCTCTTATCCACAGTTTTCATTTGGCACACGATGCGCCAAACACCCTGTATTATTATTTTTCAACCTCTTATCAACTTGAATGCATACCAAACATCCAAACGCACCTTTGTTTTGTTTTGATTGACGTCAAATGTTTGACATCTGGGACAGAGGGGTTTGTATGGGAAAAAACAATTTTGCTTTTGCTTGCGGCGGCGTCGTGTGGCGGGTCGCTCACTTCCCTATAATATGTGCGAGGAAGGCGGTGGCTGCCACACGCGTCATACTTGTGAACAGGTGCTGCTTGTGGGGGCTGGTCTGCTTGAGTTTGTTGTTTATAAAGCGGTCATAATTAAATTCTATAGATTACTATTTTTGCCGCCATAACACGCAAATATTGTCAGTGAGACTAGATAAATAATTATTGAATGTAATAGGTGTAAGTTGTTTTTGAAAAGAGTAATTGCTGAGTTTATTGCCGGCTCTTCTCAGCAAAAGCAACCTTCCAAACCGAGCATTTAGAGTCTGACTATTCATAGGTGCCTGTGAAGGCCTATTTGGATAAATAAACAATTTCAGATAGCTTTCAGATACTATTTTCCTTGTTTTTTTTTACGTTTTTTCTCTCCATAAGAAACATCGTCAGACACAACAAAAAATAAATCATCCAAATCGGTTCAGCCGTTCTCGAGTTTTGCGCTTAGCAACACATTTAGTGATTATTTTTTATTTATTTATATAGATAGATAGATATAATAAGAAGCGAAATTCAAATGCTGAGCTACGAAACCCAAAAAGATGTATCCAAGCTCGCTGTCAAAATTTCCTTTATCTATCCGAACAAGTAATTGTTCAACGTTAATTTACCATAATTTTGCTTTTGTTTCAGGTAAAATAATCCATCATTTCAGCAGAAATCGTCCGCTAACAAACTTATCAGCGGGTAATAAATTGCCGATTCGTTGGTTGGGAACTGATGTACTTGGAAAGTTTTGTTAGTAGGTTTTTTTTTTTATTCTGGATAGGCTTGTGTTTGACCACAATCTCACCATGGTAAGTGATGATGTGGCCGAAGATGGTAAGCACACAAAGCCTAGATGGGAACTGGCTCTCAAGTGCAGCTGTCGGAACACACCGATAGGTGTTTTGGCGACAGATTTTCAACTTGAGGGTGGTAGCCAGCCAGTCGGGTACTACAAAGTACCCTACCACCGTGCTATGGTTTCCTCACGATGTTTTCTTTCACCAAAAGCTCAAGCTCATTGTAGGATTCGAACCCACGACCTTCACCGCGGTATTCGACGTCACTTACCACATCGCCTTGATATGTCTAACTATAGCGACTACCTATACATCTTCTTAGTCTGGAATAATTTTAGTTGTTTTTGCGATAGGCTTAATCTCTTCGTTTATTTTTATCAAAAATTTATAAAAAGTAACACAATTTCACATTAAACTAATTATTTGTATAATAAACAATAGTTATTTGTTATACAAGAGTGTAAAGTTGCTTTTTAACCGCGTGCTCAATTTTAATAACCGAGCAAGCGAAGGATTCTAAAATTGAATCATGAGCGCAGCGAGTGATTAAAAAATTTGAATCAAAAGAGCACGGGGTGAAAAATCTTTGCTTTCGAGTGCAACACGTAACTTTTCATCCCTAAGGTGGGATGGAGGAAATAACTAAAAAAAAAATGGCGCGCGCAAATCAAATTTAAAAAAGTTCACCAAGAAGGTTCTGAGTCAGAGTTTTTAACAAATTAAAAAAAGGACGTATGATAAATTTGGCACCATGGAGGGAGAAGTAAATAGGTTTAATGATGTTTTGAATTCACAAACTTAGTGCACACGATGTTCTATTTACTTTATCCTCTAGCGGATAATAACAGCTTTTACACTCAGATATCGAAGAGCAAAAATACTCTTTCCGAGATGGGGGGATGAAAAAGATATTAGTTAGATTAAAAATAATAAGAACGAATAGACAAATTCCCAGGCTTATACAAGCTTCTTCTGAATAATTTTCACGTAAGTACACACTTGAGTTCCTACTTGTAAAATACACCCGGCGGTATTACGTTTACCTTCCAATTTTCCCGCGGGAACCTTTTTAAGTGGTTCTTCGGGAACCTCTTTAAAAAATCATCTAATAATGACTAATGGATACAAGCTGTGTGTTTATACTTTCCTATATAGCTTTTATCCGTTACTACGTCTTATCACTTAAGATGTGATTTAAAAAAAAGTTATTTTTGTGTTGCAAGGATATAAGGTATCCCCATAGTAAAGCAGCTTATAACCGTATAGCAGTAAATACAAAAAAAATATACTGTTATATTATACAGGAATGTAAATATACAAAAATGACCTTAGTAAAAGTGTCTCGATATCTAAATCAGAAATATCTCGAAAATGGTGACCTTTTTATTGAGCTCATTGCAGAATAATTGGTCGCAGGTTATTGGCAGACCTATCTATATCTATATCCCCCTTAAGTTTATCGCACTACTACGGACAACCTTTTTTTTTTTTAAAGAAGATTTTTGGCCTGGTATCGAGACCTTTAAGCCATTTCTTTATTCTATTATTATTTCTAATATTCATATTTTATGTTTAGTCATGTTTTATTGTCAATTTCACTGTAAAGTCTAGTCCTCGTCCGTACAACTCCGGTCTCATTTTAGTGAAATGGGCGGCTTATCCACTAAAACATTTCATGGACTTTTTGGGACAACCTGGAAAGTCACGATACACGCTTTCATTTGATTTCACTTCACTTGTGCACTTAGATTGATCTTTATTGGACAAAACACCACCGAAATTATTCAATAAAACTCAAAATACGCGATTTTAATGAAAAAAACTTGAGAGGTGTCAAGGGACACCCGGATGGAACGAAGTTATATAAGTTATATAAGTCGAGAGAGTATATATAATATATATATATAAATAGAAATGAAAATATCTGGCTTGCTTTCTATAAGAGAGAGAGAGAGAGAGAGAGAGACAGACAGAGAAACATGCGCACGCCGCACAGCTTTTAGTGTCGGGTAGGGTCGGGTGACAGTTGCTGTCACCCGCCCCTACCCGACCCGACCCGACAACTGACACTAAAAGTGTCGTGACAAATTTTCCGTCTAGCCCCCTTTCACATTCACAACGCGCGATAAGGAACTTCGTTCCAATAAAACGAAAACACAACGTCACTTCGCAAGTTCCCGCCAAAAAGTCTTCGGACACCTGTATAAGTAAGTACCTACCTATGACAAGTAAATAAGCTGTGACATATAGACAGAGGGTGGGTTCCTTTAACTTCGCAACCCTACAGCACGCCGGGTTGGTAGTTACATCAAGCATGCACAAACTATTCAACAAATGTTGGGTAAGAATCGATTGTTTAATATCGTCCCAAAAACTTAGCTACTCAGTTGTTTCAGCTATCCCAACTTAGATGTAACTTGAACCCAGACCGACGGAACCCTATTCCAGAACTTTACTATTATTTGAGTGGGATATTACATAATTTTGTTGCAATTTGAAATCGGTTCAATATTGAGATTTTCTGATTACCCTTTTAAGTTATGTACTGTATTTGTAAACAATGTTTTGTTGCGTGACATTGTAATATTTCAGCAATTTTAGAGGTTGTTTCAATTATTGCAATAACGTTACGTTACGTTAGTTTTCGTTAACGTTAGTTTTCCATTTCTTATTCTGTGTTTAATAAATATCCATAGACGCAAAACTCTTTTTTATAACATTTTTTATTAATATACCTCTATTCTATTTGTCTATTAGTTATATTATTGTAGTTATAATAAACACTAAATAAAATAGTATTAAAAACCGGCCAAGTGCGAGTCAGACTCGCGCACGAAGGGTTCCGTAAAAACGGCAAAAAAATCACGTTTGTTGTATGGGAGCCCCCCTTAAATATTTATTTTATTTTGTTTTTAGTATTTGTTGTTATAGCGGCATCAGAAATACATAATTTGTGAAAATTTCAAGTGTCTAGCTATCGCGGTTCTTGAGATACAGTCTGGTGACAGACAGCGAAGTCTTAATAATAGGGTCCCGTTTTTACCCTTTGGGTACGGAACCCTAAAAAGTTATTTAGTGATGCGTCTAAAATTCACCCATTTACCAATTATGTGGTACAGAGCACCGCGTAAGAAAATGCCAATGAAGTTTATTGAATTTAACCTCCAATTTCTGAAATTCTGTAATATTTATGGAATACGAAACGAGACTATTGGGCCAAGCATACTGTTACCAAGCACCTTGTTGACTCAAAATATTGTTGAAAACCTTATTATTATGATGGGAGCTAAATTTAATATACCTCATTACCATTTCCCGAATCTGTTTATTTCAAAATATCGAGAGAAAAAGTATCTAACTATAGCTTCCATCATTGCCATTTATAAGGTTTTGGTTTATTAGTTTAACTCCAATAACAAAACATGCTTTCCTTCACATTAACATTCTTCTTGTTTCTTTTTTTTGTATGAAATGGATTCTAAGCCTTGTTGCCAAGTTGTTCTGCCACAAAAAAACTATAAAAGTTTGAAACTGAATTGCCATTTTTAGGCAAAGAATATTAAAAATTACTGTCTAAAGGACGTCTGACAGTGTAATAGTAGCTGCGAAGAAAGTATTATAAGAAGATTGACGCTCATAAGTTAGAAAGAGAAGCACTTGAGTAGCATCTTGCTGAAGTATGACGTTCTTTAGGCTATGCTCGAACTGCGAACGCTTGCTGCTGATAGCCTAGTATAGAGGTAGTCGTAGGTAAATAAATCATGTTTGATATGATGCCCACGGCAACTTTCTACCATCGCACCGCCCGCCGTCGACTGGGAGTTCATCCTCACACCTTACAACCAAATTGGTCGCGTACAGTGCGGTTTGAGAGAAATTTTCTCCCGCGCCATGCAGGTTATGGAATGAGCTCCCTGTAGAGTATTTCCCTAGAGACTACAGCATGGGGTTTTTCAAAAGAGGAGTAAGAAGGTTTATGTAAGGTTGGCAAAGCGCTCGTGATGCCTCTGGTGTTCGAAGCGTCCATAGGCTACGGTAACCGATTACCATCAGGTGGGCCGTAAGCTTGTTTGCCACCTAGTGCTATAAGAAATAACCTAGTATTGAGTGCCGGTGGTTGTGGCTTGGAGGAGCATGACTCTCACTGTCATCACATCTAAGGGTCACGACTCGTGTCTGAGTTCAAATATTAGATTTACAATGTAGGTATTTTACCTTCGACACGGGATAGGTTAGTGCCCTGCTCACTGTAAATTGCTTTCATAAATTAGTAAGTGTTGAGGATAGACCATCTAGGCTTTGTGTGCTTACCATCTTTGGCCACATCATCACTTACCATATTGAGATTGTGGTCAAACACAAACACAAGCTTATCCAGAATTTAAAAAAAATGACGTTTTTATTACAGGTCTGTAACTAAACCTAAATTAAATTATGATGTAAGTTTATGTGTTTGCCATATTTAATGTTTCTTATTACCCTAGGTAGGCAGGAAGAAATCGCTTCAGTGATAAGGCCGCCTACTTTCTTTTCACTGTTTTCTGTAATTTGTGTAACTCGTAACTGTTGTCATGTGATGTCATCTACTAATACTGTAAAGAGGTAAAGTTTGTGAGGTTGTAGGGGGTAATCTCTGGATCAACTGAGCCGATTTTGAAAATTCTTTAATCAATAGAAAGCCACGTTATTTGTGAGTGTCTAAGGCGATGATAGCTCAGTGGTAAGTGACGTCGGATACCGCGGCGAAGGTCGTGGGTTCGAATCCTACAATGAGCTTGAGCTTTCGGTGAAGGAAAACATCGTGAGGAAACCACAGCACGGTGGTAGGGTACTATGTGGTACTCGACTGGCTGGCTACCACCCTCAAGTTGAAAATCTGTCGCCAAGCACCTGTTGGTGTGTTCCGGCAGTTGCACTTGAGAGCCAGTTGCCCTTGCCCTTAAGGCATTGTAATATGGTGTTACAACACGTTGGCAGTCCACCTGGTCTTGCTAATGTCTATAGGCGACGGTAGTCACATACCATCAGGTGACCCGCCTGCCTCGTTGTCACTAGTGACATAAAAAAAAAAAAAAAAAAGCTATATTTTTATCCCGGGAAAAGATAGATAGGATAAAGTATATGTGTATTGTAAAGGTGTTTATTGTAAATTTACTAATATTACAAGTACGAAACTGTTTGCTATGTCATCTATCTTTCAAGGCTAAACGTCAAAACGGGATTTTAATTAAATTTGGTATGGTCCTTGTAAATCCGAAAACGTCCTTGTACGTCCAAATAGGAGACATCCCTGTGGTATTGCTAATATCTGTAGGCGAGACACTTTCAAACAGGTGCGACTGCTTGTCAGAGTTCTGACATGGAAAATCTACGATCAACAATTTGAAAATACAGTTTTTTGTAGTTTTTTACGGGTGTACTTACAAATATAAAAAACCGACCAAGTGCAAGTCGGACTCGCGCACGAAGAGTTTCGTAAAAATGGCAAAAAAATCACGTTTGTTCTATTGGAGCCCCCCTTAAATATTTATTTTATTCGGGTTTAAGTGTTTGTTGTTATTATCATCTGTGAAAATTTCAACTGTCTAGCTATCGCGGTTCTTTAGATACAGCCTGATGACAGACGGACGGACAGACAGCGAAGTCTTAGTAATAGGGTCCCGTTTTTACCCTTTGGGTACGGAACCCTAAAAAAGACCTCGTGTCACCATTTTCGAGATATTTCGATGTGTATAATATTGATTTTTGAGTTTCTGTTTTAAAATTTCTCGAAAATGGCTATACTTTTACTAAGATGATTTTTGTACATTTGGTAGGTGACCCGCCCAGCTATCTTGTCCTGTATAAATATACTGACGTAAAACGTCAATGGCTTGTTTGAGACCTTTTCGTGATTTCAATAATGCTTCCATAGTAAAACTTGAGAATCCGGCTCAATACTAACGAATAGGCAGTCAACCATTCGGAAAATAGCCTGTACTTACGCAGTGATCAAGAATGCGTGGATTATTGTCATTTTTCAGGCTAAAGCACCAATTATTAGGCTTCAACAAAGTGGATGACGGGATGTAAAGTGATCTTTGAGACGGTTTTCGTTTAGCTGAGCAGGGCTGAGAGAAAAGTAAAGTGTTTGCAGATTGGCAGAGAATTTATTTGACTAGCTTTCTCCTGCAGTTTCAGCCGCGTTCCCTATTTTAATTGAATTTTGTTCTCAATTTTATGGGTTTTAATTTTTTTGCGTACCATTATTATTTTCCTAAAATGAAAGTAGTTATTCATTATAACATCAGCTGCCAGTGAAAGGTCCGTCGATTGTCGATTCGGAGATTAGCCCAGACAAACAGACAGATAGACAAAAACATGTTTTTAGTTATAAGTACAAACATAAACTTCAATTTTATTTAATTGTATAGTCTATAGAAAAGTTAGAAATATCGTAAATGGCAGATTGTATTTTTTTCTATTTCATTTCTAAGTAAATGATTGATTTGATCATATTAAAAATAAATGGTAGGAATTTTTTATTGATACTAGACAGACTGGAGTTTCAGAATTATTTTACCAGATTTAGCTGTTACTGAGGAGAATTTGTTTTGTCTAGAGAAATATAATTTGTACCTAACGTACGTAATTTTTTGCTGTCTGCATCACATTTTACGTGGTCTTGTTCTTTGGCTTTGCCTTTTCCTTTCCTCTCCTTATTCGGGGTCGATTTTCCCAATCAGGTCTTTGCACCTTCGTAATCCATGTAGTTTTAAGCCTTCCTCTTCACTCCAGCCATGGATATGCACTTATTACTTTACTTATTACCTTACTATCTCAGAATGAACTCTTTTACTTTATCCGCTGTTTCTGCAACTTTGGAGCTCTCTCTAAGATGTCATTTTACGTGGTATCCTAGTACTGTTATATTATTAATGAGAAAGTTTATGTTCACGTTTGTTGCTCTACCGCGCCATAAAAACTTATTTGAATGAAACCGGCAAACGGTAGACGCCAACGTTAGGTAGGTTGACCAAACTTTAAGTGTAGGACTAAGACTTCAATAGGAATATTTTGAACACCTGGCGATTATGTTATGTATGTTGGCTATGTTCCCAAGATTAATGATACCCGTTTCAATGGTGTCAAATATCAAAGGTATCGAGAAAAATTGAGGAGCTGATTCTGTTTTTAACAAACTAATCTTATTTAATTTCGCCATATCGCATTAAAAAAAACAGGTGGCATTGACAGCTAAAATATTTTTTGTTTTTTTTCAATAATGTTTGTAAGAAAGAAATATAGTGAGATTAAATTAGTTCAGTCTGTAATAAACAGAATCAGCACCATTATCATTAATTCATTCTAACGTATGATCAACCAAAATAAAAATTAAAACTCATTTATTACAAGCATTATATTAGCTTTTTCCGCCAACGCATCAGCTTGGCCATCCAAAGAGGAAACGCTGCCAGCCTTCTGGGAACCTTGCCGATCGGCAGCAGCGGCAGCCTCGAAGAAGTTTTTTATGTATTGTAATTGTACATTTGCTTGTATATTTTGTACAATTGTTGTAAATAAATACTTGCAATGTATGTATGTTTTTCCGGGGTGAATCTTGCAACTCAATTTTGAAGCAGATATCTTTAACCGATTGAACTGAAATTTTGTATACACGTTTAGTTTGGATGACAATGCATGGTCAGCTGTGTGGCGTCATTCTAAATCGAACATGGCGGAACACCTAAAATAGCGGACTATTATTTTTTAATGCACTCCTACAATATGGGTATCAAATGAACGGGCTTGCTGAGAATAACTCAAAAAATAAAGTGACGTCACTTTGAATCCAAAGCTTGTTTTTAAAAAAGTTTTTTAACATATAACTTATTCAGTTTAGGCCCTGGTAAGACACTTATGAACGTTTACAATTGACTCTACCACCGGTTCCACATACACTTAAACTGAGAAGACTCATATGACAAATTTCATCCAAATGGTTGATTATATGGTTTTATCAAAAGTGTGGTCACCCCACGTGTGTAGTTTAGAACCGTCCGTAGTTTATGAGTAGACGTGACTTGGTTCACTGTACGAACTACGGTACATTACTGCATTCGCGTCAGTACTCTCTTATAGCTTGATTCAACTTTAAATACGTTCAGAATTGTGTTAGTATGTATGTTTAATTATATGAAGCTCTTTAATATAATTTGTAATTAACACAGGATACTGATATTAAACTCCATTTACGATTTTAGTAAGTTTTGATTTTATAGGAATGTTGGGAAAATTTTAATTTGTCGGTGTTAAATGTTAACTAATTTAAAAATCAATCAGTAATATTCACATGATATTATTTTTTATAAATCATCTAATTTTCTTAGCTTACCTAGTGGTAGATACTCACATACCTACTTCTGATAAATATTTAGGTATTTCAAGTTGAATCGAGCAACGGGGGTCCTGTAGGATCTTCCTACAGCGATGAGGAACACATTATGAAGAAACCATAGTACCGTGGTGTTATGGCTTTGCAATATTCACCTTACTTGGTACCCTTGTTGAAAATCTATCACCTACCAGTATGCAACTGTACTTTAGAGCCAATTCTATTATCGACCTTTTGTGCTCAAAAATACAATGAAACTAAAACTTCCTTATAATTCACGGTCCCACATTTAAAAAGAAAATTGAACTCCGCTTTTAACCTAACCGTCTCAAACGTTAATTTTGTACAAAGTCTAAAGTATTTCGTCCATGAGCTGCTTTTATACGACGTGGCGTCACTTATAGCTCTCGCGAGCCCTCCGAGGGAATTCCTCTCAACCATAAAGTTGGATAATTCCGAGTTCCAGTTGGGTACGCGAGGGACCTTCCTTGGCCCTTTCTTAATAGAGTTTTTTTAAGATTACAAGGGTCATTGATTTCAGATTTTCTAGGTTAGGTTTATAACAATACTAGTTTTCCGCCCCGCGAGTTCACTTGTGTTCCTGAGGGAATTAAAATAAAATATAGCCCCTGTTTAGTAGGTTTCTATAAGTGAAATAATCTTTAAAATCGGTTCGGTATTTATTGAGTTTATCCGTTACTTATAAACGTAAACGGATATAGGTCGACTTTCCATGTAATCCTGTATACGCGGTAATTTTTTTATGTCAGATATCTGACAACAAGAAGGGTCATGCGATGGTAAGTGACTACCGTCACCTATAGTAATCAGCAGTACACAAATATTTAAGAACACAAATGTCTGTCTTGGATGGCAATCGAACCCACGACCTTTGGCGTGACTGTTAATGTTCTTACCAACCACGCCAACCGGCCCATCAAAACTTAAACTCATTGTAGAAACATTTCCCAAAACATACTATTTAAATTGAATACAAAAGCACTCAGTAAACCTCATTTAAAAACATGACGTATTCACCGGCCACAAAACCCTTTTTTGTAGAAACATATTTCCCAAAATAAGATCGGGCAAGCCTATAAAATACATCGTCCCTTACGTGATACAAATTTCAAATCGTGTCAGATATGATACCTTATGACCTCCATAGATCGAAGCGGGATAGGGTGTCAATATGGTGACAATTTGTAGGTTATATAAAGGACTTGTTAATACTTGAGCGCTGTTACGTGTACCTTTTTGGTTTTACCTATAGGGTAATATTGAAAATTGATTTCGTTTTTGAAAGTTATTTTCATAACTGATGAATATTAAAAAGAAATGATTAAGATAACACAATAAATCGAGCATGTAATAAAATTAATGTTTCTAATGACAGACTAATGACAATTCTACACTATCGTTTTGATATTTGATAAAAAGTGGCTGATTTGATTTCAGTCAACATCCTTCGTTATTAAAAATGTTCAATCTGTACTTTATAATAGGGCGATGTTAGCTCAGTGGTAGTGACGTCGGATACCGCGGCGAAGGTCGTGGGTTCGAATCCTACAATAAGCTTGAGGTTTCAGCGAAGGAAATCGTGAGGAAACCATAGCATGGTGGTAGGGTACTTTGTAGTACCCGACTGGCTGGCTACCACCCTCAAGTTGAAAATCTGTCGCCAAGCACCTATCGGTGTGTTCCGACAGCTGCACTTGAGAGCCCGTTCCCATCTAAGCTTTGTGTGCTTACCACCTTCGGCCACATCATCACTTACCATGGTGAGATTGTGGTCAAACACAAGCTTATCCAGAATTATAAAAAAAAACCTTGTACACGCAAAAATATAAATATGGTAACCCTGATCGTAAGAAATATATTAGAGCACCTGTTGACGAATTCGATTTTCCTCGTGATTTCCTTCTTCGTTGGGTTAAGCTGGTCTTTGTCTTTTATCTCATCTCTTCCTCGTATTCGTTATCTATTGAATCGTACATGAAATTGTATTAATTTTATTTAGATATTATGTAGAAGTGTAGGTATTTGATACGTATGTACTATTTTTACAGTCGTCGTAAAAAAATCGTGTAGATTTTAATGAAAATAAAAAAGAAAACGCAACGTCACTCGTAAGTTCCCGCCAAAAAGTCCATCTCTTAGATTTACATCAATAGTAATGAAAAAATGGCAAGAGACGCAATTTTGACATTATTATTATTTTTTTATTTAAAGGCTTTAGTTACAAGACTATCAAGTCAAGCTTAAACCATTTTTCAATATTCTTCTTTTATGTTAAAGTCACGTTATATTGTCATATTCACTGTAATGTCTAGTCCTCGTCCGTACAAGTCCTGTCAGGTTTTAGTGAAATTGGCGACTGTTCCACTAAAACTTTATACAGACTTTTTTGGGACAACCTGAAAAGTCACGATTGACATTTTGACATGTCGTGAAACATCTTTGAAAATAGTTAATCCAGCAGCGCGTGGGTTTGCCTCGGGCGAGGCACGTCTTGACCGACCGAGGATTTGCCCCGCGCGGCTGCCTCGCGAGGCTGCTCGCTCAGTCAGTACGCGGCTATTGAAATATGATGAGAATGTAAGAAGGTTGCATGGTTACAAACCTACTCAAATCTCGAGTAATTAATAAATCTGTCTTTATGATACTCATACCGCAACACAAACTATAATCTCTCGCGTATTGAAACCAGAAATCTGTTTATGAAGTAAAGCCTGTTATCTCCACAAAACATGTCATAACATGTCTTAACAGTTAATTTACAACACTTTACTGAGCGCTTCTTAGGGGGGTGTGGAGGTGGCTGGGGTGCTAAGTGCTAGAAGTGGGGTGTAGTGTAGCTGAGTCATCCACTTCCGGACTATATAGGTTAAGATGTTATAGATCAGGGATAACCAATTAGTTTAATAGGGATGAATATAGACATTCAAGAAAAAATACCTTACACTAACTAGTGTATAAAACATCTAAAAATATTCGAAAATAGTGAACACGTAGTAAAATTCCGCCTTTCTATGATTTTTAATTACCAATTTAACGATAAAGAGTAGGTCTTTTGATGGTGTATATTTATGACGTCACAAGTATGTATTTCATACAAAACTCCATGTAAATAATTGTTTTGACATTTAATAAAAAGAAGCCGATTTGATATGTCAGTCACCATCCATCCCTATTTGGGGTACGTTTCTTAAATAATATGGCTGTCGTTGTTGGTAAATTTTTGCTTTAATTTCGAATCTAAATGCTACTAAATTACGCATCCCTCCACATATCCATTCCTTTCCTACATGCACCAAAACGTACAAGAGCATCTCGCTCACACACTCGCTAGTGCAACACCGAATAAGGAATTTGCAATCTATTTGTCTATACTTTGACTTTTTTCGTTCGTTACGCACGAAGTTACGTTGCGCGACTTGCGCGCATTTTGCGCGTTTTTAATCCTAAAATTAAGTGTCCACCCAAGTTTTATTTCCTAAAAATAAACTCTAAACCTTGTTGAAAGGGTGATCTAAGCGACAGACAGACGGACGGACAGCAGTCTTAGTAATAGGGTTTCCGTATTTACCCTTCGGGTACGGAACCCTAAAAATAGTTTTCGTCCGCGGGTTTACCTGCGTTCCCGAGGAACCCTTTAGAGGTTGAATTTTCAATAGATCCTTTCTTAGTGGATACGTTCTCTCTATTAGGAATCTACTTGAAACCTTCAAATTCCAAGTTTGTAGCATTCATACTTTCTGTGATTTCGTGATTAATCAGGGTATTGTATTTCGTATATTTATATACCTACATAGATACCCTCAATCGAATTCCAATAACTATTATATTGACAACGTTCAAAGGTTCCCTTTTTAAACATTTGCATATAGAACAACCCTTTGGTCCCCGAGTGCGGCCCACACCACATTGTAATCCGCTCTCCTTAAACACTTTCAATATTTTCAGCGTGACTTTTCAATAAGGTTCACTTCAAATGACAGATGCCTTTAGGGCTATCGAGCACTGACGATTCGCTTCAATAAACCAAACAATGGAGTCTCTAATTTTGACAATCAATGTCAAGGTCAAGTAAAAATTTTTTTTTTTTTTTTTGTTGCTGGCAATCATCCTTTTAGGATATTTCTGCCAATGTCAAAGTATTTGAAATGGTCTTGGTCTATTTGTCACAATGTTTTTTTTACATAAGTTTAAGTATGTAGTCAATACAAAGTCTTTCAATCGCATATATTTTCTTCAGTTTTAATTTCTTCTTTTATGTTATAGTCACATTCTCAAACTCACTGTAATGTCCAGTCCTCGTCCATACATGTCCAGTCAAGCTTTAGTGAAATTGGCGGTTGTTCCACTAAAACATTCACGGACTTTTTGGGACAACCTGGAAAGTCACGATACACGCTTTCATTTCATTTCACTTCACTTGTGCACTTAGATTGATCATTATTGGATAAAACACCACCGAAATTATTCAATAAAACTCAAAATACACGAATTTAATGAAAATAAAACGAAAACACTACGTCACTCTGCAAGTTCCCGCCAAAAAGTCCGTAAAAATATTTAAAAAGTTGACAAAGTGTAATTTGAATATTTCACTGGATATAATACTATTTTAATTAAACATCGTTAATGTTTAAAACATATATGTATTAATGTTTTCTGAACGAAACTTAATTATCGTTTTTAAACGAAGAATGAGAATCATTTTTATTACTTTTGCATAAGCTTGTTTTTAATCGCTATATCATCATGGTAATGATGAAGCCAAGAAGGGAACTGGCTTACAAGTGTAGCTGCCGGAACACACCAATAGGTGCTTGGCGACTTGAGGGTGGTAGCCAGCCAGTCGAGTACTACAAAGTACCCTACCACCGTGCTATGGTTTCCTCACGATGTTTTCCTTCACCGAAAGCTCAAGCTCATATTAGTGATAAGGCGATGATAGCTCAGTGGTAGTAACGTCGGATACCGCGGCGAAGGTCGTGGGTTCGAATCCTATAGTGGGCTTGAGCTTTCGGTGAAGGAAAACATCGTGAGGAAACCATAGAACGGTGGTAGGGTACTTTGTAGTACTCGACTGGCTGGCTACCACCCTCAAGTTGTAAAACTGTCGCCAATCTACCTGTAGTTGTATTCCGGCAGTTGCACTTGAGAGCCGGTTTGTCTTGAAGGCATTGTAACAAGGTGTAAAACACATTGGCCATCCCCCTGTTATTGCTAATGTCTATAGGCGACGGTAGTCACTTACCATCAGGTGACCCGCCTGCCTCGTTGCCACTTGTGACATAAAAAAAACCCGATAACTAGCTTCCTACAGTAACAAGAAAAGCATAACTTATTCAGCCAACAGTGTCACGCATCATCGAAGACTTTTCAACGATAAAGGAGAGATAAAAGCCCAAGATTAATATAAGTGCCCTCGTTATCGTACCCAGATATCTCCCCACCGTGAAGATAAAGCCAGATACTTAAGATACCTACAGCGTTAAGTAATATAATAGTGGTTTAAAAGTGCTGAAACGGTTGTTCAGTTTCTATCCTATCAATAAATTAGAAGACTGGCATCCGCGCCGTGATGTCGCCTGCTTTCTCAAGGAAATTAAAATAAAATATATTTTATGTTAGACAATGATAATACAGCTATCCATCGGTGAAATAATTTTTAGAATCGGTGCAGTATTTCCAAAGATTACGCCCTACAAACAAAGAAAAGACTATTGTTGAGTAAATGAAGATCTAACAAACTAATGTGAAGAATGTAGTTTGGGCAGAGGTTTCACCCTACTATTGTTAACTTCAGCTGCCGGAGTTAGAATGCCGAGCTACGGCTCTGCTATCCATTCGCTAAAACGCTCCCCCTTCCATCGCCATCTTTCCTTCTTTTTTCATCACTACTTTATGGAATACTTTTAATTACGGTGTTGCCATTTTTGAAATTGATACTTTTATTTAATTTAATCAATAAATTATTATTTTAAGATAAAGTAGCTCTAAAATCATACGATAAACATAAAAATCATGACATTCGGCCATCCGCCATCGTACAGCCTCCGGCGTACGATCAAACAACACAAAAACTGGGGTAAATGAAATGCAATAAGATATAAGTACTTAAGAATATTTTAAAAACTTTGTTTCAATTATTATTAATAATAAATATAATAAAAAGATACAATTTTATCGAATCATAATCATGACATTCGGTCTGCATAAAAATATATTTTAATAATCTGACTCTGTAAGTAGGCGAATCACTGGCACTGGAACTAAATCAGATCAAATAAGTTATAACATCAGAATCATGGCGATATGTGAAGTCAAACGAAAATCTCGCTCACTGTGCCAGCAGAGGTACATCGGCAACACAACTTCAAGATCATTTGCTGTGGTGGAATAGGCCCATTTGGCTCTCAAGATTTAACATTAACTTTGATACTGAGTAACCAGAATATTTCACAAATCAAGAGACGAAAAAAAAATCAAAGGCAGTTAATGTCGTCACAAATCAAGAAAGAAACGACATTATAGAAACGCTGATTACAAGATTCAGTATTTTAAATCGTAGTAGCATGGCTACGTCAGAGTAGTCACTCTTAAATCAAAGAATGGCTTCATAAAACGTCCTATTAATCAACGATCTATTTTACCTACAGGGTGAGAAAATCATCAACAAACGCAATCAAATCAGTGCACTGAGCCAAACGGCGTTACTCATTTAAATCCGCTATGATGGCGTTGCTCTTTTGAAAATAGTTTCAAATGCATCATGTTTGAATAATATGTCAGAGTTCAAAGATAGTCAAGTGATGTACTTTGATAAAATTTACAGCATGGGACTGATAAAAGATAACTGGAAAATACTTGCATATTACAACATGAACTCCAAGCAAGGCATAGCTGCATTGAATAAGACTAAGTATATAAAGCATCTAGATGAACAAAATATTCAATGCGAAGTCCTATGGTTTCAGTTACGTCATGGCTGTTCAGAGCTCGACTACTACGATCATAATATGTTGCAAAGTCAACATTCCGACGGATCCTCCGGCGACCTCACCGGGGCCTTATCGACGGTGTTGGTTACGTCGCCAACCGCCTGTTCGGTTTATTTGATCAGAGTTTTGCGGAACCGTATGAAATGGATGTCGAACTGCTTCGAACTAATCATACATCTATTATAGATCAGAATACAATGTCTTAAAAATAACTGAAAGGTTAATCGATAAGCAAACAAAGCTTAACAATCAGCATTTGATGAATTTAGATGCTACAACAAATGTTTTAAACAGGAACTTCAATAAAACTTCGACATGGATCTGTTTACATTAACAGCAAACAATATGCTACAAAACCTAAAGAGTACACAGAAGATGCTAGCAGATACCATCATTGACCTCTATCATGGTCGATTCAAACCTCATTTATTGTCTCCTGAACAACTAAAAAGAGAGCTAAGTACCATTGTTAAACATTTAGCCTATAGATGACATACAAAACAATCTCAGAAACATCTATCAGCTATTAACAGTGTAAACAACGACTTCAGAACAGTACCTACTGTCTTTTTGATATCAGGGTCCCTCTCGTGAGCCAGAATCGAATCGAACTTTATAGGTTTATACCTATACCTCAACAATCAGGAAATAACAAGATCAGAATTGTGGCAAGAACAGACTTCGTTGGTTTTAATTTACGGAAAGACTTCTATGTAATAATGATAAAATTCGATCTGGAGTCGTGTTTAGACAGCAGAGCTCAGGAACAGCTTTGTGCCGTTTACAGAAACCAACATACCACCTTAGAGAAGATAAAGATCTTTTTGAAATGAACTATCAAACCAATCAAAGTGTGAAACCAAGGTGGAGACATGTACTAATCAATGGATTAGAATGAGCAATACAAATAATTAATAGTAATAAATGTTTGCTGTAATCAGTGTCAAGGTTGAATCATGTGCGAGGATCAAGTTTCCGCACAACAATTGACTTTATCATTTCAAAAACATTCAATATACCTTGCTGGTACAGGCACACATAATTTTACCCATAGATATAGGTATAGCCATATATATCGAGTCACGTACAAAATCCAAGCTAAATGCTATCCGCGTGAGTATACTTTTACAGCTACATTTGTTTAATAACAAAGGGAGAGAAATGTTTTAAAACAGTTTTAAGTTCAACCTAATTACAACCATAGCACCCAGTATTAAAGTCACAAATCTTCAAAATATTCTCTAATACTTTCGATCATTAGTCACATAAAACGAGCAAAGCAATAAACTAATCCTGTCACTTAATAGAAAAAGACATAAGTTAAAGAACATTTAGTGTGAAATCAACCTTAAAGAGCAACAAATAAAGTATGTTTTCCCGTTATGTTGCCTTGAGAGCTACGTCGTTTTGTTTCGTTTATTTTTTTCTTCTTCGAAGTTTGTGCGTGTGTTGGCGAGTTTGGCCAATCATTTGTAGCGTTGGTAGCGTGGTATAAAATATGTAATTTTGTTCAAAATTGTATATTATTTGTTAGTTTAAAGCTTAAAATATATCTTATTCTTTATGTTCTTACCGAAAGTAAGATACCCCGGCCGTTAAATTGCTTTTTCGAGCATTATTTTTGCAACTTTTGAATACACACTGCGGCATTGTGAGACGTGTTTATATTGGCTGTGTTCAAGCAAACTAAACAAAATAAGAGCTCACTTTTCAAGTGCGCTCTTATTTACCGAGACGTATATTTTTGTGCCGACCCTAAATCTATAGCTATTGTGGATCGAAGATTTTACCTCATACTTATAATTATAAGTCTATACTAAAACTGAATGTATAACAAATAATACATTATCTCTTACTTCATTATTCATGCGTGTCGCTCATTCTAATCTTAATCTCAAATTACAATCAATTTCTTCACAGTTTGTGATTATACCTATCATCATTATTACATTTATTTTTATTAAAAATCAAAACTCACTCAATCAGTCTAGGGTCCGGCATGGCACCAATGAACGTTTACAATTGACTCCACGTTCTTTTTTTTTTTTTATTCATTCGCAATTTCAAAAATATATAAGAAACATTTCCCAAATACAAAACAAAACATTCCAGTCACCCCACGTGGGATCCCATTGCAGAAACGAACACAGTTCCCGAGAAAGACCTTTTTCGACTTTAGCTAGCCTGAATTCGGGTGATGAGGATTGCTATTGACCTCAAACAAATTCAAATACCTTCGAACAAACACAATGTTTTAAAATAATAGATCCACTGCTCATGGTAGACACCCTGTGGTAGGCACTGGCAACCGTAAATTATTTACATTGAAAACTATAGTGTCAGGCTTTAACCACGTTTCAGTAAAACATAAAACATCAACTTTCATCACATATATTATACTGTGCTTTCATTTTGTTCAACAAGTTCAACATCATATATTTTGCCAGAGAAGCGATTTATATTCTGATGCAATAAGGTGATATTCTGCCTATAGGCTTCTCTATTGTCAAAACTATATTGTTTGTCAGTATAGTCAACTGACGCGGGGAAAGCACACAATATAACTTTCATTACCCCCAATTTTTTTTTTTTTTTTTTTTAGGGACTCATAAACTAGTAACTAGGTCTTTCCTATGTGTATTTATGCCTTGACCAACTAATATAAAAATATTGGTATACCTACTTGTCCAATTTCATTTGAATAATTATAACAATCTGTATGAATGAAGCACCTGGCATACAATAATTAACCACTGGTTGTTTGGAATGGTTATTTAGAATTGAACCAAAATGAATAGGTATCTATTTTATCCGTAATAACTACTGTTTTATATTCAATTGAGAAAGAGCATACTTCAACAATGGCAAAGATTCCTCAGTAGGTAGTAATGTGTACTACAGCTACAAGTATGGTTATTAGAGAGTGACTCAAATCTATCCTCATTATATTTACACAGATCTAATAATTGAGTCGCAGCCAATATATGCTCTTTTATTTCTTTTTGTGAACTCGCATACTTGATTACCAAATCATTTAAGTAAAGCTCTTTATGCTGTAAGTCAGAGAGCAACCGCCGTGCACTCCACAATAAACCTTCAAACGCACACAATCCAGCAAGTCTAACCAGTTTCACATAGGCTTTTATGTCTCAAACCTCAACGAATGTACACAATCACAATTAATTTCAACAGTGTCTCAATTGTGTCACGTACATTTATTTAAAAGAAAAACAACACACACATAATATTTAAATAAGTTATAAGTTTAAAAAAAAACTTTTTATAAAAACAAGCTTTGGATTCAGAGTGACGTCACTTAATTTTTTTTGAGTCATTCTCAGCAAGCTCTTTCATTTGATACCCATTTTGTAGTATTGCATTAAAAAAATAATAGTCCGCTATCTTAGGTGTTCCGCCATGTTGGATTTAGAATGATGTCACAAGCTAACCATGCATTGTCATCTAAACTAAACGTGTATACAAAATTTCAGCTCAATCGGTTAAAGATATCTGCTTCAAAATTGAGTTGCAAGATTCACCCCGGAAAAACATACATACATTGCAAGCTAATATAAAGCTTGTAAAAAGAAACACGAGACGTGCTCTCGCGTCTACCGATTCTCAGCAGAACCACATTAACTCACATTTACGAACCACGATAAGTACTCTCACGTCTAGCGATTCTCAACAAAACCACATTAACGCAGAGCGACCACATTTATCGAATAACACAAATCTGATTACCACACAGGCTATTACCATACAGGATAGACAACACAAAAGCTATTGCCACACAGGCTATTGCCACACAGGCTATTGCGCCACACAGGCTATTGCGCCACACAGGCTATTGCGCCACACAGGCTATTGCGCCACACAGGCTATTGCGCCACACAGGCTATTACGCCACACAGGCTATTGCGCCACACAGGCTATTGCGCCACACAGGCTATTGCGCCACACAGGCTATTACGCCACACAGGCTATTGCGCCACACAGGCTATTACGCCACACAGGCTATTGCGCCACACAGGCTATTGCGCCACACAGGCTATTGCGCCACACAGGCTATTGCGCCACACAGGCTATTGCGCCACACAGGCTATTGCACCACACAGGCTATTGCGCCACACAGGCTATTGCGCCACACAGGCTATTGCTACACAGGCTATTGCCACACAGGCTAGCCACACAGGCTGGTGCCACACGGGCCGGTGCCACACAGGCTTTTCTCACACATGGTTAATTTTACTACGAGCTTTCACACTAAACAAGTTAATCTAGCTGCACAACTCACGTCTACAACAGCACCACGCTCGCTCACGTGTGCGAAACCACCAGACGCGCTCTCACGTCAACAAGATAGTACAAAATAAAAAAAAATATCACTAGCAAGATATTAAAATGATGATAAAAGCTTAAAAATTATTTCAGTTGCCAAATATTGGGTTTAAGTATGAAATTGCCCATTTGTATGTGGAATTAAATAAAAAAACCATTTCCAATGTGTTGAACAAATAAAATTATTCAACACTAAACTCACTCACTAAATGCCACATGTTTAAAATAAAAGTTATGATTAGTTATAAATGGCAAATTTTGCTAACAAAAACAAGGAATCACTTATTAGAACCGTTTCAACCATGTAACGTTCTAGGAAGTTTTTCTTCATCACTTTTGTATTTTTCACAGGATTCGAACCAGCGAATAAAATGGTTGTACTATTTAAGATAATTAATTCTCCTCGTGAAAGGGTTCACTAAACAATACATTATTCCACCCACCATTACGTTGCTGCTTTTTTTTTTTTTTTAATTATTTTGAATAAAAAAAATAATTTCAGCATATTGTTAAACGACAGTATTAAGATTATACAATATTGAAATAATTATAAGCGAAAGTAACGATTGACACCACATAGCAACGCGGTTTATTTCCAAGCATATGGCGGTACCTTTTAACTTTGGTCGTAACTATATTTGCAAGTTCTTGATATTATCGACGATGTAAAAGAATCTAACGCAATTTGTAAAATATCAATATATCGTTCATCAATTTGAGTGGAATAGTCTACATTGAACTTCAATTAACATTCTAACACATTTATATTTAAAAATAAGGAGGGTAGTGAAACTTACATGAAATAATTCTTGATGTGGGAGTAGATTACGAACACTTCTGATATGTTGAGTAAATGAAGATCTAACAAACTAATGTGAAGAATGTAGTTTGGGCAGAGGTTTCACCCTACTATTGTTAACTTCAGCTGCCGGAGTTAGAATGCCGAGCTACGGCTCTGCTATCCATTCGCTAAAACGCTCCCCCTTCCATCGCCATCTTTCCTTCTTTTTTCATCACTACTTTATGGAATACTTTTAATTACGGTGTTGCCATTTTTGAAATTGATACTTTTATTTAATTTAATCAATAAATTATTATTTTAAGATAAAGTAGCTCTAAAATCATACGATAAACATAAAAATCATGACACTATCAACGTGCAAAGGTTTTTTTTTATTTTTTTATTCTGGATAAGCTTGTGTTTGACCACAATCTCACCATGGTAAGTGATGATGTGGCCGAAGGTGGTAAGTACACAAAGCCTAGAAGGGAACTGGCTCTCAAGTGCAGCTGTCGGAACACACCGATAGGTGATTTTCAACATGAGGGTGGTAGCCAACCAGTCGGGTACTACAAAGTACCCTACCACCGTGCTATGGTTTGCTCACGATGTTTTCCTTCACCGAAAGCTCAAGCTCATTGTAGGATTCGAACCCACGACCTTCGTCGCGGTATTCGACGTCACTTACCACTGAGCTATCATCGCCTTAAGTCGGTAAAATTAAGCCATGTATTCACTAAGAAACAATTGTTTACGTTATGAAACAAATTAATATGTTTCTGAAACATTTGAAATTGTTGCGGTAAACACTACTGGCCTTATTCATAATGATTTCAACGATTTTTAGCAACTGCTTAGCAGATTCTGAACAAATTTTCTATAGAGAATTTGAATTTAGAATCTGCTAAGCACTTACTAAATACCGTCGATTTTATTATGAATAAGGCCATACCTGTTTCTAGCATGTTTGTGTGCTCCCCGGTGGAATTGGATAGCACCGAAACAAATCAGTTTCGCAACAGCTGTATACAAGTGTGGATGTGTGTTTCAGTTGTTTATAAACATGGCGGTAGAGTAGGATGACAATAGCATTTTTAAATTAATAGAATTATTTCAAACAAAGCCGATATTATGGAATACCTCCTCAGGCGACATATTTGAAACAACTGAGATGTGGACGGCCAAGACCCCGAGACATTGTTTCTGTAAACATCTACGTTTTGTTCCAGAAACTTTGCATCTGAAACGTGTTTCTCAATGAATACATGGCTTTATCATGAGATAGCAATCGACACAAATATCCTGGTGTTGATAACATTCTTTATTCATGTTCTATTTGTGATCGACCCTCGTCAGTCGTCACAGCGGATTTAATATTCGGCTGTCAATAGCTACTCGCATATTTGCGATTGAAGGTGACATTTGACAGGAACAGATGTGTACCTACGTAATAAACACCTATTATATTTAATTTTTCTCGTGATAAATATACGTCAATAGGAATAAAACATCTCTTTATTTACAACATATGTACAAAATATACAAACAAATGTACAACTATAGTATATAAAAAACTTTTTCGAGGCTGCTGCTGCTGCAGATCGGCAGCAGGCTGGCAGCGTTTCCTCTTTGGATGGCCAAGCATCTTTTGGGTGATGGTTTTGAAAATACGCAAATTTAAAGTGATAGGTAGATACTAACACCCATAAAAAAACCTAACCATGAAAATGGTTTATCAAAACAGTTTTCTGATGATACGTTCTAGTAACTAGACAAACGGTACTTCATTACGAATGAATTTTTGCCAGTGTATCTGGGGGCTTGGCAGTGCCCCCGCGAAGTCGAGCAAAAACAAGCGGCACGGCCGTACCATCCTTTTCTCGAAGCAGTTCAGGCCATTTTCGACCCCCTATAACTTCGTTGTGGATGTAATATTTCTATTGATTTAAAGGTTGTATTTTTATTTGAAAGTGACTGCAACAAAGTTACGTAATCCGAGGGTTGTTACTAGTTACGTGTTTCATTAAAACCGCAGCAAACACATTAAACAGTTTGGTCGTGGCTTTTACGACATTACAAAGTCATCGCGCCCGCACGCCCTGCGCTAGGGCCCTACCTACCTACTCTCATTGCGGTTCAATTTTAACTATATTTAAGGCGATGATAGCTCAATGGTAAGTGACGTCGGATACTGCGGCGAAGGTCGTGGGTTCGAATCCTACAATGAGCTTGAGCTTTCGGTGAAGGAAAACATCGTGAGTAAACCATAGCACGGTGGTAGGGTACTTTGTAGTACCCGACTGGCTGTCTACCACCCTCAAGTTGAAAATCTGTCGCCAAGCACCTATCGGTGTGTTCCGACAGTTGCACTTGAGAGCCAGTTCCCATCTAGGCTTTGTGTGCTTATCACCTTCGGCCACATTATCACTTACCATAGTGAGATTGTAGTCAAACACAAGCCTATCCAGAATAAAAAAAAAACTTCATTGTTTTTCTGTCAATTGTCACTTTTGTCCATACATTCTTCACAATTATAGATGGTGGTAACCACCCTGGTCCAGAACTGGGCATGTTCCAGAAGCAATACATATGTGTGTTAGCTCCAACGCGCGGAGTTAACTCTTTATATTTCACTAGTGGGCCCGGCAGACGTGCTGCCCTGAAATTTAAACAAAACTTCGAACCCGATTCCAGCGCCACCTACCTGGTCCAATTGTGAATCTAAATCATCCGTCACTCCAATCTCGAGATAGGGACTTTTTGGCGGGAACTTGCAGAGTGACGTTGCGTTATCATTTTATTTTCATTAAATTCGTGTATTTTGAGTTTTATTGAATAATATCGGCGGTGTTTTGTCCAATAATGATCAATCTAAGTGCACAAGTGAAGTGAAATGAAATGATAGCGTGTATCGTGACTTTCCAGGTTGTCCCAAAAAGTCCGTGAATATTTTAGTGGAACAACCGCCAATTTCACTAAAGCCTGACTGGACATTACAGTGAATTTGAGAATGTGACTATAACATAAAAGAAGAAATTAAATCTCAAGAAAATTTATGCGATTGAAAGACTTTGTATTGACTAAAAATTATTTTAAAAAATATTAATGGAGTGACAAAAGACCATTTCAAATACTTTGACATTGGCAGAAATATCCTAAAAGGATGATTGCCAGTAACAAAAAAAAAAGTCATCCAAAAAGCCGTTCTATACAAAATGTGTGTCAAAAATAATTCTATGTATAATTATTTTTTCGTGAATTTTTCCTATTTACCACCCATTTTTTTTAAACCGGGGCTTTTAAATCAAATCAATTCTTAAGGAGTAAAAACAAAGCCTGCATTTTAAAGCCCTTATAACAAGATTCTGAGATGTGTACAAGTAATCCGTTTTGAGTTAGGAACAGGATTAATTCTACAGACGTGTTAAACAGGGCTGCATTGTACCTGGCCTGGCCTGGCGGGGTGCTCGTTAATATTCATCAGTTGCCTTTGATTTAGTAATAACAAGCGATGCTAACAAAGGGAATGCATGATGTTATGTGTAGGTAAATGTTACACTATTATGAGGTGAATAGATTCCGAGTGTGATGTCACGCATGCTTAGCAAAATGGAAACGGTAAAGTTATGAAAGGTATTTTGACATCTAAAAGTTTGTTTACGAGCAGGTGACGTCATGATATTACGTGACGTCATTATGGCGTCTTAGCATTTTGGTGGCCTTTTTATTAATATGAACATTGATGGTAATTTTTAAAGAAAATAGAGAAATTAACAAAGAATTAAGTAAATTGCAAATGTATTATGATACATACTTTGTATTTACCATTTTTAAACACATTAAAATTCATTAAATCAAATTAAGTGTATACAAAAAACCGGGCCAAGTGCGTGCGAGTCGAGAGTGAGAGTCTTGTAGTTTTTTTTCTATTTTGTTTTAGTATTTGTTGTTATAGCGGCAACAGAAATACATTATCTGTGAACTTCAACTGTCTAGCTATCACGGTTTATAAGATACAACCTGGTGACAGACAGACGGACAGCAGAGTCTTAGTAATAGGGTTTCCGTTTTTACCCTTTGGGTACAGAACCCTAAAAAGTGAAAGTTTGTGTGAATGTGTGTGTGTCATTCGGTTAAAAAGTCACAGGGCAAAGGCTAAAGATTTTTACTTGAATCATGTCAATGGCTCATTCACAAACAATGATGGTATTAAAAAAACACAAACACAAACAAAATGCGTGTTTTGGAGTATTTCATAAATAAATGGTGACAATTGAAGGCGACACGCCGTTTGTCATTCATGTTCCGCTTTTATACAACGGGCTTTATTTTGTACGATTCGGGTTCATTGTTTATTTGCCTGTAGAAACCGCTTTATGTTTATAAGAACAGCGATTGTGACAAACACCGCAACAATTATTATTGTTTTCCAAACAAACATAGTAGTAAGTGATGATGTGGCCGAATGTGGTAAGCATACAAAGCCTAGATGGGAATTGGCTCCCAAGTGCAGCTGTCGGAACACACCAACAGGTGCTTTGGCGACAGATTTTCAACTTGAGGGTGGTAGCCAGCCAGTCGAGTACTACAAAGTACTCTATCACTATGGAAAACTACTACCAGTGACGTCACAAGTCGTGGGCTCGATTCTCACCCAGAATGGATGTGATTATCTGTAATAACTAACTGTCCTCCGCGGTTTCACTCGCGTTCCCGCGGGACCTTATCTTTTTCCGGGATAAAAATATAGCCTATGTTACTCAGTGATAATATAGCTTACTAATGGTGAAAGAATTTTTAAAATCGGTTGATTACTTTTTGAGTTAAATCGTAACAAATAAACAACCAAAAAATAAAAACTTTTCTCTTTATAATATTCTTCTCTTCGCTAGACTTTCTCAATCAACTTACCACTCTTCGTAATATAATATCCTCCTTATAATATTAGTTTAAATTAAGTATTTAAAAGTAATGTACGCATGTCTCTAGTACATCAGTTATTTGATTTCCATAGTACAAGCTCTGCTTAAACTAAGCTGACGTAAGCTGGGATCAGATGACCGTGTCTGAAAGTTCCATATTAATTTTTTTACGAATTGACTACCAATTCTTGTGTAATTTTACAAAATAATGTTATTTAATTTATTAATTAGATTACCGTACGCGTGAAAAGAAATGGGATCTAATTAGAAGTGTTTACAGTAATCGCCTTTTCCGCATCAGCTACGTAATCCGCTAAATGTATGGCTCAACGTAAATAAAGTTATATCGCTTGAATAATCACGAGTAAATGTTGTTAAATGAAAAGTGGTTTTATCACGTGTACATAAAGTATATAAACAAATAAATCTCATTTGTCGTTTTACAATCGGCAACGATAAATCATTTTTTTTATGGCAGTCATTTTGCTCTGATATTGGATTGGATTTAAAGGCATTTTTGGTGTTGGGTTGGTAAATGATGGGTCCATTTACGATATGTATGATGAACCTGTTTTTCAGTCTTCTCAGTTTAAGTGTACATATTCCGAACCGTTGGTAGAGTCAATTGTAACGTTCATAAGTGCTTTACCAGGCCCTAAACTGGATAAATGAGTTTTGAGTTTGAACCAAGATCCCTTTTGGCATTTGTGTGATTATCTACTGGGGCCACTCTACTAAGAGAACTATTTAATAATATTAGTGGGATTAGAAGTGAATATGAAGCGAAGCTAAAGAGTTTAGTATCTATTATGAAAGGCACATAATCGGTTATCATGTATTTTTTTCAGTGCCAAGCGAGCGATAAATTTTAAACGTAAGATATGTGCCGAGATTTCGATTCTCCAAAGAATACTACAAATTGGTAATCTTAGACCTTAGCTGTAACAGTATATTATTTGGAACTAGGTTGTCTATGAATAGTTCTAACATTTTTGTAAGGCAGCTGTAGACTTATTTCCAATGCTTGTCCACAATTTTAAAAAAAATATTTAAAATTGCTACGACAGCGCTACGAAAAATGTTACGATAAGTGCTACGAAATCGTAGTAGCTACGACGTGGCTGCGAAAGTTTTAAACATGTACATATGTAATTTTGAGCTTGTTTACATATGTATATTAGGATTAATTTTCTAAATATGGATTTTGTAACACCTAACTACATTGTAGGAACTCGATTCGATGGTAACCCATCAGTTACGCCGGTAACTTGATTAAAACTGTCATGTCATGAACTTTAAGACTCTATCTTATAATCTTCTACATGAAATATATTATTACATCTGAAACAGTATACTGGCTATGGTTTTATCATCAGGTTGATGTAGTTGGTTATCACGCCACAGTTCATGGGTTCGATACCTATCTAGGACAGTAATTTGTGTGCATAAACATGTATGTTTGTCCAGTGTCGTATTCGTAATTATCTATTTACACAGGTTTTTAAAATATGCTGTTGATTTGTTTTTACTATTGTTTATTTGTGGAATGAGCTCCCTGTAGAGGTTTTTGCAGAGGTGAGAAGGTTTATGCAAGGTCGGCAACGCGCTTGTGACGCCTCTGTTGTCGCAAGCGTCTATAGGCTACGGTAACCACTTACCATCAGGTGGGCCGTAAGCTTGTTTGCCAAAAAAACAGTGTCATTAGACGTTATTCGCAAAGGGAATTTGACGCAAATAAAAACCGTATTTCAAACAATAAAAAAAACGCTGTCGATATCAGAAGCCGATACTTCAAAGGGCAAAACGAAATCAGTTTCATGTAAAAAGAGGAGGATTTTAGCTGAAACCAGAGACAGGCCATTAGTGGTGTTACGGAAATGACCCGCGCAGGCTTTCACGCGGCGCCGGCCTCCGGATATTGCTATACATAGCTAGCTATAATACATAGATTGTTTCACATGTTATATATTGCTATGCATAGCTAGCTATAATACATAGATTGTTTCACATGTTATATATTGCTATGCATAGCTAGCTATAATACATAGATTGTTTCACATGTTATATATTGCTATGCATAGCTAGCTATAATACATAGATTGTTTCACATGTTATATATTGCTATGCATAGCTAGCTATAATACATAGATTGTTTCACATGTTATATATTGCTATGCATAGCTAGCTATAATACATAGATTGTTTCACATGTTATATATTGCTATGCATAGCTAGCTATAATACATAGATTGTTTCACATGTTATATATTGCTATGCATAGCTAGCTATAATACATAGATTGTTTCACATGTTATATATTGCTATGCATAGCTAGCTATAATACATAGATTGTTTCACATGTTATATATTGCTATGCATAGCTAGCTATAATACATAGATTGTTTCACATGTTATATATTGCTATGCATAGCTAGCTATAATACATAGATTGTTTCACATGTTATATATTGCTATGCATAGCTAGCTATAATACATAGATTGTTTCACATGTTATATATTGCTATACATAGCTAGCTATAATACATAGATTGTTTCACATGTTATATATTGCTATGCATAGCTAGCTATTATACATAGATTGTTTCACATGTTATATATTGCTATGCATAGCTAGCTATAATACATAGATTGTTTCACATGTTATATATTGCTATGCATAGCTAGCTATAATACATAGATTGTTTCACATGTTATATATTGCTATGCATAGCTAGCTATAATACATAGATTGTTTCACATGTTATATATTGCTATGCATAGCTAGCTATAATACATAGATTGTTTCACATGTTATATATTGCTATGCATAGCTAGCTATAATACATAGATTGTTTCACATGTTATATATTGCTATGCATAGCTAGCTATAATACATAGATTGTTTCACATGTTATATATTGCTATGCATAGCTAGCTATAATACATAGATTGTTTCACATGTTATATATTGCTATGCATAGCTAGCTATTATACATAGATTGTTTCACATGTTATATATTGCTATGCATAGCTAGCTATAATACATAGATTGTTTCACATGTTATATATTGCTATGCATAGCTAGCTATAATACATAGATTGTTTCACATGTTATATATTGCTATACATAGCTAGCTATAAAACATAGATTGTTTCACATGTTATATATTGCTATGCATAGCTAGCTATAATACATAGATTGTTTCACATGTTATATATTGCTATGCATAGCTAGCTATAATACATAGATTGTTTCACATGTTATATATTGCTATGCATAGCTAGCTATAATACATAGATTGTTTCACATGTTATATATTGCTATGCATAGCTAGCTATAAAACATAGATTGTTTCACATGTTATATATTGCTATGCATAGCTAGCTATAATACATAGATTGTTTCACATGTTATATATTGCTATGCATAGCTAGCTATAATACATAGATTGTTTCACATGTTATATATTGCTATGCATAGCTAGCTATAATACATAGATTGTTTCACATGTTATATATTGCTATGCATAGCTAGCTATAATACATAGATTGTTTCACATGTTATATATTGCTATACATAGCTAGCTATAATACATAGATTGTTTCACATGTTATATATTGCTATACATAGCTAGCTATAATACATAGATTGTTTCACATGTTATATATTGCTATGCATAGCTAGCTATAATACATAGATTGTTTCACATGTTATATATTGCTATACATAGCTAGCTATAATACATAGATTGTTTCACATGTTATATATTGCTATGCATAGCTAGCTATAATACATAGATTGTTTCACATGTTATATATTGCTATGCATAGCTAGCTATAATACATAGATTGTTTCACATGTTATATATTGCTATGCATAGCTAGCTATAATACATAGATTGTTTCACATGTTATATATTGCTATGCATAGCTAGCTATAATACATAGATTGTTTCACATGTTATATATTGCTATGCATAGCTAGCTATAATACATAGATTGTTTCACATGTTATATATTGCTATACATAGCTAGCTATAATACATAGATTGTTTCACATGTTATATATTGCTATACATAGCTAGCTATAATACATAGATTGTTTCACATGTTATATATTGCTATGCATAGCTAGCTATAATACATAGATTGTTTCACATGTTATATATTGCTATGCATAGCTAGCTATAATACATAGATTGTTTCACATGTTATATATTGCTATGCATAGCTAGCTATAATACATAGATTGTTTCACATGTTATATATTGCTATGCATAGCTAGCTATAATACATAGATTGTTTCACATGTTATATATTGCTATGCATAGCTAGCTATAATACATAGATTGTTTCACATGTTATATATTGCTATGCATAGCTAGCTATAATACATAGATTGTTTCACATGTTATATATTGCTATGCATAGCTAGCTATTATACATAGATTGTTTCACATGTTATATATTGCTATGCATAGCTAGCTATAATACATAGATTGTTTCACATGTTATATATTGCTATGCATAGCTAGCTATAATACATAGATTGTTTCACATGTTATATATTGCTATGCATAGCTAGCTATAATACATAGATTGTTTCACATGTTATATATTGCTATGCATAGCTAGCTATAATACATAGATTGTTTCACATGTTATATATTGCTATACATAGCTAGCTATAATACATAGATTGTTTCACATGTTATATATTGCTATACATAGCTAGCTATAATACATAGATTGTTTCACATGTTATATATTGCTATGCATAGCTAGCTATAATACATAGATTGTTTCACATGTTATATATTGCTATACATAGCTAGCTATAATACATAGATTGTTTCACATGTTATATATTGCTATGCATAGCTAGCTATTATACATAGATTGTTTCACATGTTATATATTGCTATACATAGCTAGCTATTATACATAGATTGTTTCACATGTTATATATTGCTATACATAGCTAGCTATAATACATAGATTGTTTCACATGTTATATATTGCTATACATAGCTAGCTATAATACATAGATTGTTTCACATGTTATATATTGCTATGCATAGCTAGCTATAATACATAGATTGTTTCACATGTTATATATTGCTATACATAGCTAGCTATAATACATAGATTGTTTCACATGTTATATATTGCTATGCATAGCTAGCTATTATACATAGATTGTTTCACATGTTATATATTGCTATACATAGCTAGCTATTATACATAGATTGTTTCACATGTTATATATTGCTATACATAGCTAGCTATAATACATAGATTGTTTCACATGTTATATATTGCTATACATAGCTAGCTATTATACATAGATTGTTTCACATGTTATATATTGCTATACATAGCAGCTATTATACATAGATTGTTTCACATGTCTGACATTTACGATATACTAAAAAAAATCGATCCGATCTTAAAGGGCCATAGGTGTCCCAATTACATAAAGAAATAAAATAAGAAACATAAATATTTATTAAAGTACCATAATTAAATTAAAATACTTAGGTAAAAAGATTAATATCGCAATAAATGATAAACACATGCAAGAAAAAAAATCTTTGTTGTTCCACCCACACCTCGAAATCCGGCCCTGGAAAGGTATCTTAAAGTAATTTTTCTAGATTTAAACTTAGTAATATTACATTGAGGATTAAACCAACAAAAACCATCTGGGTAAAGCTGAAACTTTAAACATTCTTATCTGAAAATGCCCGACAACAGACCTAAGTAAACTTAAACATACTTGAGCGAAAAAAACGGTTTTACATTCAGACCGGCATTCAAATTGATTACCGATTCCAAACTAGCTTTACTAGCATTTGAAGTTGCAATTTTATCCCGTACCTACTACCAGCCTAATAGGTATCTATTTAGTAAGCGTCCTGGCACACAACAGATCAAATAATGTTTAGGTAACGAGAAAATGGACCTGTCTGTTTGTCAACCTATTAACATAAAAAAATATATATCGAACATACTAGAAGACGGATAGTCTTCTCTTTTTTTTAATTCTGAATAAGTTTGTGCCACAATCTCACCATGGTAAGTGATGATGTGGCCGAAGGTGGTAAGCACACAACTGTGGTAAGCCGCCGACTGCGCATCCTTAACTTATGTGAAGTTCGTATCTTTATTCCTAAAACAAAAAAGCAGGGTATATAAGTAGGTACCTAGTTCGTTTATTTATTCAGCTGCCGCTGCTGCCGTTCGGCAAGGTTCCAAAGTATTTTAATCCTGTAAAATATAATTTAGTCAACCGTAAGCCGATTGTAAACTCATCTTAATTTATTTATCAACTATATAAAGGCCCAATTATGACAGAACTCAATGACTGCGTTTACATAAAGCTTTATTACGACCCCATTTATATTTAGCTCAAAGAAGTCTCCTTAAATTATTGAACAAACTGCGATTTTCCTCATCTATTTTACAAAGCTACCTTTGTTTACAACTCTACTAAATACAGACCGGCTTCAGAAAATTTATTCCGACTTGAATTATTTATTTACGGAAGTACAAATTACATTAATACAAAAATTATGAAACGAAACGAATTTTGAAAGATATCTTTTCTTGGGTGTAGAGTAAGTAGCTCTTAGAGGACATAGGTATATAATAATTCTAAGCTTGTTTTGAAGAGTAGTTGCTCAATTTATTACCGCTTTCATGAGCAAAAGTACTTAAAAAACGTGTGGTGTTGTAGGACAGATAGGAACGAAGTTACTTATTATAAAATATGAAGGTAACAAACATTGTTGACAATTATAGTGTATTTACAACAAATGTACAAAATATACTTACAAATGTACAACTATAATATATATAAACTTCTTCGAGGCTGCCGCTGCTGCCGATCGGCAAGGTTCCCAGAAGGCTGGCAGCGTTTCCTCTTTGGATGGCCAAGCTAATGCGTTGGCGGAAAAAGCTCCCCGCCCGCTGGTCACCCGAGGCCTCGATTAATTTAAAAAAAATTAATTTCAAGTTCTATTCGAGGTATAAAGAAAAAACTGGAGTTTACTCTTTTTTTTAAAATACATACTTAAATAGATAATTACCTACACCCAGTCACAGGACAAACAGACATCTTCATACACACATGTCTGTCCTGGATGGGAATAGAACCCACGACCTCTTTTGTGTGCATGCAAACAAAAGGAATCGAATCCACGACCTCTTACTAATACGTCACACAAATCTTACTTAACGCTACGGACGTTTTTTGCCGGCTAGGGTACCCCTCCGCAACGCCCCATAAGGAACTTCGTTCGAAAAGCATAAAGAGTTAAAGAAGTGTTTGCGGTTGCAGTTAGCGGTCTGCGGTCTTTCTTGGACTTGCACCTTGATTGATACGTTGAAAAGGCGTGAAACAAATGCAATACTTTACACACTAGGCTAGGCTTTGTGTGCTTACCATCGTCGGCCACATCATCACTTACAATGGTGAGATTGTGGTCAAACACAACCCTATCGAGAATAAAAAAAAAACACACGTAAAAGAACTAAAGTATTTAATTTAATTGTATTTGTGGGCAAAGTACAACATCCAAGCCGCATAATTTGTATAGGCTCGGCTAAGATGTCATTCAAAGCACCAATGTTATATAGATTTAATTTAAGGTAATTTTTTTGTTGACTGCTTTATGTTATCTTTCTAATATTTTAAAGATAAAAGATTTGTATGTATGTAACGAATAAACTTAAAAACTACTGGGCTGATTTCAAAAATTCTTTCACCATTTGAATGCTACATTATTTCAGATTAACATGGGCATTTTTTATTATCCCGTGATAAGATAAGATCCACGGGAACGCGGGTGAAACTGCGGAGTACAGCTAGTTTTTATTTTTTATGTCACAAGTGACAACGATGCAGGCGGGTCACCTGATGGTAAGTGACAACCGTCGCCTATAGACATTGGCAATACCAGAGGATTGCTAATGTGTTGTGCACCTTATTAAGGCGAACTGGCTCTCAAGTGCAATTGCCAGAACACACCAACAGGTGCTTGGCGACAGATTTTCAACTTGAGGGTGGTAGCCAGCAAGTCGAGTACTACAAAGTACCCTACCACCGTGCTGTGGTTTCCTCACGATGTTTTCCTTCACCGAAAGCTCAAGCTCATTGTAAGGATTCGAACCCACGACCTTCGCCGCGGTATCAGACGTCACTTACCACTGAGCTATCATCGCCTTAAAAATGGCAATAAAAAACTAGAAATACAATTTTTCCTGAAAACTTTATGGTAGAATTTGTATCAATGGTCGTACACTACTTAGTTTATATAAGTCTTTCGCTCTATTTAAAGTTTAAAGAAACCATCTCAGCTCCTTAACGCACTCTTTGAAAGTTTACTCGAGGGTGTCAAAGCAATCACTCTGAAAACATTTCATTTCACATAAGCCGAGTGCAAAACGAACTTGTGAATGCACATTTCATGGCGATACGAAATAAAAGCGGTCGCCTGCACTTACCTAATGAAAATCTGAATAACATGGCCTTTTATACACGCTAATATGTGTGGGAAAGATTTTTAAGGAAATTGGAACGGCATAAACATAAAGTAGCGGAAAAGTTTGTGCTACTTATATTTAAATGACGGTTTGTGGAATATTTATAAAAAAAAAAAATACTACGTATATTTCAAGCTTTTGTTTTTAGGTGTGACATTTTGAACGTTCTCCTTTACATAAGTCAAAGTCAAAGTCAAAGTCAAAACCATTTATTCAGTTTAGGCCCTAGAAGGGCACTTATGAAGGTCGAATTACAGAAGTTACCACCGGTTCGGAAGTCAGCCTTCAACTGAGAAGAACCGGCAAGAAACTCAGCAAGGTTACATTTTTTAAATATTTTTGGACCATCTGACTATATTGGCTTTGTTTTTTCAAATGTTTAACAATTTTATTCTTAAACTAATACAAAAATACATAAAAAATTATAACCCGCATTAGTTACATATCTCACTAATATAACACGACTAGCTTTTCACCCGCGGTTTTACCCGCGATCCCGTTTCTGCATACAAATTTTGGACCCCCGTTTCATCCTTTTAGGAAGTGAATTTAGGAAAATCCTTTCTTAGCGGATATCTACGTCATAATAACTATCTTCGTGCCGAATTTCAGCGCAATCCGTTGAGTGGTTTGAGCTGTGTGTCGAGATCAGTCGGTCAGTCAGTAACGATTGCCTTTTATATATACTCAAGAAGCTAATGTGGACAATATCCTTTAGAAGTAAAAACTATTGTAAATAAGGACGAGCTTAAATTAAACTCCTGAGATCCTGAGAAGAGTGCGCCAAGTTCCCTTTATACTTTGTAAGTTTTTATAGCGGGGGTAATTGAAACCGTTTCCGCTTGCCACGCTTGAATTTATATTAAAAAGGAAAAGGTAAAGCGAAATAAAGCGCTTGTTAGTCGCGCTGAGCGATATAATAATAATATCATTGAACATTTTTCACACACGATGATAGCTCAGTGGTTGTGACGTCGGATCCCGCGGCGAAGGTCGTAGGTTCGAATCCTTCTTGGTAGGATACTTTGTAGTACTCAACTGGCTGGCTACCACCATCAACTTGAAAATCTGTCGCCAAGCACCGGTTGGTGTGTTCCGGAAATTGAATTTGCGAGCCATTTGCCTTTAAGGCATTGTAATAAAGTGTACCTACAACTCATTGGCAATCCCCCTGGTAATGCTAATGGCTATAGGTGATGGTAGTCACTTACCATCAGGTGATCCGCCTGCCTGATTGTCACTTGTGGTATAAAAGCACGGTAATCTGATCCCAAACTAAGCACAGCTTGTTACTATGGAAACCAGATAACTGATAGAAAAATATAAATAGACTCAGGACAAAACATGGTCATGACATTTGTTCGTACGTCAACAATCACATAATAAAGAAAATGGTTAAATCAGACAAAAAACGTGTTACAACATCTAACGAACGTCGCCAGAAGATATACTACGAAAATAAAATATAACCTGTCTTCATTAATCCGTACCCAAGTCAATTTACTTTGTAATTTGTCAGAGTTTAATTCTGCACATGTTATACGAGTTAAAATCCAATCAACGAAAGTGAGGAATACCCTCGAGGAATGAAGACGCTACTGTGGAAACTTATAATTGCTGTACCTACATAACTATAAGGATGTTTCAAATAATAAATAATAAAATAAAATAGTTTATTTCTCACCACAGACAGTTACAAATAATTACAAATTGAATGATTTAAAAATAGTACATATAAATCATAAAGATTGATATTATGATCCAATATTTGTGGTGGTTGCGGATGATAAAAGGATATTAGACTCCATCATCTGGACTAGGCAAAAGCCTGTATCCCAAGTGATAGGGTATTGCACTTTAGTGATTACGTGTAACTACCATTTTATCTATTTACTAGCTGATTCTTCGCGGATACCTTCCCTATGAAGAATCTTTCAGACAAATTTAAAGTTTGTTGCATTTATACTATTTCATTGTTATATACCGGTAAATAGTCCGAAAAACTTAAGGGGGAGATAGGTGGGAGGGTCCTACTAAATATACAAAAATGACCAAGTAAAAGTATCACCATTTTCGTTCTTTTTTTGAATATCTAATTCGAAAATTCTGACTTCAGACATCTGATTAGAAAGTATGACATCGTAGGTCCACATATATCTTCCTCCATCATCAATTAGATGTCAAACAATTTTCGATACATAGTTTCCCCATACAATGTTAGAGAAAATAGTTGTCATCAAAATTAGGGACCAAGTCCACTTCAGACGGCCACATAGTTTCTGAAGAAACTTCATTTAGTAGCCACAAGTTTCGCTCTTGGAGCTACTCATCCAAGTTTCTCACGAGTAGTTTCTCGAATATTCGAGAACAGGTTCAGGTCAAGGAACACTAGTTATTACGTCGTAATTGCACGTGATATATAAAAGGGCAATGCCCTCTTATTAATCGACTTATTGCAAATTGTAATAGTATTAGATGATGATTATTTCACAATGATAACATCATTTCTTTGATACCTTTTTTGATCAGTCTCTCTCCATACATTGCCTGTGTTAGTTGTGCTAATTATTTTATAATAACCGGCCGTCGTACCAGTCAGTCAGTACGATTTCTTTGGCGCTGAACACTAAGATGTTCCAAATGCAATAAGTGCGCGGCAAAGATAATTACAGCGCACTTATAAAATAAAGAGGATTAAAAACTCATTACTGCCCGCTAAAAGTTACTTATAGAAAACACCACATTTGGTGCTATGCAATAGCTTTACCGCGGCAGTCCCCGAGTGCCACAGTTGCTTTTTTTTCTTTTTCATACACATAGTTCAGAGATATTGTAATCAGGTGTCGTTAGACCTCTAGTATATACCTAATAGTGATCTATGAGTTAGACACCCGAAGCAATAAAATGGAATTACGAGGCGATAGCGCACCTGTCCGTGTCGCTTACTTTGTTCCATCGTTCTAAACTTACATCAAATCTATTGATTTCTCACTAATAACAAAGATCTGATTGCGGTCCGGTACCTCAAGTCAAGAGACTATTCGATCCGATTAAACCGATACCTATCCGAACGGTAACCAGATCACCGGTTTTAATCACATACCAAAGGACCATTAGGCGCTTCACTGAAATTGCCGAGTCAACTTATACGTCGATGTGGCTATAGGCATAGCATATTGGGCAATATCCTTTTCACACTTCAATAGGTTTTGTTCGGTTCAGTTCCGGTTGTGGCCAATTTTAGTAACGATGCGTAAAATGAAAGTGGTTATATATTTTTAAGGCTCATTATTTCGACATTTTTTTTACTTCATATTTTTATTATTACTAGTGTTCGCCCACTGGTCGAAATATGACTATAAAATGTAGAAAACAAACTGTTTTTATTTTTCTATATTGATAACACAAAAGCTCGTAAATAGCTACAAAAATCATTTGTCAAACAGAGGAGAAAAATGGTTACAAAGATTTTTCTGCAATTAATAATTTATTATTTCAAGTATTTGTGTTGTGTGTAATCCTTTTCAAGTGATTGTGGAATATAAGTGCCATTTGAGGTCAACAAAAATAATAATCTACTATGTTATTTAGTTTTGGATTAGGATGTTCTCAATGTATTTCATTATTCATTTATCTGTTAATTTGGTAAATTAAGAAATTTACGAATGAAATACAAATTTTATCTTTACGTGATTTTGTAAGCACGTCAATGGGCATTGTCCTTTTTTCGATTATTTTCACTAGTTATTATTTCAACGAAAGGAGTTGTTTTTTTTTTACTAATTGCTATGTAAAACAAAATATTGACAAGAAATAATGGATCATAAATATTTCTATACATTTGAATATAATATTTTTGCAGTATATAAGTTGAATCAGAAAATCCCGAAACCGAACAACTTTCAGATAATATTTGACGTGACGGAGTATTTGAAGAGTTCCTAATTTCCCTGAACGTCTTTTAAAAGGGGCAAGTTTGTTTGGAATGTCGTCCTCGGGTAATCGTTTGAATATTTTATGAAGTCGTTTGTCAGAAGTTCTGATAAATCGTCGCGTTTTCCCGCTGCGTGTCTCGTGGTATAACTTTACCCTTTACATCACCGTCGCGCAACGTAGACAATTTAAAGTGATAATCAAGTTTTATTTTATGGACAACTTCCTTTACTTTTGGTTAATCTTGAACTTAGTTTCATGTGCAGCTATATCAGCGGAGAGCCTCAAGCGGCGCAAATACAGTAACTTAGATACAAGTTACATATTTGAGCCGTTTGGGGTTGAAACTCTGGGTCCGAGGGGGCCTAGTGCACACCACCTTTTCCGAGAATTGTCAAAACGCCTGGTCGACGCATCTCGTGACCAGACCTGGCATATACCTCGCTCAAAGAATCAGCATTGTCATCCAACGTGGCAATGCCGCCAACATTCTGGGCACGTTGCCTACTGACAACGACTGTTATGTTTAGATTTATTCTATCTTTTAAGTAATGGATTTTTATTGTTTTAGTGATCTAATAGTAGATAATGTATAGTGGTAATTATTAATTATTATCTGTCTTTACAAACTAATTAAAAAAAAAACTTGAGAGGTGTCAAGGGACACCCGGATGGAACGAAGTTATATAAGTTATATAAGTCGAGAGAGTATATATATATAAAAAATATTTATATATATATAAATAGAAATGAAAATATCTGGCTTGCTTTCTATAAGAGAGAGAGAGAGAGAGAGAGAGAGAGAGAAAGAGATACAGGCAGAGAAACATGCGCACGCCGCACAGCTTAATAAACATACATAGTGACACTAAAAGTGTCGGTGATAATTTTTCGTAAGATTTTTTTCCGTCTAGCCCCCTTTCACAACGCGCGATAAGGAACTTCGTTCCAAAAAACAACAATAATGTTAAAAAAGTTTCATATTTGTAAATAATAAGATTGTTAGTTGATACTGCTACGTTTACGTTAGTACGAAATGTACATGACTTTTTTACAATGGACCCACGGTTTACGGTAACATACATTCATCCATCCATCCAAACTTTCACATTTATAATACTAGCTGTTTCGCGCGGTTTCACCCGCGTTCCCGAGGGAACTTTTCTTTTCCTTGGATAAGAGTCTAGTGGACAGACTATAATCTATCTCCATGCCAAATTTCATCCAGATCCATTCAGCCGTTCTGGCGTAAATGAGTAACAAACATACATCCATCCATCCATCCAAACTTTCACATTTATAATTGTAGTAAGATTAGTAGGATATCTATTTAATATTCAGCTACTCATTTAAGTTATCAATACCTATAAGTTTAAAGTGCTACTTAGATCGTTTTTATCGACAAACAGCCGGGACACTTGTAAATGTCAACGCTACAAACGATAAGCTTACGTTTAACCACCCTTTTTTGATAACTTGTAATTATTTTTAATATTTATTTGTGGAAATAAATTACTATTAATTCTTTCAATTTCAAACTGAGTTTAGGCCCTGGTAAGACACACCGGTTCGGAATACAGTTGCAGCCAGCAACCATTATATATAAATAGATTGCGCTGAAATTCAGCACGCAGATAGTTATCATGGCGAAGGTAACCGCTAAGAAAGGATTTTACAAAATTCACCCCCTAAGGGGATGAAACGGGGTTCCAATTATTGTATGGAGAAACCCGGGACGGAAAGCTAGCGATATAAAACACCAGCGTCACGTTTCAGTGGAATGTCAAATAGTTGGACGGATGAGATGACACAGAGATGAATTTGGGACTAAGGGACCACGAATTATGACAATCGAAGAGGTCACTTACCCATACGTGTTGTTGGGGGCAATAACCTCATGTCACTGGGGAAATATGAAGGGATATCTTCATTATTTATGTAATATTTTACATATAATAACAATGTGATCGAAAGGCTTTTTTTGATTCGTGGATCTTTCTTATCTGTTATTATTTTTTGCGCGAGGATTTATTGCGAGGGTAGTCATACTTTATTTGAATAGTAAGTGAAAACCTTAGATAGCTTTTAGCTTTATTTATTCAGGCTTTTTATTTATGATATGATATCAAGCTTGACATCAAATATTTTTATAAAGGTGGTCATTACAATGAGCTGAGCTTTAGTTGAGGATAAAGGAAAACATGGTAAGAAAACCATAGTACGTTGGCAGAACACTGTATTACCTGCCTGGGTAGCTATTTACCACATTCATGTTGAAGAGCCATCACCAAGTACCTCTAAATGTGTTCCAGCTGTGTAATTTAGTCTAACTCAAGTAAATAAATTCTATTTATATTTTTTTCAAAACTCTTATTTCTTTCTTTCTTTTATAACAATAAATTAAACAGAAATGCGGAACCACATTGATATTATTAAATCTTTTTTTTTATTCTAGATAATAAATTAAAAAAAAACCAATCTCATAACCCCGGCAACCACCACTCTATCTTGTTGTAACGTCACTTCTTATTCTCGTAATCGTATAACATAGGTAATAAAAGGCCAACTTTAATTTGGTTTGTCACTGGAAACCTTTTCCTTTTGCGAAAACTCCTAAGAATTACTGTATTGTTCAGACTACAGATAAAGTTTGCGAGAAAGTTTCCCTTTAATTGAGATAAATATTGCTTCGGGAGCTGTCAGCGTGGAGAACAGGGCTGGATTTATTTCAGGGCAGGTATGGCATTAATGTATGCTGGCGCGGGTTCGCGGCGGCCCCAGCGCCATCCTGACCGTGTGCGCCTGCCGATGGGACTCGGTACTGATGGCGCACTGGTTAGGCCTACACGCTAGCGCCTGACACCTATTTGCATCTACCTGTATTTTCACTAACACTAGGCTAAGAACATTGTTACTAACAAATTTATGGACAAGGTCTGAAATAAATCATTATTATTATTATTAAACTTTGGGCTCTATTCTAGGTACTTTAATTTTCACAAAATATTACTTTTTAAGGCTTTTTAATAAAGAACACCACGCAATATGTATAAGAAAAACTTTTTGATGAATGTAGCAGACGCGTGCACTGATTAAAAATCTATGTAAACTCAATGTAAATAAATTATAAGTAAAAAAACTTTTTTAATAACAAGCTTTGGATTTAGAGTGACGTAACTTTATTTTTCGAGTTATTCTCAACAAGACCTTTTATTTGATACCCATATTGTTAGAGTGCATTAAAAAATAATAGTCCGCAATGGTGTTCCGCCATGTTGAATTTAGAATGACGTCACATAGCTTACCATGCATTATCATTCAAACTAAACGTGTATACAACATTTCAGCTCAATCGGTTAAAGATATCTGATTCAAAATTGAGTTGCAAGATGCCACCCGAACAAACAGTTCCATCATTGCAAGTTAAATAAAAGCAAAGACTATTTCTACAAGAATAATTAGTTTACCAAATATGTATGTAATTATGTTATGTTCTATGTATTTTTACGCCCATCTTTACTGAACCTGTTGGTGGTATCTATACTGACTAAACATTACATCTACTGTTCACAATTTTGATCATACAAAAAAAGATTCACTTAGGGTTTGGTTTACTTATCTACGTATGAAAACACACGTTCTCCCTAATGCCCTTAAACCCCTACACCTTGACTTCGGCCCTGTCGAGCACGGAGTCTAACTCAATTACCCTGAATTATATTGTGTGCTGCTATTATTTGATAAGGTTATGTAAACCTGTGTGTAAACTTATGTGTGCTAATGAACGGCCTGTGGAGTTTTACCTAATTACTTGATACTTGGGATTTTCTGAATTAAATAATTAAATCTGGAAAGATTCACTGCGATGTTTGTCAAAGCCAAACGCGTCTCCTTTGTAAACTTTAAAAATCTTTGCAGGAAAGATTATTTTAATAACTTTGCACGGCTATGTCCATGAAGTTATTATAATTTTTTTTTTAATTATTTCAGCAATCATTTATTTCATTAATTTCAGCGCTAACACAATTTCTAAATCATTAGCTAAAGTTTTCTTTAAAGAACACGAAATGCATTCGTTGTTAGTTGTAGCACTAATTTTTCTTCTACGTATTAATCTTTTTAGAGTTCCGTACCTGAAAAGGTAAAAAACGGAACCCTTATAAGATCACTCTTTTGTCCTTCTGTCCGTTCGTGTGTCCGTGTGTCACCACCGATTTTCTCAGGAACGGCTAGACCTAGCAAGTTGAAATTTATACCAAATACTGAGGTCTAATAATCCCTATTAGGTGTATAAAAATGAAGGTTTTGAGTCAAAACAAAAAAAAAACAAAATTGACAATTCTAGGTCAACCGGAAGTACCCTATAGGTTTTGGGTCGAAAACCTATATGGTGGTACCCGTTGACCTAGAATCACGAAATCTGGCAAAAAGCAAGGTCTTACAGGGAAAAAGGAAAGTAAAGGGAAAAAGGAAAGTAAAGGGAAAATTACGAAAAATAAAAAAAACGTCTAAAATTAAAGGGTGCCCCCATAATTATTTATAGTTGTCGCCAATTAAAAATATAATAGTCTAATTAACTTGCAAATATTCATACAAATATAATGGGATGTAATCAAAACATTGAACTGAGCAAATTTACTCTTTTTTTTAATATTTGATAACTATAACTAATACAACTGTATATACCTACAATATGAAACACAATTATTTTATGAGCAAGTACCCGGATATCAGAAGTTTACTATTATGAGATGGCTACGAGCTACCAAGCAGCAGTACTACTGACTCCTATAAACTTCTAACATCCTGGTACACAACATAACGCTTTTTACTTACTTATTTACTTTTAAGTCGATGATAGCTCAGTGGTAAGTGACGTCGGATACCGCGGCGAAGGTCGTGGGTTCGAATCCTTACACTGAGCTTGAGCTTTCGGTGAAGGAAAACATCGTGAGGAAATCACAGCACGGTGGTAGGGTACTTTGTAGTACTCGACTGGCTGGCTACCACCCTCAAGTTGAAAATCTGTCGCCAAGCACCTGTTGGTGTGTTCCGGCAATTGCACTTGAGAGCCAGTTCGCCTTTAAGGTATTGTAATAAGGTGTACAACACATTAGCAATCCCTGGTATTACTAATGTCTATAGGCGACGGTAGTCACTTACCATCAGGTGACCCGCCTGCCTCGTTGTCACTTGTGACATAAAAAAAAAAAAGAACCTCGTTACAAAAAATGGTATGAAATACAAAAGGACATGAGAACAAAAAACAATGAATAGGTTTTTATCGTTTATAATTCAGTTATGTAATTTTTAAATAGAATACTACATATTAAGTTATTTCTTCAACAGTGTTCCATTATCTGAAAGAATAACTGATCCAGTAATACCCCTTGCTTTATCACTGGCTACGAACAGAATCAGTTCTCCAATCTCTTCAGGATCAGACACTCTACCAAGAACTGTTATTGGTTGAATATCGTCCCAAGTGATATCAAGCCCAGCTTGATTAAAAATCTCAGTTCTAACCGGTCCAGGGTTCACTGAATTGACTCTAACACCAGATGGAGCCAGTTCTAGAGCAGCACCACGGGTAAAGTGATCCATGCCAGCTTTAGATATACTGTACGGTGTATACAGAGGACCAAGAATGGTCTTGCTAGCCACACTTGATATGTTGACAATGTTACCTTTTGTCTCAATGAGATGAGGCGCTGCCAAACTAGTTAATTGCATGGTGCCTCGCAGATTTGTTTGCATCACCGTATCATATGCCTTAATAAAATCTTCATCTAATAATGAGACATGTCTAATAATTCCTGCGTTGTTTACTAAGACATCGATTCTTCCATAAGTATTGATGGTTTGTAGAATGATGGTTTTGGTGTCTTCGTCTTTGGAAACATCAGCTGTAACAATGAGGGGTTTCTTGCCGATTCTTTTGCAGCGTGCGGCCACGTCGCTCAGCCTGGTTTGGTTCCTGCCGACCAACACAACGTGTGCGCCCTCCTTGGCGAACAGTTCGGCGGTGGAGGCGCCGATGCCGGAGCTTGCGCCCGTCACTATCACCACCTTGTCCGAGAAGCTCATTGTTTTAATTTCACAACGAATTTATTTTAATTAAAAAAAGTGAAACTTTAATCATTAAAAATCGCTGTTATGGTTTGTTTGAATTTGTTTACTAATATTACTGATTGTTCCTTATATAGTGTAAGAAACGATTAGACATTCTCATTGAACAATTTTAGATAATGATAGATAATGACGAAAAATAGTGCTAGCTACAATTACGAACTTAGGGTTCCGTTTATCATCACTCATAAATTAATAATATTTTTATCGTGTTGACTCAGGACCTTGATTCTTATACACCTAATAGGAACTGTAAAGACCTCAGAATCTGGTATAAATTTCATTTTATTTTTACCTTCTGAGGTACGGAACCCTAAAAAGGCATTTTTTTTAATTTAACGTTAATTTCAATCTTAATAATACCTACTATTAACTAGAAATTCTAGTATCTAATCATTGGTCATAATCACAACGTCATTGTTAATTCTCATAATCACAGATTTGTTTCATGATTTATGAATTTAAATATCTATACATATAATAAAAATGTAACGGATTGCTGTCTGTATATGGAAGATATATATGAGAAAAAATATTATTGGGACCTAATCAATTAAGAAAATGTAGTTGCATTCACTTAAATAAATATTTAATTATAGGGTTCACAGTTTAGAATAGAAATCTAAATATTATTTTGATTATTTACTGATATTGAAGAGCAATTTATTAATACTCCTTCTTTTTATGCCAAATTAATAACTACCTATGTAATATTGTTTTTATAAGCTGTTAAAATTAACTACAAATATGGATATTAGTGCTCAAATAAAACAATATAACATAATAAAACATTCTATGGCGATGATAGCTCAGTGGTAAGTGACGTCGGATACCGCGGCGAAGGTCGTGGGTTCGAATCCTTACAATGAGCTTGAGCTTTCGGTGAAGGAAAACATCGTGAGGAAACCACAGCACGGTGGTAGGGTACTTTGTAGTACTCGACTGGCTGGCTACCACCCTCAAGTTGAAAATCTGTCGCCAAGCACCTGTTGGTGTGTTCCGGCAATTGCACTTGAGAGCCAGTTCGCCTTTAAGGCATTGTAATAAGGTGTACAACACATTAGCAATCCCCTGGTATTGCCAATGTCTATAGGCGACGGTTGTCACTTACCATCAGATGACCCGCCTGCCTTCGTTGTCACTTGTGACATAAAAAAAAAAACAAATGAAAAAGAGAAGGCCTAGCTCATTGACTCATCAACCTTGGACCTAGAAAGCTATTGTTTACACAGGGACGTAAAGACGAAATGATTTTTCTAAATTCAACCTCTAAAGGGGTAAAAAATCAGTACGCGCGGCTGAAACCGCGGGGCGGAAAGCTAGTAAAATTACGTCATATTACGCAATATGGCGTAACATTAACGCAACATGTTTATTGTTATAATTTATTTTTTACGTAACTTATTATTTATTCAGTATATTCAGTTTAGGGCCAAGGAGGACACTTATGAAGGTCGACTTACAGAAGTTAGTACCAGTTCGGAAGTGACGCAATTTTGTATACATAAAGCAAATAAATACAAAATATTTTATTCTGAACTGGTTTTCCGCCCCGCGGTTTCACCCGCGTTCCCGAGGGATCTTATCTTTTCCCGGGATAAAAAGTATATTTTGTTTTATTCCAGGATATGATCTACCTGTTTTACCAACCAGCCGTTTTTGCGAGAATGAGCAACAAACATCCAAACATACAAACTTTCACATTCATAATATTAGTAGGATAATTAATATTTCGCCCACATTTTAACATGCTTTTGTTGAATATTTTTAGTGATAAATAAATAAATATCCTCGGACATTTTTCACACACGGCTATCTGATCCCAAACTAAGCAGAGCTTGTAATATGGAGACCAGATGACTGATATAATACATAGACTGCTTTTTTTTTGTAAATACATACTTAAATAGATAATTACACCAAGACTCAGGACAAACAATAACAAAAACAAACAGGACAAACAATGAATTATCATATAATTTATTGTTAAAATTATACATAATTCAATTCATAATATTTAAATAGATAATTACACCCAATCAAAGGATAAATAAATCTAAATAAAAAAGTCGTTGTCAGAAGGTAACGTACCCAGAATGCTGGCAGCATTGCCACGTTGGATGGCAATGCTGATTCGTTGAGCGAGGTATATGCCAGCATTCTGGTCACGAGATGCGTCGACCAGGCGTTTTGACATTTCTCGGAAAAGGTGGTGTGCACTCGGCCCCCACGGACCCAGAGTTTCAACCCCAAACATAATATATATATATATATATATATAAATATATATTGTTTGTCCTATAATAAATTCAGAAAACTTGATATTCATAAATTGATTAGAAGAATTATAATTAAAGATATGTAAGTATCAGTTGAGCACAATCATTTAAATAATATCAATAAACACTTCCACACATTTAGTATGAGATTAGTAGAAAGGTTTTAGTTTCCTTATTTTAAGTGGTCTAGTACTCATTTTACCTTTATCTAATTTTATAATTACGTATGATATGATAATAATGATTTTCAAGTAGATACACGTGTAGATTAATTATCTTACCACTTCAAATCTATACATATAATAAAAATGTTACGGATCGCTGTCTGTACATGGAAGATATAATGAGAAAAAATATGATTGGGGCCCTTTTCAACGCAAATAGAAACAATGAGACGCAAAACTATGATTGTTAGAATTTTTGTGTTTGTCTGTGCGTTTGTTATCGCTAATCTCAGAAACTGCTTATCCGATTTAGATGTGGTTTTTTACTAATATATTGTGGTAAGCTTCACTTCACTTTGTTTGATGTCAATCGGTTCATTAATTAAAAAGTTATGCCAATATAAAGAATCACGTCGAATCTTTGTTAATGCCCTTTTTTGCTATATTTTATGTGAAAGTTTGGATGTATGTTTGTTACTCAATCACGCCAGAACGGCTGAACGGATCTGGATGAAATTTGGCACAGAGATAGATTATAGTGTGGAATAGCACATAGGTTACTTTTTATTTCAGGAAAGGATAAGATCCCATAGGAACGCGAGTGAAACCGCGGGGGAAAGCTAGTAATATTATAAACCTTGTTCCACCGGCTATCATTGGGACAAAAGTACCATGAAAACAATAGGATGACAATAGAATCTATTTTCTAGCAATTCGAGTTAATATCGCATTAATTTGAACTGGCCGAAAAGCAATACACTACAAAAATAACAAAAAAAAAGATACTCTTTGGTGTTCATTCTGAATTCAAAACCTTTATCGCGGGTTGTCTTGGGGTTGGCGTTGCCGCCAATTTATTTTGTTTTTAGGGTTCCGTACCTTAAAAGGTAAAAAAGGGTTAAATTTTTAGGGTTCCGTACCCAAAGGGTAAAAACGGGACCCTATTACTAAGACTTCGCTGTCTGTCACCAGGCTGTATCTCAAGAACCGCGATAGCTAGACAGTTGAAATTTTCACCAATTATGTATTTCTGTTGCCGATTGCCCTTTTTTGCTCGATATCAATAATAGCAACAGGTAGGTAGTAACAACTTGAAATATTCATAAAATACTCAGTAGTATTTTTACTTTAATAATAAAATTAAAATAAATATTTAAGGGGGGCTCCCATACAACAAACGTGTTTTTTGCCGTTTTTACGGAACCCTTCGTGCGCGAGTCCGACTCGCACTTGGCCGGTTTTTATCTATATAATATTTTTATACCGATGTGAACATTGAAAAATACAATAAATAACAATAAACTTCAAGGCTCGAGTGAACAGGTTACTTCTAGGTAAGCGTGCACCATCGTAGACCACATCATCACCTAACATCAAGTGAGATTGTGATCAAACGCAAACCTATTGAACAATAAAAAAAAAGTCAACTTTTAATCATAACTAGTGAAACGGTTGACTAACAGAGAGACCGCACTATTTATCTTTGTCTCATTTATAGTCATAATATTAATAAGAACATTCCAAAAAGTAATAATAGGAAAGCACCTCTCGAACCCCTTACCTCTGATAATATGCACATATTTCTGTCAACCATCCCCAAATTTCCATAGCGGGAATCGTCTCACGGACGTTTTGGAGGGAATATCTTCACGACTCAAGGTTGGGGTGAACAGAGCTCGAAATATGATATTACATAGAAATGGCGGATGAATTTCAAAGTGCGCCCTTAAAGCGGATTCCAGACGAATTGTGAACGTATCTAGTGCAGTTTGGGCAGTAAACTAACATTGATATTTCTTATGTTTTTGGCCTTTTTTTGGTATGATGATATGCATATTTAAGTATGGAAACCTATCAATACAAAATTTTGTATTCTAATCCAGTTTGGGAGCATATAAACTATCTGTCCTGGTCTCACTCGCGTTATAGATCTTATTTTTTCCGGGATAAGAAAATATACCAGGTTTCATAAAAAATATGTATTATACCAGTAACATTTTGTAGTTTTTGGTAAAAGAGTAATAAACATCTTCACATCCATCCTAACAAACTTTCACATTTATAAAAAACTAGCTGTCCCGGCAGACCTTGTTCTGCCCTATTTCTCTAAAACGCGTCTTTGTTTTGTTTCGATTGACGTCAAATGTTTGACAGCTGGGTGTTTGTATGGGAAATAGAAAAGGGCTGTTTTTAGGGTTTTCCCGGCAATTATTCGATTTTTTCTCGCCGTAAAAACCATCCTTGGACTTCAAAGAACACTTAAAAAAAAGAATTGGCCAAATTGGTCCAGGCGTTGTTGAGTTATGCGCTTACCAACACATTTTGCGATTCATTTTTATATTATAGATAGTAGTAAGATTTATTTTATGTAACCAATATTAACTTTGTGTACCTACAAGATAAATTCTTTAACAAATAAAATAACTGAAACTAAATAATATCCTGATGCATTCTTCACACTTCATATTAAGAAATTCTTTAACAAATAAAATAACTGAAACTAAATAATATCCTGATGCATTCTTCACACTTCATATTAAGCAACGCTTGTACACGACAGATCAAATGCAAAAATAACATTATTTTGTAACAGTTCGAGTTTATCCACTGTAGTTAATTATACTGTGGCGAGCTCTAAGTAGGTGTCGTTGTAAAAAGGTTTTAGTGGATTATCCGATTTAGTAGACTCCTCACGTAAGGTAATGGTGATAAAACTGAAAGCGTATGGACATAAGGTCTTAAATTGAATAACATTACTTACAAGTATTTTTCGGGACCTTCATATACTCTTCTTTCTTCGTTCTTCTTTCGTTCTTGTCAAAAAATATTGGGATTCTTTATTTTTGTCAACGAAAAGCCAGTGATGATAGAATGGTTAGCTAGTTTTCAAGATCGGTAATTCCCCTGGTGTTAGAAATTCCGGGAGGCGGCAGTACCTACTTACCATCAGGTGGACGGTCTGTATGTACATCGATATGCTGACATAAAAAAATACATTCAACGTTCTTTATTCTCTTGTTTTCCAAATCCAACCCCTGGGCGGGGTAAAATAAGTGAAACCGTAAAACAGGGACATGGATCGTCCTATCTCCAGCGTCGCTTCCGGAAGCCTTCAGCAGTGTAAAAAGGCTGCTCGTTTTCTGGGAGGACCTGGGTTGGTTTGAGGGAGAAGACACAGATGTTCATATACGTACAATGGCCCAATCAAGAGTCTAGTACGGAATCAGCCCAGGCAAAACAAAACAAACCGCAATTTTCCCAATGTAATTGGATACCAGATTAGTCTATATATACTAATAATTTAAAGACGTAAGGATGGTATTTTTAGTGATTGTTATCTGTGGAACAACCAATTCTTTCACCAATTGAAACACATTACATTTTTTTTATCCTGGGACATTTTTCACACACGGCTATCTGATCCCAAACTAAGCAGAGCTTGTAATATGTAAACCAGATGACTGATATAATACATAGACTACTTTTTTTTGTAAATACATACTTAAATAGATAATTACACCCAGACTCAGGACAAACAAACATGTTCATGCAACAAATGTGTGTCCTGGATGGGAATCGAACCCACGACCTGCGGCGTGATAGGTAGTGTCTTAACCAACCACGCCAACCGGCCCGCCAATCACTGGCTTTTGTTTTATCCCTCCGGAACGCGAGTGAGGCCGCGGGGCATAAACTAGTACGATATAAAAAAGCTCCAGTAATCAAGAGATGCCGTCACCATTCAATAAGCGCCACGTGATCTCTGCTATCTTTCAATACCTGCAAGTTCCTCACTCGCGATCGATAAGCAATTTCGGCGAAGAAAATAATTTTCTCTACCCACGGGAGAAAAGAGTTTGTTCACATTGAAGCTTTAAAATATATTGCTTTTTTTTTTTTTTTCAATTACAAAACTTTAGTCGTATTAAACTAGGAACACTATATAAAATCAATAAAATATTTACATTATTATAACTATATTAAAACTAATCTAATCTAAAAACTACCTAAAATAAACTATAAAAGTGCTTATTGAGTTTAAGTCTTTAAATAGTCGTATGGCATTTATTACTAATGTTCGGTACATGGGCATTGTGAAGATTATTATGAAAATATCAAGCAACTAGTGGTTGTGGTTTCACCAGCATTCCTGAGGGATCTTATCTTTTTCCAGATAACAAGTATCCTACATTTTATTAAAGGATATGACCTAACTGTGTGCCAAGTTTCATCAAAATCCGATCAGTAGTGTTTGCGCGAAAGAGTAACAAACATTTTCTATCATCCAAACAAACTTTCTTTATTCGTAAGGTAACATAAGATATGACAGTGAGACGACGTAGGTGCAAAATCTTTAACGTTTTTTCCCCTTTGCGCCGATCATAACCTCTTTGCTAGTTATGTTAAAAGGTAGGTAGGTACTTTTCTCTTCACCATCATCATTTTGAAATGAAATGAAATATAATAATAATATAATAAAATATTCATTTATATTATAGTAAGCCTTTTTTACCAAAACAGTTTTAATACAATCCTTAAATTTTTGCAAAGGCATATCTAAAATTGCAGTTGGGATTTTGTTATAGAAGCGTGCACCCAGTCCTAAAAATGATCCTTGCACTTTCTGAAGTCTATAAGCAGAGGTCACAAGTTGGTGCTTATTTCTAGTATTTATCGAGTGCATATCACTTTTTTTTACAAAAAGATTAATATTTTGATGCACAAATAATATATTTGCATAAATATATTGAGATGCAACCGTGAGTATGCCAGTTTCTTTAAACTTATCTCTGAGAGAAGAAAACAAGAATCTATTTTTCCGGACATACCCAAATGATGTCCACAATTTCAGCTTTATTATGGATTCACCTTTACAGACATTATTGCAAAGCATTCGGCAATCTCTCCCGTTACGTATCTTTGGTGATAAATACTTGGTGCCGGTATGCCATTCTTCTTATCGCGGTCCCCCTTTCGTAAATTGAATTATTTTACTCCCTAACTTCTGTTTTACCCACGTTTATGTAACTTACTTACGTTACTCCGATGGCTCAGTGACCCGAAGTGAGTCTTGGCCTCCGACACAAGAGAGCGCCACTTTTCCGTGTCCTGCGCGAGCTCTCGCCAACTGTCGTCAACTGATAGCTCGCGCAGGTCCTGCTGCACTCTATCCACCCAGCGATACCTAGGACGTCCAACAGTCGGTCGGCCGCCCCAGAGACGCTCTCTTCACCCCTCGATCCTCACTCATCCTTTCGACGTGTCCAAACCAGCGGAGTCTATAGGCTTTTGACGTTTATGTAAAGTTTTATATAATCAAACTACTTGCCAATATTATCGTAATTCGTTTTCTTTATTTAATCAAGTTTTCATCGTGATATCTACATCTACGAGTACACTAATATTATAAAGAGGAAAGATTTGTATTTTTGTATGTAACGAATAAACTCAAAAACTACTGGAGCGATTTTAAAAATTATTTCACCATTAGAAAGCTACGTTATCCCTAAGTAACATAGGCTATATTTTTATCCCGGGATAAGATATGATAGGACGGGAACGTGGGTGAAGCCGCGGAGGACAGGATACCAGCAAAAGCAACCTTCCTAACCGTGCGTCTAGATTATTCATAAGTTCTTAAAAAGATCTATTTGCATAAAATACATTTTCATTTTCATTATGTCAAGTCAAGAAGCATACGTAAGTTGACGCTTAAACATGATTTGTATTTTTTGGATTTCACTATTTTTAATTAAAAAAAAATATTGTGTGCCCAAGGCCCTGCCCTGCCCGGGCCGGCCTGCCCTAAGACTGCCTTGATTGTAAGCGATAACGTAGCCTATAGACGCTTGCAACACCAGGAGCATCCACTCGCGCTTGGCCGTTTAAGGTCGTAGGCCATTTAAACGACTCTGCTCCAACACCGCCCTATACTAAAAGTCACCTACCGTACAGTCTGATGGCGGTAAGCTCGCTGACATCAAGCTGTCTGCTAATTTATGTCACCAATATAAACTATATCCAAAGAGCACGACCTGAAGCCAATATTTGAATGATATTTTATTTGTCGGGTGGGAGCGGAGTCGTGTAAGTGAGCTACGACCTTTAATCGTCCTGTTCAATTCTTCTGTAGCAATATAACGGTAGATTGGTTTTCGTATCTGGTTATTAAAGATCGATACTAGAGAGCTCCTAATACAATAATCATCCACCATAACTCACCGGCGGATACTAACAGCGTTGACCTTTAAATTATTTATTTATTTATTAAATTGGAAAATTAACGGCGTTACATAGATCTAATAATTAAAACTATTGACATAATAAGGCTAATAACAGATTTCCCTAGAACAAACAAATCGTAAAGAAGTCACAAAAAAAAATACCGTCCAAATACAGAATGTAGAAGAATAATAATTAATTAAGAGCACAAAGTTTTCACAGAAATATAATATAAAATAAAAACACGCAGCGTTCACCCACATACATAAAATAAAAAATAATTATAGTGTAAAGTGGGTATATTAATATATTATAATATCGCCAAAAAGAAATAGAAATATAAGTAGGACAGCTTCCTGAATAGGTAACAACGTGCATATGTAAGCACATCTCCACCTATTCAAAAAGACGTAATTTTTTTTAAATGGAGTCGAAGATATGAAACATTACAGTTAAAGGACGACCGCACTCTGAAACTTTATCGGCTATCCGAATATTGCCTAATAGTGAATGCTAAGCTTATCTGACTTACTTATGATGCCGTACTTACGCGTTCCGCTTAATCTTCTCAAGGCTTATATTCTACTAGTTTTCCGCCCCGCGGTTTCACCCGCGTTCCCGAGGGATCTTATCTTTTTCCGGGATAAAAAGTATCCTATGTCCTTCTTCAAGGTTCGATCTATCTCCATACCAAATTTAATCTAAATCGGTTCAGTGGTTTAACTTGTTTTATAGTATACAAATCTAGTATTATAGTATGGAAAGATTATCTGCCTTTATTATATTTCCAGCGTCTATTCAACGAATGAAACACTCATTTATTTATATACATTAAATTACACACAAACTATCTCTATGGAAAAAATGTAGTAACCTATAATACGTTGCACGTTGTTGCATGAAAGAAAGACAAACCAGCATTTATCATATTTATATGATACAAAGACAATCTCTAAAATGTATTAATGTAAAAAAAGCAAATAAAGAACTTTACAATAAACCTCACAAATCGATGCTCTGACTATAAATATAAATCTCTAAGATTGCCCTGTTCGTCCACCCAGCGGATTTGTAGGGCCCAGCCGGCCCGGGCATCTTTCGGGCATAATCCGGGCTTTATCGAAAAAGTGTTATGGATTTGTAAACTCCACTTTTTGTGTATTTGAGAGAACTTAACCTTCTATTTTTAGACAGCTTTTGTTAATATTATCTGTACTGAACTATAGGGGCGAGGATGGGCGGTAGGTACCTAAGAAAAATTGAGAGAAAGCAGTTCCTAAATGTTATACTGAGTTTGTAAGGAGAAAGAAAATAAAGCTATTATTATTATTATGTGTATTTTGTTGTAAATACTTAAATGAAACATCAACAGTATTAAACAATAGCCGATGATAAAAAAATATTGGGCTGTTTAAATTAATAACCGCGCATCGAATTTTGTACATAAACGTCAATTATTGGAACGAAGTTCCTTATCGCGCGTTGTGAAAGGGGGCTAAACGAAAAAAAATCTTATGAAAAATTGTCACGACACTTTTTTATGTCACTATGTATGTTTATTAAGCTGTGCGGCGTGCGCATGTTTCTCTGCCTGTCTCTCTCTCTCTCTTATAGAAAGCAAGCCAGATATTTTCATTTCTATTTATATATATATATAAATAGAAATGTTTTTTTTTATATACTCTCTCGATTTATATAACTTATATAACTTCGTTCCATCCGGGTGTCCCTTGACACCTCTCAAGTTTTTTATATTCCGCAATGTATAAAAATCTATATTGGAGATTGCTTCGTTATATTATAAAACCCATTTGTTTTCACACAAAATCTTTTGAAGTAATGATTGTACATCGCCGTGTATTTTCCATCCATTTTAACAATTGAGACTTGACAAAGGGTTGCTCGTGACAAGATGTCGTCACGTGTTCTAAAGAACGTGTTTCGGTCACGCTACCCGCGCCGCCGCCCGCCGCATTGTGTATAATTATTTTGTCACCCTTACCTGTAAAATAGGTCGTTTAGATTCTAGGTTGTAATTTTTAAAAGAAAATGAAAATGTTATTTATTCAAATAGGCCTTTACAAGCACTTATGAATAGTCTAGACTCTAATGCTCAGTTCGGAAGGTTGCTTTTGCTGAGAAGAGCCGGCAAAACGCCCGGAAACACTCAGCAATTACTCTTTTTTTCTTCTGTCTTTTTTTATCAGGTTTCTGATATACAGATAGAGGAGTCACCTAATGATTAGTGTCAACAGTCGCCTATTACATTTGCATTTTTTTTGCAATTTTTGCTACATCCTAAGAGAGTCATTGTGCTTAATTTTAATGACAGTTATAAGTTTACCTGTACTATTGTTATTTTTGTGTACATTGTGCAATATATAAATAAAAACTTGAGAGGTGTCAAGGGACACCCGGATGGAATGAAGTTATATAAGTCGAAAGAGTATATATATATATATAAATAGAAATGAAAATATCTGGCTTGCTTTCTATAAGAGAGAGAGAGAGAGACAGACATAGAAACATGCGCACGCCGCACAGCTTACAATAGCTTACTATAGCAAAAAAGTGTCGGTGACAATTTTTCGTAAGATTTTTTTCCGTCTAGCCCCCTTTCACAACGCGCGATAAGGAACATCGTTCCAATAAATAAATACCTGGATTGGAAATCTGTTGTCGACATTTTACAAGTTTTCAAAAGAAGTTAATTAGCTGCTGTCTATATGATTCGTGATCAAAACTAGTAAAAACAATTACGGATACAATTCACCATTTTCCTATATCCTCAGAAAGTACAATGACCTACTTTATAAGTGTGATTTGGATATTTTTGGAGTTGATTTGGGCTCATTTAAAAATGCTTTGTTTCATAAAATGTAATAATTTATTTCTTTCTTTCATGGAATATTTTTCTTGCAAATATTATGTAAGCAAAAACTGTATACCTACATATATAAATACTTATCTTTTTTTATTGTATAAATTCGTACTTTAACAAAAATTAAATGCAGTGCTTTCCTTTAATTTAGATGCATGCGAGTAAAGAAACTGTTATAGTTTATTTAGTTGGTAAGCCAATAAATAAATAAATATCAATATTGTCCCACTTTAGAGCGACGATAGCTGTAGTGGCGTCCAACAAAGGTCGTGGGTTCGTTACCTACAATGAGCTTGTGCTTTCGGCGAATGAAAAGCCATCATCAAAATCTGTTAAAAAATTCTAAAAAAGTTAACTTAACGTAGTTAATGCACTACCCCTAATAATATATTTGATGTACGTAAGAGTTCCACATGTAGATATAAAGTTCTTAAACTGTTCTCCGGTATGTAGATAAGTTTAACGTAAGACTTAAGCTCACTAAAGCGGATTTGGTTTGAAATCTCCTCTCTACGGTACCACTTTTAAGCTATGTATTCACTGAGAAACAATTGTTTATAAACACTGTTTCAGAAACAAAATCTACGTGTCTCTGAAACAAATTAATATGTTTCTGAAACATTTGAAATTGTTGCGGTAAACACTACGTGTTTCTAGCATGTTTCTGTGCTCCCCGATGGAATTGTAAAGCACCGATACAAATCAGTTTCTCAACAGCTGTATACAAGTGTGGATTTGAGTTTCAGTTGTTTATAAACATGGCGAAACATTGTTTCTGTAAATATCTACGTGTTGTTCCAGAAACTTTGTATCTGAAACATGTTTCTCAGTGAATACATGGCTTTAGACTTTATACGCTTGCCGCTAAGGTCGCAATTGCCATGATTATTTTATCTAAACTAATATGGATAAAGAGAACAGATTTGACTTTTTTGTAATGGATAAACTCAAAAAATACTTTACTACAACCGATTTTTAAAATTCGTTCATTTACAGAAAGCTATGTTATAAGCGAATAATATGGGATATATTTTATTTTAATTCCCTCAGTAATGCGAGTGATACCGCGGGGCGGAAAGCTAGTCTATAATTTTATCTTTTACTAGCTGTCCCCCGCGGTTTCACCAGCGTTCCCGCGGGATCCGTGTTCCCGCGGGATCCGTGTTCCCGTGGAAATTTTTATTTTATACAAACCTTGTCCTAACAATAACGAATACATAAAACAAAGAATCATCTAATTTAGTGCAGTCATTCGAAAGTTATGAGCGTACATACATTTCAAAGATCCATTTTTATTTATATAAGATTCACGTTTTACGGTTTACTAACTGTATGTTATTTACTTCACGGTTAAACTTGAAATTGGTAGAATATCTAGATATACAGTTCTAAACATTGACTTTTTACCCTGAAAACGCGTGGGATAGCTGGAACCACAGCTGCTTTTAAACTAAAACAATCATCAAATAAATAGCTGTTATTACAGTTGGAAACATTACGCAAAATGCGCCACTAACAAAATCAACGAAATTACGTAAACGTTCTGACCTGGGTCACAGTCATAAAGGAAAAACCACATATATCGTGCCGAGTCAAGCCCGCCTGTAATTTCTAACCATTGACAATATGTAGGAGCGATCGCTTTTTCATAGGTTCTAGGTTGATGATAGTTTAGAATATGGACTAATGGGTTCTGTGTTAGAATTACTTAGAACTAGATTTGTTTGGTTATATATATCACTAGCTGTTCCCCGTGATTTCACCCGCGTTCCCTAGGGTTCTTTGTTTTAAGTTAGACTGGTCATGTTCTCAATTTTTCATCTTTTCTTTTCCGGGATAAAAAATATCCTACTAATCTCTTACTAGCTGTTCCACGCGGTTTCACCCGCGTTCCCGTGGGATCTTATCTTTTCCCGGGATAAAAAGTAGCCTATGTGCTATGCCAGACTATAATCTATCTCTATGCCAAATTTTATCCAGACACATTCAGCCGTTCTGGCGTAAATGAGTAACAAACATACATCCATCCAAACTTTCACATTTATAATATTAGTAAGATTCCAGGATAAAATTTATTTGTGTCAACACCCTTTTTTCTCAGGGACACGTGGCAGTATCATGTTGAAATAAATATCAAATACTCAAATCTGCAAACTCTAGGAGCAGTGAAAAAATCAAACTTCTAAGTCGGTCAAAAGATACGGCCGTTTAGGGTCCGTTTATGTCGCATATTTTGATTCTCGCAAGGGAATATAAATCTATAGGGTACTTCCCGTTGATCTAGAACTATGAAATTTGGCAAGAAGTAATATAAGTGTCAGTGTCAGTATAGATGGATAGGACATACGGATATACAGACAGCGTAATTAGGTTCTGTTGAGCATTTTTGGGTATGTAACCTAAAAAAGTAGAATGTATCTTGCGGCGGCGGCGTGTGGCGGGTCGCTCACTTCCCTGCAATATGTGCGAGGAGGGCGGTGGCTGCCACACGCGTCATACTTGTGAAGAGGTGCTGCTTGTGGGGGCTGGTCTGTGCGAGTTTGTTGTTTACTAAATCAGTTCTAATTAAATTCTATACATTACTAGTTTTGCCGCCATAACACGCAAATATTATCAGTGAGACTAGATAAATAATTATTGAATGTAATAACATAATAACTTTTCAAAACCAAACCTGCACCGGTTTGGTTCTGAAAAGAGTAACTGCTGAGTGTATTGCCGTCTCTTCTCAGCAAAAGCAACCTTCCGAACCGAGCATTAGAGTCTGACTATTCATAAGTGCCCGTGAAAGCCTATTTGGAATAAACATTTCATTTCATATCATAAATATGAAATATTTTCAGTATTATATTATGTTATATTATGCTATTTATCATAAATGTGTATTTTTTTCACTCATGTAGCTTACAATAGGCAAAATCATAACAATAAAATTCTCAAGACCTACCATTCATAATGCAGTAGATAAGTGACTTACAAAGTTAGTTAAGAACAATATTTCAACTAGTAAGTATTAATTAGGCATTGAAGGTACGCAAGAACACGACAAGTTCAAGTTCCTTGTTATATCAGAAGTCGTTGGCTGTATAAATTAATACCATTTGCCAAACAAGGTGCCTTACAACCTTAATTAATTCAGTTTTCGATCAAACTTCTCTCGGAACAATGTTCTTTGATGATTTCCTCGGATAAGATACATTCTCTTTTGTGTTAATTGATATTAGAAAGTCGTACCTAATATCAAACTTATGACCATATTTTATTGTCAATTAAAGCAGTCGAATTTGCTTCTATGGATTTGTTCAGTATGTTTTTTGTGATGGACTAGATGGTGGTAGCCAGAACAGCCATTTCACCCTTATGTGGAATTTTCGGCGAGCGCCTAGGGTGCTCTCGGGAGAGTTAATTTTGACGCTGGCCGCTGAGGGCGCCCTCTATGGGGCATAATCCTCGGCTCAAGGCGTCACTGGGGGACACAACAGTAATATAGTGGTGCCAGATTTCGCATTCGTGTGATTTAACCATTTTTATTTGGTCGTGTTACAGTGAGAGAGGTCAATCGTCGAATCCAACTAGGCTGGGCAATGTGTAGCTCAGGCTCAGCTAGAAGGCGATGGTAGCTCAGTGGTAGTGACGTCGAATACCGCGGCGAAGGTCGTGGGTTCGAATCCTACAATGAGTTTGAGCTTTCAAGGCCATCAAGAAGAACCGCCTGTATAAAAATCTGACGCGCTCGAGTAAATCAAGGTCACGATTTTTTTTTGCATTTTCAAAAATCGGCCCTAACTGATGGTCGCGTCCAAATCGTCAGTCTTTAAAATAGGAGCTACTGGAGGGTTCACTTAACATCCCTTATCAATGTCTGACGCGCTCGAGTAAATTTTTTTTAAAAATATTTTCGACCCCTTCGTACGGCCACCCCCACCACGCAAAACGGCAGATTATTATTTTTCCGTTATCAGACAGACGTGGCGCGACTACCCTATTAATATCTGACGCGCTCGAGTATTTCTTGGTGACTGTTTTTTTTTACATTTTTGAAACCCTGTAGACGCTCCCCCCACCGCTGAAGGGGAAAATATCACATAACCTTTTTTTCTTTATTCCACCTAATCTTCAAATTCCAGTAGGTCCCAAAGACGCTCGAGTAACTACAAATTTAGCATCAATGCCTCCCCTACCAATATTTATGACGTCATATACAGAATTTAATATTATAAACAATCGTTTTGACTAAACTAACTTTTGACAGGTTAAATAAAAAGAACCTGATTTGATATGTCAGTTAACATCCAAAAAAGTAGGACGCAAAAATATGAGCTAAGATATTATACCGTCTCTGTTATATGAATAAAATAAATAATAAATAAATATCCTCGGACATTTGTTCACACACGGCTATCTGATCCCAAACTAAGCAGAGCTTGTAATATGGAAACCAGATGACTGATATACTACATATACTACTTTTTTTTTGTAAATACATACTTAAATAGATAATTACACCCAGACTCAGGACAAACAGACATGTTCATGCACACAAATGTCTGTCCTGAATGGGAATCGAACCCACGACCTGCGGCGTGATAGGCAGTGTATTAACCAACCACGCCAATCGGCCCGTCTTATAACTTATAACTTAATATGAGAAGACTAGAATATTACATTACATAACATGAAAATAAGTTAAGTCTATTTGTAACAGAATAATTTAGTCAAAATAACATGTACTTAATAAAACTTTCATGTCCGTAGTAAATAGCTTAACTAGATTAGTGTAACGTAAATAGTCAGAAAACTGTGAGTAACATTGTGACCGTATAGTTTTAGGGTGCCAGGTACTGGGGTGCCGGGGTGTCGGGGTGTCGGGGTGTCGGGTGCTGGAGTGTAACGGACGAGCAACAACAGATTAGCATGTTGGTTATTTTAGGACATAGTTCACCTTTGAAATGCTTGCCGACTAATTTAGGACACGTATCAAATTTGAGAGTAAATAAAGACAGTTTGGTTAATTAATAGAGTTTTGAATTTGAATACAAAGTATTTGTTAACTGGGTTACAAAATTATGTTAAACGGAATAGAGGTTTGACGGTCCGGTTGATATAATAACTGGAACTTGTTTTAGTTTACTATGTAGGTAACTAATGCGGGTTATAATTTTTTATGTATTTTTGTATTACTTAAAGAATAAAATTGTTAAACATTTGAAAAGAAGCCAATATAGTCAGATGGTCTAAAAATATTTAAAAATTGTAACCTTGCTGAGTTTCTTGTCGGTTCTTCTCAGTTGAAGGCTGACTTCCGAATCGGTGGTAACTTCTGTAATTCGACCTTCATCAGTGCCCTTCTAGGGCCTAAACTAAATAAATGGTTTTGACTTTGACTTTGAACTCCAGCAAGTACCTATGTAATAGAAATCCGACTTGTCTCCGTGTTCCCGCACAAGGTATAATGAATGAAATGAAATGTTTATTGCCAAACCTTATCAAAAGCCTTCTGGAAAACCGCTGAGCAGTTACTCTTTCCTCTAGTGCGTTTCAGATTTTTTCGCAGATACGATGCACCTTTTCTATAGTGGAGTGCTCTCGCCTAAAGCCAAATTGGTGTTTGGGAATTACTCTATTTTCGGTTAATATTGGAGTGATCCTGTGGAGTAGGAGTTTTTCGAAGACCTTGGAGAGTATCACCGGTAGGCTGATGGGTATGTACGATCTCATACAATCTGGTGGTCTTCCAATTTCCTGGATCATAATGATTGTAGATACTTTCCATCACTTAGGGAAGAATTGCACTCTTAGTATACCATTGAAGAGAGTTGTAAGATATAATAGTCCCAACAGTTTCAATAGAATGTTTTTATCTCTTAAGTCATAATTCTTTTAAAACCTTTTTGCAATAAATTAATTGATTCGAGCAAACCCTTTATAGTTCAATGAATAATAGTCTGTTTGAATAGAAAAAAAAACAAAAGCTCGCAGCTAAGGGTGTAGACACCCTGATATGAACGTGTCCTCTGTCCACATAAAAAACACATTCGACTCTTGGTCTAACATTTTTATTTACGTCCAAGCTCCGATGTAAAGACTGACTCAGATGAGTTAGATTTTTTTTTAGGAATTTACTAATGTTACTCAACTCAATACTAAAATTATAAATGAGAATGCTTGTGAATATTTTATTGGGTATGTTTATTAATTTATCACGCTGCAATTACTAAACGGATTTGGGTGAAAATTTCGATAATTATTGCTGATTCCTGAAACATAGTTTGACACTATATAGTTTGGAAACCAGAGGTGATTTACGCCCATAACAATAAATATTTTTTATTATTATTCTATAAAGTAAGATGATTCCTTGACTATAAAATAAAATAATTATGATTACAGGAAAAAATGAAATAAAATGTTTTTTTTTAATTATATACATATATCGATTTAATAATTTTTACAATTTCAATATAAAATAGCTCAAAAAAAAGTTTATACATTTAAGCTATTTAGTGCTAGTTATAATAACAATAGGTGCTACTTGTAATTAAACTCCTACCAACAAAAGCTATATAAAAAGCAAAAAATAAAGAAAAAAATTAATAAATAAACAAATCAAACAATAATAAAAAAAATAAGAAAAACAATAAAATTGACATGGTAAAATAATTTCATTCAAATTCTAACTGGAGTTGGGTAAATACAATCTCAATTTTTCGATATTAGTTTTGTTAGGAAATGAGATTTTAATTTAACCTTTATTTATTAATCTCATAATAACATAACAAAAGGATAAAAGTAATTTAATCATGTGACACTAATCTAATCGGTTGTTTCCAATATAAAGGTCGTCATAAAAATGGACACGGCTAAAACAACACAAAAATTCTACTATCGTTTTTTTATGTTTTATTTGTAAATAACAACAGAAGCAACATCAATTAAAATACATTTTGCTATCTAGAATATACATAATTACAAGCTAGTACTCCCTGCGGTTTCACCAGCACCTCCGAGGGAATCAAAATAAAATACCTATAGCCTTCGTAAGGCAGTGATAATGTAGCGTTCCATTGGTGAAAGAATTTTTTGAATCAGTTCAGTAGTTCCAAAGAAAAATCTCTTACTCTAACCTCTTTATAATATTAGTTTAGTTTACCGACCGAAACATGTTTTTTTGCCGAAACCGAAACCGAAGGTTCCGTAATTACCGGATAACTTTAGCGGCACGTGTGAGCTGGGCATAACAATGTCCATCTGCGGAGTAGCTTTGTTCTAGTCGTGATTAATATTCAGCCGCCACCCACCGCAGCTGCGTTCAAAGGACCTTATATTAAGTCCCCCATTCCACGTAACCTTTGATGTTTTATTTTTCAACTCGATAATAACCGCCGGGGAGTTTATGAAGGTATCTCAATTAGTTTTTTTTTAAATTTCAGTATCGTGTTCGTTTTTGCGGGTGTTTTGTTCATTCGTGCGGTTGATAACGGCTGTGGATGGATTCTCGATTGAACTTTTAATAAAACTGTTTTTTTTTTCATTTACTACCTCAATAGATATCGTTGAATAGGTCTTATCATTGTCAAGTTTCTTCAACAATATTACAAATATCTTTTTCTGTTTACGAAATTTTAAGTATCCGTTTTGCATGACTTTTAGGTTCCATCCCTACAGCTAAAAACCTGTAAAGATTTGCGGTAGGAACCTTACCGAAGATTGCCGAAGTGAGTCGAGGATTCGAAGACGAGCTCTACTTCATCAGCGAAGGGCGCTATGAATGGTTTTAATGGCACCAGGTCGAAAAGCTCAGAGGGGAGGCCATTATGCATGCATAAAGCGATGATAGTATTAGTCACGTTGGATACCGCGACAATGGTCGTGGGTTCGAATCCTACAATGAGCTTGAGCTAAGGAAAACGCAGTGAGGAAACCATTATAAACCATTACATGGTGGTAAGGTAATTTACTCGACTGACTGGTTACCACTCTTAATTTAAAAAAAACGCCAAGAACCTATCGGTGTGTTTCGGCGTTCCATTTAAGAGCCAGCTGCCTTCCAGGCATTGTAAAAAAGATGACGGTAGTCACTTACCATCAGGTGACCCGCCTGTTGTCAAACTTCTTATATGTTTATATTTAGGTATATGATGAAAGTAGTTTCAACTCGAAATAACCAACATTTGATACCGTACCATGAAATACCAGCTCGCTCTATTAGTAACTAATAATAATAATAATAATAATTTTATTGTTCATAAAAAATGGTTTAACAACAGAAATGAAGTCCTGCAGCCTGTGCTAGTTATAAAACTGTGTTACAGGCTGCAGTGTCTTCCCCCTTACATGCAATAATAATTCGAACAACTTGGAGCAAAAAATAAAATAAATAAGTAATAAAAATTTAAAAATTTAAAAGGATTTGGATATTACTTACAAATAAATTTGTATAGTTTGTTTTTTTTTTACATTGTAGATACTTATCTGTATAATATGTTTATGCGTGTAATTATGTATATATGTGTGTATGTATGTATGTGTGTGTATGTATGTATGTGTGTTTGTATGTATGTGTGTGTATGTATGTATGTTTGTGTGTATTATGGGCTTGTGAGTGTGTGAGTTTTATTTTTTATTTTATTTTTGCACATAGAATAGATCTTCTGTACTGTAATACTTTGTTTCAGTACTAAAATCAATGAAATTGAAGGCCAGTTGCGTTACGTGGAAGCTATATAAATTTATTTAATCAATACTTATAACGTTTAATAATATCTAAATTTGACGCAATAATGTACTTTTTAATATCTATTATACATACTGGCTGTCTTCCACGGTTTCCTATCTCTTATTCCAGGATATAATCTATTTGTGTGCCCAGTTTCATCAATATCGGTTTTGTTACAAAATTCTTTCACCATTAAAAAGCTACATTATTCCTGTTTTATTATAGGTTATATTTTTATACCGGGAAAAGATAAGATCCCATGGGAACGCGGGTGAAACCGGGACAGCTAGTTAAGATATAAAAGCGACACTGACTTTATATAGACTGAATGTTGCTGGTGCATTCCTAATATATAGGTATAATATAATATAATATTAATTAGAAAGGTTACAGATTTAACATAATGTTACATTACACCAAAAATATATACAAGTGTAAAAACAATGATAGATCAATCAATTACAAGGTATGCTGTAGAAATCTGTACACAAGAAGATTACAACCCTGCCTCTTAAACTAGGTAACCTGTATCTTAAGAGACAGTGTTCGGCTAAGTGGCTAAGTGAACAGTGTCAATCTACCCTCAAATAAAATAATAAAAGAAAACAAATTAAAATAATATTATGTGTGCGTGTGTGTGTTGCTAAGCGATGAAGGTGAGTAAGGATTCTGTATAGACGTAGTCTTGTTTTTTTTTTTATTTTTTTTTTATGTCACTAGTGACAACGAGGCAGGCGGGTCACCTGATGGTAAGTGACTACCGTCGCCTATAGACATTAGCAAGACCAGGTGGACTGCCAACGTGTTGTACACCATATTACAATGCCTTAAGGGCAAGGGCAACTGGCTCTCAAGTGCAACTGCCGGAACACACCAACAGGTGCTTTGGCGACAGATTTTCAACTTGAGGGTGGTAGCCAGCCAGTCGAGTACTACAAAGTACCCTACCACCGTGCTGTGGTTTCCTCACGATGTTTTCCTTCACCGAAAGCTCAAGCTCATTGTAGGATTCGAACCCGCGACCTTCGCCGCGGTATCCGACGTCACTTAAGAACGTCACTTGTTTTAGTAATGTAACCATTCTGTTAGTATGCGTTTGATATTGTATTGTAGGTATCCGCTAAGAAAGGATTGAAGGATTCAAGAACAACTTGTAACGTTGATAGATTAGTGTGTCGCCAACCGGCCCCAATTAATAAACAAATAATAAATTACATCTTTTCCGAAGTCGACTTATCACGAGCCTTACCATACAAATACCATTGCTATTACCATACAAATACCATTGCTATTACCATACAAATACCATTGCTATTACCATACAAATACCATTGCTATTGTATCATTCGGTGGAGTCGAGAACAACTTCAACTAAACAAACCGTGTAATTTTCACTTGTTATTCTTACTTTTGCTTTGGTCTTTCTAATACTTTTTTAGGGTACCGCACCGAAAATCTGTCTATATATATAAAATTCTCGTGTCATAGTTTTAGTTACCGTACTCCTCCGAAACGGCTTGACCGATTTTGATGAATTTTTATATGTATATTCAGTAGTGAAGCCGTTTTGGAGGAGTACGGTAACAAAAACTGTAAAACTGTGACCGGACGATTTGGATGAAATTCTGTGTGTGTATTTCAATGGGTTCCTCGATGATTTAAAAACAAAATTGGGCCCGGTAGGTGGCTCTGGAATTGGGTTCTATGTTTTGTTTTGCATTCTGAGCAGGACGACGTCTGCCGGGTCCGCTAGTACCGATCTATATACAAAAAACCGGCCAAGTGCGAGTCGGACTCGCGCACGAAGGGTTCCGTAAAAAGGCAAAAAAATCACGTTTGTTGTATGGGAGCCCCCCTTAAATATTTATTGTATTTTAATTTTATTATTTATTATTAAAGTAAAAATACAACTGAGTATTTGGAAATATTTCAAGTGCCTACCTGTTGCCATTATTGATATCGAGCAAAAAAGGGCAAAAAATAGCGTTTGTTGTATGGGAATTTAGGGGAGCTTAAATATTTATTTTATTTTTTAGTATTTGTTGTTATAGCGGCAACAGAAATACATAATTTGTGAAACAAAAAAAATTCAACTGTCTAGCTATCGCGGTTCTTGAGATACAGCCTGGTGATGATATCGAGCAAAAAAGGGCAAAAAAAAATTGCGTTTGTTGTATGGGAGCCCCTCTTAAATATTTATTTTATTTTGTTTTTAGTATTTTTTGTTATAGCGGCAACAGAAATACATAATTTGTGAAAATTTCAACTGTCTAGCTATCGCGGTTCTTGAGATAGAGCCTGGTAACAGACAGACGGACGGACAGACGGACACACGAACAGACGGACAGACGGACAGACAGCGAAGTCTTAGTAATAGGGTCCCGTTTGGGTACGGAACCTTAAAAAACGAGCACTGGGGTATGTTTACCATCGGAGCGTTCGAATGTTACTAGATTAAAAGAGTACCCAAACGTTCGAGTGGGCACTCATTCGGTAAGTTTTTTTTGTTGCTGATTATGTATCTTTAGTTATTAGATATCAAAGGTAATCCTTTTAAAAATATATTACGGAACCGTAAGGCGCAAGTATGACTCGCACTTGACCAGTTTTTTTGTTGTATTTTACTTTTCATTTCAGGGTGTAACTAAGCGTTATCTGTGGTTATAAATTGGACGTAGACATTTGTATAATTTTAGCATTTTGCATAATTTTGCCATTGTTTTGTTTTGTTTTGTTTTGAGTATTACAAACAAAGCGTTGACAATGGTTTGTTTGTTGGAAACATTATACTGTCTTGGACCTGCGGGGACTTTTTGGCGGGAACTTGCGAAGTGGCGTTGTGTTTTCGTTCTATTTACATTTAATTCGTGTATTTTGAGTTTTATTGAATAATATCGGTGGTGTTTTGTACAATAAAGATCAATCTAAGTGCACAAGTGATGTGAAGTGAAATGAAAGCGTGTATCGTGACTTTCCAGGTTGTCCCAAAAAGTCCGTGAATGTTTTAGTGGAACAACCGCCAATTTCACTAAAGCCTGACTGGACATGTACGGACGAGGACTAGACATTACAGTGAATGTGAGAATGTGACTAGAACATAAAAGAAGAAATTAAAACTGAAGAAAATGTATGCAACTGAAAGACTTTGTATCTATGGTCAAGACTAAAAATTATAAAAAAACATTGGACCTGCGGGTCGATTACGTAACTTGTTGTAATCAGTTTCAATCTTGAATACTGTTTTTACGTTCTAGTACCAGCATATAGAAACAGTAGTTCATTGCGATATCATTATATTAATACGTGAAGAAAAACCTTGTAGCCCTTGTTCTTCTCTGTTCAGTTTGTCAACCGATTTTCTTTTTTTTATCATAAAAAATTTGGTAACAGTTTTTTTTTTTCTAAAAATAGTATGGTCGAATTTGACTTATTTGAAACTGACTGCACAAGTGACAACTAGGCAGCCGGGTCACCTGATGTTAAGTGACTACCGTCACCTATAGACATTAGCAATGATAGTGGGATTTCCAATGTGTTGTACACCTTATTACAATGCCTTATGAAATGAAATTAAATTAAATTGTTTATTCATCCAAATAGGCCTTCACAGACATTTATGAATAGTCAGACTCTAAATGCTCGGTTCGGAAGGTTCCTTTTGCTGAGAAGAGCCGGCAATAAACTCAGCAATTACTCTTTTCAAAAACAACTTACACCTATTACATTCAATAATTATTTATCTAGTCTCACTGACAATATTTGCGTGTTATGGCGGCAAAAATAGTAATCTATAGAATTTAATTATGACTGACTTAATAAACAACAAACTCGCACAGACCAGCCCCCACAAGCAGCACCTGTTCACAAGTATGACGCGTGTGGCAGCCACCGCCCTCCTCGCACATATTATAGGGAACATACCAAGCTTTGATTTATATAAGAGTCGGACTCGCGCATCGATGGTTCCGTACAAATTTTGTAGTTTTTTTTTATTTATTTGCTGTTATAGCGGCAACAGAAATACATCATCTGTGAACTTCAACTGTCTAGCTATCACGGTTCATGATATACAGCCTGGTGACAGCAGAGTCTAAGACTCTGCTGTCACCAAGACTCTGCTGTATTGGAGTTTCGGTTTTTACCCTTTGTGTACGGAACCCTAAAATGCAATAATTATTGAACCACAAATGGGCGAAATGTTTTATTCCAAGTCGCCCAAGCTCTGCAAGTGAATAAAGGAGAAGGCCTATTGTGGTCAACCGGACTGGAAACCGATTACTGTCACCTCCGGTCCTCAGCTAGTTGGGTATGGTCGTGTTTAACAGCTGAAGCGGTTAAGTTTAGATGGAATAATAGCATTTTTTTTGTAATTCTTTTCTTATCCAACATAATCGGGCTCTTGATATTTTTAAAGCTTTTCCTGGCTTGGGTAAAAGGTAAAAATCTATACATACATTGTGTCCGGTAAATTGTACGATAAACTTAACCCCTTGAATCGCCGATCGGAAAAAAGGGGTAAAAAGTGCGAGTGAAACCGCGGGAGAAAGTTAGTTAGGTCTATTTACAAAATGGAAATATACTGACCATAATACATTTTAGTAGCAAAATAATTGAGTTTTTAATCAACATATTAAGATCAGAAAGAAGAGACATTCATTCAATACAATTATAATATTATGAGCGCGCAACCTTATATGACGAATTTTATCGAGAACCTTTACAGTTTAATTGGCAGAGTCATATTCACACTTTGAGTTGCCTTTTAGGTTATACATTACTAACCGTAGACGCAAAAAATGTCGTTTAAATCCAAGCTTAAGATTGTCAAGTATCCATAAAATGTCTCCGCTTATAAAGACTGTGCTTAGAGTCACTCAGCACTTCAATAACAATGGCACCTTAACATTTTATGTTTGGAAACAAGTAGCTGTACGATCGAGCTCTCTTCAAAAGAACAAGAAACGTAGAATAGGAGTTAAAAAAAAAGCGCTATATGTATCTACATTTGTATGTATGTATAAATGTGGATACATATAGGTCCGGTAAGTAAGATAAGTGAGCAGGTAATTTACCCAATATAGAAAAAGAAGAAAAGAAAAGAAAGAATTGTGATTTTTATATACTTACTGATTTTTGAATTTTTGGTTTTAACTATCTTTTTTTTTATGTCACTAGTGACAACGAGACAGGCGGGTCACCTGATGGTAAGTGACTACCGTCGCCTATAGACATTAGCAAGACCAGGTGGATTGCCAACGTGTTGTACACCATATAACAATGCCTTAATCTGTTGACTCGCGACATTAACCTGTCAAACAACTCGTCAACTCGCGCACAGTTTTCAAAATTTCAAAATTCGCGCCCAATTTTCAAGTAAATGTCATCGTCCCGATTGTCCCATTTGAGACACAAGTGGTGCGGACTCTGAAACCCCGATTGTCCCAAGAAAGAACTGACAGGTTAAGGGCAAGGGCATCTCGAAAAGGGTGTAATTTTTACGAAGGTCGTTTTTGTATATATGTTAGGTATCTAGATAGCGAAATACCACTTACTTGATTGATGTGATTCAAAAAGTATAAACGCCGATAGTTTGAATTTGCAAGTAGATTCCTCATAGGGAGTACGTAATCCGTTTAGAAAGGATTATTGAAAATTCACCACCTAAAGGTTTCCATCAGGAAAACGGATGAAACCGCGGGGCGGCAAAGTCTTGCACGGTGGTAGGGTACTTTGTAGTACTCGACTGGCTGGCTACCACCCTCAAGTTGAAAATCTGTCACCAAGCACCTGTTGGTGTGTTCCGGCAGTTGCACTTGAGAGCCAGTTGCCTTTAAGGCATTGCAATAAGGTGTACAACACATTGGCAATCCCCTTGGTATTGCTAATGTCTATAGGCGACGGTAGTCACTTACCACCAGGTGACCCGTCAGCTTCGTTGTCACTCGTGGTATAAAAAAAAAAAAAAAAAAAGGTACAAATTATTTTAACATTAAATTATTCGTGAAATCTTTTCCACTTTAATATAGCGTAACTGAAAGTTTTAACATAAGTACTATTGATTTACGTTTAAAGGAAAATAAACCCCAACTTCTAATAGGTTTCAAAAACCAATAGCGTTTCAGTTCCAATACAATACTTTAGGAAATGCAGACTTCAATCTTGGATAAGCATCCAAGACAGGTAGAAAGTTTCCCCAATAGGCACCTAAAGTGGCAGGTCAAAGGGACGCCTGGGCCCTGTTTCCATTACAACTTTGTTATCACACCTCGAGGGGCTTTATGAGTTTTTCCAAATAGGTTTTTCTGGGCGTTGTTCAGAAATAAACATATGTGATTTGTTTTTATTATAAACTATACGAAAAGTGTTTACGTTTAGAAAGTACGATCGGGTTTTTGTAATGGAATAAATCTTGGGGTTTTAACGTTGCATACTTTAAGACTTTCTTTATTTATTTCAAGGCTTACTTTCACTATATTGCGGTAAGTGATGTAGCTGAATCTTTTACGTGTTATGCTAAATATTTGTTTGGTGGGCCAGTTGATGTGGTTGATAAGAAAACTTCTCACGGGTCGAGGGTTTGATTCCCGCCCACGGAATATTGTGTACATGAACACGTCTATTTCTACCGAATCTGGGTAATTATCTATTTAAGTATGTTTTTTTATGATCAATCGAAGTGCACAAGAAGTGGAATGAAATGAAAGCGTGTATCGTGACTTTTGAGGTTGTCCCAAAAAGTCAGTGGAACAGCTAACAATTTACATAAAAGAAGAATATTTAAAATAAATAAATGGCTACAAAGCTAAAAACCTTTTTTAAGTATGTCTTTCTAATAAAGAACATTATAAAAAGATAGAAGAATTTAAAATCAATGAAATGAGTCCAATATATGCCATCAATAACTGACTAATTTACCGAGACAGATATAATGTAGACTAATTTAATAGGACTAAATGTCATCTATCCCTTTCTTATGTTTTTTTTTCGAAAGAGTTAGTTTTAGTTTAATTTAGCTAAAGAGTCGTGACCAATTTTAATGGCGACTGTATTCAAATGACTGCAGTAGGACTTATTTGATAAGACTAATAGTTAAACCCTTTTCTTATTGTCTTTGTTAGAAAAAGACACAATGAAACTTTCTTTTTACCTAAGAACAGCGCCTAAGCTTCCAGAAAATAAGTAGAGCGCTTACATTATTTTAAAATAAAACACAAATAACCGATCGATAATATTCTTTTTCTGAAACATACTTGTCTATATTGAAAAGCTCCCTCAGAAGGGAGTCGGCACTTTTAAATCTACTTGAGATTACTTGAAAAATTATACCTATTTTGTATGTATGTATGCCAAATTTAAATTTAGATCTTAAACGATTTCATTATCGTTTAAGATCTGCAATCATGCGCTTTGTAACACGTGTAACATTTTTTTTTTCTCTCGCTTTCCTGCAATATGTAAGTAACTAAACGACGGAATTGAGTTACAGCCGGGTTGTCAGATAGAGTTCTATATCTTCTTTTGAAGTGCAGGCATAGGTTTTAGCGCATACAGCCTCAAACTCAAAACTCATTTATCGACCAATGAGCGCACGCGGTGGTAGAGTCGGCTATCAGATGGTACCAACCCATTTTCCGAGAGTTTTTATCAAAGTGAGAGGTCATATAATATACACACATCACATCATAATAATAGGCGACTAGGTACTATCCTTCATGTTTTTTTAATGGAACTGAACTCCGTAACAAGAAATCTTTTCAATCGGATTACAATGTTTTTTTTAAATCTTTTATGATAAGGCGGCACGACGAATATAAGGCCAGATAAAACAAGTAAAGCCGCAGGATAAAAGCTAGTTATATAAAGTACAACGTAGGTATAATCCGGCCATCTTTCCGTACGACTCGGGCGTATTACACGAACATAAACGAGATCACTTGAGAATAACGAGCGAGTTGCCGAGTTCCTTCCAAATAATACGGAGATTTCCTTTATGTGAACTCTTTTACGTTTCTGGATGGCTGCACTGCACCGAACCGAGTGTGGAAAGTGGAAGCCTTTTGAAATGCTACTTCTTTTTTTGTTTCAGCTTTAAATGAAGCTATATTTTTTTAATATTGTTTGATACCTGTGCCGCAACTGTCTGTGGCACCGCTGGCCCTATCAGAGTACCAGCGCTGCGATACCTTTTTGGCCTCACACAGAGATAGGTGCCTTTTTGGCCGCACACAGTGTATGTATCTTGTATGATTGTGTTGTTGTTCGTATATTTGTCTCTGTGTGTAATTTGTGATGTCAATGAAACTGTCTATGTTGATGCTGTGTGAGTCCAGAATAAATGTTTTTCTTTCTTTCTTTCTAAAGAGTATTTCTAATATTGTTATTTAGTTCGAGCTCATCGATCGAAGATAGCTCAACGGTAGTGACGCCGGCGAAGGTCGTGGGTTCTAATCCTACAATTAACTTGAGCTTTCGGTGAAGAAAAACATTGTAAGAAACCACCCTCAAGTTGAAAATCAATCGCCAATCACCGATCGATGTATTCCGACAGCTGCACTTCAGAGTCAGTTCCCATATAGGCTTTGTGTGCGGCCACATCATCACTTACCATGGTGAAATTGCGGTCAAACACAAGCATAAACTAAAGTTAAAAAGATTGTTTTAATGATTTTTGAGACATCGGCGATCAAATCTGTTTTATATATATGACTGTATATATCCTCGGACATTTGTTCACACACGGCTATCTGATCCCAAACTAAGCAGAGCTTGTAATATGGAAACCAGATGACTGATATACTGCATATACAACTTTTTTTATAAATACATTATTAAATAGATAATTACACCCAGACTCAGGACAAACAGACATGTTCATGCACACAAATCTGTGTCCTGGATGGGAATCGAACCCGCGACCTGCGGCGTGATAGGTAGTGTGTTAACCAACCAAGCCAACTGGCCCGTCATTTTTAAATTTACCAATGTCAAGCTGCATTATCTCAGTCTAAAGCTGTATTTTATTTTTATAACCTCGGAAACGCGACTAAAACCGCGATGCAGAAGCTAGTATTAAATACATATGTAGATCTTCTTGTATAGGTATGTCTTCAGATGTAGGTACATCGTTTAATCGTGCCTAAAAACCCTAATGTGACCTTTATATGAATACGTTTACTGATCCAGAACACTAGCGGACGCGTAAAAGAAACTGCCTCATTACTTGGGGCGGATGAAAGTAATGAGGCATACAATTTATCTTTTACTAACAAGACATAAATATATTCATATTGATTATGTAGTTGAAAGATTTATTTAAAAAGTTAAATATGTTTTGGAACGAAGTTCCTTATCGCGCGTTGTGAAAGGGGGCTAGACGGAAAAATCTTACGAAAATCACCGACACTTTAATGTCGGTGATTTGACACCGACCGCTGTGCGGCGTGCGCATGTTTCTCTGTCTCTCTCTCTCTCTCTCTCTCTCTTATAGAAAGCAAGCCAGATATTTTCATTTCTATTTATATATATATATATATATATATTCTCTCGACTTATATAACTTCGTTCCATCCGGGTGTCCCTTGACACCTCTCAAGTTTTTTGTTGGATAGTTATAAAGAGGTATATTCAAATTCAAAAATCTCTTATAAGTAATCTCACTATAAGTATTTTTAATCACATGTTTCATATATTACAAAATATTTTTTTAACTCTAATGCTCGGTTTGAAAGGTTGCTTTTGCTGAGAAGAGCTGGCAATAATTACTCTTTTTAAAAAAGCAGCTTAGACAGTTAATTCTCAAAATTAGTTTCACATACATAGTAGAAAAATATTCATTTCTCAAACTCCGACTAAAAACTCATTTAATCAGTTTAGGCCCTGATAAGGCACTTATGAACGTTACTATCAACTCTACCACCGGTTTGGAATACACTCAAACTGAGAAGACTCCGGAAAGAAACTCAGCAAAGCAATATTTTTAGTACAAAGCATCTTTCATTCGTATAAACTCATAATTCATAATGGAAAACCAATAATTTATTCAGTAAGACAAATGTACTCCCATTTTCTGTTTTATAATAGAGAAAACATCATCCACTTAAGAACAAAGCACCTGTGTACTCATAAAAACTAAAGGGTCTCTTAATAGGCTACCTTACACAAGTTACCTACATGACTGTCACATTGCACCTGGTGCTTGATGACCTCATTTAGACTAGAGTTTGAAAATACACATTTAAAAAGTGATCTTAATAAGATATTATACTTTTATTAAACGCGAGTGAAACCGCGGGGCGGGAGCTAGTTAATTATAATAGGTAAAAGGTTTAAGGCGACGATAGCTCAGTGGTAGTGACGTCGGATACCGCGGCGAAGGTCGTGGGTTCGAATCCTACAATGGGGTTGAGCTTTTGGTGAAGGAAAACATCGTGAGGAAACCATAGCACGGTGGTAGGATACTTTGTAGTACCCGACTGGCTGGCTACCACCCTCAAGTCGAAAATCTGTCGCTAAGTACCTATCGGTGTGTTCCGACAGGTGCACTTGAGAGTCAGTTCCCATCTAGGCTTTGTGTGCTTACCACCTTCGGCCACATCATCACTTACCATAGTGAGATGGTGGTCAAACACAAGCTTATCCAGAATAAAAAAAAAGAATAGAATAAAAAAATTTAATTGTACTTATGTCGTCTTTTGACAGTTCGAAAGTATTTTTTTTATGTGTAATAATTTTCTTGCTTTCCTGAATCTGTTTTCTTGAAAAGCGACGCAAGTGTGTAATTTTATTTTCTCTATTGTAGTGCAGGCAAAGGATTTTAGCCCATACAGCCTCAAACTCAAAAGTAGAGTTGGCTGTCAGATGGTACCAAAACATTTTCCGAGATATACAATGTATGGTATTACCAAGGTAAGATGTACGACGTTTGCTCGTTTGGAACGAAGTTCCTTATCGTGCGTTGTGAAAGGGGACTAGACGGAAAAAAATCTTACGAAAAACCGACACTTTTAGTGTCAGTTGGTCGGGTGACAGTTGTGTGTAGTAAGCTATTGTAAGCTGTGCGGCGTGAGCATGTTTCTCTGTCTCTCTCTCTCTCTCTCTCTCTCTCTCTCTCTCTCTCTCTCTCTCTCTCTCTTATAGAAAGCAAGCCAGATATTTTCATTATATATATATATATATACTCTCTCGACTTATATAACTTCGTTCCATCCGGGTGTCCCTTGACTACTCTCAATTTTTTTTTATTTAATCTAAATTTCAAACTGAAGACCAATAAATAAATGTCAAACTTGTTAAAATATGCTCCAATTTTAACCTTCCATTGCTCACACATAACTTTGTAATATGAACAACAAAAAGTGTATTCCATTAAAAATATTTTAATCACTTATGTCAGTATAGATTTAATTAATTTATTAAAAAACAGGAGGTTGTATTAGCTCGATCCACCTGAAAGTATTTTTAAATAAAAGTATTTTAAGGGTTAAAATCATATTATATAAAAAAATATTCACTTTTTTATGCAACTAAGTACAAGGGTTGACATTTAAAAAATATTTTTAATCACTTATAGCTTTGTAAGTATGTTTTATTTAAAAAAAACGTTTTAAATACCTTAGTTATATTGGCTCGTTCCATTTGTTTTTAATTTCAATTAAAAGTAATTTATTTCGAACATTAAAAGGATTGAAATCACATTATAACAAAAATTATTCACTTTTTTACACCCCCTACAAGGGTTGACATATGTCAATTTTACGTTTAACCCGTTCACATAAAATTAATCCTATTAGCTGATCATTCATTTAAATTTATTCACGCTAATTCGGTTTAACCAAAAAAGTTGAATTCACTCGTTAAAGGATAGGCTATTAATGTACCTATCTGTCGCGAAAATTACTTGAAATCTAAAGCGTGAATCTCTTTATTATTCCGAATGAATATTCCTTGCTTTTTGTGAGGGCTCCGAGGGAATTTCTCGCTCAGAATTTGTTCTTATCATCTTGGCGTGGAGTGACGGAGACGCGCCACTTTTCCCCCTAATTCCTCACTTTGTTCATTTCTTTTAATTTATTCTATATTGCAGAATATTAATTGAGTATTTTATGTGGTGTTTGCTGTACTTTATATTTTTTTACTTTGTATGCTTAGAGTAATGAAATGGGATGATGGCTATATTGAAGAAAAAATACCTAACATTAACTAGTGTATAATACATCTAAAAATACAAAAAATAGCGAAGACGTTATAAAATTCCGCCGTTTTATGAAAAAAATCGCTTCATTATGAAAAATGTTAGGTACTTATACAAAAAGTAATATTAACCGTAGACGTATCAAATCAGCTCTATTTTCTTCATCATCAAAACTATTTTCAACTTTTTTTAGTGGTAAGATTGGAAATGAAAAAACAGAAGAATAACATTTTCGATGTTCTACAGTATTTTCAGGTATTTGATCCTCTGGTTAGTGTTTGTTTTTTTTTAATATAGACATCTTAATTTCACATGGTGTCCTCACCTTCTTTAATTTCACAGATGACATCTCTAACGAGCCCACATAACAGTTTTTGTTTAATTTGAAGAAGCAATTAACTTGGGAGCCCCCATCTCGTTTATTCTGACGGATGTTATGATGGAACTCAAAGGGTTATGTCGTCAATATACCTACCGCTGACATAGCTTGTTAAATACTCCGTGTTAAGTACGGTGTGACCTTTATATCCATACTGCGACACGATGGAAGCCGAAAGTTATTTCTATCGGATTTTTTATGTCTTTAGGTTGACAAACAGACAGGCGGCCACGTGATGGTAACTGGTCACCGCCGCCGGAATAGAAAGAGTTTGTGACAATGGGTGATTTTCCATTAGCCGGCCCGGTATCGGCGCCGGCGGCCGGTGCAGATGCCGGGGAAGCAAAATTATATGGTTCGTTTTTCCACTCACCGGTGCCTACTTATAGTAAACCTACTTGTAGTACTCATTGATATTATAAGCAAAATGGCGTAGATCCATACTATACTTATTATTACTAATGCGAAAGTGTGTCCGTCTATCTATGTATCTGTTACCTCTTCACGCTTAAACCGCTTAACAGATTTTGATGAACCTTGGCACACAAGTAGATCATATCCTGGAATAACGCATAGGATACTTTTTATCTCGCGAAAAGATAAGATCCCTCGGAAACGCGGGTGAGACCGCGGAGCCGAAGCTAGTCATTTATAAGTATGTTTACCTTCGCAATTCCTTTTTCACACGTCCCTGCTTACGAAAGTCGTATTCACATTTAATCTCATCGTATTTCCCAGTAGAACGGCACATTGCGTAAACACGCTGATTTACATAAACCTCTTACTTCTTATTTACTGCTAAATTAAATAATTTTCCGTCAACGGAGCCAGCGCTCCAGTCCTCTCAAACAAATGGCTAGGTACCTATTAATCTCACCATGGTAAGTCATCACTTACATCATCATGTCAGAGACTAAAACGGAACTGTACCTTAGTATCTTCGTGACAGATCCAGCTGGGTAAAGTACCCTACCACAGTGCTATGGTGACTCATCGACTCGCAATGGGACGGTCTTCCTAAAACTTCTTATCTCTTCTTTTTGATTCCAGTTTATCAAAGACTCGGCAGTAAGAAGACCTATGTATAATTCACTATTAGGTAATGCCTTGACCAGATAAACTGTACACATTCATCTGGTCCCCGTAAGCTTCGGATTACATGCGGACCAGCTGCCTTGACCCACTTACTGAGGGATCTTCAAGGATATTTTTAGCTTCATTCATTTTTATACCCGTTTTAGGTGAATTGGGTGCTTCGTTTAAATTTAATATCAATTTCGGCGAGCTTGACATCTTTTTCATTATAATTTATTTTGCTTATTTTTAGTCTGTTTTTATTTATATAGATAAACTAGTGGGCCCGGCAGACGTTGTCCTGCCCTGAAAATAAAACTTAGAACCCGATTCCAGCGCCACCAATTGTGAAACTAAACCATCTGTCAGACCGCTCTCGAGACATGTCAAAACGTCGTTCTATACTAAATGTATGACAAAAATAATTTTCTTCATTATTCTTTTTTTTTGTGAATTTTTCGTAAATTCCGCCCGCGACCTTTCCAACGAATGCAAAACCGTGGAAATCGGTTCGTGCGTTCTGGAGTTATAGCGTCAGGAAGGAAAACCCGACTTATTTTTATATAGTAGATAAATAATTGAGTTTTATTGAATGAATTATAAAACCAGGATCTTTAGGATCAACCCCTAATAATTAAAATATTACACAATAAAAATAATTATTAGCTTTCTTTGACTTCGACCATCTAGTCTATCCCTTATGATAGCTCAGTGGTAGTGCGTCGGATACCGCCGCGAAGGTCGTGGATTCGAATCCTACTACGAGTTTGAGCTTTTGGTGAAAGAGAACATCGTGAGGAAACCATAGCACGGTGATAGGAGATTTAACCAAGTGTCTCAAATCTGACGCACAGGCGGGTCTCTGATGGTAAGTGACTACCATCGCCTATCGACATTAGCTACACCAATTTCATAATATTAAGGCGATGATAGCTCAGTGGTAAGTAACGTTGGATACCGCGGCGAAGGTCGTGGGTTCGAATCCTACAATGAGCTTGAGCTTTCGGTGAAGGAAAACATCGTGAGGAAACCATAGCACGATGGTAGTGTACTTTGTAGTACCCGACTGGCTGGCTACCACCCTCAAGTTGAAAATCTGTCGCCAAGCACCTATCGGTGTGTTCCGACAGTTGCACTTGAGAGCCAGTTCCCATCTAGGCTTTGTGTGCTTATCACCTTCGGCCACATCATCACTTACTATAGTGAGATTGTAGTCAAACACAAGAATATCCAGAATTTTAAAAAAATGCCTAGAATGCCTGTTATAATACTTGTGCAAATATTACGGTATAAAATGACAATGTCATTCATCGAATACCATTTTCCATTGAGTTAATATTTGTTAGTGTTTTGAGCGTCGCGCGTCGGTCTAATGCATATTTGATGAGAGTTCGGTCAACAACGACATGCGTTATGCGACCTTGTTGCTTACAATGTAAAGGCTATTTTACATTTAATATGCATCACAATTTGAAACAGAACTTCTATCCTATATCGGCCTCGTCTACATAATAAAAGGAAGGAATTGTTGAACATTTGAAAAAAAAGCTAATATTGTCAGGTGATCCAAAAATATTTAAAAAAACTTGAGAGGTGTCAAGGGACACCCGGATGGAACGAAGTTATATAAGTCGAGAGAGTATATAACTTCGTATTTTTTTAATATATATAAAAAACAACATTTCTATTTATATAAAATATATATATAAATAGAAATGAAAATATCTGGCTTGTTTTCTATAAGAGAGAGAGAGAGAGAGAGAGAGAGAGACAGACAGAGAAACATGCGCACGCCGCACAGCGGTGTCACCGACACAAAAGTGTCGTAAGATATTTTTCCGTCTAGCCCCCTTTCACAAATGTAACCTTTGCTGAGTTTCTTGCCGGTTCTTCTCAGTTGAAGGCTGACTTTCAAACCGGTGGTAACTTCTGTAATTCGACCTTCATAAATACCCTTCTAGGGCCTAAATTGTATAAATGGTTTTGACTTTGAAGCCTTAGGGTCAGTTCACACATAGACGCGACGATACTGGAAGAGGTCGCAGCGCTGCGTAGTGCGACCTTTGCTGAGTTTCTTGCCGGTTCTTCTCAGTTGAAGGCTGACTTTCAAACCGGTGGTAACTTCTGTAATTCGACCTTCATAAATACCCTTCTAGGGCCTAAATTGTATAAATGGTTTTGACTTTGACTTTGAAGCCTTAGGGTCAGTTCACACATAGACGCGACGATACTGGAAGAGGTCGCAGCGCTGCGTAGTGCGACGTATTCTATATTCTCACAATGAAATGTGTATCTTTTCATGTAGTAAATAAAGTTATATTTTGAGTCGCTCTATTGTGCGCTCAGCGTCGCGTCGCGTCTCGGTGTGAGGTGACCTTTATGCAAAATTTCAAGTTCCTAGTCTGGAGTTTGGGTTGATATATCAGTCAGTTAATAAGGCGATGGTAGCTCAGTGGTAGTGACTTCGGATACGGCGAAGGTCGTTGGTTCGAATCTGACAATGAACTTGAGATTTCAGTGGAAAATATTGTAAAGCACGATGGTAGGGTACTTTGTAGTACTCGACTGGCTGGCTACCACCCTCGAGTTGATGATTTGTTGCCAAGGTTCTATCAGTGTGATGTGGCAGTTGCACTTGAGAGTCAATTGTCTCAAAGGAATTGTAAAAAGGTCGACTCCATATACGCATTAATTACCCCTAGTATTGCTAATGTCTATAGGCGACGGTAGTCACTTACCATCAGGTTACACCCGCCAGCCTGTGTGTCAGACGTAACATGAGCTAATGTTCAACATCTGGGACTGTATTGAAATAGGCTAAGGCTAGAAAATAAATTGACAATAAGGCTGACTTTCCACCGGAGCGGAGCTAAAAAATAATTACCAATATAAATCTCTCCCCACTTCAGTAGACGCCTACACTCCAGCTGCTGCATTACAAAATACATTTTAATCAAATGAAGACAACGCTTCAAAGCGGGCACGAGACAATTTTATCAGTTAATTTTTAGGGTTCCGTACCCAAAGGGTAAAAACGGGACCCTATTACTAAGACTTCGCTGTCTTTCAGTCCGTCTGTCCGTCTGTCTGTCACCAGGCTGTATCTCAAGAACCGCGATAGCTAGACAGTTGAAAATTTCACAGATGATGTATTTCTGTGCCGCTATAACAACGAATACTAAAAACAGAAATTAATATTTACGGAACCCTTCGAGCGCGGGTTCGACTCGCACTTGGCTGGTTTTTATATTATTCTTTTACGAAGCGGGGCGAAGGAAAATATTTTCGCGTGTTCTCTTCAATATACCCTTATTTTATTCATACAGTTCACTCATTCTTGTGTCAATTTTTGCGAGTTATATTTTTCGGGGCTCCTCGGCGAAACAACAAAAATATATTTGTGAAAGAAGTTTGTTTTGTAACTATAATATTAGTTTGTAAGTCGCAGCAAAATGATTGAATACGTTTTTGAAGAATATTATATATTTTGTTTGAGTTGGTATTCTTTTTGTTTGGGATCTTTGATATTTCTATTTGTGTGTTTGTAAACGGTTATTGGTATAGAAAAGGTTTGTCCCTAAAATGTTTCTGTAACAAATCTCAGTTTATGTAACATATGAAATCTATATTTGTATCTTTGTGGGAAGAAAATAAACTATTATTATTATATTCGTATGGATAAAAATACTAATTTTTAAACCACTAAAGCGTGCAATTATTTATACAATTTACTATAAATAATTACATCACAAAAAAATAAAACAACAACTTCAAGTTAATAAATAAAAAGTGCGTTATTTTAATTTAATTATCAAATTTAATCTAACATAATTATTATTGATACAAAATTGATTTTTATTTTCTTATTGAAAGAACATACATTTGCAGCTTTTATTACATGATAAATTACATTAATAAAATGGTTGGATATTATTAAATTTTGTTAACATTTCTTATTTGTTTAAAAATAACAATATATTGCTTATATTAATCAATCTGCAAGTAACAACTGCCTTAAATTATTTGGCCAATTTCATGACTATGTATTTGACCGAGACGTAATAAATTTTTCACTCCTCTTGCTCAAAAAGACCGTCATTGTGGCATACCAGAGCGAAGAAATAATAGCAATTCTTCCTCTAGTGTCAAATGACAATGAGCCTACAAAAACGAAAAAGTCTTTAGTCATAAGTAGAATAATCATGAATAAAGACTCTACTTATTACTGTTTTATAAAAAAAGAACTTCATTTTAATTTTGAAAATGGAACTTAAATCGGCGATCTCTGGTAGAATGCATGCAATGTGTTGCGGCTACAGAAAAAACAAAAAAAAGACATTATAAACTACATATTTCATATTGTATTGGATTGTTTTATTTTCTCGCAATCGTAGTGAAAAGTATAGGGTAACACACGGCGCTAAAACCCATTAAAACTTGGTTTCTATTTAACTACCTCGTATATAATGGGTCATTTTAGCTCCTTGTATAACAATCTACTATATAAGTAAAAAACGAACTCTATGACATGTATACAAAGCGACCTGAAGGTTCACAATTCTATCGAACATGTATTTTCATCTGAGGTTTATGTTACTCTGTTATTTATGGTTCATTTGTGCTTCATAACATAATATGAGAATGTTTGCCATTGTATTTTAGAGCTTATATTCGGGTCTAATTTTCATGTTGACGGGTCTTTTTTGGTTTTTTAGTTTGTCCTTCTGTCAGATAGTTTATGGGTGGGAACGTGATTATAGGCTTTACACAACGGGGGTAAAACCGCAAGCTAAACCCAGTTAATTAACTAAAGTAAATTTGTTAATATAGTAATTCACCGTTGAAATTAAACTCATAATCAGTTATTTGATATTGCTTCGTTCAATTTAAATTGTAAAATGATTTTACATCGCAATCATTTTAATTAAGAAACAAGAATCGAACTAATGAGTCTTGTAATACCTGAGGGCCCAGACATAGACTAGACTCATTTAATTCACTAGAAACTATTATGCTTCTGATTAATTCCGCAGAATGAATACTTTATTCTTATTTACCTGAGTTAAAACAGCTCATTTTTATCTTATTTCTTAATTATGTTGTTCTAATTTCAAAGCTTTTCCTAGAAAATTACTTAGATTAGGGCTACTTAAAGTTTGTTTCGCAAACCCCTAGGGGTTCAACAATTAAATTGTAGGGGTTCGCGTTAAAATGTACGTCATGATAGAGCGACAGGTTGCAAAATTCAGCATAAATTTTATCATACATACCAGTATCAATTTGTAACTTCTTTCTGACTATTGTTGATCAAATCAAATATGGTTTTATCAAACATAACATAACTAGCTCTCCCCCGCGTTTTCAACTGCTTTCCCAATTGATATTTTATTTTCCTGGATAATATGTTTTAATCCAGGATATGATCTACCTGTGTGCCAAGTTAAATCAAAATCGATCGGATTTTACGTGATCAAAACTCAGATCCCACTAATATTATAAATGTGAAAGTTTGTATGGATGGATGGATGGATGGATGTTTGTTACTCATCACGCCAGAACGGCTGAACGGATCTGGATGAAATTTGGCACAGAGATAGATTATAGTATTTTTATCCCGGGAAAAGATAAGATCCCACGGGAACGCGGGTGAAACCGCGGACAACAGCTAGTTTATAATATTAGTGGGATATTAATAAAACTTGGTTTTGTGCGGTTTCACTTCGACCCCCTTTTTCCACGAACAGAAAAACCTACTTATTTGAAACATCACTTTATCTTATTACTGTTATACCTTCATTTAATTCAGTTAGCGTACGATGTACCCGCCTCTCGGTACATAGGTCCTACATATACACGAGCAGTGCGATCAGTTTCCTAGATTAGTTTTCTATTTCCCGTTCAAACTCAATAAGAGAAACGCCTGGATTACTGGAACGTGACCAAACTATTTCCGAAAAGGTAAGAGCTTTTCCGTATGACTGTACTAGATCTGTCAGGTTTTACAGTTGCTGCATTTTTTGATATTTTGCTGAATATTTCTTTCACATTTATAATATTAGTAGGACTAGCTTTTGCCCGCGACTTCGTCCGCGTTGAATTAAAAAATTGGGTAGTTTATTTTTTTATCCAATCTGCTTTTTAATCAATAAAATAATATTTGAATTGCTTTTTGTTTATGAAGCTCTCATTTATTGTTTTTAAAAGAGCATCCGAAATCTGACTGACCGCCGATATTAACTTATTGGAACTTCGGTTAACCTTAATATTTTACACTGAATACATAAATGTGTCAAAGGAATCTTTTTTTTTATGTCACAAGTGACAACGAGGCAGGCGGGTCACCTGATGGTAAGTGACAACCGTCGCCTATAGACATTGGCAATACCAGGGGATTGCTAATGTGTTGTACACCTTATTACAATGCCTTAAAGGCGAACTGGCTCTCAAGTGCAATTGCTGGAACACACCAACAGGTGCTTGGCGACAGATTTTCAACTTGAGGGTGGTAGCCAGCTAGTCGAGTACAACAAAGTACCCTACCACCGTGCTAAATCTCCATAGTAAACAAAATTTTCTAACAATTACTTTTATAGGAAAAAAATTGATACCTTGGGTTACATTGTAATTTTAGTACGGATCTTTTGTTACTCCCTGATAATTTATCTTTTTATTGGTAAAAGATTTTTTTTTAAACCGGTTTAGTGGTTTAGGCGTGAAAGTGTAACAAACAAACTCACTTTTACATTCATACTATTAGTTAGGATTTAGTAAGATAAGATATATATACTACGAAAATAAATTTATAAAAAAATCCTTTACTCGTGACAAGTATAGGATACAATAGGATTGTAAAGAACCCAAGATAAAGGGATACCAAGCCCCACTGAGGTAAATAACATTTGAATTCCTTTTATATTCACTCCTTTCTAAGGAACTGTGATGTCCTTATACTATACCTACTGTGCGCCGCAGTTTTACTAGATTTCCCGAAAAAAGTAGCCTATGTTACTATGTCATTTATATATTTATTAGATAATAAATATCCTCGGACATTTGTTCACACCCGGCTATCTGATCCCAAACTAAGCAGAGCTTGTAATATGGAAACCAGATGACTGATATACTACATTTTTTTTTGTAAATACATACTTAAATAGATAATTACACCCAGACTCAGGACAAACAGACATGTTCATGCACACAAATGTGTGTCCTGGATGGGAATCGAACCCACGACCTGCGGCGTGATAGGTAGTGTCTTAACCAACCACGCCAACCGGCCCGTCACAATAGTTACACTCTTTTACAAAAGCTAAAATACCTACGTTATTGCACTTGAGAGTCAGCCTTTAAAGCATTAAGGTGTACAACACATTGGCATCCCCTTGGTATTGTATGGGTGACGGTAGTCACTTACCATCACACTTGAAGGTTCGCCACTGCGTTCGTCATCACGGGCCTATTGAGCTATCATCGCTTTAATTAGATACCCCTTTTGTTTCCATCTTGAAACCAATAAACATCGTGAGGAAACCACAGCACGGTGGTAGGGTACTATGTAGTACTCGACTGGCTGGCTACCACCCTCAAGTTGAAAATCTGTCGCCAAGCACCTGTTGGTGTGATCCGGCAGTTGCACTTGAGAGCCAGTTGCCCTTGCCCTTAAGGCATTGTAATAAGATGTACAACACGTCGGCAGTCCCCCTGGTATTGCCAATGTCTATAGGCGACGGTAGTCACTTACCATCAGGTGAGCCGCCTGCCTCGTTGTCACTAGTGACATAAAAAAAAAAAAAAAAACCAGTCTTTGTTGCTAAAAGGATTCATTAATTGTACTAATTTTCCAATTAATCCAATTCAATTATTGCCTTCCTCATAACGCTGGTGGTTGGTTGCGATAATAATTAGATTTATGGACTAAATATGGTAATAAATCAAATTAGGTACAGTTTGAATCTATTCACAAAGGGAAAGCTAGTTATATTGAAGATGTATATACGTATAGACATATTGACGGGCCGGTTGGCGTGGTTGGTCACACTGCCTATCACGTCGCAGGTCATGGGTTCGATTCCCATCCAAGACACACATTTGTGTGCATGAACATGTCTGTTTGTCCTGAGTCTGGGTGTAATTATCTATTTAAGTATGTATTTACAAAAAAAAAGTAGTATATGTAGTATATGAGTCATCTGGTTTCCATATTACAAGCTTTGCTTAGTTTGGGATCAGATAGCCGTGTGTGAAAAATGTCCGAGGAAAAAAAAACAATATTATGTTTACCTGGTCTATATTATAAAAAATATTTAAAATACTTAGGTTAAGTCATGTATGACTTTTTAAACTCTAACTCAAAACTCATTTAAGATGAGGGAGTCGGATAGAAACTCAGCAAAGCAATGTTTTGTCTTCTATTTGATACTTCGCCAGTGGATGCAAATATAGAAAAAAGTTTCTACAATCATGTTTTTTTTTCCATTTGTAATGAGCTAACTTATAGTAGGCATTTTTTTATATATTTCACCAAACGCAGGTGCAATGTATGCCGACCCGATTATAACTTGACGGTTATAATCGGGGGTCATAATTGGGGGTTGGGCGATTAGTGTTTTAAAAGACACAATTAAACGAATTGAGCTTTATTTTTTGTACTCGTATAATTCAAACAAGAATGTGCGCAAACCACAAGGGCCGCGACAATTTGGGTTCAAAATAAATTTGAAACGATGTTAAAGTAGATAATGACTGGCAACAGATTCTCCGAAATAAAGAACAACATAAGCAGGACTTACCAATGTTTAGGTCGTCATATCCTGCAGCGCGTTCATCTTATTCTTGTTACCAGCCGGTTCAGTTTTACGCCAAAGAATTCTTAAATGTACACGCAGGTGAGATGAAAATAATTAATTTTTCGGTGCTTTTATCTGTGTCGATTTTTTCTTAGAATCACGTTTCTCCTTGTTTTGGCTGTCACTGAATGACATTTAAATGTTTCCTTTTATTTTTTCTACATGAGTGACGTTGGTCAATTCATTTACACACCGTGCAGAAATAGGCTACTTAGGTCACGGAAAAGCGTGCGTAAAGTGCGGGTTTAGGTCACACTGTGCTATAAAAAATAATAGTCCGCTATCTTAGGTGGTTCGCCATGTTGGATTTAGAATGACGTCACACAGCTGCGTGTATATAAAATTTCAGCTCAATCGGTTAAAGATATCTGCTTCAAAATTGAGTTGCAAGATTCCCTCCAGAAAAACATACATACATTGCAAGTTAATATAAAGCTTGTAATAGGTAAGTTACATCGTTCCACGGAACTGAAATGAAAATTAAAGGTTGATTCATTATAAAGACACTGTACGTAACAGACTCGTAACAGCGGCGATGAAAGCTCAGTGACACTGACGTCGGATACCGCGGCGAAGGTCGTGGGTTCGAATCCTACAATGAGCTTGAGCTTTCGGTCATGGAAAACATCGTGAGGAAACCACGGCACGGTGGTAGGGTACTTTGTAGTACTCGACTGGCTGGGTACCACCCTCAAGCTGTCTGTCGCCATGTACCTGTTGGCGCCTTGCGGCAATTGCACTTGAGAGCCAGTGTTTAAGGCGGTCACTTGCCATCAGGTGACCCGCCTGCCTCGTTGTCACTTGTGGCATAAAAAACAGCACAAAGATAAAAAATATTCTTACATATGGGCGGATTTAAATACATGGCGAGTGAGCGGTTCGTGTCTGTCCTGTTACGAGTCTACCAGGTACGGTGTCTGAAGATGTGAACGAACCCTAACAAAAAGATCAATTAGTACTAGTAAACATATGTACGTATCAAATCCTCCTTTCTTAGCCGTAGTCGGAACAAATTTTTGTTTCCCGTCGTACAAAAAACAATATTTCTTTTAGTATACTCAAACTATCATATTATCAATTTATGCCTTTTGCGGTTGAGACCATGGGTCCGTGGGGGTGTGAAGCTCGTAGTTTCGCAAATATTTTATGTAAAAAATTAATCGAGAACTCGGGTGACCGGCGGGCGGGGAGCTTTTTCCACCAACGCATCAGCTTGGCCATCCAAATAGGAAACGCTGCCAGCCTTCTGGGAACCTTGCCGATCGGCAGCAGCGGCAGCCTCGAAGAAGTTTTTTATATATTATAGTTGTACATTTGCTTGTATATTTTGTACATTTGTTGTAAATAAAATAATTATATTATCATAGAACTATCATATTATATGATAAATATATTTGTTTGTGTATTTACAGTCTCAAGAACGATCGAGTCCAATACAATTCTCATCATGCCCTGAACGCATTTGCTGAGAACTCGTTTCAAATCTATTTACCTACTCCGCAAACAAAATGGCTCGTACACTCAACTGTTTATAGAACAACATTGCGACCTATTTCCTTTCATTGTATTAGGTGAACTCCATTTTATTTTATTACCCATACGTACGTAGATCAAAGGTTAGATGCAATGCATTGTTTAGAGAACAAATAAGTTTTTCTAAATGAAGTATGCTTCTATTTCTGACATCTTACTAAAATTTTGGCAACACAATCTACTATCAAATATTTATCTATGTCTGTGTCAGATTTTCCTATAGTTATATTGTTTAAAAATTACAAGGACTTAAAAACTGAAGTAAAAAGTAAAGCTTCTACACCGTATTTTTTTTTGTAGCAAACTGTAGTTAATCTTGCTGATGGCGGCGTCGTGTGGCAGCACTTCCCTATAACATGTCGAGGAGGGCGATGGCTGCCACACGCGTCATACTTGTGATCAGGTGCTGCTTGTGGGGGCTGGTCTGTACGAGTTTGTTATTTACTAAGTCACTCGTAACTAATCTCTTTTGGCAGCCATATTCGCAAATATTATCAGTGAGACTGGATAAATAAATAGATCATAATTAAATGTATAGATCGAAGCATTTATACGATTAATAGAATAGCTGAGTTTATTCTTAGCAAAAGCGATGATAGCTCAGTGGTAGTGACGTCGGATACCGCGGCGAAGGTCGTGGGTTCGAATCCTACAACGGGCTTGAACTTTCGGTGAAGGAAAACATCGTGAGGAAACCATAGCACGGTGGTAGGGTACTTTGTAGTACTCGACTGGCTGGCTACCACCCTCAAGTTGAAAATCTGTCGCCAAGCAACTATCGGTGTGTTCCGACAGCTCCACTTGAGAGCCAGTTCCCATCTAGGCTTTGTGTGCTTACCACATTCGGCCACATCACTTACCATGGTGAGATTCTAGTCAAACACAAGCTTATCCAGAATTTAAAAAACAGTGACCTGTCTGATTTTTCAGAGTTCTGGAATAAAAACATAACATTATTATGCCCCTAACACATAACATAAACAAAACAGTTAACTACAATATTATTCTTTTGTTGGCGGCAAGTGGCGTGGTCGCGTGAGCTAAGTCACTTAGTGCGACCGCTCACGGGAAACTTTCCGACAGCCCGCCGACGTCGGGGCTTGATTGATGTTAGCTGGTGTTTGTAAAAGTAAACTTAAAATTTTACCTTAAGTAAAATTTATAGATTTTAGCCAGTTTTACTTTCAACCGGCATATTTCCTGCTTTCCTAAACAATTTATGGCTTTGAAAAAATCATCGTCTTACTAGTATAAAACATATTTTAAGTAAAAATCATCGAATATATTATAATTTATCGTTTTTTGATTTGATATTACAATTCAAACCACAAAAGTAGATGTTTTAATGATGCATATTTATGACCATATAGGTACATAGGTACACTGTCCTTTTGTCATATAATAAACTAGCTGTTCCGCACGGTTTCACCCGCGATCCCGAGGGATCTTATCGTTTCCCGGGATAAAAAGTAGCCTATGTGCTATTCCAGACTATAACCTATCTTCCTGCCAAATGAGTAACAAACATCCAAACTTTCACATTTATAATATTACTAGTTTTCCGCCCCACGGTTTCACCCGCGTTCCTGAGGGATCTTATATTTTCCCGGGATAAAAGTATCCTATATGTTATCCTAGTATATGATCTACCTTTGTACCAAGTTTCATCAAAATCCATCCAGCAGTTATTGCGTGAAAGAGTAACAAACATCTTCACATACATCTTCACACACATCCAAATATACTTTCACATTTATAATATTTGTAGGATAGGATAGGATTAGTAGGATAGTAGGATAGGATATAGTAAGAATTTATATGTCAGTTAACATCTCTATTCTTCAACTTTGGGATTGACGAAAAGATCGGCGGATCCGGATCTATTAGATTTCATACGTCATTCTAAAAAAACTCAATCTTTAAGTATGCTGTAGTAAGTAGTGATTAAAAAAATGCAAGCAAATATTATGAGCTCCAAACGAAACGTCTACAAATATTATGAGCTCCAAACGAAACGTCTACAAATATTATGAGCTCCAAACGAAACGTCTACAAATATTATGAGCTCCAAACGAAACGTCTACAAATATTATGAGCTCCAAACGAAACGTCTACAAATATTATGAGCTCCAAACGAAACGTCTACAAATTCTTTTGTACCTCCACAATACTCCACATATTTTTATTACCGTCCATTATATTTTATATTCGCAACAAAAATGTTTTTGTATTTTTAAATGTAAATCCCATTCGTGTCTGATGGTCTTAATATATTTTAAACGTTTATTTTTTAAATTTTTATATGTATTATTTCTACTTTTGAAAGCAGAATTATAATGGTTTCATAACATGTTCATACTCGGACAATTTCAGAATTTTGAATCTACGACTTTCGCAGTTTATTTTTATAGAACCTTAAATTTTACGTGACTGTTATTTTAAAATAGTAAAACTGTAGGAATTCTTAAATAAAATGTGATTAGAAATAAAAGTTACAATGTAAAAAAGTATATATGTATGTATGTATAAAAGTTACAATAATTTATTATTTAATTTGGGGGTTAAAGAAACTTTATTCTCAAAAAGAATTTACATTCACTTAATATGAGAACTTAAAAAAACTAATTAGGTACTAAAACTATTGATAGTATGCGAGAATACTAAATTATATAGAGATTATTTTACGGTTTAAAGTTTAAGATACTTTCAATATAACCTTTAAATGTAGCTTTATTTGAACCGTCGAGTTGAGCTGTGAAAATAATGCTACTTTATTTACGGCAAATACATCCGTCGCTACACATCTTTGGTGGAACAGCACCCTTATAAAATGTTTCTCGCGTAAATTTGATGTTGACTGTACGTAAAAGCTGTTTGGTTTAATTTGATGAAATACCCGCCCTTCTCCCAACTCCTTGAGTACTTTTCAATTGAATATATTATTGCTTCATTTGCTTCAAATTTCAACCTTATGATGTTATTTTAACGTATAATTTATGTAAGGGAGCTTATAATGGGTCCCCGTGACAGTTGACAGTAGGCATAGTCAAGCCACTAAAAGCTTTCAACTACTTTCAGGTTCTGGAATTAATTTAAGTATTTAAAATATTTATGACAGGTTTTACCTTGGATCACATAAATTGTGTGTGAAAATTAATTAAAATCTGCTCAAATTACTATTTAAAGAAAAAAATAATTAAGGATCAGTTTACACCGAGACGCGACGCTGCGCACACATTTTAATAGACTCGAAATATAACTCTATTTACTGTACTAAAAGATACACATTTCATTGTGAGAATACAAAATACGTTGCACCATGCAGCGCTGCGGCCTCTTCCAGTATCGTCGCGTCGACTTCTAGTCGTGGAAGATCAGAATATCCACAAACATTCCTAGATCAAAAAACTTGAGAGGTGTCAAGGGACACCCGGATGGAACGAAGTTATATGAGTTATATAAGTCGAGAGAGTATATATATAAAAAAATAAAAAAACATTTCTATTTATATATATATATATAAATAGAAATGAAAATATCTGGCTTGCTTTCTATAAGAGAGAGAGACAGACAGAGAAACATGCGCACGCCGCACAGCTTAATAAACATATATAAGTATAATAAACATAGTGACATAAAAAAGTGTCGGTGCCAATTTTTCGTAAGAATTTTTTCCGTCTAGCCCCCTTTCACAACGCGCGATAAGGAACTTCGTTCCAAAAAAAATATTTTCCGGTTTCAAAACGCACAGTCGCTCCACATAAAAAGTTTTCACACTGAGCACAAAAAGTGACACTCATCCAAACAAAATTGCCAAAATAATCCATATGAAAAAGTAACAAAAACGTTAGACCGGGTGGGCGCTGTAACGCGCTCGTGTGAAGGAAAATCAAATAAAAGATAGTAGCGTCAGTACGACGGGCTCGGGAATACTCGGGATACGCCGACATTTCCGAGTGTCGCACTTTAGGGTAGAAATGTTTCGTAAATTATAATATTGAACGATGAAAACTGCTCGTGATTTCCTTACTCTGTTTGGCACTTAATGGAATGCGTTTTTTTAGGTTTTTTATAATATTAAATAAGCGATATATATACCTATTATGGCTGTTAATTTGAAATTAGAACAGTTGTTGTATGGACTTATCAGACGAATTGCTTATTCGGAAAAGGACGTTTCATTATGAACAACGAAGTTTTATATCAGAGAGGTATCGAATTATTTTTACCTTATTTTCCTATAATGGAAAATCAGAGCATTTGAATCAAAATAAAAAAAAATCAGATTCAAGTTAGGGTTGAACAGTTTTATTTCGAAATTCAAAATCAAATGAAACTCGTGGAATATGTTGGTTACGTGCCACTGCTGGGATATCGATGTTTCAGACGTTAATGCATTAGGGTTGGCACTACCGAATAAAATATTACTTCTTTTTTTTTTCTTAAAAAAATTTCCAGGGTTGAAATTTCCATGTCAATTTGAGCAAAGCCACACAGAATTACTTTCACATGAGTACTATTAGTATAGATAGATATTCCTTATCTTAAATGTATGGCTAGATTGTATGAATGGTAAGAATGTAAACAACTTAGGAACAAGAAGGGTAGATGATCCTTTTCTAAAATTAGACTAATATAATAATTTTTCTATTCCAGGTAAGGACGATACCTTTTATCGCGTGGGATGGACAAAATGACGGGATACAAAAGCCGAATATTGACATTTCATGGAGACATATTGGGTAAAGTATTGTAATAAATTAAGAGCTTTCATTAAGAAATTACATTGAAATTAATAGCTATTTATTATTTCCTGATTTGTTGGTCAACTACAATTTTTGGAGCGCTTCCTACATGGCGTAATAGGTAAAAAAAACACTTTCAATGAACACCAATTCTTGCAATAAAATAGTCATGACTTTTTAGCGGGAACTTGCTAAGTGACGTTTAATTTTCGTTTTACTTTCATTAAATTCGTATTTTGAGTTTTATTGAATAATATCGGTGTGTTTCGTCCAATAAAAATCAATCTAAGTGCACAAGTGAAGCGAAATTAAATGAATGCGTGTATCGTGACTTTTCAGGTTGTCCCAAAAAGTCCGTGAAAAGTTTTAGTGGAACAGCCGCCAATTTCACTAAAACCAGACTGGACTTGAATGGACAAGGACTAGACTTTACAGTGAATGTGACAATATAACGTGACTAACATAAAAGAAGAATAATTAAAATAAAGAAATGGCTTAAAGGTTTAGATACCAAGCCAAAAACCTTTTATAAAAAATAATCCACATAAAAGCAACTCTATTAATGTAGCGACAAAAATGCTTGAAAATAAATTAAAAGTGAATATTCAAAGCAGTTGTAAACATTAAAGCACATAGGGTGTTGTGGCATTACAACTCTGCTAATTACCGGCAGCGCGCTGATACGTCATGTAATTGTTACAGTCTACGCTGCTGGCAGCCCTAACCACACCCGCATAAAGGGTTGGCACAGTTGAAAACATGTTATTATATTTAGTACTAGCTGTCCCGGCAGACCTTGTTCTGCCCTATTTCTCTAAAACGCGTCTTTGTTTTGTTTCGATTGACGTCAAATGTTTGACAGCAGGGTGTTTGTATGGGAAAAATAAAAGGGCGGTTTTTAGGGTTTTCCCGGCAATTATTAGAATTGTTCTTGCCGTAAAAACCATCCTTGGACTTCAACGAACATTTTAAAAAAAGAATTGGCCAAATTGGTCCGGGCGTTGTTGAGTTATGCGGTTACCAACACATTTTGCGATTCATTTTTATATTATAGAGATTTATAAATAACTCTTCTCATAGTAAAAATGGATACCAAATTATTGCTACGGTTTTTGAGTAGCAATTGAGTGACGTAGTTGTAACACACTCATATCACACTACAGGTCGTAGGTTCGATTCCTTTGTCCTGAGTCTGGCGTAAGGTCTTATCTTTTCCCGGGATAAGCTACTGTAATATAAGCCTATGACACTCAAAAATAACGTGGCTTTCTATTGGCACAATAATTTTGGAAATCGGTTCAATAGATCTGGATCTATTACCCCCTACAACCTCACAAACTTTTCGTCTTTATAATATTAGTATAGATGGAGTAGGTATTTGGGATATGATTTGGGAGTGAAAAATTTCACACGATATATAAGGATATTAATAATTTCTCAGTTAAATCCTAAGATACTAGAAATGTTACTGTAAATCAGCTTGGAACAGATGCATTCATGAATAACATGTTATTTTTACGTTGGCAACCTTGCAAAAGATGCATCTAAATTTTGCCGCGTCGAGCGCTGAGCGCCAAATGCACTCAGCTATGTAAGCCTGGGTAAGTGGCTTTGCCTGATATCCTACAGCTCGCTTCAATGTAGCTATGTAGCGCTTTACGCTGGATTTATTATGAACCTCACCGGATTTGTAGATACTTTGCTGATATGCTAGTGAATTTAAAATGTTTGAGGTTACTTTTTTGTTTCGCGTTTGTGGATTTGAAAGGAGTTTGTTTGTTTTGTGTTGACAAGCAGTTAGGGGAATTACCGATTACTATTTATTGTATTCGGGTAGTATCACCCTAGACAACTGTCAAAGCAGCATCAAATTTGTATTGAGTTTCACGAATTGTTCGCGTGGAATTCGATTATCGGCGTCCCCTTGCATGCAATGTTTTAAAAATTATCTCGCTAGAACCAAACTCAAAGTAACAAAGTAAAATAAATGAACTCATTATAATCTTAAAACAAGTTTCACAAACTTTCAAAAATATAGTTTCATTTAAATTATTTGAATAGTCTGTGGGGCCAACAATCGATTCAAATGCGTTCGGGTCATGACTTTTATTTAACTAACTTCTAAATGGCCCAATGGCAATACATTGCCCCTTTCAGTTAGATAATTACAGACAAAAAAATATTACGAATAATCAATACACTCAATGAAAAAAAAAATATAACAATAAAAAAAAAGGAAAATAAATTTAAAAGAAATTCACAGTAAAATATAATTGCCTTGAGTTTTTTGTCGGAATCTTGTCAGTTTGTGTATTCCAAACTGGTGGTAGAGTCAATTGTAACGTTCATAAGTGTCTTAACAGGGACTAAACTGAATAAATGAGTTTTGACTTTGAGTTATGATATATTTCGCCGATATTCAGAGCACTTTTGTGTTTCATTTGACAATTAGAATTTTTTTTATTGACGTAACCATCGTTTCGCCAACATCACCAAGTAAACCCCCGGGTAGAGATTTTTATTTATTTACATAACCATCGTTTCATCAACGTCACCAAGCTAACGCGATAAACCTCCGGATAGAGATAAGAGATATTTCGAATAATAGACATATTAGTCTTAACAAGCTAAGATCTGTGGTACCTATTAAGAGAATATCACCAGTTCGCCTTTAAGGCATTGTAATAAGGTGTACAACACATTAGCAATCCCCTGGTATTGCCAATGTCTATAGGCGACGGTTGTCACTTACCATCAGGTGACCCGCCTGCCTCGTTATCACTTGTGACATAAAAAAAAAATAAAAAAAAAAAGATGGAAATACCTTGTCGTGTCATCAATACGGATCCGCCATAAAAAATAACACGCAATATAAAGAGCAAAAACTGAGACTTAATAATCATTTGCGACATGAATCCTACTAATCCTTACTAATATTATAAATGTTAATGTTTGGATGTTTGTTTCTCATTTACGCCAGAACGGCTGAATGAATCTGGATGAAATTTGGCATGGAGATAGATTATGGTCTGGAATAGCACATAGGCTTTTTATCCCGAGAAAAGTTAGGATCCCTCGGGAATGCGGGTGAAACCGCGCGGAACAGCTAGTAATGTTTTATATACGTGAAATGAAATACGTGTTTTTGAAAAGAGTAATTTCTGAGTTTATTGCCGGCTCTTCTCAGCAAAAACAACCTTCCGAACCGAGCATTTAGAGTCTGACTATTCATAAGTGCCTGTGAAGGCCTATTTGGATGAATAAACAATTTCATTTCATTTCATGAACAACTCTCACACACACAGTAGGTACACTACACACATTTTATTTAATTAAATTAAATTTTTTTTATACTTAAGATAGTATTTTGTTTTTGCTTTTCTTTTCTTGTTTTTTCTTTTTCTCTTTTGTTAATCCTACTGTTGTGTTGTGATGAGATGATTAAATATATTATTATTATTTTTATTTTTTATTTTAGAGTTCTCCTATTTCTAGCGTATCTACATTATTATTTATTATTATTATTATATGTAGGTAAAATTATAGCAGGTAGTTGACGAATCAAATCAGCTTCTTTTTATATAGATGTCAAAACGTTTATACTATTAAATGTAGGTAACTAATGCGGGTTATAATTTTTTATGTATTTTTGTATTAGTTTAAGAATAAAATTGTTAAACATTTGAAAAAAAATGCCAGTAGTCAGATGGTCCAAAAATATTTAAAAAATGTAATCTTGCTGAGTTTCTTGCCAGTTCTTCTCAGTTGAAGGCTGACTTCCGAACCGGTGGTAACTTCTGTAATTCGACCTTCATAAGTGCCCTTCTAGGGCCTAAACTCAATAAATGGTTTTGACTTTGAAACCTTAGTTAGAAGTAGTTATAATAAACTAAAACTAAAACCATAGATAATAAATAGGATTTTTTCTGGGCAAGCGTGCTCTATTTGATCTTCGTCATTGTCTTTTTAAATAGATCAGTCAAACGGTTTGCATCAAAACTTAGATTTAGTTATCTAAAGTTTGAGTACCGTAGTACAGAATTCCTTCTTATTAAAGCACTAGGTCACCTAGGTCACCTAGGTCACCTAGGTCACCTAGGTGATGGTATCAGTGATCTTTGTTTGTTCTATTGAGTTGGGTACCTACTGACTGAATCCTACGTCTGCTCTGGTAATCTGATAAATTAGGAGCCTGGATTGTGTGCTTTGTTGTATAAATCTAGATCGTGGAATTTTTAAAACTTTATTTAATAGATTGAAAGAAACTGCCCTTTTGTATGTAGTTTTCGAACTGCCTATTTTTTTTTTATTCTGGATAAGCTTGTGCTTGACCACAATCTCACGGTAAGTGATGATGTGGCTGAAGGTGGTAAGCACACCTAGCTTAGTTCATAGTTCATAGTTCTTTATTGGCAACAGCAAGTTACAAGTCATAAAATTACAATTTCAAAAAAAAAAAAATATATATAATCACATTGTACGAATACAATAATCAACCAACATACTACTAATAATATTAATAAATACTAATAAAAATAAAAAATTGTATTAAGCCGATCTGTGTCAAAATATACCAATTAGTTAATCATATCGTCAAATTTATAAAATGCCTGCTCAACCAGCCAGTTTTTCAATTTAACTTTAAATAATGGCCTAGAGGAAGCATCCAGAATTTTATCTGGCAGCCGGTTATAGACCGCCGGCGCCATCACGTGCACTAGCTTAGACGTCTTAGTAAGTCGCAGCGGGACAGCTCGCAGTCTGTGCCTATACCGTGCGCCGGACCCATACCTATCTCCGAGCCTCGAGTACTGGTCGAGGTTATCTCTCGCGTACAACGCTGCCTGAAAGCACACCAGCGATGGGACCGTTAGTATCTTCATGGTCCGAAACAATGCTAGTGCAGAAGTTTCTTGTGGCACTCGCGCTACGGCTCTCACTGCTCTCTTTTGCATTCGGAAGACACGCTCCCAATCAGCAGCACGTCCCCAGAGCTCGATGCCATATTGTATCAGGGAGTGCACAGATGCGAAGTAGCAGTTTCGGACCATACTGTGGGGCAGTATTGCAGATACGCGCCACAATGCAAAACAGGCACGACCAATCCTATCACAGAGATTGTCAATGTGACCTTCCCACGTAAGCCCGCTATCAAGGATAAAACCTAGAAAAATAAATGTGGTAGTTTTTACCTGGTCTATTTCAACATTCCCGACTTTCACCTCGAGGGGATTATATGTGCGACCTGACAGGCTGAAATGGATGAAATGGGTTTTGGTCGTGTTCAGAATTAATCCGTTGACTCTAAACCACTCACTTAGGTCACGTGCCACGTGACAGAGTTTCCGCTCCAGTTGGTCTGTTGATGGGGCAGTCACAATTGCGGCGACATCATCAGCATACATCAGTATGTGGGCTTCACGAATATGTTCAGGCAAGTCGTTGAGAAGGATAGTGAACATTATGTTAGATAGTGATGAGCCCTGTGCTACTCCAATTACTGTTTCAAGCGGCTGCGATTTCACTGAACCCCGATTTCCTACGACCACCTGATGTCGATTTGTCATAAAGTCAACCATTAGCTTGAGTGCAGGTCCATCGACACCATAATACTTCATTTTCCCGGCCAACACTTTATGATCAGCGACGTCGAAGGCCTTGGAGAGGTCACAAAAAATAACTGCGACTTGTTGGTTACTCTCGCGAGCCTCTAGTATTCGTCGAATCACTTCCCTAGCTAAAGAGGTGGTCGAGCGCCCTTTTCGGTATGCATACTGCCTATCACTCAAGGACTCACTCTCTGTCAAGAATTCGGTAAGTCGAGTGCTTATGCCATGTTCGAAGATTTTGGCTACGGCTGGAATTATTGAGACTGGTCTGTAGCTATTTATTTTTCCTCCTGCTTACCTTTTCCCTTATACAAAGGGGAGACCCTGACTTGTTTTAAAGCAAGGGGATATTTACCTGCTTTACTGCAGATATTATATAGACAGGAAAAGATGTGTGCCAACGGTCCGGCTGCAGGGTACAGCAATGCGATCGATATGTCATACATATCTTTCGATTTTTTATGCGCAACTCCAGTTGTAAGAATCCTGAAAACCTCGGGTGCACTAAACGGTCTAATCCTGAGGGCACGATCCGCTGGTGGTCTCGTCGACGCCAGCGGGAACTTAGATGGGAACTCTCAAGTGCAGCTGTCGGAACACACCGATAGGTGCTCGACGACAGATTTTCAACTTTTAGGGTGGTAGCCAGCCAGTCCGGTACTACAAAGTACCCTACCTCCGAGCTATGGTTTCCTCACCTATGTTTTCCTTCACTGAAAGCTCAAGCTCATTGTAGGAATCGAACATGATTCGAACGCACGACCTTCACCGCGGTATCCGACGTCACCACCACTGAGCTATCATCGCCTTAAAAATAATAATCTGAAAATGTATCGGGTTGTTTTCAGCTGAAGGCTGACTTCTAAGTAGGTGGTAACTTCTGTAGCTCGACCTTCATAAAGTCCTAAGGCCTAAACTGAATCTATTCAGGGTTTTTTATTTGCAAAATTTCATCATATTCGTTCAGCCGCTTCATTAAGTGTCAAACATTTAAACTTTCATATGGTAGCAAAATCCTTTTCTAAATTATAGGCTATTATTATCTGTGTGCAAAATTTCATGTGTTCATGAACGTGTCTGTATGTCTGGGTGTTTCTTGCTTTTTATCTTAAGATTATTTAAAACAACTTACTGAAAACCTAAAACGGGATGTATTGTGATAAAACCTAACAATATTATTTCAATAAATTGGTGGGAATAAAAAAAATATGTTTTCATTTTATCTTTCCTTAAATGTCCTGGCTTAAGCAAAGACGTCCTTAAAGATATAGCGATAAGATTACAGTGAGAATTAATTCGGCCGCTATCTCGGGTCTTGACCTTCACAGAGGCCTGTTATAAAGAAAAAAAAAGTGTCATCATTAAGGTGAAATCGCGCTGTGGAGCTGCTTTTCTTTAACGTTTATCATAATGAAAATTCGTAGAGAAGTCGTTGATATAAATTGAAAATAAGATTTTTTAAGATTAATTTTTAAAGTTATTTTTAAAAGCCATAAAACGTCAAATGTTAAGCTTTAAGCCGATATTGAAAGATTGGAATTAAAATACTAGATACAATGACATAATATCATTCAATACAACCTATTCTTGAGACTAGATTTTATGGGCCTAATCAATATAGGTTTACGTTTTTTTATAAAAAAAATCTTAATTTTTTCGTTTTTTGTAGCCATTATGTGAGATTCTTTGCATGCCATGGTTGCTTGGTTTAAGTGAAATTGGCGGCTGTTCCACTAAAACTTTTCACGGACTTTTTGGGACAACCTGAAAAGTAACGATACACGCTTTCATTTTACTTCACTCCACTCGTCCACTTAGATTGATCTTTATTGTACAAAACACCACCGACATTATTCAATAAAACTCACAATACACGAATTTCATGAAAATAAAACGAAAACTCTACGTAACTTCGCCAAAAAGTGAACGGAATACTTATTTGCCTACCCCAAAATCAGGTACAGTCATCAACAAACAACTTCGGCGACGCAAAATAATTTGATATTACATAGTACACGTAAGCACATAAAGTTTACGTTATAATTGAGCTCATTTACCCTCGATAAGACGAGCGAAGTAAAGGCGTGTGAGTGAGGTAATGGCGCTGCGGTCGCGTTCGCTCAGCGATATAGTCTCGCTTATATGTAAACTTGGGTTTGGGAATAATTGTCACGCATTTGTTAGTCTCTCTGCGGATAATACGTGATGTTATTGTTCAGGATAATCTAAAGAACACTGTGGCTCTATTAATTGTAAGTAGATTTCCAAAAATTTTACAGCTTCAAATATGTCTAATGTATAAGTGTATCTAGTGTTACAGTGTATATCTTGAGTATGTATTAATGTTTATACTTAGCATGTAGGTAGGTATATTTATTGGAACGAAGTTCCTTATCGCGCGTTGTGAAAGGGGGCTAGACGGAAAAAATTCTTACGACACTTTTTGTGTCACTGTCACTGTCACTGTCACTGTCGGTGACAGTTGTGTGTAGTAAGCTATTGTAAGGTGTGCGGCGTGCGCATGTTTCTCTGTCTGTCTCTCTCTCTCTCTCTCTTATAGAAAGCAAGCCAGATATTTTTATTTCTATTTATATATATATATATATAATATATATTTTTTATATATACATACTCTCTCGACTTATATAACTTCGTTCCATCCGGGTGTCCCTTGACACCTCTCAAGTTTTTATTTTTATAATAAAGCACCACCGTCCATATTAGTTCTCGTAACTCCTCTCCGTGCATAGTTGTCTGGAAGAGATCAAGACCGCCCATTGTTACACTAATTTGTTTAGTTCTAGTTTTTATGTTTTTCTTTGTCTGTGGTGTGTTTCAATAAAGAGTTTATTATTATTATGTCTATCCCTTTTCAATGTAGTAAGAAAGAAATAGGGCGAGATTTAATTAGTTCAGTTCGCTTTAGTTAGTTTAGTTTAATTATATCTTACCTATCTATCTCTCATGTGAAATCTATTAAAAAAACATCAACAACATGTCAGTATTTCAGCTGTATAATATTCAACATTTTCCCAACCGAGCCCTGAGGCAATCAGGCAACATGGCGCGTCCGAGTACGTAGGTACTTGTACCTAAGGATAATTGTATCACGTACCCGAGCGACGGACGACCCTCGAGCGTCTGTCCTGGACGCTACATCGCTTCCTAATGAAATATAGCCCCGATAATACTTTATACACATAGGCATAACTAAATTCCATAATTGGAAAGAAGTTATTTTTCGCAGCTTACAGTAGGGATGGCGGAAATCGTCACGTAAGAAAACAGCGTTATGCCAGTACCAGGGTATTAGAAGTTTAAAGGAGTAATTTGTTGATAGCATTAGTGAAAAGATGCAACCGATGCAACATATTATTAAGTATCAACCTGTCGACTAATTTTAAAAAGGAGTTAAATAAATAAATATCCTCGGACATTTTTCACACACGGCTATCTGATCCCAAAGTAAGCAGAGCTTGTACTATGGAAGCCAGATGACTGATATACTACATATACTATTTACTACACATACTACTACATTTTGTAAATACATACTTAAATAGATAATTACACCCAGACTCTGGACAAACAGACATGTTCATGCACACAAATGTGATAGGCAGTGTGTTAACCAACCACGCCAACCGGCCCGTCAAATTTTTTATAATTAATAATAAAAAAATAATAAAAGTTGTTAGCTTGTTGCTATGATACCGATTGTTAACGTTGCTTCAATTCATTGAAGACTATTGTTTACGTTCGCTCCTTCTACCTTTTTTATTTGTTCTGTGATTTTGCTATGGAACATAAATAATTGGAACGAAGTTCCTTATCGCGCGTTGTGAAAGGGGGCTAGACGGGAAAAAATCTTACGAAAAATTGACACGACACTTTTAGTGTCAGTGTCACTTTATTGTAAGCTGTGCGGCGTGCGCATGTTTCTCTGTCTGTCTCTCTCTCTCTCTCTTATAGAAAGCAAACCTCTCAAGTTTTTTTTAATTTGTTTTAAGGTATTAAGATATCAACAGATAGCCTAAACTTTTGGTAATTTGCATGGGGGCCTAAATATAAGATATAAGTTCAACGATTTTTATAACCATCAGCAGAATATATACTAGATATAAAGCAAGTAAAATGAAGAGTAGAGAGTACTTACAGCATCGATTAAACAAGGCATTGTGGTGCGTGTTCAAGAACAGATAAGCCAGTAATCCCGGTGAAGAATTGCCGCGTGTCTCGAGGTAAGGTGAGGTGATGTGATACAGTTTCAGCTGAATTTACCTTGTAAACGGGAAAAACAGGGGCTTTAAACTGTTGTAGATGTCAAGTAAATCGTGCTAAGTAAAATATACGGGTTGATTCTTATTTTACCAGAAATTTCAGCTCACAAATTCGTATTTCTGGCCATGTTATAATTTTTGAAGGTGTTGTTAATGTTCTTTTTTAGAAACAAACAAATCCCACTGATACTATAAATGTGAAAGTTTGGGTGGATGTTGGTTACTCAATCACGCAAAAACAGCTGAACGGATTTTGATGAAACTTAGCACACAGGTAGATCATATCCTGGAATAATACATAGGATACTTTTTATCCCGGGATAGGATAAGATCCCTCGGGAACGTGCGTGAAACCGCGGGGGACAGCTAGTTATACCTATAAAAATGAATAGTACAAATTAATACGAAAGTGTGTTGGTTTTTTCGTGTTTCACTCAGCAAGTTTCAGCGATTTCTGCATAGAGATCGTTAATGAATCGGAAGTTGACTGAGGCTCAAAAACCAAATAATTTATATAACTGATTTTATATAAACGTCATCACTCCGGTAACATATTTAAAAAAATAATTAAACAATGAACAAAAATATTTAAAAAATGTAATCTTGCAGAGTTTCTTGCCGGTTCTTCTCAGTTGAAGGCTGACTTCCGAACCGGTGGTAACTTCTATAATTCGACCTTCATAAGGGGCCTAAACTGAATAAATGGTTTGGACTTTGACTTTGACATAAAATAAAATAAAATATTATACAATATCGTGTAAGAGTACGCTGACAGCGCAGGGCCTGAAGCAGTAGGGCGCGAGGACATTGCTCTTTGTTCTTATTTCTAATACTTCCCAATAATATTTTGTATTCACGCTTTAACAACCAAACAATATATCATAAAAGATGCTATAAAATCTGAAATATCCAATATCTTCAAGTTCTGCAAACACTTTTGAATAATCGTTTCCAAAAATTAGGGTCCGCTTTCAAGCGAGCGTTGTTTGACGTCGTTTAACCAGCGCTCAAGTTTCTTTACAAACTTTCGGCTATAGGCTGTGTTCGCTGCCTCTTTGGTTGCGCTAGGGTTGTCAAACGAACAAAATTTAACAGCTTATAATAGCCGCAGAATCTTTTGTGATCGAGTTCGTCTTTTAAGATATTTTTATGGTACCAAAATACTGTTTTGGTGGTAATTTAGTTTCGAAACGTTTTTACTGAATATCGATGAAATGCTTATAAAGTTTTTTTGAAGTGAAAACTTCTTTAGCGGCTTTGTGCAAAAAGTGCAAGGGATGGGAAAAAAATGTTAAACACGTCAGGACACGTGACCTGATCGAAAATTCGTAAGACGGAGGGAGAGTAGACCGCCGGCGCAAGTTTTCAATTCTGTCGGAGTGCAACCTGTTGTTTTTTTTTATATTCAGTTCAGGTGCCCGGTTTGAGACTTAAATATTATATATAGGTAATAATTATGTATTAATATACTTAGCAGAAGTGAAGACCCTAACCAAATCTCGTTTAATTTATACTTTACGCGCTAACTTTTAACTCAAGACTTCAATTACTAAAGTAACGCCTTAAACATTTTTTTAATTAATGCAATACTTCAACTTGTAAACTTGTATCTTAAGAGCATAAAAATAAACTATTGTAAAATTAAATACTTCGTCAGCAGAGTTGCAAATAATAATAGCTTTTATTTTATTATCAAAACAAGTAAGTTTAGTTTAGTTTTAGATCCCATCTAGGCTTTGTGTGCTTAACACCTTCGGCCACATCATCATTTACCTTGGTGAGATTGTAGTCAAACGCAAGCTTATCAAGAAAAACTTGAGAGGTGTCAAGGGACACCCGGATGGAATGAAGTTATATAAGTTATATAAGTCGAGAGAGTATTATAAAAAAAAAAAAACATTTCTATTTATATATATAAATAGAAATGAAAATATCTGGCTTGCTTTCTATAAGAGAGAGAGAGAGAGACAGACAGAGAAACATGCGCACGCCGCACAGCTTACAATAGCTTACTATAGCAAAAAGTGTCGTGACAACTTTTCGTAAGAATTTTTTCAGTCTAGCCCACTTTCACAACGCGCGATAAGGAACTTCGTTCCAATAAAAAGAAGTAAGATTAAAATGATGTTATTTCGTAAACATTTTTGTAAAATTGTATTTCATTTATTTATGCTTAGATTCTGTTTCGATTGGCTGTTTAACAACCATAACATGTAACCAAAGGTAATTAGATCACAGCCTGGGGAAGATTTTCAACATGAGATATTAATCAGCAAGACGGGTACTGCAAAACTGCGTAGGCACTCGTACTTTGGTCTCCTTACCACCTTCGAAGAATGCTCAGCGAGTCAATTACGTTACATGAAAAATCTTTATTGAAACCGTTTTCTGATTATTATTTTACGTTCTAGTTACAACATAAACAATATCATTGCGAAATGAAACCACATTTGCCATTGTAATATTTCTATTTATTTGAACGTGACTGCAACAAAATTACGTAATCTGAGGGTAGTTGCAATAAATTTAATTATGCGTTTAATACGCACCATAGATACGGTATTACTTAAAAGATTCTACCCAATCTAGAGGGACGACTGACAACCAAAATGCAAATAGTTGAACTAATGAAATTATCCGGAACCGCAACGGCTGGAAGGGTACCGCGGGCATCGTCTGCAATCAGGGAGGAACGTCACAAAGGCAATCTATTCATTTAGAGCCGGATATCTTTGGTGTTCCAGGAAATCCGGGCAGCCTTTACGGAGTGCTTGAGAGAAATAAATTTATTCCCGCTCATATTAAACCACTAATTAAATTCTCTCTCTGACCTGTCTTACTTAATTATATTTTTCTTTGTATTATAAAGAGAAATGTTTTGAATTTCTGTATGTTTGTTTGTAATGGATAAACTCAAAAATACTTAAACGATTTTTAAAATTATTTTAGCTAGAGAGAGCATTATAAGCGAGTAACATGGGCAATATTCAACTTTAATTCCCTCGGGAGTGCGAGTGAAACCGCGGGGCGGAAAGCTGGTAATGATTACATGCTTTCCGCCTCACGGTTTTCTTTTATATAATTTTAAAGTGCATTCACATGATTGGTTGCGTCAACAAAATACGCGCAGTTGGGCCTCCCGATTAAACGCTAGGCAAAAGATAATAAAAAAAAAGCGGCTGTAATTTTACCCAATGACATTATTCCTTTTTTGGTGGGAACTTGCTAATTTACATTGGTTTTTTTTTTTTCATTAATTCGTGTTATTTTGATTTTTATTTAATAATATCGGTAGCGTTTTATCCTTTAAAATCTAAGGGCATCAGTGAAGTGAAATGAAAAGAATGAGTGTATCGCAGTTTTCAGGTTATCTCAAAATGTCTGTGAAAAGTTTTAGTAGAATGGCCGCCATTTTACTGAAACCATAGTCAGATCTATAGGCTTTGAGTGCTTCACTCCTCAGGTCACATCTCGCACCTTACCTACGTTCAGATTGTAATAAAAAAGCCGGCTATAATAAGAAATATAAGTACATTATTTTTCAATAAACATGGCAATATTACAAATAAGGTTTTTTTTTTCACGATGGCGGCGCGCGGCGCTCGAGGGCTACGTTTCCGATATTGGTTCATCGTAATGAAATCAATCCTCTCACCGGAGATATTTCCGACCTGATTGCGCCTTATACCACTTTCCCGCAGATATCTACGCAATATCACCGAATAACTCGTATTTCATCACTCTGTTCATGCGAGCGTGATAATGTTATATGTAGCTATCTACTTTATTTTAAATTGAATCATAATACAATAAACCTTAAGTCGAAATTCTCAACACGGCAAACGAATTGCCAAATTATTTTACATAACAAAAGAAGTGAATCTGTCGACAAGAAACACATTGACAACCTCTTTGGTATTGCTAATGGACACTTTCCATCAGTTGATGTTGAAGCCTGCATGTCAGTCTTAAAAAAGAAAAAAGTATTGATGTTTTTATAAAAGACGTTTGTTACTCTTTCACTCAAAAACTGTTGTACGGATTTTGATGAAACTTGGCACACAGGTAGATAATAACCTGGAATAAAACAAAGGATACTTTTTAACCCGGGAAAAGATAAGATATCTCCGGAACGCGGGTGAAACCGGGGTGACAGACAGCTAGTTCTATATAAAGTCGTAAGTTATCGTAATATCTCTATGGTACAGTCTACCAAAAACAAGTTCATAAACTCCCATTAAAGTAACTAAGTAGAGATCATCAAATAAAAAAGTTTGCATATCAAGATAACTTGGATGGAGACGATCATAAAAACTATATTGGTTCTAAAACTGTTACTAAGTAGATAGTATAGAACTGAACTTACAAACTAGAGTCTAGGGTTCCGTAGAAAATACAAGCTTACAGTTTCGTCATACATATCCGTCCGTCTGTTCGTCTGTATGCTAATTTACTAAACTATAAACTTAAGAATAAAACCACACTTATCCCCAAACTTTTAATTATTATTATTTTTCTTAATTTGGGAGTGTCGTTGAGTGTCTTTCCTTCAATTTATTTGGATATCAACTGTTTAGAAAATTTGAAGGTTTAAAGTTAAAAAAAAACTTTCAGGAAACGAACTTTGGAACTCTTATGGAATGCATGCATAGTCCTACGAGTAGATGCACGAGGTCAATTTTACGATGGAGTTTTATCATTCCAATAGGCTGTTACACCGGAGATGGGATTGAGTAATAAAATCAAACCAGAGGTGTACGCTATCTAACCAATTTGAGGTTATTCATTTTACATTTTACGATACGACTACGATTTCTTTTAAAGCATTTTTTTTTTGTTTTATCACAGAAATGGAGTCTGAAGATTTTTTCTGTTTTTTAGATAATGTTGTTTTTTTTTTCTAATATAGCAACAAATTCATGGTTTTCGGATTTTTCCTATACTTGTACTACATGACATTGCTTATTGCCAAATTTCATGGTTCTAGGTGAAAAACCCTATGAATTTTGATTCCCTTGAGAGAGTCAAAATATAATATTTTTGCGGCATAAACGGCCGAAATTATATTTTTTCCAACCTACCGCAAAAATTATTTTTATGGTGCATATTTAGACGTAACATTCTATGTATTTAATACAATTGAATAAAATCTCAAAGTATGAATGCTACAAATATGAAATACAGGTAAATTCCTAATAGGGACTAGTTATCCGTTAAGAAATAATTATAGAAAATTCAAGCCCTAAAACCTTCCCTCGGGAACGCGGAACAACTAGCAAAAACTCCATAAAATCTAGGTACTTTTGACCTTTAATAAAAAGAAGCTAATTTGATGTCAGTCAACATCCCTATCCTGTCACAAAACACAACATACGAAATTATAGGTTGAAAACAACTTTTTTTAAAAACAAGCTTTGGATTCAGAGTGACGTCACTTTATTTTTTGAGTTATTCTCAGCAAGCCCTTTCATTTGATACCCATATTGTAGGATTGCATTAAAAAATAATAGTCCGCTATTTTAGGTGTTCCGCCATGTTGGATTTAGAATGACGTCACACAGCTGACCATGCATTGTCATCCAAACTAAACGTGTATACAAAATTTCAGCTCAATCGGTTCAAGATATCAGCTTCAAAATTGAGTTGCAAGATTCACACCGGAAAAGCATACATACATTGCAAGTTAATATAAAGCTTGTAATAAAAAGGTCGTCGTCTGTAAAAGCCTTTACCTTTATCAAAGGTAGGCACCAGGTAAGATTTTAATACTCATAAAACATATTTGATACCTGCCATAACTTCTCTGTAAGCCGGCGACATTACCAGCCGTACGGGCCCGGGGCCTACCTTTGAAATATTATTGCCATTATATTAGCATCCTGAAATGAACCCTTAGGATTAACACTTGTGACTTATATTGGTTTGCGATAATGTGATGGAGTGTTGATTTATTTATTCCGTTTCTGATTATTATCGCTCTTTAAATTACACCTAGTTCAGTTGCTTTTCCTAAAATGGCTTACTTTTATTCTACTACGAATATAATCTTGGCATAATCATGCTAATATTATAAATGTGAAAGTTTTTACTGAAACTACCTAACTTGTTGCAGTCAGTTTCAAATAAAAATAAGCTCTAAGTAAATCAATAGTATTATTACAATAACAAAAATTCTAAATTTATCCTATTTTATATTTTAAGCGATGATAGCTCAGTGGCAGTCACGTTGGATACCGCCGCCAAGGTCGAAGGTTCGCATCCTACAATGAGCGTGAGCTTTCGGTGAAGGAATACATCGTGAGGAAACCATAGCACGGTAGGGTACTTTGTAGTACCCGACTGACTGGCTACCACCCTCAAGTTGAAAATCTGTCGCCAAGCAACTATGGATGTGTTCCGACAGCTGCACTTGAGAGCCAGTTACCATCTAGGCTTTGTATGCCACCATCGGGAACATCATCACTTACCATGGTGAGATTCTGGTCAAACACAAGCTTATCCAGAATAAAAACTGGTTGCAACAAGTTACGTAATTGACCTGCTGATGTACTAGACAGGTTTACAACTCACGTGCCTACGATAGAGGTAAAGTTGTCAGGTACCAAGTGGACTGTACGTATCTATCCCGCCCATTTCTCGTTTGACCCTTGTCAAACGAGAAAGTTCTGGGGTTATTTTTCACAAACTACTTCCGTACATGGATTGGGTAATTTGCAATGCATATTACATTAGTCAGGTCCGAAGTTTGTGACTTCATGTTAGGTTTATGGGGGTGAAAAGGTGAATTTAAATTTATGAACGGGCCGGTCAGCATTGTTTGTAAAATATACCTGTCAGGGTTTAATTGCCGTACAGCACAGACATTTGGTTCAGTCTGGGTGTAAAAAAGATGAATATAAAAAAAATTAAATGGCTTTAAGATCTAGAAACCAAGCCAAAAACCTTATATAAAAAAATATGTTTTACAGTATTTTTTGGTGTTTTAAACACAGATTATTGTGTACCTACTATTGTGTCCAGGCAACAAAATTACAACTATCAAAATAGCATCACCTGTCTACAAGTTTACAAGTGTGACGCCATTAAAAATAGATTCATAACAAACTCTATGAAAGGAATTGTCAAATAAACAACATTTTTATAGCGTAGTGTTGCTAGCTCCCCAATAACCCTGTTGTCTATCGAGTGACAGACAACACTGCAATATTTTGATGCGAAATTTAATTAAAGCCGACTGCCCGCGTCCGCTCCGAATACATTTGACCCAGTATCGACAATAGTGTTGTCAATTAATCGATAGGTGGAAACGATGAACGTACATAAACATGTCAAGGTAGTCGGTTCTTGATATTGGATATACAAATTTAGTTTAAGTATTAAATTGTTAAACATTTGAATTAAAAAAAAGTAAATATAGTCAGATGGTCCAAGAATATTTAAAAAATGTAACCTCGCTGAGTTTCTTGCCGGTTCTTCTCAGTTGTTGTCTGACTTCCGAACCGTTCCGTTCTGTAATTCGACCTTTATAAGTGTCCTCCTAGGGCCTAAGATTTTGACTTTAAATAAAAATACTGAAATAATTCTCCCATTAAAGTTTTATCTAGATTGTAGGTAAAGGCTTAAAATAGCCTTATTCACAATGAATACTATTTACATTGTATTTAGGTACAGTTTAGATACCAAAATGGTGTCTTTACTGATCACTAATTAGATAGATAGATAGATAATACTTTATTGTACACCAAAAAATTTCTTCCAGACAATCTTAGATGTTGAATCAATTAACATACCTATTCTTTAAGGTTTATAGCTTTAACTTTTTAATTAAAATAAAGTATCGATATATATTTATGAGACAACACTAGCACTGAGACAACAGTATTGGCATTGACTTTTTGGCGGGAACTTGCGAAGTGACGTTGTGTTTTCGTTTTATTTTCATTAAATTCGTGTATTTTGAGTTTTATTGAATAATTTCGGTGGTGTTTTGTCCAATAAAGATCAATCTAAGTGCACAAGTGAAGTGAAATGAAATGAAAGCGTGTATCGTGACTTTCCAGGTTGTCCCAAAAAGTCCATGAAATGTTTTAGTGGAATAGCCGCCAATTTCACTAAAATTAGACCCGACTTGTACGGACGAGGACTAGACTTTAAAGTGAAAGTGACAATAAAACGTGACTAAACATAAAAGATGAATATTTAAAATAAAGAAATGGCTTAAAGGTCTCGCTACCAAGCCAAAAATCTCTTTTAAAATTTAGTATTGGCATTAATGACAAATATACAGAATTGAATGATTCAGTAACCAAGTTCTCGGGAGTCTTCGTTTAATCAAATTAATTACAAGAGACGAAATTAAAACGAAATCTTGTTAAGTTTCCTCGAATACCTACGAATAAAATTTGTTCATGAAACAATAAGAGTGTTTTGCTGTAATAAAGTGAGCCTTATTAACAATATCAAATATAATTGAGCAATTAAAACATGATTATTAAGGATTTGAGAAAAAAACAACGTGTAATTTTAACTAGCCATGATTATGTAAATTATCTGAATACCCCTCAAGGCATTCGCGGTATACCTCGACAGCGGCATTTTTTGTATCAATAAAAAATATTAATATTCTGGAACATTCTTCACTCATTTTTCAACGTATTTAACATGAACTTCGTAGCAATGCTACGAACATTATTCCGTAGCTACGATAAATCTCGAGTACTGCGAAGCTCTACGAGAGTCGTAGCCGTTTCGTAGCAAACACTTTTGAACTTATAGTCTCGTAGTTTACATATTTCGTGAAATCTTTTTACAAAAATAAACATTTCTTTTTCATATTCCAGTTTTTCTAGAGTATAAAATAAACAAAGGTATTGCGTCATAATTTATTCATAAACGTGCCTCTTCATTTTGCTTCGTCATAAAGCACTCTCCAAAGTACACGTAGGTATATAAAATATAAAACTTGAATAAATTAATGTTATAGAGGGAAGGAAAACGTTTCACTATGTGCTAGGTTCACCCCACGGTTAAAGCCAGGTTTCTGGTAAAGAAATAGCTTGTCACTCTCCGGCGCATAGACTATCTCTAAGCAAAACTGACTGAAAATCAGTAACTGAGGTCGACTGACCTTGGTTGTATGCTGAGTCAGAAACTTTATTCGTGACATCATGCAACATCTTACATCGCACGGTTATTTTGTTTTTTTACTTTTTCTTATGCTTATTTCCTACATGTATTTTCATTTTTTGTAACATTTATATGTACTTTTTTTTCTGAATAAACTTGTGTTTCACCACAATCTCACCATGGTAAGTGATGATGTGGCCGATGGTGGTAAGCACACAAAGCCTAGATGGGAACTGGCTCTCAAGTGTAGCTGACGGAACACACCGATAGGTGCTTGGCGATAGATTTTCAAGTTGAGAGTGGTAGCCAGCCAGTCGGGTACTACAAAGTACCCTACCACCGTGGTATGGTTTCCTCACGATGTTTTCCTTCACCGAAAGCTCAAGCTCATTGTAGGATTCGAACCCACGACCTTCGCCGCGGTATCCGACGTCACTACCACTGAGCTATCATCGCCTTCATCACATTGACACACGCAACATCTGTAATAAAATCAATTTTCTTTCTTTCTTTCTTTCAAAAAATCACGTCATTAATTATGGCTTGAAAGAAGGATAAACTAGCAATTCGACGAAACACACTTTCGCATTCAGTTAATTACTTTAATAATCTTTCTAATATTATAAAGAGGAATGATTTCTATGTATGTAACGAATAAACTCAAAAACTACTGGGCTAACTTCAAATTTTATCCCGGGATAAGATAAGATCCCACGGGAACGCGGGTGAAACTGCGGAGGACATAGGTATTAATAGTTTAGCTTGTGTCACGTAAAACACGTAAATAATTAAAAAAATACAATTTAACCTTTCGTCAACAGTAGATATTATTTTAGTAAACCCCTCGCACTGGATCCCAGGAACAGAACAGCTCGCGGCATCCATTAAACGTCACAGCGAGTATTATTTTACTCAATTTATCCGCGCGCTCCGAAACAACGGCTTTATTAAAACGTTAACGATGAAAAAAAATGGTTTCATGTTGTAGCACACTAATACAGCGTTCTTGTGGCGGAACCGCTTTGTATATTTTTTTTTTATTTTTTTTGATAATGAATGTAACTGGCTCTCAAGTGCAGCTGCCGGAACACACCAACAGGTGCTTACCGACAAATTTTCAACTCGAGGGTGTTAGCCAGCTAGTCGAGTACTATAAAGTACCTACCCTACCGCCGTGCTGTGGTTTCTTTACGATGTTTTCCTTAACCAAAAGCTCAAGCACATTGTATGATCTAAATCCGCTATTATCTTCGCTCCGGTATCGGCTTTCAATACTCACTCAATACAATCACTAAGCTATCGTTGCCTAAAAAATCACATGCTGTGAAACATGTATTTCTACACAGCATGTCTGTGTGCTAATCACATTATTTTCCGTTGTTGACAAGAAAACTATCTGTCCCATTCAGGACAGACATTATTTTTACATGAACATGTCTGTTTGTCCTGAGTCTGGGTATCTTATACCTTTAAACGAGCAATTCTTGTATATATATATGTATGTATATAATCTGAATCTGGGAAACGGCTTCAACGATTTTTATGAAGTATGCAGGGGGTTTCGAAGGCGATAAATCGACCTAGCTAGGTTTCATTTTTAGAAAACGTCGTTTTATTCGTGTTTTTAGGCAATGAAAAACTGCTACAATATCATTAGAATACGAAGGTATATTTCGCTTCCATCTCCAAGATAACAATAGCTCAGCGGGAAATAGAGCAGACTCGTAACCAGAAGATACCCGGATCGAGTCCAAATGACTGTTTTTATCCCTCTTTTTTTTTCAAGTTCCTGCTTTTATGAGAAAAACTATTAAAATTTTACCAAAAAAAAAACGAACAAAGCTCGGTCACCCAGGTACTAATTATCTAATTAAGTACGAGTAAGTATTAAAAAAATGGATTTGTAGTACATCAGTTTTCTGGTTTATATAGCTTTCCTTAGTTTGTGATCAGATGGTAGTACCTATGTGTGGAATGTCCCAGAATATTTATTATGATTATTTTACTGCATTAAGATAATTTCATTTATACATTTTAAGATAGCGGTATTGTCTTCAAAAACCGTGCACTGGTGTGCAACTGTCATTGACTAGCAGTATATTGCCAGACATCGATATAGGTACCTATATCGATGTTGCCAGACTATTAGTCCGCTAATGAACCTGTGGGTATGTCGTGAAATTTACATCGGAAACGACCGGTGCGTAACGCGTTTATTACATTTTTACACGCCGTTAGATTAGTAATTTTCCTTTTCATTTTTTGGAAGAACATTGTGAAAAATACTCTCAGTTATCTTATTAGGGTACTACATTTAAACTAGCTCCAAAAACTTTTGGCAGAAATCAAAATGGATCCCTCAATCCAACTCACAAACTTATCCTAAATTAAGAGTGAGCAATGACTCCTAAAGAACGGGATTCAAAAGACGTCGAAATGTCATTACAAGTAAAGTTGTGGGAAACTTTGACGCCCCAATACTGCCTCGCTGAAGCCTGGCGAACGTGCCTCAGGCCTCAGGGAGTCTTCAATCATTTCACTGTCAAAACGAAGCCGTTTAATTTTGATTTAATAACGCAATTTCATTGAGAATCTCCTGCTTTTAAATTAGTTTTTTTAACCAAATTGCTTTATCGTTTTTTGCAGTGTTATAGTTTTTTGATGGGGTCTGTGCCTGTGGCGTGATTGTCACACACGCTACAGGCCGTAGGGTTGATTCCTACCCAAGGCATTTAGAGACGCCAAGAGAACTGACCTGTTGGTCTAATCTTAAAAAAAAAATATCATAAGTTGTAAAAGAGCGCCATTATCGCCAACAAACTGTAGTACAGTTTGGTGATTTTTGTTGTCAATGCAAGCTGTAGATTTTTTATTGTATAAATTGTTGAAAAAAAAAACGTGTCGCGTTGTTTGTCAGCGAAGAACTAATGAACCGATTTGAATGTTTGCAAACTGTGTCCAACTTGAGAGATAGGATACTTTTTATCAGGAGAAAAGAAAAGATCTCTCGGGAACATTTTTTGTCCTGGTTAGAATAGTGAATAAATATTATGTTCAAGCCACAGATTCTCATTCTGATTGAGTATTTTGTTGAATAAAAACAATTAAAGTTGTATAAGCTACATGTTGGTTTGAGTTGGGTTTTTAATTACCTAACCTTCAAACCTCAAAGGTTCTTTGATGGAATTTCAACTTACAGTTAACGACGTCTATCAGCGCCAATACCTTCACAAGATTTTTGATTTTCTTCTTTTTCGCCGTTTCTCAAATATTTATCAGCGAGACTAGATAAATAATAAACTCAAACTCAAAAAACTCAAAATGTTTTATTCAATTTTGGGACACTTAAGGAACACATATCGAACGTCTTATTGCTATTTTTAATGCTATTTTTACTGTTACCACCATTTCCAAATAAAGTCCTGTCAGGAGAAGAAACGGCGAAACAAACTCCCCGGTTTTTTTTTTACAATAGTCCCTCTTTTCTCTTTTAAATATAATAATGGATACATTGTATAATATCGTTTAAGAGGAGCAACTCATTGCCATGCTTTGCCTCATGTAATTATCATCATGTTATAGGTTTAAATTGTTATAACAGGAGTAATTGTTGAGATTCTTTTCAGCAAAAGCAATTTTCCGAACCATGTGACCACGGTCACGGTTATTCTGTGCGCGAATAGACCCGGTATAATCAACGAATATAATATAGATAGATATTGGTGTGGAAATCGATGAGCTCTACAATTGGCTACGATAATTGCTTCCATCCACGTGGAAGGGAAAAAGGATCTTAATTACCTTTTTTCTAAACAACAGAACAATATTTTAACATCCCTCTAACTTACAATAATTGTTAAAAAGTAATTGCATTACAAATTACGAAACAAATGATATTTTATTGCAGTTCAAAATTAAATTCGATGGAAACAATTTCATAAAAAAAGACCGGTCAAGTGCGAGTCGGACTCGCGCACCGAGGGTTCCGTACAAACTAAAAAAACAGTATTTGTTGTTATAGCGGCAAAAGAAATTCATCATCTTCTGAAAATTTCAAGTGTCTAGCTATCACGTTTCATGAGATACAGCCTGGTGATAGACAGGCGGACGGACAGACAGCAGTCTTAGTAATAGGGTTTCCGTTTTTACCGTTTGGGTACGGATCCCTAAAAATACACTCCAAACGCTTTCACAGTGTCAAAATTGTTGACAACACCGCGTGATTCCCGATTACGAATTTAAAACAATTTTGAAGAGAATGTTAGATAGATACCTATTTAAAATAGCAGCGTTGCTTTTATCGGACGAAATATATTCCTATTTTGAATCGTAAAAGCTATCTTATGCTACCACTTTAAAGTGAAGGTATACCTATTGTGTGTGAGTTTATGTGAGGTATCGTACCTTTTTCCCGGGACGTACTTTTTTTTACCTGCACGTAAGTTATTCCGCGTGAGTTGCGTCGCACAGGAACGCAATCGGCTTCCTTTTTCAAATTTAGTGCGCGGGGCTCTGTCTAAGGTAGACAGAGCCTCGAAAAACAAATGTTATCTGACTACTATTATAAATGTGAAAGTTTGTTAGGTTTTTTTTTTTTTTTAGTCATTACAACAAACATAATTGTTTTATTTTATTGTACAACAACAAATGTACAAAATATACAAGCAAATGTACAACTATAATATATAAAAAACTTCTTCGAGGCTGCCGCTGCTGCCGATCGGCAAGGTTCCCAGAAGGCTGGCAGCGTTTCCTCTTTGGATGGCCAAGCTGATGCGTTGGCGGAAAAAGCTCCCCGCCCGCCGGTCACCCGAGGCCTCGATTAATTTTTTACATAAAATATTTGCGAAACGATGAGCTTCAGGCCCCCACGGACCCATGGTCTCAACCGCAAAATGCATAAATTGATAATTTGGACCAATACAGGCGTACTTTTTGAATTTTGAATTTTCCGCACCTTTCGCAGCCGCTCCCGCGGCTTTACAAGTCACCGGTAAGTGAGATGGCGCAAGTGTATCGTTTGTTAGGTTATGAGGGTGGATGTGAAGTTGTTTGTTACCTACTCATTCAAGCAAAAACTACTTAACGGATTTTGATGAAACCTGGCACACAGAAAGAATGAAAGAAAGAAAGAACATAGGATACTTTTTATTCCGGAAAATTACATAATCCCTCGCACACGCGGGTGAATTCGCGTGGGAAAGCTTGTTCAAAACTTTAAAATATTTTGTATAAATAAATACTACAATTTATTTCGCAATTTTGCGTATTTTTAAAATCTATATTCTCTTTAAGGAAACGATGCGCAGCATCTTCGGAACTATGACGATGGCGCACAACTTTTAAAATATATTTTAGTAAGATAAACTTTGATATCTAATAACTAAAGATACACAATCAGCGACAAAAAAGGGCCTTACCAAATGTCTACCCGCTCGAACATTTGGGTGGTCTTTTAATCTAGTAGCATTAGAACGCTCCGACGGTAAACATGCCTCAGTGCTCATATAAGATATATTTTGGCTAGCAGGTATGAGTCGTACAATTTTATTGCCTTTTGTACATAGCTTTGTGAATAAAACTTAAAAAAAATTACTAGTATTACCCAACACAATTTGGGACACTTTTGAGAGAACTTTTGCTTGGGATTGTTTATCTAGTTATTCGATATCAATGAAGATAAACAAAAATTAGGATAAATTATTATGTTTGCTGACTATACTACTCGTACTCTATGACCAATCCAATATGAACATTTATGTTCAACCATGTGTGTTTTGTGTATGACACATTACACGATCAATATGGAGGTATTCTACGTGTTGTCCTTTTCACGCTAGAGAAAATTCAATATAAAACAACCCAAATGGAAATGTATGGGGTTGCAAATAAGGTGTGAAAGATAAGTGAGATGGGTCTATGGGCGCAGTGAATTATTACATTACGCCGCCGAGAAAGATTATACGGTTAAATTAAGATGTAACTCAATTTGATGTCAACAGGCTACGTGAAATATTGCTTAAGTTGTTTATTATATATTCTTGTTTTCATTCAAACGTGAAAGATAGTTGGTAAAGACCCGTCATGATACCGTCACGTCACCGTCATGATACCGTCACGTCACTGTCATGTCATACTCATTTTTTACTCATACGCCGCGGTATCCGACGTCACTTACCACTGAGCTATCATCGCCGTATGTAGACCATAGCCTGGAATAAAATTTAGGATCCTTTTTTGTGAAGAATATGTAGTGATTTATATAGAACCTCTTCAATATATATCTATGGTTAGATTTGAATTTGGTTCCTTAGTGTATTTGATTGATTTATTATTGTGTGTCACTGTCTGTACGTCTTAACGAAATAAATATGTTTTATCTTCAATTTGCTATTTAAATATCCTCTGATAGGATCCACGCATATTAACATGGTAGCAGAGCGTGGTTGTTAATAAAGTTGGTGAATAATAAATAGATTTCGTAGTTGAAAATTTTCGTGATAATGAAATAAAAAATTACGTGACCACGAAAAACAATTGATGATATATGATGAGCTTTGGAAAAGCCATGGAAGAAAAAGGAGAGATAAGGCTTCAGATTTTTGATGGAACTTGTTATGAAAAATGGAAATTTCGACTTAAATTATTTCTGGAACTGAAAAATTGTATTCAAAGTATAGAAACAAATGAAAAATTGGAAGAACTGTCAGAGAGTGACTGGAGAAAAATGGATCTCAAGGCGAAAAATTATATAGTGAATTCCGTGAGCAATAGCCAATTAGATATAATTATGAATGAGAAAACTGCGTTTAATATGATCAAGAAGTTGGACGAAACATATATCACGAAAGGATGTGCTAACAAATTATTATTGAAGAGGAAAATATTAGAAACAAAATTGAAAGAAGGAGAGAATCCAACAGAATTTCTTCAAATATTTGAAAAACAGATAAATGAGTTAAAGAATGCTGGTGACGTAATTTCAGAAGAAGATAGATTGAATTATTTACTTTTAGCGCTACCCGAGAGTTGTTCGCATATTGTTAATGTAATAGATGCAATGCCGAAAGTTGATCAAACAGTGGAGTACGTTAAGTCAAAGTTATTATTGGATCACAAGAAAAAGGAAAGGGAACAACCGCTTTCATTTGCAAGCACAAGCAATCGGTATCAGCAGGGTAATGAAAGTTATAGAACGAAAACTATAACAGACACAGAGAACAATAGATGTTACGAGTGTGGTCACTTAGGACACTATAAAAGAGATTGTCCAAAAGTGACAAACCATCGTCGAGGAGAGTATCATCGAGGCAGAGGACGTGGTTTTCGTGGTAGACGTAGAGGAACGTACAGAAGAGGAGGCAGCAATGGATACAGTAACTCAACATGCGGTTTTAATGTAGAAGTCGAAGCTGCGATGACGGTTGGGGCAGAAAAAGAAACATTTGTCACATGGCTCTTAGATAGCGGATGCAGTGACCATATTATAAATGACGACAAATATTTTAGTGAGTATGAGAAGCTGCATGTTCCTGTAAACATCAAGGTTGGTGACGGTTTTAGTCTAAAATCCGAGGTAAAAGGCAAAATAAAGATGTCATGTAAAGTAGGTGATAAATTAAAGTATATAGATGTTGATAATGTATATTATGTACCAAATATGAAACGAAATTTGTTAAGCGTTTCATCTATTGTAAATAAACATAAAATGATTAAGTTTCATAATGAAGTTGCTGAAATATTTACTGCTCAACACAGGTTAGTAGCAGTAGCTAGGAAAAGAAATAAATTGTACGAATTAGTAGGGAAAATAAAAATATTAGATAATAAAAATGTTAATACATACGCAACTGATAGTTCAATGTCAAATAAAGAGAAGTGGCATAGAATATTTGGCCATGCTAGTTTTTCAAAACTGAAAGAAATGTGTAAATACAAGATATTAGATGGGTTACCTGAAAGTTTAGACGAAAGTTATATTCAGTGTGAAATCTGTCTAATGAATAAGATGACTAACTTACCGTTTGAAAACAATAGACGAAGAGCGACAGAAGTACTAGAAATTGTTCACACCGATGTGAACGGGCCCATAACGCCAGTAGGATATAATGGTCAAAGATACTTCGTATCATTTATTGATGATTATAGTCGACATGCCCAGGTATGTATTATTAAAAATAAGAGCGACGTTTTCGACTGTTTCAGGTCTTATATTAATATGATGCAAACACAGACAGGCAAAAGGTTGAAAGAAGTAAGGTGTGATAACGGGCGTGAATATTTAAACCGAGATTTTTACGATTTAGCGAAACAAGAAGGTTTTTATCTTAAGCCTGGTCCTGCTTATACGCATCAGTTAAACGGAGTAGCTGAAAGGTTTAACAGAACTGTGATGGATCGAGCAAGATGTTTGATGTCAGAAGCCAAGATAAGTAAATCTTATTGGCCAGAATTTGTCATGACAGCAACTTACTTAGGTAATAGATTACTGACTAATACTTTAGAGAAGAAATCACCGTTCGAAATCATGTTTGGTAGAAGACCTAATATAAGTAATTTGAAGATGTATGGTTGTCCATGTTTTGTTCGAATCCCCGAAGAAACAAGGACAAAGTTAGATCAAAAAGGTGTTAAAGGTATACTTGTAGGATACACAGATACTGGTTATAGAGTCTTAGTTAACGAGAAGATAGTAATATCTCGTCACGTAACATTTATTAATAAAGAAGAAGCTCAAGTTATTAAGTTCAGAGATGAAGATGATAGTTCAACAAATAATGAAGCAACAGAAGATGAAGAATTTCATGACAGTATAGAATATGAAGAAAAAAAGGAAGAGAGAAGAAAGATAGCTAAGATTGAGGAGGTGAGTGTACAGAATCGACCTACAAGAGAAAGAAGATTACCTGAAAAGTTTAAGGATCATGTTGTTTATGTAAATATTTGTGATGCCTTAACACCAGATAATTATGAAGAAGCAATTAATTCTCCAGAGGCAAAGAAATGGAAAAAGGCAATGGAAGATGAAATTAACAGCTTAGAGCTAAATAATACGTGGGAACTTGTGGTAGAACCAATGAATAAGAAAATAATAGATGTGAAATGGATTTATACGATTAAATCAAATGGAAAATATAAAGCACGTGTCGTAGCTAGGGGTTTTCAACAGATGTACGAAGAAAATGAAGAAATTTACTCGCCTGTTGCAAGAATGACTACAATGAAGGCTTTATTGTCTACAGCATCTGTTAATGGGTGGAATATAGAACAGATGGACGTTGAAACCGCATTCTTAAATGGTAATATTAAATCGGAAGTTTATATATACCCACCTGATGGTTACGATGTCAAACCTAACACAGTGTGTAAGCTAAAGAAAGCACTTTATGGGTTAAGAGAGAGTCCACGTGATTGGTACGAATGTTTTAATGAATTTATGATAAGTATAAACTTTAAGAGATCAGACTATGATTATTGTCTATATACAGGATGTGTGAAAAACGTTAATATATACTTATGTTTGTATGTGGATGATATTTTAATTTGTGGTGAGAGTTATGAATCTATAAAAACAGTCAAAGATTTTTTAAGTAATCGCTTTCGTATGAAAGATTTGGGAAATGTGAAGCAGTACCTAGGAATTGATATAAAATACGAACCTAAAGAAAAGAAAATGACACTAAGTCAAGAAAAATATATTGAAAGTTTGGCAGAGAAGTATAGTGTGAAAGATTCAAAGAAGTTTGAAACACCGATGGAATTAAATTTGTCACTAAATCCTGGCGAATTAAATGGAAACCTGAAATATAGAAATTTAATAGGTGCTCTTTTATATATTGCAAGTGGAACACGACCGGATGTATCATACAGTGTGAATTATTTAAGTCGCTTTCAGAATTGTTACAGCGATATCCACTATAAATATGCGTTACGTATTTTGAAATATTTATATGGGACCAAACATATTAAACTAAATTATAATGAAGTGTTTGATACAAGCTTTGATGCATTTGTGGATGCCGACTGGGCTGCAGATAAAAATGACAGGAAGTCTACAACAGGAATTGTTATAAGATTATTTAATAATCCTATTATGTGGAAGTCGCAGAAGCAAAAAAAGGTCTCAAGAGCTTCTACTCATGCAGAATATTATGCATTGGCTAATTGTGTCGAAGAAGTCCTACCGATTTTAGGAGTACTTGGTGATTTAGGTGTAGAGATCAGAAAGCCAATAAACATCTATGAAGATAACAGTGGTGCAATTGGTCTTTCTAAAAATGGAAAATTTTGCAAAAATTCAAAGCACATTGACATCAGCTATCATTTTGTGTATGATTATGAAAGGAAAGGTATTATTAATGTAACAAAGATAGATACTGAAAACCAGGTAGCTGACATTTTAACTAAGTCGTTAGGTAAAACCAAATTTCAAAAATTTAGAACTATGTTAAATGTTGTATAGTTAAGTATGATGGTGTTTTGTTTGTTATGCACATGGTTTTATTTTGTTTGTTGTTTTTTAATTGAATGTGATTGATATGTTATAATATTAGCAAGCACGATTATGTTCGTTAACATTTTTTTATAAAATCAAGGAGGTGTGTGAAGAATATGTAGTGATTTATATAGAACCTCTTCAATATATATCTATGGTTAGATTTGAATTTGGTTCCTTAGTGTATTTGATTGATTTATTATTGTGTGTCACTGTCTGTACGTCTTAACGAAATAAATATGTTTTATCTTCAATTTGCTATTTAAATATCCTCTGATAGGATCCACGCATATTAACATTTTTATCCCGGGAAAAGATAAGATCCCTCGGAAACGCGGGCGAAACCGCGAGGCGAAAAACTAGAGAAAACATATTTTATGTAGAACAACCCTTACATTTGCCATTATATAGTTGTTAAAAGTAAATCTAATAGATAAGTAATCAGAAAACTAATTAAACTTTACTATTGCAATGTTTCCAAATGTCTTGGGTGGGATTCGATTAAATAGTTTTTATTATTACATTTATTGTAGAGGTCGGTTATAGTCACGGAGAAAAGATGTTGTTTACTCCATGGTCATAGTCAATTTATTATTGAAGAGATCAAATAAAAGTAATGAAACCACATAAATAGAAGTTGGAATTTCGATAAAATAAAATATTCTGTATTCAATAACTCTGTCAATCGTCCTTTAGGAGATTTCTGTCAATGTCAAGTTAGTTTTTTTTTTAATGTTACAGTCTCGTCATTTCACATTTACGGTAAAGTAAGTCATCGTCAGTACAAATCAGGTCAGGTTTTAGTGATTCTGGTGGCCGTTCCACTAAAACTTTTAACAGACTTTTTGAGACAACCTGAAAAGTGATACACACTTTCATTTCATTTCACTTCACTGGTGCACTTATATTGATCTTTATTGAACAAAACGCCAGCGATATTATTATAATTTTGCATGTTTCCAAGAGCATGTAGGACCGCGCGCGCATTCCATAGGTCTCCGAGGTAAATATATTTACGTAGGTAATTCGAGTTACTTATTCATTATTTTCGATCCCAAAGTTGATCGAATATAGCTCGTGAACCAATTATATTCTTATAATATCATTGTCGTGAACTGTAAGACTCATTGGACGTGATATTAATTATATTGTAATTGTTTGCGACAATATTGTTTATATGCACAACTGGCTGCAGTCACGCGTACCCAGGGCTGGAGGCACGGAAAGCAAAATAAATGAAACCCATAAAATATCCACCCAAAGTATACAACGGTTGCGTGCTTAAAAGATGTATTATATCTCACTACGACCTTAGCCTATGCATATATAACCTATTATCCTCTCCCCATAAATACCTCAAGGGTCGTAAAGATCTAGCCAAAAAGGTTTTTTAAACCTCTGGAAGGCGGTGTTCGAACGAAAAGCTAATTTTATTTTTACTGGAGGGTAGGCCTAAACCCGTGAACCTCTAGTGGCCCTCAAAGATCTATTTTCAGTAAGATTTTCTCAACTTTTAAAGAGATTTAATATTTTCCTTGGTGGACACCTCTCCTTACGGTAATGTTCCTTAGGTCTGCGCCGTCGCTCCCCTACTTTTCGAAAGTTTGTTACAAAGGCAGAATTAAACTGTCCTTCTTGGCTGGCACCGACTCCAAAAAGAACTGTTTATAAATATTAAATAGATATATAAATATCAATAATTTTGTTGATTGTCCTTTAAGGCTCTTGCTTTGAAACTAAAATATTATTCTTTACTTTTTAGTTTATGTTTGTACATAGGTATACATAGGTTACAGTTTTGAAGTCGGTTTTTGTTTTTTATTTTTAAAAATAATTTTATTTTTTAATTTTTAAAGTTTATTCCTTATTATATGTTATCCTAGGCAAAACTAGTTTGTCCTGAAATCGGGTCTGGCCGGTAAAATATAATATATAACTAGCGGGCCCGGCAGACGTCGTCCTGCCCTGAAATTAAAACAAATCTTGGAACTCGATTCCAGCGCCACCTACCGGGTCCAATTGTATTTTAAAACCATCGAAGAACCCATTGACGGTTAAAAATAGAAAATTAAAGATTAATGGATTGGTCCATTTCTTATTATTATTAATAACAAATTTATTTAAGAAACTACCCGGTGACTTAGGTTTTTTTAACCGACTTCAAAAAAAAGGAGGAGGTTCTCAATTCGTCTGTATGTTTTTTTTTTTTTTTTTGTATGTTTGTTACTCGATTTCTCTGCCAATTATGAATAGATTTTGATGATTCTTTTTTTGTTTGGTAGATCATACTTCAGAGGTGGTCCCATTTAAATTTTGTCCAAATTGATTAAGCACTTTTTGAGAAAATCAACAAAAACGAAAAAAATTGTCTCGTTTGATAAACTTTAGTGAATCAAACTGAGTCGTTGAGCATGACTTTTTGGATTTGGATGAAATTTCGTGTGTATACTTCAATGGGTTCTTCGATGGTTTTAAAATACAATTGGACCCGGTAGGTGGCGCTGGAATCGAGTTCCAACATTTGTTTTAATTTCAGGGCAGGACGACGTCTGCTGGGCCCGCTAGTTATATATTATATTTTACCGACCAGACCCGATTTCAGGACAAACTAGTTTTGCCTAGGATAACAAATAATAAGGAATAAACTTTAAAAATTAAAAAATAAAATTATTTTTAAAAATAAAAAACAAAAACCGACTTCAAAACTGTAACCTATACCTATGTACAAACATAAACTAAAAAGTAAAGAATAATATTTTAATTTCAAAGCAAGAGCCTTAAAGGACAATCAACAAAATTATTGATATTTATATATCTATTTAATATTTATAAACAGTTCTTTTTGGAGTCGGTGCCAGCCAAGAAGGACAGTTTAATTCTGCCTTTGTAACAAACTTTCGAAAAGTAGGGGAGCGACGGCGCAGACCTAAGGAACATTACCGTAAGGAGAGGTGTCGTAAGACGTTTTCTCGTATGAACACTTCGTGTCCAGTTCAAAACTGTCCTACTTCTTGACTGGCACCGACTCCAAAAAGAACTGTTTATAAATATTAAATAGATATATAAATATCAATAATTTTGTTGATTGTCCTTTAAGGCTCTTGCTTTGAAATTAAAATATTATTCTTTACTTTTTAGTTTATGTTTGTACATAGGTATAGGTTACAGTTTTGAAGTCGGTTTTTTTATCTTAATAAGTTATGTTTGAACACAACAGAGCAGTTGCATTTAATCTTTATCAGGTGAGAAAGAATTTCGAAAAAAATAATAAATACATATTTTATATGCCGTTACATTTTTAATCCAATTCAGACATTAATTCCATAAAAAGGGGAAATAGTAATTGGAAAATTTACTAGACTAGATTTCAAAAATAACTTTTCTTGATTGAGTATTATGAGTTTATGCATATTATGAACCGGTGATAGAATCAATTGTGATTTTCATAAGCTTCGGGCTTATGAAAATCACAATTGAAACCCTCTTAAAAAAAATACTTTGAGTTCGTCCCGCTGGATTCATCATTGAGAAATATATAGATTTATTTTTATTACAACCGTATTATATAAAATTATTGCGTGATTTCCTCCAATCCATCCAATTATCGAAATAAAAAGCAAAAATAACATTTATTATCATGGGCCGAACAAAATAAATATTGATACCTAAATAAAACATTATATTTCATTAGACTCAGCAAGTATAGCTCCTTGTTCAGCTTAGCTGAGCATGAACTCGTAAGCTTCAATTATTTCTATAACATCTGTAATGGATAAATATTTATTTAGTTATTATTTTTAGCTTTCCTTATGGATCTTTAACATCTTTCCTCTCGTTTTCCTGCAATCTGTGGGAGTTGATTTCAAGTTGATTTCTTGAAAAGGGACGTAATTGTATTACAAGATGCCGGGTTGTCAGATAGGGATGGTTCAAGAATTATGTATACTAAATGGATAGGTAACTCTAAATACCTACTTGAAGCAAATACCTATCAATTGCGAAAAAGAGAAAGATAACAACTACTTTTTTTTTTTTGGGGAGTACTTAAAGGTCCACCTTTAAGTACTCCATCTCTGGTCTGAGGGACCATTGACACCCTTACGCGGACTTTTCGGTGAGCGCTTAGGGCTCTCAACCGAGTTGCAAATTTTAGACGACTGACCGCTGAGGGCGCCCCAGTTGGGGCACGAACCTCGGCTCAGGGCGTCGTCGGGGGACACAAATAGTGGGACGGACTTCGCCTAAGCGATTTAGATGAGTTTTAAGGGACGGTCGGATTACTGGTACGGCTTGGGCCAACTACTGGGGACGAGACTGACTGAGTGGGACGTCGCGACGGGCCTCTCCGACGAGGGCGAAAACGCGGGCGGTGTTGTGTTTGTTTCTTCAGGGCTGCGCGAGCCCTATCCTTAATCTGAGCTAGAGTTGTGGGGTCATCCGGCTCGCTGAGGGCGAGTTTAGGCCTACGGATTTTTGAAATCTCTGAAGGAGTATAGTTTGCAGTGTTTACAATTAATGGGTTCGCGTGGTTTAGGGCACGATCGTAATAGCGGCGTGAAGCGCGCTTAATGAATTGCTTAACCGTGGGCAGATTGAGGTCTATGTGCAGGTCTAAGTTGCGCATGTACCACGGGGCGCCCGTGGCTTTGCGCATGAAGCGGTTTTGAACCACTTGGAGTCTATGGATCAGCTTGGGAGATGCCTGTGCGAACACAGTGCATGCATATAGCATAACGGGGCGGATGCACGCGGTGTAGAGTCTCACCTTGCTTTTTGCGACCGGACACAAAACAGGCGCGTGCACGGACCTGCTTTATGTGGTCGGCAAAGGACAAACGATCATCCAGGGTAACACCGAGGTATTTGGCTCGCTTCTCCCAAGGGATCGGCTCGCCGAACATGGTGACTGGAGGGGGGAGAGTGGGGGTGAGTCTCTTGGCGGGACTGTAGAACAGCACCGCCTGACTCTTGGTGGGGTTAATTTCGATTCTCCATTTCCGAAACCAGGGACCTAGGGTGTGAGTCGCGGCTTGGAGAACTTTGGCAATTGCCGTGGGGCTCCTGCCAGAATAATATATTGCGGTGTCGTCCGCGAATAGAGCTAGCTGCGCTTTGCTAGCTTTTGGGATGTCACTCGTGTAGAGTGTAAACAATAAGGGGGACAGCACAGAGCCTTGGGGGACTCCGGCTAAAACGGGGTGGGGATAACAACTACGTTGGGACAATCTCGGTAAGTAGGGTTAGAAAGAGGGAATGGATGTGTGTTATTTTATTTCCTCTATTGTAGTGCAGGCAAAGGGTTTTAGCCCTTACAGCCTCAAACTCAAAACTCATTTATCGACCAATGAGCGCGCGCGGTGGTAGAGTTGTCTGTTAGATGGTACCATCCCATTTTCCGAGAGGTTGGTACATGTATGGTACAAGGAAGGTGTGATGTCAGATGTTATACATCATATGTGACTACTGTAAGGCTGGCTTGTTTTTTGTAGGATTCGATCCCAGGACCTTCGCCGCGGTATATTATAAATGTGAAAGTATGTTTCGATGTGAAGATTTTTGTTACTCTATCATGCAAAAACTACTAAAAAGATTTCGACGAAACTTGGCACACAGGTAGATCATAACCTGGAATAAAACATACAATACTTTTTGTCCTGGGAAAGACAAGATCTCTGGAGAACGCAGGTGAAACCACGGGGTTAGCTAGTAGGACAATAAACAAAATAATCTTTGACTGAAAGTTGAATGCCAAGTAAACAAGACTAATAATGTCTAAGTGGTTCTGTCTAAACTTTCTAGCCTTATTCTACAAATAATTCAGAATACTTAAAGTTTACAGAGAGTAACTACTCAACCTTCAGTCGAGGTACCTTCATCTAAAACGACTCGACAACATAACCTCTAAGTATCATCTCTTTAAAACAAAAAAATCTGGGGAAATGCTGCGACTGTGCCGTAATCGATGACGTATAGCATAAGAGGCGTTGATATTTACAATAAATCGTACTACGCAAGCTTTCTATAGGCGTTCTAAGATTATTATTTTAGGAAATATACGCTCTCAAAGTGTTATACTATTTCGTGACGTACTTCAACCGCCCTTACCGCCGAGTAAGACGTAGGTATAATAGTTCTACGTCTAAAACATCATGAAGATAAGCTGAGAGTTCGTTTGTCATATACATTGACATAAAAAAAATCCTACATCAACTGCCTCCCTGCAAAAAAAAACAATTTCACAGTTCTCTAATAATTCCCGATCTCTAAATGAAATAACATTTTCTCAAAATGTTCCTCCGCCGGCCACAGAGCCACAGGGGATGCGACTTTCATTTCTTCCACAAAAACAACCATTACGTCCGCTATTACGATATTCGCTGAGTAATTTGATATTTTTAACTGCTTTTACACCGTAGGACAATGATATTAGGTTTGTTTCACTTTTTTAACATCTTAAGGTTTTATGGAAGATACGAATATGTTAATTTTATTTAATTTATTTTCTAGCTGTCTCCCGCGATTCCGAGGGATCCTATCTTTTCCCGGGATTCAAAATATACTATGTTTTATACCAGTAGGTATATGTGTTACCTTTGTGCCGAGTTTCATCAATATCCGTTCATCCATTTTTGCGTGATTGAGTATTCGGTTATAGCCGCCCAGAGAGTTTGTCTGTATTTTTTTTAAATTTTTTATTGGTAAGGTTTACTTTATCACCTGAAAGATAATGGTGTTATGTTCGACTAAACTAATTGAATTATATCTCTTTCTAACAAACCACAAAAGATAAGGAGAGAAGGCATTTAGTAGTAACAAATTAGTCTTATGTCAATGTTATGTTATGCATGTATTATTTACGTAGAGAACAAGTATTTGAACTAATTAGACAGAACTGAATTTCTTCTATCCTTTTCTTATATGAAAAGAAATGAATGAAATGAAATTGTTTATTCATCCAAATAGGCCTTCACAGGTACTTATGAATAGTCAGACTCTAAATGCTCGGTTCGGAAGGTTGTTTTTGCTGAGAAGAGCCGGCAATAACAACCTTCCGAACCGAGTTAGCTATATATATATAGATATTTTTTTTTATTGGAAAGAGATAAAAAACGTGTCTAGAACATGTAAGCAAAAATTCAAACCCACCCGAGATATGTGAGATATAGCGAGATTAAATTAGACTTGATAGTTGTTTTTGATATAAGGAAATAGAATAAAATTATAGATTATATTAAAATGGGTTAGCAAAAACCACATAGAAAAAAACGCAAAGTTTTGACACCGCGGTGTTACATACATACATACATACATACTTACTTACACATATACGATCATAAAACTTCGTCAAATCGCCAACGAACGGCTCCCTCGACGAACACATTCCATGATTGTTTTTTCCTGAAATTGCTTTCCAATTTTATGCTCTGAAATACCTTGACATTTAAAACGAAGTGTGTGAAATGAAATGAAATGTTTATTCATCCAAATAGGCCTTCACAGGCGCTTATGAATTGTCAGATTCTAATGACTCTAATGACTCTAGTGCACGGTTCGGAAGGTTGCTTTTGCTTGTATGCTATGTATTCTAGGACCTAAAAAAAACATCTAAAACAATTTATTTCTAATTCCTATCAAGACTAATTCGAACCCGGATTACCTCACTACCTCGTCCAGAAAACCTTGAACCCTATAAAACAAGGACAATCCTGACCTTGTTCAATTTGAGGCCAGCTACAGAAGGAGGTCTTTATAAAATTGTCCTTTAATTGTAAGCAGTAATGAAGTCATCCGCTCAGACGACGAGCAATTCTAAGCTCTCAGATTTGTGACCGTAGTTCTAAATTGAATTGTCGATTGTTAAGCGTGGATTAATTAGGAACAGAACTCTTGTCGGTTGCTATCCCCCTGGTACCTATCTCTAACGAAACCTCGACTAATTGAAAAAAATTAAAAAGCCCGGAATTACTTTAAGTAATAAACATTGTTATTTCATTTCCCTTCGCAAATTATGATAATAAAAAGATACGGGTATAAGAAAAATGAATTCTCTTTTTTAACACGCTTTTTTTTAATAAGAAAGTCAAGGAACTCCTTCACAAGGTAGAAGTTAATGAGAAAATTGGATAAGTAGCAACAAGTCACGCCATTTTATTTAAATACCAATTGAATTTCCCATCCTGACGTTATGTCTATTCAATTAAGCTAGATGTGCCCCGCAGTTTCACCCGCATCTAACGTAGTTAGAATAACAGTTTACAGTTGTAGTACTGTTTAATATTTTTTTTTTATTTCAAAGTTACTTATAATTTTAAATCGATTACGATGTCGATTAAAATCTGTGATTAAGTTACACAATCGGCCTGCTGATAACTCATTTATGACTCTACCGTCGGATCTGCCTTCATAATCCTATCTTAATCTGGTTCCCACTGAAAACCAGAGACGTAGCAACATGTCTACCTTTGTGCTGCGACATTATGCTGAGTGGGAGACCTTTTCAGCTCCTTAGATATAAGTCTTCTGTTGTAATTAAATCTCTTATGTAATTTCCTGTATTGAGCTGAATAAAAGTTTTTTCTATTCTATTCTTCTTCTATTCTTAATCATCGAATGTAATTACTTTCATACCTACGAAGAGCTCCGACCTAAGTCGACCGCAGGAGGATTTTCAATTTGACCGTATCATTAGCATTATCCTAATTTTATGAGTTTTATTTATTTAGTAAAGATATACATATAGTATTTATTGTTGTTTAATCTACAAGAAATCCTCGGCAGGTGAAGGCCTACTCAGGTGTCTAAAGAAGCTCAATTTTCCCTGCTCAACTTAGCCTGTTTGCAGCCTATCATCTACTCATCCTTGGTCTTCCTCTGCAGCGTTTCCCTCTTGGACCTCTCCATAGTGTCTGTATAAGAGTATAAGAAATTATAAAAGTTATATTTTAAATCGATTCATAATATAGCTGTTATCTAAACTAATATAATAAAGAGGAAAGGTTTGATTTAACTCAAAAACGACTCGACCGATTTTAAAAATTCTTTCACCATAAGAAAGCTGCATTGTCCCTGAGTAATATAGGCTATATTTTTATGGAACGCGAGTGAAACCGCGGAGGACAGCTAGTTATGTATAAGAAGGAGCGGAAGTTTTTTATCGTGCACACGTATCTACGTCACAATTGGCAGACACTCGTCCTAAACATGAAGCACAATTAAAAAAAAATGGATTAATAAAAAAGGAATTGCTAAATAAACAAATGTAACTGGGTGCTTTTAATCCATTGATGTCTCGCTAATTGCTCGTTTTGTGTCAGACAATTTACCTTTCATACAACCTACGCATGCCAATTGGAGTTTCAGTAACAGTTTCAGAGTTCACATTCCCAAATACATTTTTATCTGAATAAAGCTCAATTATTTATTTATTTATTTATGAAGGTTTGCTAGCAACTATACATTAAAACAAAATAATATTACTTACACTAAATGCACACTTATATTGAAGCAAATACAACATGTTTTACCTACTAATAAATACAAAATTAAAATTACAAAATTTGGATGATATTTTTCCGAAAATTATTAAGAGAGTTATAAAATATACATCTATAGACCCACTGTAACACCGGTTGTACAATTGACATAATCGCAGGATAGGCGAGTTTGCGCCAAGAACACTTCTTCGAAATGGAGAAGCAAAGAGTTTTGTCCGGTTTCTAAGATAGCTTGAAGTTACATAGAGTTTGGGGACAGGCAAAGTAATTTCTCATGAGTTTGAAAGCAAAAATGAAGTCCTGAAAAGGTTTAAAACTTAAACACTTGAAATTTTTTAATTCTGGATAGGCTTGTGTTTGACCACAATCTCACCATGGTAAGTGATGATGTGGCCGAAGATGGTAAGCACACAAAGCCTAGATGGGAACTGGCTCTCAAGTGCAGCTGTCGGAACACACCGATAGGTGTTTTGGCGACAGATTTTCAACTTGAGGGTGGTAGCCAGCCAGTCGGGTACTACAAAGTACCCTACCACCGTGCTACTTTCCTCACGATTTTTTCCTTCACCGAAAGCTCAAGCTCAAGCTCATTGTAGGATTCGAACCGACGACCTTCGCCGCGGTATTCGACGTCACTTCCCACTGAGCTATCATCGCCTTAAATATTATTATTGAAATCAAGCACCATGGATTTTGAGTCATAACCCCTCCAACTAGGATTCCACATGCTATGGGGCAAGTCGTTTCTTCTTTTGTTATTCAATGCAAAAACCAGCAAATGTACTGGCATCTTTTATATAAAAACTGTAATATACAAGCAAGTACTATTACGTTAAATATTAGACAGTATAAGCCCCACTAAGCCTGTGCATGTATAAATTTAATAAGAACAGGGAACTCTAAAATTTCGCTCGTAAAATTTCACCGGCGATTAGCCGCGCGCTGCGAACTGAATTTACGATTAAAACGTGTGGTGGTGTGGTCCCACGGGAAATATACGGAACACTCGGGGAATGATCAAATCATTGATCCGGACTAGTGTGTACGTGGAATATATTCAAACATTCTGCATTCCGGGCCGGTTGGCCTGCCTATCACGCCGCAGGTCGTGGGTTCGATTCCCATCCAGGACACACATTTGTGTGCATGAACACGTCTGTTTGTCCTGAGTCTGGGTGTAATTATCTATTTAAGTATGTATTTACAAAAAAAAAGTTGTATATGTAGTATAGCAGTCATCGGGTTTCCATATTACAAACTCTGCTTAGTTTGATCAGATAGCCGTGTGTGAACAAATGTCCGAGGATATTTATTTTTATTCAATGTAACATAGTTTTTGCGCGAAAGAGTCACAAATATCGTCACATTCTAACAAAATATCATATTTATAGGTAGGTTTAAGAAGATGATAGCTCAGTGGTAAGTGACGTCGGATACCTCGGCGAAGGTCGTGGCTTCGAATCCTACAATGAGCTTGAGTTTTCGGTGAAGGAAAACATCGTGAGGAAACCACAGCACGGTGGTAGGGTACTTTGTAGTACTCGACTGGCTACTTTGTAGTACCGGTTCAAGTTGAAAGTCTGTCGCCAAGCACCTATTGCAAGGTGTGTTCCGACAGCTGCACTTGAGAGCCAGTTCCCATCTAGGCTTTGTGTGCTTACCACCTTCGGCCACATCATCACATACCATGGTGAGATTGTGGTCAAACACAAGCTTATCCAGAATAAAAAAGGTACTTACAGTAAAAAAAAATATATATAAATATAAATAGAAATGAAAATATCTGGCTTGCTTTCTATAAGAGAGAGAGAGAGAGAGACAGAGAAACATGCGCACGCCGCACAGCTTAATAAACATACATAGTGACATAAAAAGTGTCGGGACAATTTTTCGTAATATATTTTTCCGTCTAGCCCCCTTTCACAACGCGCGAAAAATTCTTGTTAAAGTGGAATCCATAAAATGTATTTTATAATTATCTTCTAGTAACCAATAAATTACTGTTTATTTTTCACAGAGAATCCATAGAGAATCGTTTCATGTACGATACATACCTTTGGAGTAAATAATTTAGAGAACTCATTTTTAAGGATTCCATAAATTGTTATTTTGCTCTACAATCGAAAAAATTTATTTCGAGGCAATTTGAGAATTCAATCAGTTTTTTTTATGTTTTAATCGTAAAAGGGTTTTTCCATGGCTAACATCGTCCTGCAGGGCGGGGCAGGCGGAGATAGCAAGCTTGGTCCCATAGTTCCACCACTATGGCGAGATGCGGAACACACAGCGGATGGGGTTTAGTCAGTGGGAGTCTGATATAACCCAGCCGCCTCACCAGGCCGGCTGGAGGCTTCCCCTCGTAAAAAAAAGGCTAACATCGTCCTGGTTACACTAAATATACTATGTGTTATTCCATGTATATCTACTTCTATCTATTTTGTACCAAATTTCATAAAAAATATTTTCGGCTGTCGCGGAGTATACAATTTTCACATTTATTATAATAGCAAACTCAAAAATATATACTTTATAGGTAAATAAGGTGTCCAATATTTTCACGGGATAAAAACTATCCTTTGTTTTATTTCAGAATATGATCTATCTGTGTGCAAAATTTCATCAAAATCAGTTCAACAGCTTTTGCGTGAAAGAGTAACAAACATCTTGACATCCGAAGAAATTTTCGCATTCTAAAAATATATCTTAAGAAAATGTATTTTTAACATTATTGAAATTTTATCACGGATAATAATAAATTCATAAAGCAATGAAAAACATATTCTAAACTCCATGAAATATTCACAACAAATATTATTATATTCTTTGAATATTTCATGTTCATGTCTGCTACGTTCTTTAATATTCATGGCGATGAAGAATAAAATAACAATTTGAAGTTATCTACTGAGTAAACATAATTTCGTACTAGTTTTCCGCCCCGCGGTTTCACCCGCGTTCCCGACGGATCTTATCTTTTCCCGGGATTGAAAGTATCCTATGTGTTATTACAGGATATGATCTACCTGTGTGCCAAGTTTCATTAAAATCCATTCAGTAGTTTTTGCGTCAAAGAGTAACAAACATCCATACATCCATTTCGCGTTTATAACATTAGTAGGATGGCCCGCCTGATGGTAAGTAAGCGGTTACCGTAGCCTAAAGACGTTTGCAACACCAGTTTACCATCAACTCTTTACCATATAAGCAACCTTCCGAACCGTGCTGCCAAGAGATGTTCTGGAGAAGGGCTCCAAGAGCTTAAGGGTCAGTTTCACAGATTACCTACATATTGATAGTTAATCTAGTAGGTATTTTCATGGACTATCATTCATTTGAAAAAATGACACTGTTTTAACATATATCTATCAGATAATGTTTCACGTACATACGAGAACATTTAAGTTTACCACATTGTTGCCACAGGTCGTGGGTTCGATTCTGACAGACTTTTTTGTGAGTTCGTCCTGAGTCTGGATGTAATTATCTATTTAAGTATAGAAGATAGTAGTATATATCAAAGTAGTATGTCAGCTCTGCTTATTTTGGGATCAGATGACCGAGTCTGACGACTGTCCCAAGATCTCCTTTCATCTTTCTCTTTCTAATATTATAAAGAGGAAAGATTTGTATGTATGTGTTTATGTATGTAACGAATAAACTCAAAAACTGAACGCGGGTGAAACTGCGGAGGGCACCTTTTTTTTTTACGTGGGGAAATCCTCATAGGATTCCCGACCGCTCAAGGGGGGCAGCAGTCGGGTTATGTCAGACTTTTACTGACTAAAACCCCACGGTGGTCACCATCTGCGCTGTAAAGGGGGCTGGGTTCTCGTACAGAACTCATACTCAACCCCCTCCACGCGCGGCGCTGATAGCCCGTCCCAGGGGAAGCGTGATACCTCCCCCCAGTACCCTCGCTGGGCACCAGTTTATTATACAACTTGACAATAAGTTCGATCTAAATTAATATGAAATCCAACATGTTTTGAGTAGGTATGTGTTGGTTATTACGTGTTATATATTCAATTTCAATTTATTTATTGCATGACTGTACACAAACACAATTATATAAATAGTTAAGAGGTAGGTACATCAACCCTGATAGGGTGTCGCAATTTATCCATCAATGTGAGTTAGCTATATTTATGTTAGTATTTTAGTAGTTTTACATTTATTATTATTTTATATTAATTCTATTGGTTAGTTTGGTTATTTTAATAGTTCAATCATTATTCTATTGAGTACTAATATATATAATTTCAATTAAATAAATTGTCATTTCATATATTTGTGACATGTATTTAACACATGGGCGCGCGTGACCGTGAGATGACACTATAGTATTTTATCATTTATAAATTCTTCAATATACCTACCTACACGTTAAGGACATGAAGGAGCGTGTTTACAACGTGAATGTAGTTAAGTGTCATGTAAATATAGTCACGGGAATCGACATTTGAAATTCCGACATCAGACGCCAAGGATTTCATGATTATAACCTCGATACACCATTTACATATTCAAACAAAAATTTTACAGTAATTAATCGGTTCATTGATATTGTTTTACGGTTTTTAGGCTTCCGTACCCAAAGGGTAAAAACTGGACCCTATTACTAAGACTTCGCTGTCTGTCCGTCTGTCCGTCTGTCACCAGGCTGTATCTCAAGAACCGCGATAGACAGACAGTTGAAATTTTCACAAATTATGTATTTATGTTGCCGCTATAACAACATATACTAAAAACAAAATAAAATAAATATTTAAGGGGGGCTCCGATGCAAAAAACGCTACTTTTTTGCCCTTTTTTGCTCGATATCAATAATGGCAACAGGCACTTGAAATATTCACAAAATACTCAGTTGTATTTTTACTTTAATAATAAATAATAAAATTAAAATAAAATAAATATTTAAGGGGGGCTCCCATACAACAAACGTGATTTTTTTGCCTTTTTTACGGAACCCTTCGTGCGCGAGTCCGACTCGTACTTGACCGGTTTTTATAAAATAGCTGTGTAACTGTCCCCCGCGGTCCCGAGGGATCTTATGTTATCCCGGGATAAAAAGAATCAGGATATGATCTACCTGTGCCAAGTTTCTTCAAAAACCGTTCAGTAGTTTTTGCGTGATTTTCAAACATACAAACTATCACTTTCTAATATTATAAAGAAGAAAGATTTGTATGGATGTATGTATATAAGGAATAAACTCAAAAACTGGGCCGATTTCAAAAAATCTTTCACAATTTGAATGCTACATTATTCCAGATGAACATAGGCATTTTTTTTTATACCTCAAATTAAAAGTTTGTAGCATTAATACTTTCTAAGATTTCGTAATTAGGTAATCTGTGAGTTATAATATTTCGCTTTTATATAGATATAACGTATCCAAATAAATAAATCCACTATGAAAGGATTTTTGAAAATTAAGTTCAGTTAAAAGATAATAAATCTCTCCCTTAATAAATATAAGAAGTATTTTAATCTCATTTTCTCCCGGAGCACTAGAAATATCTCAGGATAAGTATCTCTTCAATAATCTCGCTTACACAAATACAAGCTGAGTGAAACTTAAGTTGTTAGTTTTAAAACCAAATAAGCGTTGAATAAGTTAAATCCATTAAAGATCTCAACAGACCTGGTGCCTGGTACATAAAGATCTCAACAGAGCTGGTGCCTGGTACACAAAGTGGGCTAAGTAACGTTTTATTTTTCTATTTAGATAGCAAAAAGTGCTGCTTCTTTTTTGCGATAAAGATAGATTCTATAGTTATTCTTCTTTAGGTATTGTGAATATTTCATAATGTGAAAATATTACCAGGATGATGGTGAAAAAAGTTACTTCATTTCCCACCAAAATATTAAAATAGATAGAGTTTAAAAAGTTTGTAATAAAAATCAAAATTAAAAATTTTCAAAAAACTCACTACTGTAAAATGTAATTGAAAAAGGATAAAATAATTTAAAACCCCCCCTCCATGGCTCCGCCATTTCGAAAAAATCCAAAAATTTAATCAACAAAAAAATCCATATAATTATCGAACCTGCTCACAAAATTTCACGAGAATCGGATCGGATCGGAGAATCTGAATAAGCATTGAATGTTTTACGAGTTCAGAATCTTGGCCAGCGGGATAACGGAATAAACTTTACGTTTTTCATCCTTTTGAATCTTCCCTGTGAAATGACACTGGAGCGATTTATTGAACAACTTTAGTGATATTTTTTTAATGTTTTGTTTAAGTGCAATAGGGAATATGCACGTATTTTTTTATTGTTTTAAACATTTCTACGGGTTATTACATTACTAAAAAAAATATAACACATCCAAATTCTTAACCATTAACTAAAAAAAATATATTATAATCACTATCATTTTCGGGTGATTCAAACGCGGCCATTTTGGCGCGCTTATTTTGTGATGTGAGATTAGACGAGTTCGATGTCAACAATGAAGTGTTTGGTTCACAAAGTTACTAAAATCAGTTTATTACCATGGAAAGCACAGAAAACTTATAAATTATAATAAATTAAGGCGTAGCGGTTACATACTCTGTGGTCGAGTGTAAAGTGACGTCACGATTTGTTCACGAGGCGTTTTGGAAATTTGCGAGGGAATTTAAAAACAGACACTTTTTGATGATTAATTTTAGCTAAAATCATGAAGAAAGTTAGATATAAGTATATAGGTATAGGTGCTATTAACTATCTGCCCAAAGCGTCGACTAATTTAAATTACGCACTCAACAATAGAAGTTAATTAAATAAAAAACAAACATTGTACTGTTTACTTAAGGTCCACGCTAAAACAGCCCGGCGGTCCATAGTTTCGTGTTGGCGGACTGAGTAGACTATTCTATTGTAGCAAAAGCTTATTTGAATTTAAAAAAAATATATTTTTTTTTATTTAATTACTAAAGAAGATACAGCGCTAAAGTCACTGAACTCCTATTAGTCATAGCCTACCTAATTTTTTGCAGAACATATGTGTGAATCAATCATTTTATATTAATGGCGGGTCTAACGGCTGTTTGAAAGCTATTAACCCTTGCCATTGTGGATCCTGACCTACAAAATAAAGTTCAAAGACAACGGTAGTAGTCACTGAGTGCTAATAAAGGTATTGTACCTTTATTAGCACTCAGTGATTAATCACCAAATCTCAGAAAGTAAGTATAAATGCTACAATATTTTTTGTCAGTTATCCGGTAAGAAAGGATTATTGAAAATGAACGCCGCATGGAATTCAACGCCTAAAAACTTCTCTCGGGAATGCATATGAAACCGCGGGGCAGGACGATCACGTCGATCCGGTTAATAAACCAACTTTTTTTTGTGTTTTCTCGATATGTTTGTGTTTGACCACAATCTCACCATGGTAAGTGATGATGTGGCCGAAGGTGGTAAGCACACAAAGCCTAGATGGAAACTGGCTCTCAAGTGCAGCTGTCGAAACACACAGATAGGTGCTTGCCGACGGATTTTCAACTTAAGGGTGGTAGCCAGTCGGGTACTACAAATTACCCTACAACCGTGCGAGGGTGGTAGCCAGCCTGTAAAACTCGTATCAGTATAAAAATTTACATAATAATCTCCCAACTTTTAAAACAAATCTCTGCTTTCGACATTGTTCTCATCAAAACGGTATCCCAAAGTGGAAATCAGTAGGCGAGGTATCCGATGACGTCACAGTGCCATAGACAAGATAATTACATGTTTGACATTATCGTTTGATGTGTTCGCGTAAAATCTCCATTATTTTGTCGTTAATATGAAAACCAATAGCTTTGAAAAGGTTAATGTTTCTGTTGTGAGGGAGTGTTGGTTATTATTTATATATTTTACCATTCACTTCAGGATATAGAACTTACATTATTATTATAGGATACTATATTTGTATACCGTCGTGTGGCGGGTCGCTCACTTCCCTATAATATGTGCGAGCAGGGGGTGGCTGCCACACGCGTCATACCTGTGAACAGGTGCTGCTTGTGGGGGCTGGTCTGTGCGAGTTTGTTGTTTACTAAGTCAGTCATAATTAAATTCTATAGATTACTATTTTGCCGCCATTAAGTTGTTTTTGAAAAGAGTGATTGCTGAGTTTATTGCCGGCTCTTCTCAACAAAAGCAACCTTCCGAACCGAGCATTAGAGTCTGACTATTCATAAGTGCCTCTGAAGGCCTATTTGGATGAATAAACCATTTCATTTCATTTTATACAAGTAACATTCATACAAGTATTTCATAATTTTATATTAGGATGTTTAATAACCACAAATAAAAAAATTACTGTTATTTTTCGTTCTACAATTAACGAAGAAATCCGTGACTAAGAAACATAACATGCAGTCAACACTTAAAACTCATTTATTCAGTTTAGGCCCTGGTAGAGGACTTATGAACGTTACAATAGACTCTACCAACGGTTCAGAATACACTTAAATTGAGAAGACTCCGGCAAGAAACTCAGCAAGGTTTTTTTTACAGTGGTTCTTTCTTTTAAATGTATTTATACATTTATTTTCAAAAATACATTTACCTCCAAAACAAAGAACCTCGTTATTTTGAGTCAGTTAATAATGACAACCACTGAGATGAGGTGACATTGCAACACCTCCTCTTGGCTGGGTACCACTCTCAACTTGAAAACCTAACTGTTTGTTCCGATACCTTCACCCTTCATCATCGCTTTCCGTGCTGAGTACTGTTGAGATTTTGCTGACCCAAACTGTACACCCTGCAAACGTAAAAATTAACTCAGCAAGTAAGCCGCCAGAACAGACAAAATGAACAAAATACTCTGTTTGTGAATTTACAGTAGCTAATTTCAGGATTGCACATTAAAAATTTACCACAACTTTACGGCAACGAATTGGATGGTCCAGTGCGGTTTGGTAATCCAGCCACGTAAAATAGAGGTATATGTATCCGAGAACGCATTTCTGAAACTATTGCAGAAATAAGACACCAACACAGATCTAAGTATGTACTTATATTGTACTGACGGCCGGGGGCGAAGGTCGTGGGTTCGAATCCTACAATGAGCTTGAGCTTTCGGTGAAGGAAAACACCATGAGGAAACCATAGCACGGTGGTAGGGTACTTTGTAGTACCCGACTGGCTGGCACCTGAGGGTGGTACCTCAAGTTGAAAATCTGTCGCCAAAACACCTATCGGTGTGTTCCTACAGCTGCACTTGAGAGCCAGTTCCCATCTAGGCTTTGTGTGCTTACCATCTTCGGCCACATCGTCACTTACCATGGTGAGATTGTGGTCAAACACAAGCCTATCCAGAATAAAAAATAAAATAAAAAATATTTACAATTTTCCTAAAAGGTTGGTTGTTTTTATAGTAGGTACATGCTCGTTTTATGTTCGAGACTTGTACCTCGGAGTTTTACGTAAGGATTTTACCTGCCATTTGGCTGCAGGGTAAAAGGGTAGTAGGCATCAAAGGAAAATTGCACGCCCAATGCTTAGGGCAGCCATTTTTTCTGTTTCTTCTCCGTTTTACAACGTAATTTGATAGACGCATTATGTAACTAAGAATTATGTCAGGATTTGAGGGAATAAATTTTAGAAAAATTTGAGTAGCTTTCCTATTTAATACATTTTGGTCCATAAAGAACGTTAAAGTCCATGAATACCTTGGCATCGAAATAGTTTAAAGAGGAATATGTGTACAAAAGACATACCTACATAAAACCCGACTGCATTATAAATACAGTGAAAAACAAGTTATATAATATCTGTTTAAATATAACTTAAAAGTTAATAAATTTATTGCAGGTGGGGACAAACAAATGAATAAAACATATTTGTATATAGTTTAAAAGTTTCCATTTAAACACCTATATATATGGCCTTTTTTGTTTGTATTTTTAGGGCAGTCAGTTTTTTGTTTCATTAATGTATTTTTTTCACTTGTTTTGTTTTATAGAAATTCGTCAGTTCCAAGCTTACTGCTCGCGCTAGCATAAAATGATTCCATGCTATACGTACGGTTGGCCCTGAAAGCTTGCAAGTCTAGGAATACTAGTGTTTTTGTCTAGCTTATAAGCATATGGATATAGGGGACAGGCCAAGGCTACAAGATTGTGCGGGTTCGAGGAGGGACTTTAGATTTTACATTGCTTTTTCTTTTGTTTTTATTGGTTTCGACTTTCATGCTTATATTTACAGAAAACAAGGTGGTGATGTTTATCGTGGGTTTGATTCCTACCAAGGACAAATATATTTAGATACTAGCTTTCCGCCCCGCGGTTTCACTCGCGTTCCCGTGGGATCTTATTCTTACCGGGATAAAAAGTAGCCTATTCCAAACTATTACCTATTTCTGTGCCAAATTTCATCCAGATCCGTTCAGTCGTTCTGTCGTGATTGAGTAAGAAACATCCATCCATCCATCCCAACTTTCACATTTATAATATTAGTGGGATTATGTCGGTTTCTTTCAAATCGGAATGTAAATTGTATCTACCTACATCTGCTTAGTTTTGGGATCATAAGCCGTGTGTGAATAACCACTAAAAAATAAACCCAATATAAATTTATCAGAAATATTATACGGTTTTCCGATTCCGGTAAGGTTCAGTTCAATACATTCAAGTCACGTCGTAACTAGTTTTCCCGTGACATATGTATTAGGTTCTTTAGCCGGTACAAAGCGCGGATCAGTGTCAGCCAGTGTCAGCCATGTCGCGGGCGTGGCTAGGGTTGTCAAATCTACATTAAAATATAGAGGTGGCATTGTAAGGGTCACTTGTTGAAAGGGACAATTAAAATTTAAGGAATATGTCCTCCTCCTAAGGAGTGATGTGATTCCTTATAATTTTGTAAGTAGGTATTTTTGTTTTAGTTTAAGTATAAAATGTTTGTTAAACATTTGAAAAAAAAAAGCCAATATTTAAAAAAAGAACATGCCGGTTCTTCTCAGTTGAAGGCTGACTTCCGATCCGGTGGTAACTTCTGTAATTCGACATTCATAAGTTTTTTTATTCTGTATAAGCTTGTGTTTGACCACAATCTCACCATGGTAAGTGATGATGTGGCCGAAGGTGGTAAGCACACAAAGCCTAGATGGGATCCCTCCTAGGGCCTAAACTGTATAAATGGTTTTGACTTTGACTTGACTTATTTTATCTATTCTCATAATACCACCCTGGAGCTGGACTTTTAACATTCAGTTTAATAGCAACAAAAACCTTTATACTTTAATTTGGCAACCCTAGTGACGCCTGTCTCTTTCCGTCCGAGATAAATAATCGCACATTGTTCCAAACGATAGACTGCTGTGTTTTTCTTTTGAACTAGAGTGTGGAGATCAGTAGGAGAGTGGAAGTGCGACGTTGTTTTATAACAAGACAAGAACGTATCTTTATATCAGTTTCATTTAAGACTAGCTTCCGCCGCGCGGTATCACCCACGTTTCCGAGGAAATTAAAATAAAATATACTCAGCCTATGTTAGACATATAATGACTTTCTATTGGTGAAAGAATTTTTAGAATCGGTTCAGTAATTCCAATTATTATCCCCAACCATTGATATCTAATAACTAAAGATAAACAATCCCAAGCAAAAGTTATCTCAAAACTGTCTCAAATTGTGTTTGGTAATACTAGTATTTTTTTTAGTTGTAATCACAAAGCTATTACAAAAGGCAATAAAATTTTACGACACACCTGCAGTGCTAGTCAAAATATATCTTAATCGAGCACTGAGGCATGTTTACGTTCGAATGCTACTAGATTAAAAGAGTACTATGTTGTCACTCATTCGGTAAGGTAATTTTTTGTCGCTAATGTGTATCTTTAGTTATTAGATATCAAAGTCCCCGACAGAAAAAAACGAAAAAAGTACCGAGTTGATAATTAAATATGTTACCTTATATATACCTATTGAGTGCCTGGGGTGCGTTTAAATTAAAAACCGGCCAAGTGCGAGTCGGACTCGCGCACGAAGGGTTCCGTAAAAATGGCAAAAAAATCACGTTTGTTGTATGGGAATTAAATATTTATTTTATTCTGTTTTTAGTATGTGTTGTTATAGCGGCAACAGAAATACATCAACTGTGAAAATTTCAACTGTTTAGCTATCGCGGTTCTTGAGCTACAGCCTGGTGACAGACAGACGGACAGACGGACGGACGGACAGACAGCGAAATCTTAGTAATAGGGTCCCGTTTTTACCCTTTGGGTACGGTACCCTAAAAACGATCCGGACAATTTTTTTTTCTAAAGATGCACTCTAATAAAATATTCATTATAAAAATTGTCTCAAAAAGGTTTTGTGAATGTTTCTTTTAGTCTTATTAAATTTCATGTTCAAGGAAAACGTTATGAACTTTGTAAATACTGTTGTTTCAGCTTTTATCTACCTCAAATGTTTTTTTAATAAGCAATTTATACCGTTACTAATATATGAAAGTGTTCCTAGGTATTAATATTTAATTAAATCTTACTTCTACTAAGGTACTAGCGCCGAAGATGGCCCAGCTCCTATGATGGCCCACTTTCAAAAAGTCGTGCTTTCCTGAATTCAAACATTTCAAAAAAAAATACGCACTAATTATGCATGTTTTACTTAAAGAGAGCCTTACAAAGCAACGGTACCTTAGGTATTAAAAATTAGAAAGTTTGTTAGGATGTGAAAATGTTTGTAATTCACGCAAAAACTACTGAACGAATTTTGATGAAACTTGGCACACAGATAAATAATAAGTATTATGTATACTGGAATAAAACTTAGCATATTATTACCCCGGCAAAAGATAAGATACCTATGATAAGTACCTACTTATACCTGACACTTGATCAGGACCGCACATCGCCATTTTGAATTGCCTGTTACCATGGTAACTGATTTCAAATTTATAATGTATATTTAAAGGCTTTAGTGACAAGACAATCAAGCCTAAACCATTTTTCAATATTCTTCTACATAAAATAGATGTGAAAGTTTGTACGTATTTTCAGATTCTGATGTTTGTTGCTCAATGACGCAAAAAAGGCGTTTAAAAAAAAATAACACCAAGGTAGGTAGCTTTTATCCCGAGAAAAGAAAAAGATCCCTAGGGATTGCGGGTGAAACCGCGGGGAACAGATCGCCACGATCAAACCCCAATGACAAAATGGTCTCATTCAAAACTAATTTACATTATACTTACCGTATATTACGTTGAGTCCCAAACAACTTGGAACAATAAGCAATTTAACGAAATATAGATGTAGTTTGTATAGTTAGTAGTTGGTATTAATATTTGGAAGCGGAGCTCGGCCGGCGCCGGCGTCCGGCGACTACACAAACAGGAGTCTCAACAAATAGTTACTTAGTCCTATCGCGTTATTTCTCTCGAAGGTATATACCAAATATTGACGCTGGAATAAAGGTTTATTTATGTTTTCACAAAATTGTTCGTTAATAAAGATTAATTCTAAATTATATGCGATATTTCTTAATTCTATGATTCTCCCCCTGGTATTGCTAATGTCTATAGGCGACGGTAGTCACTTACCATAAGGTGACCCGCCTGCCTCGTTGTCACTAGTGACATAAAAAAAAAATTGTACTAGCTGTCCCCCGCAGTTTCACCAGCGTTCCCAGTGTTTTTTTTTTTTTTTCAATTAAGAAATTATCCAAATTCCGAAAAAAGTGGTAATCAGTTGGAGCAAGGTCCGGGGAGTATGGTGGGTGACGGAGACATTCTAATCCTAGCTCCTTTAGTTTCGCCACCGTCTGTTGTGCAGTGTGGGGTCTAGCGTTGTCCTGAAGCAGCAGTGGGCTAGAGCGGTTACTGCCTCAAAAATATGTCCTTAAAACAAGAATACAGCATAGTTTGAGATAACAACAGTTCACTTAATTGAATGGAAACTCAAACTCAAAACTCATTTATTCAGTTTAGGCCCTGGTAAGGCACTTATGAACGTTACAATTGACTCTACCACCGGTTCGGAATACACTTAAACTGAGAAGACTCCGGCAAGAAACTCAGCAAGGCAATTTTTTTTTTAACAGTGGATCTTTCTTACATTTTTATAAGTACATTTAGATACATTTAGATTAGATCTTTCTAATACATATTGTGAAATAAGATCATTTAAAGTGGACTGTAAAAATTGACTTATTGTACAGCGGTTCAGCTGCTTTGGAATTGACAATTAATTATCAGCAATTGTTAATTAATTGACATGCCTTTCACTGGAGCAGGCAGAAACATAGGCACATTCTACTGTTGCGAACCCTCTGCTTGTCATACCTACCTACTCTACTACCAATTTAAAAGGCATTTCCCCACGTTGCATAATATTATCCACTGCTTTCGCGTAACCTGTTAATAACACACGATGTTTCAAGTGTAATTAAACCTAGTAACCACTCGTATATGTTGTAAATTAGCCTGGCAACAAATTGGCAAGCTACAAATCTTCGCAATTACCCAGTAAATAACACCATTAAGCTGTGAGGTATGTTTGTATCTGCGACGCGCACGATGCGTAGGTACCTACCTAATAGCGGGTCAGAGTTCTGTCTACCATCGCACTAAAGTAATGTGGTTAACATTTAGTTTATTAACTAAGACTTCAATAACGGGCCGGTTGGCGTGGTTGGTTAACACACTGCCTATCACGCCGCAGGTCGTGGGTTCAATTACCATCCAGGACACACATTTGTGTGCATGAACATGTCTGTTTGTCCTGAGTCTGGGTGTAAAAATCTTTTAAGTTTGTATTTACAAAAATAAAAGTAGTATATGTAGTATATCAGAAATGAAATGAAATGAAAATGAAATGAAATTGTTTATTCATCCAAATAGGCCTTCACAGGCACTTATGAATAGTCAGACTCTAAATGCTCGGTTCGGAAGGTTGTTTTTGCTGAGAAGAGCCGGCAATAAACTCAGCAATTACTCTTTTCAAAAACAACTTACACCTATTACATTCAATAATTATTATTTATCTAGTCTCACTGACAATATTTGCGTGTTATGGCGGCAAAAATAGTAATCTATAGAATTTAATTATGACTGACTTAATAAACAACAAACTCAAGCAGACCAGCCCCCACAAGCAGCACCTGTTCACAAGTATGACGCGCGTGGCAGCCATCGCTCTCCTCGCACATTTTATAGGGAAGTGAGCGACCCGCCACACGACGCCGCCGCAAGCAAAGGCCTTAAAGCGAGCATGACTAACTTAAGCTTGCTCCAAACAAAAAGAAACAAAACTAATTAAAACACACAATATGTTATCACTGTTACTACTAACACGGTTTGTAAAATTAGGTAATATAATAGTGTATCTAACATTCCGCGACATAACAATATTCAAACGCACAAATGTTACAAATTTACCAAGCATTATCATCATTAAAATATTCATTTATATTATAGTAAGCCTTTTTTACCAAAACAGTTTTAATACAATCCTTAAATTTTTGCAAAGGCATATCTAAAATTGCAGTTGGGATTTTGTTATAGAAGCGTGCACCCAGTCCTAAAAATGATCCTTGCACTTTCTGAAGTCTATAAGCAGAGGTCACAAGTTGGTGCTTATTTCTAGTATTGATCGAGTGCATATCACTTTTTTTTACAAAAAGATTAATATTTTGATGCACAAATAATATATTTGCATAAATATATTGAGATGCAACCGTGAGTATGCCAGTTTCTTTAAACTTATCTCTGAGAGAAGTTCGAGCCCCCAAGTTATAAATAGCTCGCACAGCCCTCTTTTGCAAAACAAAAATTGTTTCTATATCAGCAGCTTTACCCCAAAGCAAGATGCCATAAGACATAACACTATGAAAATAACTAAAATATACAATTCTAGCTGTATCTACATCAGTAAGCTGTCTAATTTTCCAAACTGCATAAGCCGCCGAACTGAGTTTCCCTGCTACAGATGATATTTGGGTCCCCCATTGAAGTTTCGAGTCTAAAGTGATCCCTAGAAATTTGGTTGATTCGACAAGATTGAGAACTTCATTATTTAACATTAAATTACTACCTACTTTTTTTACATTTGGTAATGCAAATTTAATACACTTAGTTTTCTTTGCATTTAAAACTAAATTATTTACTGTAAACCAATTTAATACCTTAGCTAATGCACCATTTACGTCGTCATAATTGGATTTCAGTCTATCAACACCAAAAATCAGTGAGGTATCGTCAGCAAATAGTACAATTCCACAGGTATTGTTAACATAATAGGGGAGGTCGTTTATATAAATTAAAAAAAGAAAAGGACCCAGAATAGAGCCCTGCGGTACACCCATATGCACAGGAGAACCAGACGATTTGACCCTGTTTACATCGACACTTTGAATTCTCTGTCCAAGGTATGATTTTATGAGATCAAGTGCCATACCTTTTACCCCATAATAATTTAGTTTACAAATAAGAGTCCCATGATCGACACAATCAAAAGCCTTGGAAAGGTCACAGAACACACCAATAACGTTCTGCGACTTCTCCCAAGCGCTATAGATATTTTTTAATAGTGCTACCCCAGCGTCAATTGTAGAACGACCCTTTGTAAACCCATACTGCTCACTATGTAAAAGCTTATTTAAATTAAAATGAGCCAGTAGTTGCGATAAAATAATTTTTTCAAATACTTTACTAAGAGCTGGCAAAATAGAAACAGGCCTATAATTAGATGGATCCTTAGGATCGCCGGTTTTGAATAATGGAATTATTTTACTGTGTTTCATTAGATCGGGAAATTTACCTAAATCTACACACCTGTTAAATATTAAAGCCAAATGAGGAGCAATATCATCAACGATACTCCGCAAAACATTAACAGATATATCCCATAAATCACCAGTGCGCTTTACTTTTAAACTCTTGAAAGTTTTGACAATGTCATAAGGCGTTACATGTCTAAATTTAAATATCTCATCGCACTCAGATACATTGTTTTTTAAGTTAGTCAGTTATCTGGTTTCCATATAACAAGCTCTGCTTAGTTTGGGATCAGATAGCCGTGTGTGAACAAATGTCCGAGGATATTTATTTATTTAAGTTCGAGCTTCAGTAAACTCACACTCAATATTTATTCAGTTTAGGCCCTGGTAAGGCACTTATGAACGTACAATTGACTCTACCACCGGATCGGAAGACACTTAAATACTTCAATCTCACTTAACTAACCTCTTAACTTGCGGTTGGGACGGTCGTCCCAAAACTACCTAAAAAGAAAAATGATTTCAAGAATCACGAATCAAGATATAGTTAATAGCTGAGTTTCTTGCCGGAGTCTTCTCAATTTAAGTGTATTCCGAACCGGTGGTAGAGTCAATTGTAGTTTAGAGTTTGAGAATAACAATTACCAAATTACTCACGAACCAAAATTGCCGTGTAGGTATATGTTAATTAATGCTACAGTATACCTACATTAAATTCATTTACTTAAAAGAAAATACCAAGGTGTCTACCTATTGGTTTTTCCAAAGACCCTGTTGGGGGTAATTTACTCTATAGGTACTAATATTATAAAGAGGTAAAGTGTTGTGAGGTTGTAGGGGGTAATTTCTGGATCTACTGAACCGATTTGGAAAATTCTTTTACCTATTAGAGCTCGTACACATGAGCAGCATGTTGCTGTATACACGAGCAGCATGTTGCTCGTGTGTACGAGCCCTTACCTGTTACCTTACCACGTTATTTGTTACTGTCATAGGCTATGCATTAACCCGAAAAATTAAATGATCCCACGGGAACGCGGGTGAAACCGCGTGGGACAGCTAGTAATACATAAACGTGTTGAAATGCGTCCATGATAATAGAGCTCATTTCTATTTAAATTACTACGATTAAATCAAATACGCTTTTACGTAAAAGTTACGTAAAAGCTCATAGATACATTAAATATAGGTACATGTTTGTAAATTAAAAGGAACTTTATTATACCTATGTATCATTTATTTCAGATAAATACAGGAACTGTACATAATAGAAACATGTAGTTATTGAATGAAAATCAATTACAATTTATTTTTAATATTACTCTTCAAAAAATCGAGACCCATTTCTATAGCGGTAAGAGCAGTGCCTGGGGCGCACATCACACCGTAGCCACCATGTCCATAGCAATGAACTACCTTTACACCGTTGACAAGCTCAGGCTCGACTCGTACAGGCACTCTATGAGGCCGTAAACCTACTTTATGAGCAACAACCTCAGCCTTTTTCAAACTAGGAAGGAGCTGGCAGCCCCTTTCCAAAATGGCGGCAGCATCATGTTTGCAAACTTCCATGTTGTAACTATCGTACTGCCTCACACCGCCTAATGTAGCGATTCCATCGAAACCAGGAATAATATATGTATCATAATCTCCATAGAATGCCTGCTTCAACCATGGGACTCTTAATTTCAACACTTGGCCACGAATTGGCACTAAGTCATAGTCGTTGCATAAATATTTCGCGCCCATTCCTGTGCAGTTGAAAACCAAATCGAAGTTCGATAGGGATGCGAAACTATCGATTTTCCGACTCACGATCTTAACACCATTTTTGGTCAATATTTTTTTAACCCACGGCATATGTCTTTCAGATTCAATTTTCAACGTTGAATAATATGAGCCATATTTCCATCCATCGCCGCATAGTTTGAGTTCTTTATCAGTTACAGGTCTGTAAATAGGCACTATGTCTTCAATCAAATGGTTTCTAGTGACATGATAATTTTCTTTTGAAAATATATAACTGGAAAATGCCATGATACCTGCTTCTGCAGCCTCGGTTATTTTTAATATATCTTGCCAGTAATACCAAGAATCATCTATCCATTTCTTGGTGATTTCTTTTGTTGGTCCTTTGAAACTTAGACCTGGCCTGAATATTCCAGCGGCAACATAACTAACAGTATCTTGTTCAAATTTATCTGCGATCACAGTTACGTTGGCATTCTTCAGCTTTTCTAATAATATCTTCGTGAGTGTGTACCCAACAATACCGGCACCGATGACGGCTATTTTGGGATTATTTTTGTCCATTTTGGACACGTGCAGACTATTCTCGCTTCTGTAATAAATAGCAATCCTTAAAGAACAGGCTTTGGTAACAAACTACATAGTTACCAAAATATACCTAATTTATAAATAGACAATAGATGAATGATATTTAAAAATGTTACCAGCATTAACTATCCAATTACCAACATTTAAGGTACAAGCATTGAAACAAATTAATACAAATAAGCTGCAATGAAGCGTTCCAATTAGTAACACCAATCAGCTGGAGTCAAGTTATCACAATTATATCTACTTTAATGTTTATTTAACGTAAACAATAACACACATACACATTTTAGAGAAAACATAATCCTACCAATTTGAGTCGCACACAAAATCAGATTACGTAAAATTTTGCAGCTTATTAAGCTTGAAGTTGCCTACTTATGTTGTTCACATAATAATCTAGCTAAGAATTTTAATAAAAATAAGGTGATGAGAGGAAGATCACAGAAGAGTTCAATTTAAGATAACTTACATAACGTCAAAACAAATGAATTCACAATATCAACGTGAATTTTAACAAATAGCGTCCAGTAGTTCAATCACAAGCCACCACTACAGTAACAATGACACCATGATAGTGATAAGTACGACAAAAGCCAATCAAATGCAAATTGTGTTTGCTGTCTGATATCATAGAACCTAGTGTTGTTGGATGCATGACAACAAACTGCACTGATACTAAGACATGTAGGTAATTGAGATAGATAACTTATCAATAATGGTCATTTTGTTCTTAAATAATTGCATTGTTTGGATTAAGGGTCAGACCGAAACGCGACGCAACGCGACGCTGCGGGCACATTCAAAATATAACTTTATTTACTACACGAAAAGATACACATTTCATTGTGAGAATATAGAATACGTCGCACCACGCAGCGCTGCGACCTCTTCCAGTATCGTCGCTTCGCGTTGGCTCGGTGTGAATAAATATCCTCGGACATTTTTCACACACGGCTATCTGATCCCAAACTAAGCAGAGCTTGTAATATGGAAACCAGATGACTGATATACTACATATACTACTTTTTTTTTGTAAATACATACTTAAATAGATAATTACACCCAGACTCAGGACAAACAGACATGTTCATGCACACAAATGTGTGTCCTGGATGGGAATCGAACCCTGCAGCGTGATAGGCAGTGTCTTAACCAACCACGCCAACCGGCCCTAAGATAAATGTAGTCATTTACTGAATAAATATTATGTCAGTATCATGATACTTATGAATTCGAAAAGTAAAGGGCTTGTAAACATGGGCTATATTTTATTTTACCATATGTAACACGGGTGAAATCGCGGGGCGGAAAGCTGCTTATCTTTGCTTACTTTAGTTGAATTGTCTTATGTTTTTAAGTTAGGTATAACATAAAAATTATTTCTTGGACTATTATTGGTTACTTGGACTTCCCGACAAAACATTTCAATAAGACTCGTGATACCTATATTTAGGCCGGCAGGTCAACCTTAACATCATTTATATGGAATAAAAGTTGTCTTTAGGTAAATTAAGAAGATTATTATGTTTAATTACAGAATCAAGACCCCCGCGGAAAGACTACAATCAACTTTCATCGAACGAGAAGCTTGACAACAGACAGACTGAGGACATTCACATCGAGGATGCAGACGCAGAACCAGAATCTGACGCGAGCAGCACTGATTTAGACGAGCGCGATACACGGGGCGTCTGTCCGCCTTGTGCGCATGACCGATACAATAACAACGTACGTCGACATGCTCACGATGATTTCAGCGATGATACAGATTATGGTAAGTTGGATAATATTCAGTACATATTATACACTACGTAATTGTTGTTCAATGTTTTACTTACGGAAACCGCTACCACGAAAATTCAAGATAATATCGATAAATATAAAATAAATAAATAAAAATAAAAAGTAATTTATTGCCACAAACAAGAAAATACAATAAGTTAAAAAAAACACAAAATACAACCTAGATAGCAATTAAGCACATTAAATAATTATTGCGGGACATAAAAATTGTTACATTATATAAGTAATTCGTGATTATGTATAAAGCCAAAAAACTTGAGAGGTGTCAAGGGGACACCCGGATGGAACGAAGTTATATAAGTTATATAAGTCGAGAGAGTATATATATATTAAAAAAAAAAACATTTCTATTACTAAATATCTGGTTTGCTTTCTATAAGAGAGAGAGAGAGAGAGAGAGACAGAGAAACATGCGCACGCCGCACAGCGGTGTCACCGACACTTGTGTAAGATTTTTTTCCCGTCTAGCTCCCTTTCATATTTCATAACGCGCGATAAAAAGTTGTCCTAATCTAACATTATCGTACTAGCAATAGGACAAACTCAGCTATTGCAGCGTTCAGAGTACGTCGCGCTGATTTTCAGTTTGCCCCTGTATTCGGACTATATTGTTAGCCGAGAGATAGTAGAGTCAAACAAAAGCGAGTTATAGAAAGATACCCAAATAAAAATGAATTAACTGATCAAGTGATGTTAGCCTGTTCGGAAGTGTGTTTATTGTGCGCATGATAATAATTATGATTACTTCGTCCCTTCGTATTTTAAAGGCAGCATCAAAATTGTCCTTTTGGCGGGCTTATTTAGTAGTATTATTTCATTATATTTAATTTTAAAAACATCATAGCTTAGTTTCCTTCTCAAGGGGGGTGGAAGTGTATTCAAAATTTTTGATGTTTTATATTTCAAACTGCCTTTGAATCCAGTGGTAATATGTTTGGGGATGATGAGAGCATTTTGAGATTGGGAGCGTGTTTAGAGCATGAATATCCCTAGTCCACCTTAACTTCTCGAAAAGATATTCAGGATTATTTTTCCAAAACACTCTTCTCTCCTAAATTTCATGTTGAGTAATATAGGTACCTTTTTTAACGAGGTAGGGTGTGACATGTTCCCTTCTGGGTATTGCAAAGCAGAAATGGGCGCAAGCATTCTGTACTCGTTGGATAGCATTTTCTGTTTTAATCTTCGATCAACAATCTATGGTTTTAATCCATAACCTGGGCCCGTACACTGCACTGCAATAGTTAATTGGAGAGAGTACTAAGAGATCGCATAGTAAAATTCTCACCTCTTCAGAAATGTGTTTCCTAATACTGTATAAGACTTTGAGTTAATAAAAAGCGTTTTTAATTTTCTCATTGACATATTTAATATATAAATATGCACATGCGCATCACTCACTAGTCTCGTGCCCACCCACTTACAGTCGTTATATCGTTGTTCGTTGATCACGAAGAAAAAAAAATGTCTATGGTGCGCATGACACCTGTCATGTTAGTTTTCATTTGCTGTGTTTTCGAGGTTTTACTCTGTGTTTGGTGTTGTGATTCACTTTTGGCCTCGCTAAGTCGCTACATATAATTATATCAGTAATCTGTGTTTTGGCATTGTCGATTTTATACTTCTGTTACACTCATACCAAAATTATATCACGCACTCTTTTCAACGTGTGACAGTTATAAGTAAATAGTAAGACTAATAATAATATGAAGTTGACTTTTTGGCGGGAACTTGCAGGGTGACGTTGCGTTTTCGTTTTATTTTCATTATATTCGTGTATTTTGAGTTTTATTGAATAATATCGGCTGTGTTTTGTCCAATAATGATCAATCTAAGTGCACAAGTGAAATGAAATGAAATGAAAGCGTATATCGTGACTTTCCAGGTTGTCCCAAAAAGTCCGTGAATGTTTTAGTGGAACAACCGCCAATTTCACTAAAGCCTGACTGGACATGTACGGACGAGGACTAGACATTCAAGAAATTTATACGATAGAAAGACTTTGTATTGACTAAAAATTATTAAAAAAAAATTAAATGGAGTGACAAATAGACCAAGACCATTTCAAATACTTTGACATTGGCAGAAATATCCTAAAAGGATGATTGCCAGAAACAAAAAAAAAATGAAGTGTATGGAACGAGAGTAAATAGAATTTGGATTGGAAATTCCGAGCTGTGATGTGTTATAATTGTAATTGTATCCTTTTTATCGTGAACTACAACTAGATACGTATACTCAGCACGAAAAGTGAGGTGAAATATAAAATGGCCAATTTAAAATCGGATTTGGATCAATATTTACTACAGAACGAGAGTCGAAAGAGTTACAAGATCAGTTTACCGTTTTCTACTCCTAGTTTCTTGTCACGAAGCACTGATGAGACTCCTAGCAGTACAAGTAGCGCTGCAAGCTGGTTCGAGAATGTACAAAAAGAATATTTCACCTTGGTAAGTTTTTTGTGTATCATATGCATGAGTCATATAAAAACAAATCAATTTATTGATGTCCTCAAATTACTCTCATTCGCCACGCAAACTATCTACATACCTACATCATTGTACAAACAAGCTAATCACTGTAATAATTAATTAAATTGTTACACTCGTTAAAACTCTGTTTCGGTCAATATAATTTTTTTATGCTGCCATACATTCTGAAAGATCATATTTTGAACACATATTCCTTAGCTTTTCATTATCCTCTTAGATGACTCAAAGCTCATATCAATCAACAACAACTTGCCCCATCCTCTTAGAATGAGGAAAATATTCATTCATACATATAGTAGTAACTAAATACATATATAAAAAATACCAGTAAATTTTACTAATAGATATTTAACTCAGAAATCACATAAATAAAATAACATAGAACATTGTGGGATGTGTGTACGCCCACTTTTCACAGAATTCACTTTATTTATTGGTCTTAGATTTGTATAAGACACAAAATCAACCCAAAAACATTTTCATAAGATACAACCCAATCACAAATAGTAGATACTAAGCCAACTACACTGTTAGAAGGCTTAATTTTTATATAGAGCATAATGTTTTATATGTTAAAGTGCAATTTACTTATGTAAAATAATATACATTCTATCTACAAATCAGTCCATCTAGTAAAGTTTTTCTTTATTGCTTTTCAGAGTCGAACACAGAGGTTCCTAGGCTTTGGAATATGTCTGTCCTTCGGGATGCTATGCTTCATACTATCATTCCTATACATTCCAATCTTATTACTGCAAGCTAGGAAGTTTGCATTACTCTTTACATTGGGCAGTCTGTTTTTCATACTAAGGTAAGATTAATTTGTCAATTCTAATATTATATAAACTAACTCTCCCCCACATTCCCGAGGGATCTTATCTTTTCCAGGGATAAAAACTACTGATGTGGCTCAACAAATTTGGATGAAACTTATTACATAGATAGACCATATCCTGAATTAAAACAGGATACATTTTATCGCAAGAAAACATGAAATCCCTCAGGTTATATGATGAGCAATTTTTTGAGTATTATGCTTTCCTTTACAGACTTTTATACCAGGAAAGCATATCTAAGTAGGTAATAACAGCTAGGATTTTATATAGCTCAGTTGCCTATCTATCATAATATATTATTATATTAATAGTTTATTTATAGTTCTGAATATAATACCTACTTTAAATATAGGTACCCTTATTTTATCACTGTGCAAGTTTTGATCAAATAGGCCTTCTTAAGTTCTTATGAATATTCTGACTCTAATACTAGTTCAGAAGATTGTTTTTTTAACTGAATTTAAGCAAGCAATAAATTCAATAATATTGTTTTTCCAAACTCAAGCTAAGCAGCACTTTCACAATTTCACCTTGCTATTCTAGATATTGTGACATTGCCAGTCTAAAAATATGTTATTAACTATGTCAATTTATTAATACTTATCCTTTAAACAGTTTCAGTTTCCTCTACGGGCCATGGTCACATCTCAAGTCCATGTTTTCAAAGGAACGTGCATTAACAACAACATTGTATGGTGTGACACTTATAGGTACACTGTACTGCGCGCTACACCTTAAAAGTACACCATGGACAATAGTATGTGCAGTATTGCAAGTCGTGGCTCTGTTCTGGATGATGATGGGATCCATTCCTGGAGGCTCCACAGGAATGAGATTCTTCGGAAGCATGTTTAAATCCTCCGTCTCGAATACTCTACCTATTTAACGAATGATTGTTGAAAATAAACTTGGTGATATTTTTATATAGAATTTATTTTTATGTAATAAGTTTGTAAACAGTGAAATTCTTAAGGATTTTTTATGTTCACTCTAAATTTTATAGGGACAGTTTTAAAAGCTGAGGACTGAGATGCTATGTATGTAGGAAAATTATACATATTCTAGACTAAAATTGTAAACTAATTAGACTAACTGAACAAATTATTCTTCAATAACAGTTAATAGACCAGTGACCTTATTGTAAGTCAATACCCTACACTAACGGTCTGAAATGTGTTCAAGGGAAACGAACAGGTGTAAATAATGGTCTAATTTCTCACTTGTTATGACCTAAGTGAAGCAAATGATGATAATCATAAGGTTTTCAAAATAACTAAACAATCAAGTTTCTGATTTCGAACGCATGGAATGTTAATTAATGATGAAAGTTTTTTATGATTCCTAACATTGCATGATAGTAGATTATGCCAATTATTGATTCGAATGTGTGTAATTATTAATTTATTATTTGTAGCGGGATGCAAGGTACCAACCGCAAGGCATTTAACGCCAATTAATTTCTTATACATATCTAACGCAAGCATGTTATATGAAAAATTGGGTGTTTTACAAAATTCTTGGCCAATTTTTAATTTATTCAACAGAGATTTGACAACAGGCAACTCAGCGGGCATTGTTGTTTCTTTTAAGACCAACCTTGTGATGTTTCGAATTCGAATAGTTGATTCTTATGAATAATTAAGATTGAGTAATTTAACATTTTTATCATGCATATTGAAACACCTACATATGTAAAATCTTGCCTTAATTTTAATATACCTACTACAATTTTTTTACTGTAAATATATCTGCATTTACCCTTCCAAAATTAATTTAAAGTATGCAGAAGTTTCCTCTAACATTTTTATCGTATTAAGAAACAACGAAAGATGTTTTACCATTAATAGTAAGATTGCTCATCGCACACTGCTACAACTTTTATGGGAATTTGTATTTAATAAAATATTAATAAATTTTACGATGTTTTATCTTACCCCTGCGCAATAAAGTATTGAAATAGAAAAATGAGTATTTTTCGAAGACCGTCATATTTAAATGATCTTACATTATAATATAATACTGAATATATTTAAATTATACTTTATTTGCATCAAATTATAAAAACGAAGACATTTCAGTTTAAATACTAAATCGAAAGCTACATGAACAAGAGTATTATGAGATTATACATTAATATAAAACTGTAAAGTTAATGTTGTCTATATTTCGTTGATTAAAAATAAGTACCTACTAATAGAACCAATGCTATGTACTAAGTGTACCTAATCCAGATATTGTAGACCGAAAGACTTCAGAGTATATTCAATTAGACAATCTGGTCATACTACAAACATTTTCCCGTTTATTCTGAACCGAATGTGTCGAGAAAAAAAAAACACATTTTAGAAAAAAAAAACACTTTTCTATAATGATTCTAATTTGGCCAGTGTTAAAGTGATTGCCATCAATCCAAAAACTTTATGACAGCTAAATTAGTAACTAAATACCTAGAAGGTAATTTATTATGTACAACAGCAACACAAATATTTAAATAAAAACCTTATCAAATTAAGTAAATATAATAACCGCATGATAAATTCAATTTCAGATGAGGCCCTGACGTGCAATGTTTGTGATCGATCGTTCCCCACACGCCGCCAGCTAGGCGACCATCAACAGAAAAAACGACACTTTGGGTATGTTGCAAAATAATCTCCCCAAGGCCATTGCGCCTAAAGCAAAGAAAATGCAATTTAAATTAGTATCTGAAGGAAGCTTAGAAATAAAGCTATAAAGGGATTCTAATAAGTAATTCAATGCAACCTAATTTGTCTATAAGTCCAAAGAAAAAATCAGCTCAACATTTTTAACAATCACTATAAAATGTCGAATTCTATCAATAAAAACCGTGCAGATGAATTGGATTATTCCGACGCTTATGAGACTTTAGTCCGTGCCATAGGAATTGGCAATTAAGGTCAATGACTGTCCCTTACCATCTTCAGTAAACCTGTCGCTCCACTCTTTTGTTGGTCCAGGGCCTCCACATCTCTAAATCTGGCCCTGAATGCAATGTGAGTATGGACTTGTGTATATGTGCAGGTGCAGCGCTTGCGACAGCCTGTTCCCTTCGCTGATGGCCCTCGAGCACCACAAGGAGGAGTTCCAACACTGGAGCGACTCCTCGTGCGACCACCACTCCTCCGACGAGGACTCCGACCTAGACCTCGACCTCGACGCGGGCCACGAGGACCGACATCGACTGCTCTAATGCCACCACCTCATTATTGCCGGGAAACCAGCCAAACTAGGCACTTTTGTTTAAATTCATATTGACTTGGAGATTTCATGGCCGCTGACTGCCTCGCTCAGAATTGTCGATTGTCTGTTGTCTCCGTTGTACCTCTACCATGGGTTTACTTTGGTATCGTAATCGATACTCGCTAGCGAATATCGTAACAAACTTTGTATGTAAAACTGTGATGACTCAACTTTCCGTTAGAGGCGCTGCACAAATCTTCATACTTAATGTATGTTCCGATATACACTGCGAGCACTGTCCAGTGCTCTTACTAGCGATGGTAATGAATGCAAATTCACATTAATTTCATGAGCATGTGAATTCGTCTTAGCATGCTATTGCTAAATTAATTAAACAATCGAACTCATTCATTCAATATACGACACTAAATAGGAGAAAATCAAAGAGAATCATCAAAATAATTGCTGAACCTCATTCTTCGCATATACTACCGCAGTATCCTAGGGAAATATATGACGTCATATTGATAATACCGGCCGTAAAAACACGGATAATTTAAAGAAATTGTGTTTATTGCAGTGTGAATCCAATACTTTGTTTGAATGGATCACATTATACTGGACTGCGTTCCGTTATAAACAGAAACCAGTATAGCAACTATGAAAGAACGGCTTCGCAGTATAGGTACTATATGATCTTACAGTGCTCGCAGTGAACATCGGAACATACCCGTAATGTCTTCCGTAGTCGCTAGCATCATTGACGTTAAAAATACAACACTCATGGTAGGTACACTGATGTTTAATAAACAGTATGTCTGAGTAAGGTAGCAAGTGAAATAGTAATGAATTAATGACAAGTACACGAGTAGGAATGATAATACAAAAAGTTAATAGACTTTGTCTATGGCTGGCTCCCTAGTGAATTTTAGCTTGACATTGTAAATAAATGTAGGTACTTTTAGTATTATCATTTCTACTGTGTACTATCGGCCTAACAAATCGATAATGTTTGTGTTTGAGCTGTGCTATCGATAACATTGTGAATTAAATCGATTGTATATATTTAGTAATCGCAATATTATCGATAGCGTAATAAACTGTCCACATTCGATGTTTTAATATCTCGCAGACATATCAGTCCTAGCAAAGATAATGATTTGAAGTTATCCTTGTTCAGTATTAATTAAAATGATCCTTAAACTTTTGGGTCTATAATGCACACAATTTTGGGGCATATGTTCATAGCCATAAGATATAAAATACGTGCAAGTTTGTAGGTTTTCTTTGCGCGACAAAGACGAGAGGACAAAAATAAACTAGAAGGCAATGTATTAGAAGCAAACAGTATATTTTACAAGTGTAACACATCTCTGTTATCGATACGGACACATCGAATACACCTAGTTCTAGCAGACTACTATCTAGGACATGCCGCAGGGTTCAATTATACATAATACAACTTTTATACTAAACTACTTTGTGTCTCGTGTCTGAAAATATTATACCAATTTAACAATATCTCATTGAACCCCACTTTCATGTTGTTTAATCCATGTTGGATAACAATTTTGTATCTAAACACTAAATCTAATGAAAAAGTAAAAAAAATATGAAGCATGTATATAATTCTACACTATACTGTTATGCATTAAGTACATAAATTATTTTGCATAAGACACGGTCGACAAGTTTCGATCCAAAAATCAATATTATGTACTATTTAGCACGTGCAAAGTTACAATAAAATAATTATGGATGTTAAAATAATGTAATATTTGGATCAATCCAAACTAGCGTGGGGTTATAATTTATTACAAGCACAAAATCCCAGCCGCAAGGCTCATTACTTCAGTTGTGTACTTATGACAAATAATTTTATTTTCGAACCTATACATAAGTATCCACATACAATATTACATTATTTACATTTGAATTGTCACTTATTGCAGGCTTTTATCAGTTAAACATCAAAACTTCCTAGCAGCTATAATGATTAATACAAAAGAAAACATATAAATGAATAAAACACTGTTTCAACTCACAATACTTTATAATAAATAAGTTCCAAACGTATTACAAATACATGCTACAATCAATACATACACTAAAAGATAACTTCAAATCAAATTTCTATGTCTAACGGTAAGAAATAGTAACACATGGGACGTGTCCGCGCACACTAGTCTTTTGAGTTCCTTATAATGTTCGGATGTATTTCTTGTCACACTATCATTTTCGATATCTCCAAGTAAATGGAATCCTTATAGGCCATGACGTATCTGTAGTTGTGACACATATCAATTTGTACAATTTAAAGATGTAGGCCGTAAATTGGGAGACGAAGCCTCGACACTTGCGACCTCTCGCTGCAGTGGCCGGCCACTATTAGATCTGCAGTTTTTCATATATTTAGGGGACGATTTATTATAATCAATTAGATCGCCCGTTCGACTAATATCGCAAGGACCTTTGGCGCCAACGTGTCCAGGTGTCCACGTCTCTCAACCAGCGGCCTCGTCCTACTTGTATATAACATTTCATACCATGTAGCTGAAAGCATAACTCTTTGTAAATACTTTTCCTAGTGATATCCCGGCAATAATGCATATCACCGTACTGTTAAATAACTGTAATGACTGATATTATGATAGTCTACATGTAAATATTCGTTTTAAATAGGTCTGTGTCAACGGAACCTCGTTTAGAATTTTAAAAATTCTTAGTGTCACCAAATAAATGTACCTACCCCGGAACTTTCCCCGATTACTTGCGAATCAATCGTGTAGCCATTCGACCCATGTAATATTCCACTAGTCCTACTATTTTTATAAAATAATTGTATCGTTATACGTGTAAGCGATCGAGGCGGCGCGGGCTCCGGAACGTTCCGACGGCGATCCGCTCCGCCTCGAGCGAACCAATATTTGTACAAATAAAAATACGATTGAAAATATGTACAGAAATGTTTATTTTATAGGAAATCACATAAGCACAGAGTACAGGCGACGTACGACGTACTGTATGTATACTGTAATAGGTAGGAGTAGGTACACAGTACACAAGTACTGCGCTATGTCCGATCTCCCATAAAGGTACCGAAAGGCCGCGGTCGGCGCGTCTCGTCCGGGGAGCGACGTACACATCTTGTAATTTTTCATTTTTATCGAATAATCAGGAATACAAATCACGAATCTCTTATAAAAGCATAATACGAGTAAGTCTAGCGAGCCCGACCCGGCGCGGCCCGGCGAGGGTGGGCGGGCTCGGTACATGTTACATTAACGTAACGTTACGCTACGTTACGCGACGCTACGATACGATACGATACGTTAGAATATAATATGAGCTCATCAGTGGAGCTGCAGTAGTAGTAAGTAGAAAGTAGTAGCTGTAGCCGGTTGTCGGTTGCTAGCTGTAGCCGGTGGAGTCGAGTCAGGGCGGTCGGTGCCGCGGGTGCCGGGCGCAGGGCGGGTCGCGGGGCGCGGGGCGGGGCTCGGTCGAGCCGGGCGGGCCGGGCGAGGTGCGGGTGCAGACCGGGCGCGCGCCTTACGCGGTGCCGTTCAGCAGCGGCTCCACCTTGGGCTTGGCGAGGGGCGAGCGCCGCTTGTTGCCGCCCGCTCGCTTCTCGCGCGGCACCTCCACCCCCTCGCCCGCACCCACCCCCACCGCCACCCCGCCGGCCCCCGCCACCGCCCCGCCGCTCGCCCCGCCTGCCCCGCTCGCCCCACCCGCTGCCCCGGGGCCCGCTGCCCCGGCGGCCGGCGCCGCGGCGGGGACAGGGGCTCCTCCGCCGGAGCCGACGCCGTTCTTCCACCCGCCGCCTGGAACACACGACACACATTTGAGTATATACATAATGACTAGCGACAAAAATCTAGTAGCCCGCATTTATATCCGTCCGGAGCGTGTTTATGCGATAATATCGTCACATGCCTTGGCCGCACTGATCGCGATAACGCGGATATTCGTGCTATAGCGATGTTAGCCAGGTATTCGCGAATACTTCGGCACTTCGGGCGAAGCTTCAGGCACATCGCTCCGCCGTCGGTAAACTCGCACATCAAAAGGTTTTATCGCGATGAACTCAGCTTGCGCGGCCACATTCCGTTTTGTTTTATACGTTTGTACATCGCCATAAACTACAACGCGCATGGTGTGGCCGCAACGATTCGCCGTAGACCGAAGACGAAGTTTATCGCGATGAGTGCGGCCTAGGCAACACGTGCGAGGCCGAACATAGCAGCTGGCTACGGGACGTCGCCGCTTTATACCGACATGAAATTATTGACAATGATCGTGTAGGTGATAGAGAGCCCGTCGAGCTCGGCTCGAGAGTAAGTATTGATGTGAACATTTAGATGAGCACCGATGTGATGACACGGGCCGTGTTAGTTAAGTTGCAAGCTGCGGTGCGGTGCGGTGGACGGACGTGTATGGATGACACTTGTAAATGTTACACATCGAATATGACCTAAATACGGACTATACATAAATCTGAAAATCTTACATCATGTGAGACGATGTTATCATTACGCATGCAACTACTACTACACAATACTACGATAGGAAAATAACATAAAGCTATGAATTAAAGTGAACATTACATACATTTGAAATGTTCTATAAAACATTTCAATCATGCCATACAAGTATCTGTGAAATTTATTGTGATGTGAAATTGAAAGTGTACCTAAAAGTATTCACTAAAAAAAAATGTTATTTATTAATATTGTTTGATAGGGACAGATAGAAATTGAGATAGTTAAAGAAAACAAATCTAGACTGTGGATATAATATAGAATTAATACTAATAAAATTAAATAATTAAAGCAATGTACATAAATACGTAATTTTAATATTTAGAGAATCACATTTTTTATTATTGAAATAGAATAACGGGATTTTTCGTAAATTTAAAAAGTAGTATGTGTGGGCGAGTCCAAGTAGTACATGTGGCGTGGCGTCGCGTGTGGTGTGGCGTCACGTGTGGTGTGGTGTGGAGTGATGTAGTGTGGTATGGCGTCGCGTGTGGTGTGGTGTGGTATGGCGTCGCGTGTGGTGTGATGTGGTATGGCGTCGCGTGTGGTGTGATGTGGTATGGCGTCGCGTGTGGTGTGATGTGGTTTGTCGTGGGGTGGTGTTATGTGGCGTGTTGTGGTGTACCTTGCCTCCTCCTCCTGCGGCGCCTGTTAGCGTTGGGTTCTGCCGCGCTGCGTCCCTCCTCCGACGTCGCCGACTCTGGCGCATACGCACAATACAACAAACAAACAAACAAACAAACACGACACATGCCGACTGCCTGCACTGCACTGCACTGCACTGGTCTGCACTGCACTTCATTCCACTACTACTCTACCTACTGAGCGAGGCGCAGGGGTGTTGTAGTCGTTTGCTATTCCATAAAGGCTTAAAACAAATTCCAGAACCATATCCGATGGAAAAACACCTTTATAACAATCAAAATAGCACTAAATTCAAAATAGTATTTTACTACAATTGTAGGCGACGTTAACACCGTCGATAGTAGCTTGGAGGATGAAACTAAAATGATATGTAGACCGACTAGCTGATGATGAATATGCTCAATAAACTGGAGCTTACCTAAATATAAATGGTATAATGAAAACAACTAGGTTTCATGTGATGGAAGTGTTTACTCGACAATGAAATACTTTATACAATAAAGAGAAGTCGGACTGTTGTATTGTCAGTCACATCCCAAAATAAGCAGAACAAAAACTATTGATATTAAGCTTTTTATTAAATTAACAGCACAGTCCAGTTAAACGTGCAACATAATTATTACAAAAATAAAGCGAATAAAAAGAGAAATACTTGGTCTGGAAATAGCAAACAACTACAGCACCCACGCTTGTTTATGAAACAAAATAAATATATATAATAGATTACCCGAACCTGCTACAGTATGTTTTATGTACTAATTAAAATGTAATAAAAACAAGGTGCGAAGAAAAAAATATAAACATTACAATGTATAGATAGATACACTTACAATTAACTTAAATTTAACAGAACACTACCAACTACATTTTAACTAGCACATTCAGTAATATTTTCAGATTTTATATATTATGCATCATTATTTGGTATAGTGGTCGACTTTCATTCCATTATGTACACGATCGTTAAGGACATACTCAATTGGCCTTTTAGATATAAAAACTTCATCAAAATACTTATGTATACGAGCAATCTATCTATAAAATTTATAAAAGCGAAATACTTGATATTTGGCAGGTACATTCCTCATAGAGAGATTAGATATGTGTCTGCTAAGGATTTTTGAAAATGTTACTCTTAAAGGGTTTCCTCGGGAACACAGGAGACAGTAAGTATTCTATATTTGTAATCGCGTTCTTCAAAATAGCTGTAACGGTTTTGATGTAATTTACAATGTATGAAATTAAAATAATCTAACTAGGTAACTCTAGATTTCATTTCTGGGAAAAATTCACAAGCCTATATCTATCCTGGGTAAAGTTAGGCCGAACAGAAAAATTGTAAGTTTAACTGGTTTCCATAACAGCCTGGATTAGACTTAATTTGTTTAACATAATAATTCCTAAAGATAATTTCAAGGGAGTCTACTAAAAGTCTAAAACCCAGGTTATAAGATAATATTTGATTGAAGTTTATTGTAACATAACTTACTTCATATTATGTAATTCAAGCTAATGTAGGTCTTTTAATCGAAAAGTTATCACAAGTAATTAAATGACATACCTCTATCAGCACTGGAGACGTCTTGGCTGTCTAGTACGGAACTCTCGTCGTCCGTTTGCCTTCGCCTATCTTCACGTCGTCTGCCACTCTGTAATCATACGTTATCGGTGTTTATGATTATTTTTTAATTAAATCTCGATATCTACACTAATATTATAAAGAGGAAAGATTTTTATTTTGTATGTAACAGTAACAAACTACTGGACCTATTTAAAAAAATCTTTCACCATTAGAAAGCTACATTATGACTCTACCTGATTATTACACTACCTGATGACCATAGGCTATATTTTATCCCGGGAAAAGATAAGATCCCACGGGAACGCGGATGAAACCGCGGGGAATATTATGTATAAAATTACTTTTTTGACATCATTCAAGCGTTTTAAATGCCTACCGCTATGTAGCTCGCCGGCGAGCCGACCGGCAATAAGCCGCCGTAAGTGGGACTGAGAAAATAAATTTTGTATGCTAAAAATATAATGCAGGTATCTTAGTTTTTGTATAGGGGGTCGTTCAAATATTACGTAAGCAGATTTATTACAATTATTTACCCCCCCATCCCCCTTGTCAGCAAAAGTAAGCAAGGCTCTTACCCCCTCCCCCATGCTTACGTAAACATTTTTCAATTATAAATGTATTTTTTTTATATTATAATTATAATTTTAAAAATAAGAAAATAGATTTAGGATAGAGATTAGATTTTACTGATATAGTATTCAACATAGAGTAAGGGACAAAAACATTATAATTTTTGGTATAACTTGGATTTGTCTATTTGAAACGACATCTTATTTAAACGTTAAACTTTGGTTAATGGAATCAATGTTGCTATGCTTACAATAATGCCTAAACGTATGCATTATTTGCGGGAATCCCCGAAAATGCGTTTCGTTTTCAAGCATAGACAATGTGAGGGTTGCCATTCGTGTAAAAAAGTAAATAACTACCGATGACATAATCATCATCTAGACTCCCCTACCCCCCATGTCATCCAAAATAAGCAAAACAAAGACCCCCCCCACCCCCCCATAGTGCTTACGTAATACTTGAACGGCCCCTAGGAGTGATGTATCTATTACTACTATCTAATCTATGACGAGGTGTAGTGTGGTGTAGTGGTGTCGGTTGGTTCAGTACATACATGTAGCGGTGCGCGTGCGTCGTTGGATCGCGGCGTGCGCGCGGCGGTGTGTGCGGGGTGTGCGTGCGCGGGGTGCGCGCGACCGTTCTCCACCGGCAACCGACGATCCTCCCCACGCTCCCCACGATCACCGCGACGCTCACCACGCTCCCCACGCTCTCCACGCTCACCACGCTCGCTAGACCTGCAATATATAACACATGTAATCTTGATATGATACACTCGTACCTAATTAGCAGCCCTAGCTGCATCCCTATAAATATCTAATGCGAACTCCGACTCCACTTTTTGTGTCCCCCGGCAATGCCCGGAGCCGACATTCGCGTCAATAACGGCCAGTCGTCTAGCTTTTAAAATCTTTATCCAGATGAGAGTGCTCAAAACGCCGAATAGTCCGCGTAAGGTGTCGTGGCCCCTTAGTCCAAAAACTTATAGATATAAAAAATGTACTCTTCCAATTTAGCCCGCATAATATCGCTTTTACTTTTAAAATAAATCTGTTTGAGTAATTTCCATGCATCAGCCTGAATGATTGACGCAAATTAAAAAAAAAACAAAAAGATAGATGTTTTCTTGGAGTTTTATTCTTAAAGTTGTCAAAAAATAAAAGGTCCGTTTTGACAGCACATAAACAACCATGTGCCAAAAAGAGACGAGCATAGTGCGAACATAGAAACAGGCCTACAATAGGTCCGTTTCTATGTTCGCACGGGCCTATAATAGGCCGCCTATTAGATTATGACGACTTTAGTTTGACTTACTATCTTATCACGTTAAATAATGATTGAATGAGTACACACACAAAGCTTGAATAAGAAAGTGCAATAGTCAGAACACACCAACAGGCTGTAATAAAATATCAAAGAGTATTGTGTGTGTGTTACCTGTTGGGTCTAGGTGCGCGTCCCCCGCGCGGGCGGTACCCCCCGCCGGCCCCCGCGCCGGGGCCCGCGCCCGGGGCCGCGTCCCCACCACGCTCCTCGCCCACCTCCGGAGTCAGTCGACGAGTACCTGCACACACATATTATAATGTATATCTGAATACCCTGCTCATTATTCTTATATTTTTTAAGGTTTTTGGCTTGAAGCCATTTCTTTTATTGTACAAGTCCGGTCAGGTTTTAGTGAAATTGCTGCTGTTCCACGAAAACTTTGCAAGGACTTTTTGGGACAACCTGAAAAGTCACAATACACGCATTCATTTCATTTCACTTCACTTGTGCACTTATATTATTGATCTTTATTGGACTAAACACCACCGATACTATTCAATAAAACTCTAACAAAATACACGAATTAATGAATATGAAACGAAAACGCAATGTCACTTCGCAAGTTCCCGCCATTATTCTTATACATAACAAGTAGATAGTAGTGAGAGACGAGAACCCAACCACCTCTACAGCGCAGATGGTAACCACCATGGTGTTTTAGTAAGTAAAAGTCTGACATAACCCGTCGGCGTCAGCGTCAGCGGTGGGTATCCAATGAGGATTTCCCCACGTAAAAAAAAAAAAAAAAGGTTACGGTACCTGGCGGGTATCGTGTGGGCGGCGGGCGGGGTCGCCGTGCCCGCAGCGTGGGAGCCCCGCGCGGGGGCGGGTACTGTGCGGCGCCGCCCCCCATCACGACGCGCAGCTGCTGGTCTATCTCCAGCTTCTCCGCACGCAGCTGCTCCACCTCCTGCACACACACACACACATACACACACGTTACAAAACTTAGCTAGCTTAAATAAATAACATTTATATTTATCAGAATTAGACTCGTATTTCAACTATCAGACTAGATAGTAATACACATTTCTCATCAGAAAAATCGAAACACCTTGCAAGTTTATGTTTTGTAAGGATTACCAGAAAAATATTTATGTTTAAAAACGGAAGTGTTTCGATTTTTCTGTAGGGAAGTATATATTTATTTATTATACACATGCAGCTAAAAGCTGATGAAGTGTATATCACTGCACTTTAGTCTTCATGTATTTTTAAAGGAGTTCACTGTTGTTGCACTGATGACAGTCTCTGGTAATTTGTTCCATTCACAAACGACACGGTTAGGCATAAAGTGATGACAGGGATTGCTTGCACAGTTGGATCTTGTGATTTTAAAGGAGTGGCCTCTTAGGTTAGAGTTAGTGTTTATTGTATATAACTGGGCAAGTTCTTGTACATCATAGTGCCCAGTAAGTATTTTATAAGATTCTATGAGGTCTCCACGTTGTCTTCGTTCCAGCAGAGTTGTTAGACAAAGATCTTTTAGTTGTTGTTCATATGGTTTGTTACATAAACCAACAACCATTTTAGTAGCTTTCCTCTGTACTTTCTCTAACATATCTATGTCTTTTTGAAAGTATGGACTCCAGATCTGAAAGGCATATTCCAATAGTGGGCGTAGATATGTCTTATAGGTGTGTGGTATGTGTTAGGTGTGTGGTATGTGTTAGGTGTGTGGTATGTGTGAGGTGTGTGGTATGTGTGAGGTGTGTGGTATGTGTTAGGTGTGTGGTATGTGTTAGGTGTGTGGTATGTGTGAGGTGTGTGGTATGTGTGAGGTGTGTGGTATGTGTTAGGTGTGTGGTATGTGTTAGGTGTGTGGTATGTGTGAGGTGTGTGGTATGTGTGAGGTGTGTGGTATGTGTTAGGTGTGTGGTATGTGTGAGGTGTGTGGTATGTGTGAGGTGTGTGGTATGTGTTAGGTGTGTGGTATGTGTGAGGTGTGTGGTATGTGTGAGGTGTGTGGTATGTGTTAGGTGTGTGGTATGTGTGAGGTGTGTGGTATGTGTGAGGTGTGTGGTATGTGTTAGGTGTGTGGTATGTGTGAGGTGTGTGGTATGTGTTAGGTGTGTGGTATGTGTTAGGTGTGTGGTATGTGTGAGGTGTGTGGTATGTGTGAGGTGTGTGGTATGTGTTAGGTGTGTGGTATGTGTGAGGTGTGTGGTATGTGTTAGGTGTGTGGTATGTGTTAGGTGTGTGGTATGTGTTAGGTGTGTGGTATGTCTTAGGTGTGTGGTATGTGTGAGGTGTGTGGTATGTGTGAGGTGTGTGGTATGTGTGAGGTGTGTGGTATGTGTTAGGTGTGTGGTATGTGTTAGGTGTGTGGTATGTGTTAGGTGTGTGGTATGTCTTAGGTGTGTGGTATGTGTGAGGTGTGTGGTATGTGTGAGGTGTGTGGTATGTGTTAGGTGTGTGGTATGTGTGAGGTGTGTGGTATGTGTGAGGTGTGTGGTATGTGTGAGGTGTGTGGTATGTGTTAGGTGTGTGGTATGTGTGAGGTGTGTGGTATGTGTTAGGTGTGTGGTATGTGTTAGGTGTGTGGTATGTGTTAGGTGTGTGGTATGTCTTAGGTGTGTGGTATGTGTGAGGTGTGTGGTATGTGTGAGGTGTGTGGTATGTGTGAGGTGTGTGGTATGTGTTAGGTGTGTGGTATGTGTTAGGTGTGTGGTATGTGTTAGGTGTGTGGTATGTCTTAGGTGTGTGGTATGTGTGAGGTGTGTGGTATGTGTGAGGTGTGTGGTATGTGTTAGGTGTGTGGTATGTGTGAGGTGTGTGGTATGTGTGAGGTGTGTGGTATGTGTTAGGTGTGTGGTATGTGTGAGGTGTGTGGTATGTGTTAGGTGTGTGGTATGTGTTAGGTGTGTGGTATGTGTTAGGTGTGTGGTATGTCTTAGGTGTGTGGTATGTGTGAGGTGTGTGGTATGTGTGAGGTGTGTGGTATGTGTGAGGTGTGTGGTATGTGTTAGGTGTGTGGTATGTGTTAGGTGTGTGGTATGTCTTAGGTGTGTGGTATGTCTTAGGTGTGTGGTATGTGTGAGGTGTGTGGTATGTGTGAGGTGTGTGGTATGTGTTAGGTGTGTGGTATGTGTGAGGTGTGTGGTATGTGTGAGGTGTGTGGTATGTGTGAGGTGTGTGGTATGTGTTAGGTGTGTGGTATGTGTGAGGTGTGTGGTATGTGTGAGGTGTGTGGTATGTGTTAGGTGTGTGGTATGTGTGAGGTGTGTGGTATGTGTGAGGTGTGTGGTATGTGTTAGGTGTGTGGTATGTGTGAGGTGTGTGGTATGTGTTAGGTGTGTGGTATGTGTTAGGTGTGTGGTATGTGTTAGGTGTGTGGTATGTCTTAGGTGTGTGGTATATATGGATGTGCGAGGTTTAGTGTGATGTATGGTGTGTGAGTACCTTAAGATGCGCGACGTGGTACTCGACGAGCACCTTGGCATTGGCGATGTTCTCCCGAGTGCCCACGAACACAAAGGGCACGAGCCCCTCCTCGCGCGGCGCCGACGGCTGCGGCTCGTTGTCTCCTTCCACCTTCACCTGCATCACAACCATGGACCGACCACCTCACCACACGTACTACTCCTACTCATAAACGCTGCTAGCTGCAGCTGATTCTTATACCTTTGCAGAGGTTTCTTTTTAAAGAGGGCGTGGTAAGTAATGGTAGGCACATTTACTCCAACAAAACACGTTAGGGCAACAGCGTTAGTATTATATTGATGGTTTAAAGCGGCGAGCCACACGTACTAACTTTTTAGTGACGTCGTAGTAACTGGGATTTTATCGAGAGATTAGCGATTTATTTACGGTATATACCGTAGTAGGGCTATTATGAATGACAAAATCTTTTTTTTTTAAATCAAATAGGCCTACGCAAGCTATGAATAGTATGATTCTAGTATCAACTCAACAATTACAAACTAGATGACATAAAATTGTAATTCATTATCATTTTACATGAAAATACTGGCAATCTGATAATAAAAAAACTGAAATATTTATGGGCATGTGACAGAGTAAAAAAATGTTATTTATGGTTAATGCTCTAAGTTTAAAGATGTTAAAAATGGTGATAAATTATTACATAACCATAACTTACTCTACAAACCCTGTAAATATTAAATGATATAAAACCACTAATCAACGTTTAAAACCCCAATCAAAACGCAATCACTGCCCCGCCACCGCTCCGCTCCGTACACTGGTAGAACACCTGCAATAACTAATAGGTATTGAGAGGTTGAAACGGTGATCAACCTGGTCTCGGTGCAGCAGCAGTAGCTGTTGTTGCTCGTGCTGTTGTTGTTGCTGTTGTTCAAGTGTGTGTGTACGTACGCGCACGACGCCGCTCTTGTCGACGATCTCCTGGATCACCTTCCCGTTCTTCCCGATCACCTTGCCGACCAGCGCGCGCGGCACCCGGATCGACTCCTCCGCGTACTCGAGCAGCGCCCGCGCCCCCACTACCGCCTCGCGCGACTGTACCAATACAACACCATATCAATACAATACTGTATACACTACTTCCTTAACACATCTGGGGGGTACCCAAAGGGTAAAAACGGGACCCTATTACTAAGACTTCGCTGTCTGTCCGTCTGACACCAGGCTGTATCTCAAGAACCGCGATAGCTAGACAGTTGAAATTTTCACAAATTATGTATTTCTGTTGCCGCTATAACAACAAATACTATAAACAAAATAAAATAAATATTTAAGGGGGGCTGCTCCCATACAACAAACGTGATTTTTTTTCCTTTTTTATGGAACCCTTCGTGCGCGAGTCCGACTCGCACTTGGCCGGTTTTTATGTCACAAGTGACAACGAGGCAGGCGGGTCACGTGATGGTAAGTGACAACCGTCGCCTATAGACATTAGCAATACCAGGGGAATTGCCGGAACACACCAACAGTTGCTTGGCGACAGATTTTCAACTCAAGGGTGGTAGCCAGCCAGTCGGGTACTACAAAGTAACCTACCACCGTGCTATGGTTTCTTCACGATGTTTTCCTTCACCGAAAGCTCAAGCTTATTGTAGGATTCGAACCCACGACCCTCACCGCGGTATTCGACGTCACTACCACTGAGCTATCATCGCCTTTGGATTCTATTAACATGGCGGATAACGGAGAAACTACGTACATTTCGGTAAATTTTCGTCGTATTTTAAATGGATGTCGAGAGAATTTAAAAAAGCCAATATAGTCAGACGGTCCAAAAATATTTCAAAAATGTAACCTTGCAGTTTCTTGCCGAATCTTCTCATTTGAAGGTTGACTCCCAAACCGGCTGTAACTTCTGTAATTCTACCTTCATAAGTGCCATTCTAGGGCCTAAACTGAATAAATAGTTTAGACTTTGAGAGCGTAAACTTCGATAGGCCGAAATACATATTAGCCAGAGAATTCAAACTCAAACTCAAAAAGCATTTATGAACGTTACAATTTGACTCTACCACCGGTTCGGAATACACTTAAACTGAGAAGACTCCGGCAAGAAACTCAGCAAGGCAATTTTTTTTTCAGCATTGGATTTATTTTATGCAATAATATCCGCACCCTAATGTGTTTTTAAAAATGCTTTTTAATATTAAAACAGCTTCAATATCTCTAGGAGTATCTTTAGTGTCAGATAGGTACAGTGAGTGAGTCAGGTAGTGTGTAAGGATGGTACCTCTCCACAGATCTTGAAGGTGCAGGAGAGCTCCTCCAGCTCAATGTTGGAGACGCCGGGCACCTTGCGCGCGAGTTGTATGTTGGCGCCGTGCGTGCCGATGGCCAGCCCCATCAGCTCCTCGCGCACGCTGAACTCCTCCGTGTACCTACCAACACCACCACCACGTTCAACTCCTCTATAAGTAACCATACATGACCTGAAAGCCTGCTCAAATTTGAAGAATGTTTGCTCTTGGGCTTTTTCCATGTTTAAGTCGTAATTAATTGTCTTTATTATATTTGAAATAAACATCTACCACTTGCACTAGCAGGATAGTGACACCCATATGTTTTTTGAACGAATTTCTTTTACGCGTATATGTTTACTATATGGATTAAAAAGACGCTCACCCGCCCTGATTGTGAATTTTCGTAGATTCCAACTGTCTTGCTGCCTCTTCAGTCTTTTTCATCAATAACAACTTTTGAGTTAGATTCCTGCAATAAAAACTAGGTTCTATTAATCACATTCGAGTTTTTCAAGACAAATCATAAAAAAATGTACTAATTATGTACCTAATAAAGTATATATCTAAAAAACAAATATAAATTTGTACATGTCGGAAGCTTAATACTACCATGACGACAGGGGTCTTGCTGCCGATGGCCCTGTTACATCCATTTAATGTAAGCACTTAAGTTTGTATGACAGTGAGTCGGCTGCCCTAACAAACAGAAAGTCTCAGGTGTTACTTAGCAAATGAGACTTTAACTGTGCTATTATAAAGTGGAGACTGACTTGTAATATTAAAATATTTGATATGATACTATAGCTCAGTTCAATGGGGAGATATTTCAAAACTAATCTTAAATGATACCACGCTGGCTGGCTGTAAATACCATCGTGAATTCTTTGTTGACTGTAGCTAGTTTAAAAAATAAATCGTTCAGTTTTTAGTTAACTAGAAGAGGAATGATACCCTTATATTTGAAGTGTATTTGAAGAGCCAGTTGCCTTTAAAATTGTAATAAGGTGTACAACACATTGGCAATCCCCCTGGTATCGCAAATGTCTATAGGCGACGGTAGTCACTTACCATCAGATGACCCGCCTGCCTCGTTGTTACGAAATAAAAAAGTGTAAAAGAAAATCTCATCGGCAGGAAAATGGTCTACTTTATTGTTACACTCCTACCAACTTCTGTGAAATGGCGAAAATTTTAACTACGGCCGTCATGAACATTTGAATGTCACAACTGTCAGCTACCTATTCATTTCTGTGACCACTAGCGTTTGCTGAACGATTGCGATTACATTCACAGAATAGTTAGTCATCATCTGTACAAGCTAGGTCAGGTTTTGTTTGGTGGCTGTTCCAATCAATATTTTCACTCACTTTTTGGGAAAACCTAAAAAGTCATGATACACAATTTAATTTCACTTCACTGGTGCACTTACGAGTAGATTGAACTTTATTGGAGAAAACGCCATTGCAATTATTAAATATAAAACAATTTAGTTTAAAATAAACTTCAGCCTGTTTAACAACACCCTTCAGTTCACAGATAAGTTGGTACTCTACATAACAATTCACTACTCACAAGTCATAAATCTTGTTTGAATAAATTATTGGATGATGAATACGAAAGCAATGCATGGTATTTGACAGTTAACACAGCACCAGCGACTATGTGACACCTCTCGGTATAAATAGGGAACGCCTCTCTTTTTGTAGATATACGGTCTGTGGCGATAATTATTTCTTCGAATCCTACAAAGAGCTACGGAGCCAAAGTAAGCATTATCTTCTTTGCAATGAAAGATCTCGGTATACATATTTTTTTCAGACTATTTACAGATTTTTGGATTTATTAGAGAACTTAAAGAGATATCTGTAAAAAAAAAATGAATTGGCGGTGTCTAGACAACCGCCAATCACTTGATTCAATGACTGCAATTCAATGAGGCATGCACAATAAGTAAAGTATGACATGATTAATTACTTGTTCGATCATGCAACATTTATAATAGAGAAAGTACAATGTATATTGGTTGCTTAACTTGAATGAATACTTAATCATTTTATAGACAAAGCGTTGCTACATGAATTCACGGAATTCCCAAAATATTATTCGTAAGCGTCGTGTGTGTAAAACTTATTTTGCGGTAATGAAAATAGCTTTATTCATTAAATACGTCGTACATTATACATAAGACACCTCGAACACAGACGTTCATACCCTACAATTACCTAATACCTATTATCTATTACCTAAGAATATACTGTTTTATTGATCTGGATTTAAAAAAAAAACCTTTTAGTTTGATTTTCTATAAAAGTGTGTTTTTTTAGTTTTTAGACTATTATTTATTTTCTACTTTTTAGTTTGGATTATCGCATTGTTATCGGTCCTTGATAAGTGTGCAAAGTTTCAAATCAATCCGTCGTTTTGAAAGGTGTGAAAATTACGTTACATAGATACATAGCAAGCTAATAAAAGCGTGTTAAAAACACACAATTTACAAGTCAGTCACCATCTTCAGAAATCAATCTTACTAATATTATAAATGTGAAAGTTTGGATGTATGTTTCTTACTCATTTACGCCAGAACTGCTGAATGGATCTGGATGAAATTTGGCATGGAGATTGATTATAGTCTGGAATAGCACATATGCTACTTTTTATCCCGGGAAAAGATAAGATCCCTCGGGAACGCGGCTGAAACCGCGCGAAACAGCGAGTCAAAAATATAATCATATATTTTTCTGCCATCTAAGAAATACAATAGTATATGGAACTACAGTGTGTAGAGTGTAGTATGAAGTGTGTAGTATGAAGTGTTTAGTATGAAGTGTGTAGTATGAAGTGTGTAGTATGAAGTGTGTAGTATGAAGTGTGTAGTATGAAGTGTGTAGTGTGTGTAGCGTATAGTGCGTGCGTACCTAAAGTGCATCTCCTGCAACATCTGCGCACGCTTGGGGCTGGTTTCGTTGCGTGAGACGACGCACAGCACGCCTCGCTCCGGCACATACCACACCAGCGCCGCGCCGATCGCCTTCTGGAACTCCTTGTGCGCGTTCTCCACCTTCGCGCTACACAAGAACAGAACACACAACTCAACACACTGTCACAAAGGTCAACGGGCATAATATTACCCTATGGCTCGCAAGTGGTACGACCGTCCCACTTAAACAATAAGATAACAATTATCGAGTATATATATATACAGGGTGTCCGGTAAGTAGTAGGACAAACTTAAGGGGGGAGATAGGTGGGCAGGTTACCTACCAAATACATAAAAATTACCTCAGTAAAAGTATCACTTGCACTTGCCCTTAAGGCATTGTAATAAGGTGTACAACACGTTGGCAATCCCCCTGGTATTGCTAATGTCTATAGGCGACGGTAGTCACTTACCATCAGGTGACCCGCCGGCCTCGTTGTCACTAGTGACATAAAAAAATAAAAAAAACACCATTTTAGAGATATTTAAGATTGAAAATTATTATATTAAAACTAGTGTATAAAACACCTAAAAATAATCTAGACACGTTGTAAAATTCCGCTTATTAATTACCAATTTAATGACAAAGATTAGGGTCTTTTGATAGTGTAGGTATATTTATGACCTCACAAGTGTGTATTTCATACAAAACTCCATATAAATCATCGTTTTGTCATTTAATGAAAATAAGCTGAATAAGAATAAGTCAATCGCCATCCCTATTGGAATAATTTGAGAAGAATTTCATCTATCATATTCTTGTTTTGTTTAGTTTCAAAACAACCGAAGTACCGGTATCGTCTAGTAAAATAAAGGAAATATCTATTGATTAATTAGAGTAGGACGTCCCCTTGTATCGTCTATGACACCCACACCGTGAAATTCTTTGTATATTAACTTATCATTCATATTGTTTAGATATCAAATTGTCAAAATTTTATGTTTGTTTTTTAAGGAAGGAGCCGTCCATTAATCACGTGAGGCTCGAAAGGGGCGGGGGGAGGGGGTTCGGCTAAAATCTCGAAATATCACAAGGGGGGTGGGGGGTGTAGTAAGATATCACGTGTATTTATTTTTTCGTCAAACGCGCGTTTTCTAAACCAAAAAGCGGCGTGTAGTGTGACCTTGACTCGCCGTGGCCAGGCAACGAACGAAGTCAAAAAAAATTAAGATTCTTTGTAGGTACTAAAAAATACACGTGATTTTGGTGGGGGAGGGTTTAGTCTTAAACCTCTCCACGTATCACCAAAGGGGAGGAGGGGGTTAAAAAATGCTAAAAAACATCACGTGATTAATGGATGGCCCCTAACTGTTATTTTATTTTTACCTGTTTTTATACAATAATTATTGCTAATTACTAATTGTTATAAGTAGGTTAACTGTTCTCTTTATTTTAATGGTACCTACATGTGGTGTTTACCTTTAAGTAATTGTTACACTGTTGTTCTTATGTATCAATGTTTCCTTGATTTTGATGTAAGTGTAAACAATTGTTGGTGAACCTCAAATAAATACACCCTAAACAAACCATAAATCAACGATCATATAAAAATAAAACCATGAAAAATTGAGTCGATAGAAATTAAAATTGAATTCTTGCTCTGCCTACCCGAACAACGCCTACGCGCCAGCTATAGATAGATATCGCATATTTCTTTATTTTCTCTACTAAGAAAATAACCGCGCGCGAACACTTGTCTTCTTGAACCTTTACTCTCATACTTATTTGGATTTTTATTTTCAATAAAGGCGCAGGGATGATTTTCATTTACCCTCTAACATGATCTATTTCTTCTTCTTCTTCGAAATTCTTTTTTCGAAATCATCGCAAGTTCGACAACAGGATATGAAGATATTTAAATAACAAACATTAGGTATAACATTTTTAGGGATTTCATGTTCAAAAACTAGCATATTGCAGTGCAATGCATTATTGCCTATAATTATGTAATCCGCAAGTGGAATTATGATCGTGTAATCAGTAAAAGGCGTCTCTATGACGTTAAGTGCTTTAACTTAATTCCTGAAACTGATGCACTAAAACTATGTTTAATTGAAGGGCCGTTTGGTAAGAACTACCTATCACGAAGGTTATGGGTGAGATTTACAACCAGGACATATATTTCTGTGCATGAACATATTGTCCTGAGTCTGTATGTAATAATTTAGTCTTTGAATGTAGAATCTTCAAACGCAGCCATCTGATCCCAAAATAAGCTGAGTTTGTAGTATGGAAACCAGATAATTGATAAACTACATTGACGTAGAGGATGACCGAAAAAGATATAGGTAGATGGATGACATGAGTGGCAATGATAGCTCAGCGGTAGTGACGTCGGATGCCGCGGCGAAGGTCGTGGGTTCGAATCCTACAATGAGCTTGAGCTTTCGGTGAAGGAAAACATCGTGAGGAAACCATAGCACGGTGCTACGGTACTTAGTAGTACACGGCCTGGCGACCACCCTCAAGTTAAAAGTCTGCCGCCAAGCACCTATCGGTGTGTTCTGACAGCTGCACTTGAGTCAGTTCCCATCTCAGCTTTGTGTGCTTACCACCTTCGGTAACATCATCACTTACCATGGTGAGATTGCGGTCAAACACAAGCTTATCCTAAAGTAAAAAAAATAGCCAAGAAGTGATTTTAGCAACCACGTCAACCGGCCCTATTTGCCTAGGATATGATGGAGATTTAAAAGACATAGATAGATATAATCTAATAAGTATTTTAGTACATAAACACAGTTGTTTTATGTAAATTCATTCATGCTTCATTTGTTTTGTACTTGACACTTGTACAAATACTGCATAGAAGGTCAACCCACTGAGGCATTAACAATTAAGTCACTATTATAAAAAAATACACCATATTTGATGAAAATCCTTTCTTTATGAAGCACAGTACATCCTACTAATATTATAAATGCGAAAATATGTTTGGATGTGTGTGAAGATGATTGTTACACTTTGACGCAAAACCTACTGAACGGATTTTCATGAAACTTGACACACGGGTAGATCATATACTTTATATCCCTGTAACAGATAAGATTCATCGGGAACGCGGGTGAAACCGCGGGGGACAGCTAGTAAACTATAAATATTTTGTTCTTTGAAATCTGATGCAATATAAAATTTCATGAAACCCAGTTATAATTTTAGCTCAATCTTATGAGTCAGCGTGATATCACCCAAGATTTAAGTACATAATTATGTTTGCTTTGAATCTAGTGACTGAATTTAGGTCTTGAATATATTTTCTATATTTAAGAATTCAAGTCAAAGTCAAAACCATTTATTCAGTTTCGGCCCTAGAAGGGCACTTATGAAGGTCGAATTACAGAAGTTACTACCGGTTCGGAAGTCAGCCTTCAACTGAGAAGAACCGGCAAGAAACTCCATTTAGTAACACTGGTATTTCTAAAAACTGTTTCAATTTGTCTCTGGCCTAACTACCAACTAAGTGCTGAAATTCATGTTGTTTTATGTCAAATGATGTTGAATGCATAAAATTAACAGCCAGTCTCTATCATAATTGTTTCAATGTTGTTATTCTGTATTAACTAACTTAAGCCCATTGTTTCACCCGCGTACTGAGTTCATTCGAACCCGCGACCTTCGCAGCAGTATCCGACGTCGCTCACTATCACTGAGCTTCAAGGCTCAATGTTGCATTATTTTTAAACTTATATTTGTACTTATAGCTGGTGCATTTTCTGTGGTTCATAACATTATCTTATCATATCATAGATTCAAGTAATATTTCTAATATAAGAATGACTTAAATTAATTTAAAATATTTAATTCTAATCCTAAATACATGATTTCTGACTTACATGAAAACTGTGAAATTGTGAAAACTTGGCTAAGATTTGATAAAACATCTCAGTTGAATTTAGATACCATTGTACTGCCAATAACTGATCCAATGGAAGTAAAATCTAATCATTTATACATTGAACTACTGAGTGTTCAAAGGATGCCAGGGGATTACTTAAGCAATAAGGCCACCTAGATTGTATTCAGTTCCAATATTTATATAATGATTGTATGTACATCTCTTCTCAGCATATGACATGCAGTTTTCATAAATTAATACTCAAAGCTATTACAACTAATAATCTCTCAAGCTGTATCAAATATGGATGTTGCCTATTTATAAAGAAAAAAAAAAAAAAACACTAACCAGTTATGATATTAAATAATTATAACGTCAAAATCTTTCTGATGACTTATTGTTACCAATCTAAATACAAAATTTAGACTGTGCATAGGAAAGATGAAACAGTATTTCATATAAATTTTGTAGTTTTTTTTTTGAGATAATTTTTGTTTAGTATTTGTGGTTATAGTGGCAACAGAAATACATAATCGGTATTCAACTGTATAGTTAACACTGTTCATTAGACACAGCCTGATGATAGATAGACAGACAGCAGTCTTAATAATAGTAGTCTTTGGGTACGGAACCCTAAAAAACCACCATATTTCAAGAGCCACAAAGTTAATATTAAAAAATCTATCTAAATAAAAAGAGCACTCACTAATCTTTAAGTTCATCCGGTACAGTGATTTCAAACTTGTTAAAGGTAGTCTTGTCAATGGGGGTTTTGGGCGTCTTCACCCGAAGTCGGTCTTTTGGCACTATTTCTGTGTAGCAGTTGTCCCACTCAAGGTATTCAATCACCAGGAAGTCACCCCTCATCATCTGTAATTTAGAACCTTTAGTTATAATATGGTGTAGGACTTGGTATATGTCAAGCTTGAAGGTGATGCTCGGCGGTAGTGAAGATGAATACTACAATAAGCTTGAGTCATAATGAGAAAATTACAGCAGTACCCATCTGCCTGGTCCACCCCCTCTTCCCATAATAAAAGAATCCTACAATAAGCTAGGGTCATAATGCGAAAACTATAGCATAGTGGCAGGTTTTTAGTACCCACCTACCTGGCTACCACTCTTTAAGTTGAAAATCTGTTGCCAAGCACATAACACAATCAACAGTTGCACTTGAGAACCAGTCCCCTTCAAGGCATTGTAAAAGATTGACAATACAGGCAATACCTCTGAGATTGCAAACATCAATATGTGACAGTAGTCACTTACCACCAGACTGTCCACCTGCTTGTCTTTTGGACATAAAATAAATCAGATTAATATGTCATAAATATTTGGTGGTTTTGGGCTTAAGAAAAATACATAAAACCTAACCAAAATCTTAAATAGAGTGTAAACAATATTTCAATGCTATTAATTGATTCTTTTTTAATAAAGTAACATCATTAGGTATAATTAATTAAGATTCAACAAACAATATTGTTATCAATAACATTACAAGATTGGAAGCTAAAAATATCCTAAAGAAGAACAAAGGGTAACATTTTACAAAATTTAAATAACAATTATTAGTATTCAAACATACAATTTGGGGCAGCTGCACCATACTGTATCTAACAGGCAATTCTTAGCAATATCATAATGCTCAGTAACACCTGGCTAGGATCAATAACCAAGGAGGGTTACTTAATACAGGTTTGCCATCTAGATATAGCATACACTAAACATTTAAAAAAATCTTCACACAGTAGGCTCCCCAGTCCCCAGGAGAACAAGAAAGTGAATGTTATATGATATGTTATGTGTAATCCAATACCTTGATATTTGCTGTCCACCACCCACATGCTTCTTTCTCATTGGATCTTGCATATACTTCCACTTCCTGATTCTCCACAAAATCTGTGTGTTTCCCAGTGTCTTTTGGTGGTAGGAACACTTGAGAGAACGGAAACTTCGACTCCGGTTGCCAGCTAAAATGATAAATTAGATATGTAAATAAATATACCAATCGAAACAAAATAAAAAAAAATAAAGACCAAAATTTAGGACTTACTCATTTTCAAAGGCTACGAGAACCTCGTTGTCGAGCACGTCGGTGACAATGGCCTAAAAATAAAGAGATTTTAGAACATCCTGACTATATACCAACTTGGTAATGCGCTAGAAATAAGATATCTAGGTCATATACGTGAAAATGTGCAAATGTAAAAATGCGGCACATGCCGCCCCGTTTTCATAATGCCGCAATCGCAGCTAAAAATACTAAAAGCAACACAATTATTACAACACATGGAAAAATCACGCCCTGTCAGACGGACATGGCGTCCATTCCAGCCGTGATGATCTTCCCGGAAAAATATATTTGTAAGTATAATATCAAATTCGGTTCTGATGGAAGGAAATAACTATAAAAACATTTCACTAAATAAAATAATGTTTATTGAATGAGATTTTAACGTACTTCACAATTTACAAACCTTATAATAAGCACCATTTTCACCGTACACCTCGACCGACAAATCCTCCATTTTGGTTTGAAAGCGTATTTGGCGTTTTCGGAGCGAGAACGAATGTTCACACAGAATCAACTGGCCAATCACCTTTAAAAATTCTAACATAGACAAAATTGATATATTTTTTTTATTACTGCAAAAAATGAGTCATTAATCTATTTGAAATTGGAATATATTATTATTACCCGTCTGAAAGTTGTCCTTTCTCGACTTTGAGTATTTTAATAATCAAAGTTTCTCGATACTATTATTTTTTAATACGAATTCACGGAAAGTATTGTACATCCGTTTTTCAATTAAGACTGAATAACGTAGTTTAAAGTTAGTAGATACCTACCTACTTAAAAAAAACCATAGTTTATATGATAGCTAGCAATTTTATTCGGGGATTCCCTGAAGGAGTTCTAGGGGATTGTTAGATTACTGAGAGCAGCTCGGGCTGCTAATTACGGGGGACGAGATTGAATATGAGTGGGACGTCGTGACGAGTTTTTCTGGCGAAGGTGGAAACGCGGGTAATTTTGTGGTCTAAAAGTATTTTTTTATATTTTTTATACAAGTCAATCAGATTTATGCTCAGCAGTTGGCGCCACTGGCGAGTAAGGAAGGTCCTTGAAGTATTTCCGCGTGTGATTATCATAAAACGGTACCTACCGTAAAAAGATCCATACACAACACACCGATTACTTACTAGATTACCTACCCTCTTTTTATTGAGGAAATTCATAGTAGTTTAGTTTCTCTAGTATATAGTGTATTATTTATGTATATTTGATTCTATACTAGATAAAGTGTGAGCATGCCGAATAAAATCAGTTTTCTATCTATAAAATAGATGAAGACGAATTAACATCCAAAGCTGGTTCCGGCTCCTCTGTACAAAAGCCGCTAATTGGGGCTTCACTTATTTTTTGATCGTTTCGATAACGCACAGTTTTCGAGAAAAAAATCCTAAAGTTTCAAAATTTTCTAACTAATTCACGTAAATACCTATTATTTTTTCTTAAATTATTTAATCTGTTGACATTAACCTGTCAAACAACTCGTCAACTAACGCACAGTTTTAAAAAAATCAAAATTCGCGCCCAATTTTCAAGTAACTGTCATCGCCCCGATTGTCCCATTTGAGAACAATGAGCCCAAAAGTATAGTTTCGAATCACAAAAGCTTTATGCATATAAAAACTGTTTCTATCCTTGTAAGTATAAACATATAAACGTAAACAAATATAACGTATATAAACGTTTTCATTTCATTTTACTTCACTGTGCACTTAGATTGATCTTTATTGGAGAAAACACCACCGATGTTATTCAGTAACACTGAAAATACACCAATGAAACGAAAAGGCAACGTCACTTCGCAAGTTCCCGCCAAAAAGTCCGAAAAGTGTTTGTTTTTTTTATTAATGTTTATTCATGACCATAGATACAAAGTCGTTCAGTATGCTTGTAATGTTTCCGTCAAGAAAAATCCATCATTTTTGACGGATTTCTTTGTTAAGTTTACGGAATTGAAAAATTATTGTTGGCAGCACTGGGTTGGTTGCAGTGTTACCAACTTAACGGATTTTCCGTCATTTCTGGCGGAATGGACGAATAGAAAGAAAACGGGAAAAATGGTCTGGCTGTTGATGGATTCTTATGATAGTACAAGCGATATTAAATCCATAATACTTGAAAATATCAATTTTTACTCAAACATAACTAACTAGTCACGCATGTTGCGAAAGGAAACTAAGTAGGTATTTGCAATAATAACATTAATTTGATCCAAATCCAATTGTACTTCCCCGTAACATAGCTATAGCTAATATATATTCAGTTACGAATTAGTCTAGACCATATCGTCACTTACTATTAGGTGAGTGAGAACTATCTTAAATAATCCCTGTTCACGCTTACAAGAAACGGAACGGCGAGGTCGCGGCTGCCATCATCAACCAATCGGAGAAGAGGAGGGCCTCCAACCAACCACAGGGACGCAACGCCAAAAACGACCTATTTTTTGCACATTCACATTCAAATTCAAAATTCGAAACGATTAGCACTGTACTTCTTTTATTCAGACAATATACCTCTACTAAGATTTGTTAATTGAAGTATCATTTATTCATCCTAACTCAAATCAGAGATAGTTAGGCTGCCCACCAATCCATCTACACTACAGCAGACAATAGCAGACAGCATTGAATCTACACAGGCCAGATTCAACATTGTGGACCTTCGTAAGCCGGATCTACCATCTACCAGCTGCTGTGGGCCGCAAGTCTTCAACGGAACATCTCATCGCCAGAAGGATATTTCAAAGGCAGAAGCGCATCTTGGTGAGACGAGCCAGCCAGACTATCCTAACCCATTACCTATCCCTTTGTGAAACACCGTGCTTAATTTGCAGAGTTCTCCGTACATTGAGTCACGCAGATTCTACCAGCTGTCACAGCAGTGTCCCCAGAGATCACTGCCAGCACACAGGAATCACCTTTGTAACTGTGAGTACTCCAGATTTCTATAAGCCATCAAAATGTTAGGTGATAATCTACCGTTGCCTAAATAGCCTAAATCCCCTACGCCTAAGGAAACTAGTTCCAATAAGCTAGTCTCTGATCTAATTAGGCAAAGAGGTGTTGTAAAAGGAAGGTTAACTAAATTAGAATCTTATGTAAATTCATTTGAAAGTCAAGTTCTGGATCGTAGCAAAAAAGCAGAACTAAAGTTGCGATTCAAAGGCACTTCTAGCTTACTTTCAGAGTTTGAGTCAGTTCAAGGAAAATTAGTCGAAATTCTTCCAGAGTCAGAATTGCAAGATCAAATTAATATGCGCGATTCATTTGAAACTAAGTTTTATAGCATACAAGCACAAATGCAATGTATTCTTGATGATGATGAGGTCGATAATCAAACTAAAAGTTCAAATTCGCTACAGTCCGTTAAACTCCCTACGATCGTTTTACCTTCCTTTAACGGCTCATATGAGCACTGGTTAGAGTTTAGGGACACCTTCACATCGTTAATACATAACTCGAGAGAAATTAGCAATATTCAAAAGTTTCATTATTTGAAATCATCATTAAAAGGCAGCGCAGAGTCCGTTATTGATTCACTCGAGTTTTCAGCAAATAACTACACGGTTGCATGGGAGCTATTACTTAACCGCTATAATAATAGTAGATTACTCGTGCATAATCATGTAAAGGCACTATTTTCCATTCAAAATTTGTCTAAGGAATCATCGGCGGCAATTAGAAAACTAATTGACAACATTTTAAAAAATATTCGTTCACTAAAGTTGCTTGGCGAACCCACGGAGCATTGGGATATACTCATCATATATTTGGTTGTTTCTAAGTTAGATTCCATTACCGAACGCGAGTGGGAACAATACAAAATCACACATTTTTCCACAATAACCAATGATTCCGAAGCAAAGGTGAAGGTAGACGATTTATTAAGATTTTTAAAAAATAGGGCCGACATGTTAGAAACGCTCGTAGTTACACATAGCAAAAGTACGCACGACGTGAAGAAAACATCTAGCAATAGCTCACAACACACACCGAAATTATATTGCAACCTATCTACTGAAAAACGCGATCGAAAACCTAAACTATTATGCATTATATGCAACGCGGATCACCCGTTGTATTCGTGCAAGGCATTTCTTGACATTAGTTTAGACAAAAGGTTAATATTAATACGTAATAATAAGCTATGTGAAAACTGTTTGCGCACCGGTCATACAACAGACATATGTAGATTAGGGCCATGCAGAAAGTGTAACGAAAAACACAACACTCTTCTACACCGCGACAAAACAACTGAGAGTGCGAATCAGCTGGCAAGCCAATCCACACACTCACTACATAAGGAACCGACCTTATGTTCATACGCTTCACACAGTGACACGGTCGCACACGCACAGGACGGTTCAATGCAGGTAAAAAATGTACATACACACGACACACAAAGCGCGCAGTCGGTACAGTATGTTTTGTTATCTACCGCTTTAGTGGAGATTCTTGATAATTTCGGCAATTATCAGGAAGCACGAATGCTCCTTGACAGCGGTAGTCAACGCTGTATTATAACAAAATCGTTATGCGATCGTTTAAACACGCCATTAATACAGTCCACTCATACAATCGAAGGTATAGGCAATTCTGTTACTCAATGCACGCAAACATGTGACGTCACGATAAAATCAAAGATCGGTGACTACACAACTCGCTTACATTGTTTGGTGCTACCTAGTATAGCCAGATTATCGAGTTTACCTATCGCCAATACTCAATTACGCATTCCCGAACATATTACATTAGCAGATCCCGAGTTCTATGTATGTTCAACTATTGACATCTTACTAGGCGCAGACAGGTTTTGGGATCTACTTACTGAAGGAAAAATGCGTCTCGCGAACGGCCCTTTCCTACATAACACTAAATTAGGTTGGATTTTATCGGGTCCTATCCTGTGTGACAGTCGTTATATAACACAGATACATTGTAACTTTACACAATCGATAGACACACAGTTATGTAAGTTTTGGGAACTGGAAGAGATTTCGCCAAAGAACAATTTCCAATCTGATGACGATCTCGCTATCGAAGATCATTTTACACAAACAACAACACGCACCCCAAGTGGGAGATTTCGGGTGCGTATCCCTTTAAAAGAATCGCCTGATTCATTAGGTGAAACGTATGCATTAGCAAAACGTCGCTTTTTATCTCTAGAAAAGCGGCTCAATCGCTCATCTACCTATAAACAAATGTATACCGATTTCATCTATGAATATATCGACTTAGGTCACATGAGTCACGCACACATGCACAATACGCCACACTACTTTTTACCTCACCACGGTGTGTTACGAGAGCAAAGTAGTACTACCAAACTACGCGTGGTATTCGATGCGAGCGCACCGTCCACTACAAACAAATCACTTAATGATATCCAACGGGTAGGGCCTCCTATACAAGGAGTTTTATTAACAATTCTTTTAAGATTTCGCGAGCATAAGTATGTGGCATGTGCGGACGTAGAAAAAATATATCGCCAGGTGGAAGTGGATGAAAATCAACGCGATTTGCATTCAATATTGTGGCGTGATAAACCTTCTGAGCCATTACACATTTATAAATTAAACAATGACGCGCTTAACGAGTTGCCTGAGACTAAAGGTAGTATGGTACATACTTTTATGTCAAATCAGGAAAGTGCAAAGGATATACTATTCCCTTTCTCCAGATTTTCTAAGTTCGTCCGTATGAAACGAGTTACAGCATACATTTTACGATTTATTTTCAACGCGCGCAACAAACAAAATAAACGCACAGGACTGTTAAGTACGGACGAACTTAATGACTCACTCAACACGCTAATTAAATTATCGCAAAGGGAATCCTACTCTCATGAATATGATTTGTTAAATAAACAGCTAAAATTGTCAAAGCCACATAGTTTGATGAAACTAAATTTATTTCTTGATGAAAATCATATAATTAGAGTTGGTGGAAGGCTTAGTAATTCAACTCTCTTCAGTTTTGATAAAAAGCATCCTATCTTGCTCTCTTCCAAACATCACTTCACGGAAATTATATTTCGACATCAACATGATCATTTATTACACGCAGGTCCGCAGCTATTACTGTTCACACTTAGGGAAACCTGGTGGCCAGTGGGTGGGAGAAATCTTGCAAAAAAGGTCGTTCATTCTTGTGTCAAATGTGCACGTTTACGAGGTAAAACTTTGACACCATTAATGGCTAACTTACCTCAGGAGCGCCTAGACCCAGGCTTTCCCTTCTTACACACCGGTGTAGATTACGCCGGACCCGTGCTCATATTGAATCGTAAGGGGCGGGGAGCTACGCTGACCAAAGCAGCATACATTTGTATATTTATATGTTTTACCACACGCGCGGTTCATTTAGACTTGGTTAGCGACCTCTCATCTGATGTTTATTTATTAACCCTTAAAAGGTTCATTTCGCGTCGCGGCAAGCCAGCAAAGATATTTTCTGACAACGGAAAGAATTATGTAGGACTCATGAATGACTTTGCAAAGTTTTTACAAAGTTTATCGGACGATATTCTCAATTATTCCGCAAACGAGAATATTAAATTTAAATTTATACTTCTTGGCGCGCCTCAATTTGGTGGTTTATGGGAGGCTGAAGTAAAATCATGTAAACATCATCTCCGCCGCGTAGTAGGTAATGCACATCTTACTTACGAGGAGTTCAGCACGGTGTTGTCACAGATCGAAGCTGTCCTGAACTCCCGTCCATTAACTCCTATGTCCGCAGATCCACTAGATTTCATTCCTCTTAGCCCTGCTCATTTTCTGGTTGGCCGGCCACTGACAGCGCCTGTCGTCGCTCCCGTGGAAGACAAGGAAATGCACCAGCTTACACGCTACGAGAGGGTGGAGAAGATACGCCAGCATTTTTGGACACGCTGGTCGAAAGAGTACATCTCAGAACTTCAAACCAGGACAAAATGGAATAGTAACAAAGACGGCTTAAAAAACGGCACATTAGTCCTCATTAAAGAGGACAACTTGCCGCCACTAAAATGGCTTTCGGGCCGCATTATCAATGTTTTTCCAGGGAGGGATGGAATATCCAGAGTAGCTGACATCCAGACGTCTTCAGGAGTCAAGAGGCGGGCATTCTCCAAGATCTGTCCGCTTCCAGTGTCGGATGACCACACCAGCTGATTTAAAATGTTGGAAGTCAGAGCTTCCAACGTCCGGGGGTATGTTCACGCTTACAAGAAACGGAACGGCGAGGTCGCGGCTGCCATCATCAACCAATCGGAGAAGAGGAGGGCCTCCAACCAACCACAGGGACGCAACGCCAAAAACGACCTATTTTTTGCACATTCACATTCAAATTCAAAATTCGAAACGATTAGCACTGTACTTCTTTTATTCAGACAATATACCTCTACTAAGATTTGTTAATTGAAGTATGATTTATTCATCCTAACTCAAATCAGAGATAGTTAGGCTGCCCACCAATCCATCTACACTACAGCAGACAATAGCAGACAGCATTGAATCTACACAGGCCAGATTCAACATTTTGACCACTAGATCAAGGCCAATAAATAGACCAGCCAGGGTCGATAATTTTTGAAACCACTTTTTACCGTTTTCAAAGGCCTCAGCCCTGGTCTAGCCAGCATTTTTTACAGCTGATAGGCTAATCAGCTGTAAAAAATGCTGGCAATGTTTTGACAACTTTCCGCCAATACTATATTGGCAGAAAACTGAAAATGTTTGACGTAATTTCTTCGATAAGTTGACAGAATTAAAAAAATATTGTTGGCAGCACTGGTTTAGCTAGCTACATATCAGTAATCTGTGCACTGGTTACTGGTTAGATGTTTAGAAAACACCGGTGATTGAACGTGATAAAAAAAAATTGCCACCAAATCAATTTATAATTTTAAAAAGAGTTTAATTTTTTAGAAGATATTTGCAATAAGGTGATACTTACTAATAGTGCTAAACCATAACATATTGTTTGTTTTTACTTGGGATAGTTTTATACTCTCTTCCTAGTCTTTCCTGATATAGTTAGGTAATTTTCAGATGAGTGCAGAAATTACTGGAAATAGTGTAGTATTAGTGACTGGAGGGTCAGGCCTAGTTGGTCAAGCAATCAGAGTTGTTATAGAAGAGGAAAAACAAAAAGACACTGAACATTCTAAGAAAGAAACCTGGATTTTTTGTGGATCCAAGGATGGTGACTTGAGGTTGGTAGTCCTTTTATAATTGTGTGCTTACCATCTTCACGTTATCATACACCACTATACGATTGTGGATATACACAAGTCTTTAGGTCATAACATTGTATAGTCATGTGGAGTAAGCAAATCAACAAAAACACAAAGAAGCATAGATGAATCCCATATTGGAAAATCATCCTACACTGAATACGTCACAGCCTGTTATTGGTTGCAAGAGTGGTGTAAAACTTGATTGTTTATTTAAATCAATCATACTGGCTGGACTCATTTTGGTGAACTTTGATTGGGTAGTAATAAGTATCTTATAATTTCAGGGATAAAGCACAAGCAGAGGCATTATTTGAGAAACACCGACCCACCCATGTGATACACTTGGCAGCAATGGTGGGAGGTCTATTTCACAATATGGCACACAATCTGGACTTTTTTGTAAGTATTTCATGTTTAATACAAAAAAATATGCTTATACAGGTTGCTGGGTAAGAAGTATGATAAACTCAAAAATGGTGACACTTACAAGGATTTTTTTTGTATATTTGGTAGGTAACCTGCCCACCTATCTCCCCCTTAAGTTTGTCCTACTATTTACTGGACACCCTGTATATAGCAAATGGATACTAATAAGAAGTGTCAGTGATTACTAACAATAATAATAAAATTAATTGTAATACATAACAATTTTCTCAATATAAGATTAGTTTTAAAGTATGACTCAATTTTGCTACCTAGGCACCTGTACAAACTAACAATCATACTGAGATATCAAATTAACCTTGGTTTACTTACATTAAATTTGACTTATGAATTTGATCCAAGTTTAAAATATTCTTAATTTGACACTCACATGAAAATGATTTTGAAAATGACTACAAACAAAAAATACAAGATAATATGTATTTAAAATAACTCCGCCAAGATTCTTGCCAGGTTCTTCTCGAGATAGCTGTAAAATAGCGAATCTGGCAGTAGAGTCATTAACTTTCATGAGTGCCTTCTTAAGGCCCATGTGAATAAACGATTTTGATTTGATTTGATTCCTGTCAAGACGGCGTGTGAAGTAAATCAATTGTTATTTATTTCAGAGACAGAATATGGCGATAAATGATATAGTGCTGGAAGCGAGCTACAAGTATAATGTGAAGAAGGTAGTCTCTTGCTTGTCCACATGCATATTCCCGGATAAAACAACCTATCCTATAGATGAGACAATGGTGAGCTATCCACAATATCAAATTATTCTAATACTAACCGTAGCCCGCGGTTTCACCCGCGTTACTATAGAATCTTTTCTTTTCCCAGGATAAAAATATAGCCTATGTTAGCCTAGTTTTCATATACATGTTCTAACAGGTACACAATGGGCCGCCGCATGCCTCAAACTATGGCTACAGCTACGCCAAGAGAATGATTGATGTTTTGAATAGGTAACAAATATCTTTAGACTTGTTACTTAACTTTTCTTAACGTTTATTGCGTTTATTGCATCATAAAAGTGCGAAAGCCATCTGAAGCTATAACAAAAAAAATGTGTGTTCAGTCACGAAGGAAGTTCCTTACTTTCGGAATCAGCAATAGAGAGAGGAGATATCTGTAGACTGTATGATATACAGGGTGTCCCGTAAGTAGTTCGACAAACTTAAGGGGGAGATAGGAGGGCGGGTCACCTACCCAATATACTAAAATTAGCTCAATAAAAACGGCACCATTTACGAGATATTTCGATATTTCTGTATAGTTTTTTTAATTTATGTATATTTTTATTTTGTTTATTTAGGGACAAAAAACGGTTACAACATAGATAATATACGACATACAAATGGAATTAAATTTTGACAATATTGCAACCTACAACATTATCCGCAGATAAAACAGGAATATATAATTAAAAGGTGCCACTAGTGGCTTAACGTACACATTAAAAAAAAAACTTAAATAATAATGAAGCAAAGAATTTAAAAAATGCCAAATAAAAATGTTTGGTAGGTGAACTGCGCACCTATCTGCCCCTTAAGTTTGTTGTGCTACTTACCGGACTCCCTTTATACATAAATACTACTACAACACCTTGCATGGTGGTAGGGTACTTTGTAGTACCCGACTGGCTGGCTACCACCCTCAAGTTGAAAATCTATCGGTGTGTTCCGACAGCTGCACTTGAGAGCCAGTTCCCATCTAGGCTTTGTGTACTTACCACCTTCGGCCGCATCATCACTTACCATAGTGAGATTGTAGTCAAAAACAAGCCTATCCAGAATAATAAAAAAAAAACTGTATATGCTATATGAAATATAAATATTTAACTTTTTTGTAACCCTTTTTTCTTACGTGACGATTTCTGCCAGTTGACTCTACTGTAAGCGGCGTAAAAGAACTTCGTTCGTGTTTATCATACAGAATCATTAGTTACCATTGGGTACCTGTTGTACCCAATTAATTACCCAATCATTAGTTACCATTGGGTACCTGTTGTACCCAATTAATTACCCAATCATTAGTTACCATTGGTTACCTGTTGTACCCAATTAATTACCCAATCATTAGTTACCATTGGGTACCTGTTGTACCCAATTAATTACCCAATCATTAGTTACCATTGGGTACCTGTTGTACCCAATTAATTACCCAATCATTAGTTACCATTGGTTACCTGTTGTACCCAATTAATTACCCAATCATTAGTTACCATTGGGTACCTGTTGTACCCAATTAATTACCCAATCATTAGTTACCCAATGGTAACTAATGATTCGCATCCAGTGGCTTCCCGCGACCCTCACAAGATCGTCGGTCCACCGTGTGGGAGGCCTGCCCACGCTGCGTCTTCCGTCTTCTTGCGAGTAGCGCAAGACCGGTCATCGTGGAGATCCTTGGGGGAGGCCTTTGTCCAGCAGTGGACGTCTTCCGGCTGATATGATTATGATGATGAACTAATGATTCTGCATGATAAACACGAAAGCAACTTTTGACATCTTATAATTCTTTTTGGAACGAAGTTCTTTTACGCCGCTTACAGTAGAGTCAACTGGCAGAAATCGTCGCGTAAGAAAAAAGGGTTACAAAAAAGTTAAATATTTATATTTCATATAGCATATACAGTATTTTTTTGAATTCTGGATAGGCTTGTTTGACTACAATCTGTATCTTAATAAGCGAGACTTATAAAACAACTGGGTCTCAAGTTAAAGGTCGGCAACACATCAGCAAGTTCCATGGTAGGTAGTCATTTACCATCTACCTGAATGAATCTGTTTTAGCTAAATATTGTTGTATTCCAGAGGGTATCACGAGATGCACGGATGCACGTATACGTCCGTGATCCCGTGCAACGTGTTCGGTCCGCACGACAACTACAACTTGGACTCCAGCCACGTCATACCAGCGCTCATTAGGAGAATGGACGACGCTATGCAGAAAGGTAAACGCTTCACCTTGGATACCGCAGCGAAGGTTGTGGGTTCGTATCTACAATGAGCTTTCGGAGAAGGAAAACATTGTGAGGAAACCATAGCACCTACCATAGGCCTCAAGTAACCCTCAAGTTGAAAATCTGTCGCTAAGCACCTGTTGGTGTGTTCGCATAGTTGCACTTGAGAGCCGGTTGCCTTAAGGCATTGTAATAAGGTGTACAATACATTGGCATTCCCCCTGACATTGCTAATGTCTATAGGCGACGGTAGTCACTTATCATCAAGTGAACCAACTGCTTGGCAGACTTGTGGTATAGAGAAATGGTTATGTATGTGTTAAATTTCATCTTGATTGAGTTCTAACCCTAGGTTATAGCAGTTCTACAATATGAATTTCTGCAAGTGTTCTGGCATTAAGGGCCGTTCATTTCAGTATTTTTTTATGCCCCCTTGCCCCTTGTCAGCGAATGTAAGCAAATCTCTTAACTCCTCTACTATGCTTACGTAAGCATTGGTATAATTTTTACAAAATCTATTTCTTTATTTTTATTCATGTTACTAATTCTACGACCGTGAAACAAGCTTACATTCTCATCCATCCTACTTTCTACTAATATTATAAATGTTGTTTTGTTTGTTATTCTTTCATGCAAAAACTACTGGCTGGATTTTAATGAAACTTGGCACACAGGTAGATCATATACTGGAATAACATATAGAATACTTTTTATCCCGGGAAAATATAAGAACCCTCAGGAACGCGGGTGAAACCGCGCGGAACAGCTATTAACTATAAAGAATCTGAATCAAATCAAATCTACAAAATTTTGCAAAATATAAGTAAAGTAAATAAATAAATTACTCCCTCGTCCTTCATGTCATCAAAAATAAGCGAAACATCACCCCCAGCATCTTTGGTGCTTACGTAAAACCTGTACGGCCCCTACCAAAGAAAGAAAATGCTGACACTTTAGCGGGAATTAATTGGTATTAATACGTATTTATAACCAGGTGAGGCGACATTCAGCGTGATGGGTAGCGGGAAGCCTCTCCGACAGTTCATATATTCCTTGGATTTGGCCAAACTGTTCATTTGGGTGCTCCGGAACTACGACAGTGTGGAACCAATCATACTGTCAGGTAATAAGGACTATTTTACTGTAAAACATCTCACTAACCTTGTAATTATTTCTTTAGAGTTCTTTTGTAAATAGTCAAGTTCTTTCTAAAGTTTCATGGTATCTATCACGTTGCATCAAAATCGGTTCAGCTGTGAAAATCGAACAGACAGACGGTAGTTTTCACTCTGATAGTATTGGTATGGCAGCTACAGTTAGTGTTTTTTTTTGTTTTTTTTTTTATTCTGGATAAGCTTGTGTTTGACCACAATCTCACCATGGTAAGTGATGATGTGGCCGAAGGTGGTAAGCACACAAAGCCTAGATGGGAACTGGCTATCAAGTGCAGCTGTCGGAACACACCGATAGGTGTTTGGCGACAGATTTTCAACTTGAGGGTGGTAGACAGCCAGTCGGGTACTACAAAGTACCCTACCACCGTGCAACGTGTGTGCGTTTGTTACCGCAACAGCTTAGTATTGTGTTACTTATGTTTTGGTATAGGATTTTGTATCAATGTGCATCTTTATCCGAATTTTAACTGTAACAGTGTATTTTGAGTCGAATTTCAATTGTCACAAGAAATAATAAATATCCTGGGTAATTCTACATTTTATCCATACATTTTGAAAGAAAGAAAGAAAGATAATAAATTTATTTGTGGCAAAAAATAAAATAAAAAATATTACAAAATTTGATGTGATACAAAACAAAATAAAAACTAATAAAAAAAAAAAGAAACAGACACTATATTTAATTGTATAAATCTATACATTTACAAAGACTTGGCGGATCTATCGACGCACTGCATAAACCGCTGCGCAATGGAGAGAAAAAGTCCTGGACATATTGTCGTCTCACCTACACTCCAAGTCACTAACTTAATATTATAAATGCGAAAGTGTGCCTGCCTGTCTGTCTGTCTGTGACCTCTTAACGCTTAAACCTTACTGAATTATACACCTAAACCTCTTGAATCAGTCCGTCCATTAATGAAAACCGCATCATAATCCGTTCAGTAGTTTTTGAGTTTACGGCGATCAGACAAACAAAAATGACTGTACTCGTTAAATTATCCCAAAAAGTTGACACATCTCTATTTTTCCAGTGGACAAAGAAGATGAAGTAACAATCGGTCACGTTGCAGAGATGATTAAAAAGGCCCACGGGTACAAAGGTGAGATTGTCTATGACACGACCAAAGCCGATGGGCAGTACAAAAAGACCGCTTCAAACGAAAAACTCAGGTCACTTTATAAGGAATTCCAATTTACACCCTTCGAGACGGCTATCCATGACACGGTCAGGTGGTTTAAACTTAATAGAAATAAGGCTAGGACGTGAATTAGTTTCAATAAATTGTTATTATTAATTGTTTATTTGTTTATTAGGGTTCCGTACCTAGCGCATGTAGTCTCATTTCTGTCACTCAATGTCAGCTATAAGCCACGTATTCATTGAGAAACATGTTTCAGATACAAAGTTTCTGGAACAAAACGTAGATGTTTACAGAAATCATAAATAAATAAATAAATATCCTCGGACATTTTTCACACACGGCTATCTGATCCCAAACTAAGCAGAGCTTGTAATCTGGAAACCAGATGACTGATATACTACATAGACAACTTTTTTTTTGTAAATACATAAATAGATAATTACACCCAGACTCAGGACAAACAGACATGTTCATGCACACAAATGTTTGTCCTGGATGGGAATCGAACCCACGACCTGCGGCGTGATAGGCAGTGTATAAACCAACCACGCCAACCGGCCCGGGTCTTGGCCGTCCACATTTCAGATGTTTCAAATATGTAGCCTGAGGAGGTATTCCATAATATTATCGGCTTCGTTTGAAATATTTCAAAATGCTATTGTCGTCCCACACTACAGCCATGTTTATAAACAACTGAAACACACATCCAAACTCGTATACAGCTGTTGCGAAACTGATTTGTTTCGGTGCTCTCCAATTCCGTCGGGGAGCACACAAACATGCTAGAAATTAATATGTTTCTGAAACATATTAATTTGTTTCAGAAACACGTAGATTTTGTTTCTGAAACAGTGTTTTTAAACAATTGTTTCTCAGCGAATACATAGTATTCAACTTTAGATATTTTGTCTGATTTTTTCTGACAATAATTATTCTATCAAAATTAAGGATGATGGCTGCCAAATCAAACCAACTTCTTTTTTATTATATATTTTTTTTATTCTGGATAAGCTTGTGTTTGACCACAATCTCACCATGGTAAGTGATGATGTGGCCGAAGATGGTAAGCACACAAAGCCTAGATGGGAACTGGCTCTCAAGTGCAGCTGTCGGAACACACCGATAGGTGTTTTGGCGACAGATTTTCAACTTGAGGGTGGTAGCCAGCCAGTCGGGTACTACAAAGTACCCTACCATATGTCAAAACTATGATTTATATGGAGTTTTGTATGAAATTCTGGTTGTTTGCTGAAATATCGTTGACGGGATGTTTTCTTGTCGTCAAATATTTGAAACGAGGACAATAAATTAGAAAAAATATATATTCAGAAATTGTACATTTATATTATAAAATTCATTCGGTGACAATTCCTAAACAGATTGATAATGTTTTCTACTAAAATTTATGTTGTCGTGTAATTCTACTGTAGATATAACCAAAATAAAACCGGATACCTCCCACCAGTAGAACACAGCCAGTAATAAACAGGAATTTACCAATTAAACACATGCATATCTGAAAATAATGTGTAAATTACAACAACAGCCTCCAGATATATACACTAAACAGTATCTGGAAATTCAGGAATACAAATTACAACATACTTTTAGTAAATATTTGAGATAACGGATGCAAGACACTTGGAAATGGTATTCGAAATAATACATATATAAAATTATTTTTAAAAATAAAAAACAAAAACCGACTTCAAAACTGTAACCTATACCTATGTACAAACATAAACTAAAAAGTAAAGAATAATATTTTAATTTCAAAGCAAGAGCCTTAAAGGACAATCAACAAAATTATTGATATTTATATATCTATTTAATATTTATAAACAGTTCTTTTTGGAGTCGGTGCCAGTCAAGAAGAAGGACAGTTTTGAACTGGACACGAAGTGTTCATACGAGAAAACGTCTTACGACACCTCTCCTTACGGTAATGTTCCTTAGGTCTGCGCCGTCGCTCCCCTACTTTTCGAAAGTTTGTTACAAAGGCAGAATTAAACTGTCCTTCTTGGCTGGCACCGACTCCAAAAAGAACTGTTTATAAATATTAAATAGATATATAAATATCAATAATTTTGTTGATTGTCCTTTAAGGCTCTTGCTTTGAAATTAAAATATTATTCTTTACTTTTTAGTTTATGTTTGTACATAGGTATAGGTTACAGTTTTGAAGTCGGTTTTTGTTTTTTATTTTTAAAAATAATTTTATTTTTTAATTTTTAAAGTTTATTCCTTATTATATGTTATCCTAGGCAAAACTAGTTTGTCCTGAAATCGGGTCTGGCCGGTAAAATATAATATATAACTAGCGGGCCCGGCAGACGTCGTCCTGCCCTGAAATTAAAACAAATCTTGGAACTCGATTCCAGCGCCACCTACCGGGTCCAATTGTATTTTAAAACCATCGAAGAACCCATTGAAGTATACACACGAAATTTCATCCAAATCCAAAAAGTCACGCTCAACGACTCAGTTTGATTCACTAAGGTTTATCAAACGAGATAGAATTTTTTTCGTTTTTGTTGATTTTCTCAAAAAGTGCTTAATCAATTTCGACAAAATTTAAATGGGACCACCTCTGAAGTAGGATCTACCAAACAAAAAAAGAATCATCAAAATCTATTCATAATTGGCAGAGAAATCGAGTAACAAACATACAAAAAAAAAAAAAGAAACATACAGACGAATTGAGAACCTCCTCCTTTTTTTTGAAGTCGGTTAAAAATACGTCTGTTATAAATAATCTTTATAAATTTAATTATCTACCTTATTACAGTAAATGTGAGAAAATAATGTGTACAATAAAATACTAAGATACCAAAAGAATGAAAGTATCTAATATAAATACAAGATTCAAAATGAAAATTGATGAATATTAAAAAAGGATATCGGAAATTTTGTCCCATCAAATTATTCCAATTGCTTATTTTCCCGTACCAGACATCGCCATGACCATAGACCATGACTAATTCGACAGATTTTTCCTACATTTGGTATGTAGGACCCAGACGCCTCTTTAACCTGTCCATAATACTCGCTTACCTATATTTCAAATTGCTAGTCCTTGCTCGTCGTATGTGGTGAATATCTTTTCAATGGCGGTGATATATGCTGCCGTACGTAAATCTAGACCTAGTTTGTGCGTCTTAGCTGCCTTTTGTACATTCTGAAAGATTTCATAAAGGTAAAAAACTAGGTAGCGCGTAATTTTTCAAAACCTGTCTCGAAATACCGTTTTAGAGGAGACGCCGTGAATAGTGGTTTGGGGGAATTATCGATTAGCGAAAGGGGTGGGGCAATTTCTCCACATTTTTTAAATTCAGGATAAGCTTGTGTTTGACCACAATCTTACCATGGTAATTGATGATGTGGTCGAAGGTGGTAAGCACACAAAGCCTAGATGGGAACGTCATATCTGAAATTCTAAATTGAATTAGAAATTCTGGCATGTTGGCACGGTGGTGAGGTACTATGTAGTACCCGACTGGCTGGCTACCACCCTCAAGTAGAAAATCTGTCGCCAAGCACCTGTTGGTGTGTGATCTTGGCTTAATGTGCTTACCACCTTCGGTCACATCATCACTTACCATGGTAAGATTGCGGTCATACACAAGCTTATCCAAAAAGTAAAAAAAACAGACAGGTTTTCCCTTTGAATGTGGCGAAATGACCCCCTTTAGTATAGACTAGTGTAGTGTACTGACCAAACAAGCGTTAGTCATGGAGTGCTCGAGGCCGGAGGTGACGATGATCTTCTCGCTGGTGCCAGACATCATGGACTGGAACAACTCCGTCGGTTTGATCTGCGCCTTCACGTTTGACGCCTTCAGGGATTTCTCCACCGAGTCTGAATGGACAATTTTGGTGCTAGTCACTACCAAAAATATAACCAACCGAAATTGAATGGCGGTAGTGTTTAGTTTAGTTCTAGCAGCCAATATAGTCAGATGGTCCAAATTTTTAAAAAAATGTAACCTTGCTGAGTTTCTTGTCGGTTCTTCTCAGTTTTGAAGGCTGGCTTCCGAACTGGTGGTGACTTCTGTAATTCGACCATCATAAATGCCATTCTAAGGCCTAAACTGACTAAATGGTTTTGACTTAAATGTGAAAAAAAAATCCTGTCTGTATAAGATTCCACTGCAGAGGACAATCCACTTTGTGTGTGATGATATTTAGAATGCCGCCACGCACTCGCCATCAGTGAGGTCTTTTTACGCCAAACAGCGTCAAACCCATCTGTACGTGCAGCAATATTGATGACGCGCTGCAGAATCGTGGCGGTCGCATCAGCATCCTAAATGCGTTATTAGACCAGCAGACCATTTTTATGCAAAGGTTCATATTTTAATATGTTGGCCTGCCAGAAGCATGTAGGTATGGAGTACCGAGGAGCGCAGTGTTGGAGTCCCTCCAGAACTTGATGGTGAGCTTCCCGAAGGAGACGTGGTTGATGTTCTTGAGGTACTCGAAGTATGAGACGGTGACGCCGCCCGCGTTGGCGAGCAAGTCCGGCAGCACCAAAATCTTGTTCTGCCGCAGCACCACGTCCGCCGCCGGCGTCGTCGGACCGTTCGCACCCTCGCCGATTATCTAACGGACACGCAACCAACTATCTCACTCACCCACCAGGATCAGTGTGAACGAGCTAGCCTACTTTTTGCAGACGGCTTAAAGTCCGCGTAAGAGTGTAAAGGCTACAATTTGTTCGCCAAAAACAACCGGGTGATTCAAATATAGTTCAGTCTTTGGCCACACAAGCAATATTTATTTTCTGTTTGTGTCTTACTAGCTCGACAGGCATTCAACCTTTCCACATTGCATGCAACAATTTGGCTAGGTGTCATGTAAGCATTCAACAAAATGGCGGCATTTTATGAACGAGCTACGAACTTGGCTAGCTGCACTACCCACCAAATCTTCGCGGCCACGCCAATTATCTACTCTACTTATCGGGCTATTCCGTTCCATTTTTCCGTCTGTTAGAGGAACATTTATACGGCTTTTAGTTTTAGTAAATATTACCTTGCATTGCAACTTCTTCGCGTTATCCTGATTCAATACTTTTTCCATAGCAGCGACGACCAGTATGTCGCACTTTTCAAAAAGAAGTTCCGGTCCCACTTCTTTCGCTCCTGGAAACCCTTTTACGCTCCCTTTATTATCGGCCTTGTATTTTTGTAGCTCCTGAGGAAATAGAATGTGTTCAAACAAAGGAGAATGATAAGGGGCATTAAGGCGATGATAGCTCAGTGGTAGTGACGTCGGATACCGCGGCGAAGGTCGTGGGTTCGAATCCTACAATGAGCTTGAGCTTTCGGTGAAGGAAAACATCGTGAGGCACGGTGGTAGGGTAGGTACTTTGTAGTACTCGACTGGCTGGCTATCACCCTCAAGTTGAAAATCTGTCGCTAAGCACCTGTTGGTGTGTTCCAGCAGTTGCACTTGAGAGCCAGTTGCCTTTAAGGCATTGTAATGTGGTGTACAACACATTGGCAATCCCCTTGGTATTGCTAATGTCTATAGGCGACGGTAGTCACTTACCACCAGGAGATCCGTCAGCTTCGTTGTCACATGTGGTATAAAAAGAAAGAGAAGGCAACTGGTACAGTAAAACTGTACTTTCAACCTTCTATATAGGCATAATAAGGATCATTTACCTCTGTTTTGATACCATCCGGGTTCTTCAGGAAGCAGTCGAACTCACACACGCCGATAACCTTAACGCCTGCCTTCTGCAAATCTATTGCGGCGTAGCTACCCACGTTGCCGTACCCCTGGACTATAGCCGTCTTGTTCTATAACATAACATCACATTCTTATTGCAAATCTCAGGAACAGGTTCGAATTGAAAAAATATTTTAGTGATGGATAGCCTATCTTAAACATCGTATGGAAACCATAGCACGGTGGTAGGGTATTTTGTAGTACCCGACTGTTACCACCCTCAAGTTCAAAGTTTGTCACCAAGCATCTATCGATGTGTTCCGGTAGTTGCACTTTAGAGCCAGTTTTCTTAAGCTTTACTTCGTGTGCTTACCACCTTCAGCCACATCATCACTCGGTATAGTGAGATTGCGGTCAAACACAAGCTTATCTATGAGTAAAAAACCTTAAAAAATAACATAGGAACCTCGGGTAAAAGCGAGTATTAATATATAGGATGTAACCTTGAAGCCAGGCTCGAGGTTGATGAGCTTCATCCACTCGGGGTCGTTAATGAAGTGGTTGATGGTTATGAAGACGCCGCGGCCCGTCGCCTCGGTGCGGCCGTGTATACCGCCGCCGTTGATCGGCTTCCCCGTCACACACGCCGCCGCGTTCAAGTCCGTGTGACCTGCATAGTGTACAGTGCATAGTGTACAGAGCATAGTGTACAGTGCATAGTCTCTTTCTCTTGTCCTTATTCCAAGCTAGGTGTGGTCAGCACAACATGTTTTCCTATTCCACTCCGCTCTATCACTGTAGTTTATTTCTTTCTTTACAGTGCATAGTCTTTTTCTCTTGTCCTCATCTCACGCTAGGTGTGGTCAGCACAACATGTTTTCCTATTCCACTCCGCTCTATCACTGTAGTTTATTTCTTTCTTTACAGTGCATAGTCTTTTTCTCTTGTCCTCATCTCACGCTAGGTGTGGTCAGCACAACATGTTTTCCTCTTCCACTCCGCTCTAACACTAGTCGTCTCAATACTCACACCTTTCATAAACATATCATTCTTCACACAGTCCATCCATACTTTCTTCGGCCTTCCTCTACCTCTATATCCATCGACACTCATACTTAGTACTCTTTTTGTTAAATGTTTTTCATCCCTCCTCATTACATGCCCATACCAAGCCAGTCTATTGTACAGTGTACCTATAGTGCAGCAACACAGTTCGTTGGCATTAGTATCACATACAGCGGTGACAATATCACTATTTTCAACATTCAAATGGCGACAATATAATGTTGTGCGACAAATAATGTCGTTAGATACATGATTTTCAACTCAAAGTGTACTCAGATCACTGTAACTTTAATAACTTCGACAAACGTTCCATGTCTAATTTTCTATGATCTCTACTAAGAATAAGATGAAATATTTTTGATGAAAGTAGCCTGGCGAACAGCACGCTGCGTCACTTGAAACTAGTTAATAATTGGTAGTCCGTGTTAAAGTCGCCATTGAAATACTACTACTAGCGTGTGCTAGTGACTGATAGTACCTATTTCGAGTTGGTATACTTACATGTGAAAAGGGTCAACCTCAACATACCAGGTCTACCGCGACGCCGTTGTGGAGGGTTAATTTGAGCCCTTAGTGGGACTATCAGAAACATCGGAGACTTTGATCCTCGGCGATATTATGAAGATAGACAGTCAGTCACTTCTCTTACCTATGGTTTTGATGAAGGTATCCACTACCCAAGACATTTCTCTACCAGATGTGTTAACGTCGGGGGCGGGTACGTCAATGCCGGCGCCTACAGAAAAATATCAAATGAAATATTGGTGTGTTGCTTTGATTAATATAGGTACCTATCAAAATACAACTTTTGAACTAGCGTGATCATAAAACGTCAACCACGTTTGAAGCAAAACTACCTGTCCTGTAGGTAGGTATATGGTATGGCACAACACTACTTGTCGAAAATGGCTTCAATTGCAATCGTAAGTAGGTATGTGCTTAATTTGTTTGCAACATTGATATCTAATAACTAAAGATAAACAATCCCAAGCAAAAGTTCTCCGAAAACTGTCTCAAATTGTGTTGGGTAATACTAGTTATTTTTTTTAAGTTTTATTCACAAAACTATGTACAAAGGCAATAAAACTTTACGACTCATACCTGCTAGCCAAAATATATCTTAAAGGAGCACTGAGGCATGTTTACCGTCGGAGCGTTCGAATGCTACTAGATTAAAAGACCACCCGAATGTTCGAGTGGGTACCTACACATTCGGTAAGGCCATTTTTTGTCGCTGATTGTGTATCTTTAGTTATTAGATATCAAAGGTTTGCAATCATCTTCCACTGGAATAGGTGTCAATGCCCGGACGGGGACTAAAATCATTGTTGAGAACTCATAAATTATCTATCACCTATAGGTATTCAAAGTGCCGAAAAATCTTTGATAGCGCGATGTAGATTTTGTAGATTAAATTTGCTTCGTACTTTTCTCTTATAGTCCGTGCCATATGAATTGGTACCTACATGTTTCGGACAGTACAAAGGACAGTCCATGACCTTTATTGCCTATTCCTACCAATAGTCCGTGCCATATGGTAGGTAAGTACTCCACTGCATGGTGCGTTGTTTGTGGCACAGACTGCACAGTACAGATAAGGTATTATATCTTCTGTGGTTGTTGTTATATTCGCGACATCTATCAACGATACTTTGGTTTACGCTACCAATGGATAGATGGTGCTACCGTTAACAATAGTTGCAACGATCGATCCTACATCGCGCTATCAAAGTTCTTTCGGAAATCGGCATAATACAAGTAAGAAGATCTTTCTTTTTAAAAGTTACGAAATATACTTTCCGGGATGTGCATGTAAAACACAAAATAATTATTTATTGATATAAATGCTGCATTACCAATATAGTTCTTCTTGGCTAACTCCAAAGTGTACCGCCGAGTAATTCGCTGGAGTTCGGAGACTGTGTAACATTTCGGGTTTATTGCCACACCTGTGTATCATTTTACCACGTTTTTATTATGTCACTTTTTTGTTTGTCTATCTGTCGGTCCTACAGAGAGACCCACAACCCGATGACAAAGTATTCTAACTTCATAAAACGTGTCTTTCATTTTATATTAGGTACATAGTAAAGAAAACGTTATCGCAAGCAATCCAATAGGCCCGATTTGACAGCACGGCGATGATAGCTCAGTGGTGACATTGGATACCGCGGCGATGGTCGTGGGTTCGAATCCTACAATGAGCTTGAGCTTTCGGTGAAGGAAAACATCGTGAGGAAACCACAGCACGGTGTTAGGGACTTAGTAGTACTCGACTGGCTGGCTACTACCATAAAGTTGAAAATCTGTCGCCAAGCACCTGCTGGTGTGTTCCGACAATTGCACAGAGCCAGTTTGCCTTTAAGGCTTTGTATTGTAATAAGGTGTACATACAACACATTGTCAATCCCCCTGGAATTGCTAATGTCTATAAGCGACAGTAGTCACATACCATCAGGTGACTGACTCGCATGCCTCGTTGTCACAAAAAAACGTACTAAAAAAAAGAGACACTTGTCAAACGGGCCTTTTAGATTGCACGACTTTATTAGCTAACCTCCTTTGGATCCACCAAATGGTATGTTAGAGCAGGCACACTTGTATGTCATCAAAGCTGCCAACGCCTTCACCTCTTCCAAATTCACTTCGTCTGAGAACCTTATTCCTAGTACAAACGACTTCGAAGTTAAATATAGTTGCCTCTTTGGACGTCCAAACTACTTTGGCGCCATTAATTTATTAAGTAAGAAGGTTTTTGACAGTTTTAATAACCACCACTTGCAGTACGGAACAAAAAAAAACAGAATAATATTATCTTAAAATTAGCATCATCTCAGCCGAAAGACGTCCACTGCAGGACATAGGCCTCCCCCAAAGTTTTCCACATCGAACGATCCTGAGCCGCTCGCATCCAGCAGTTTCCCACGACCCGAAGAACCGATGGGGCGGAAAGGTTCTAGAGTGGCGACCAAAAACCGGAAGACGCAGCGTGGGCAGGCTCCCCCAAGGTGGACCGACGACCTTAAAATTATAATCTAATTTAATTCTGGAAAATTGAGCACCTTGATAAAAATGTCCAGACTAGATTTCAAATTCAAATCCTACTGGTCAAAGTCAAAACCATTTATTCAGTTTAGGCCCTAGAAGGGCACTTATGAAGGTCGAATTACAGAAGTTACTACCGGTTCGGAAGTCAGCCTTCAACTGAGAAGAACTGGCATTACCTATGTCCAAAATAGCAACGCACCTCCTTTACAAGGCAAGCGATGCACGCTATGTTGAGATCTATAGCCGTGTATAATTTCATACTCGCCGCATTTCCGTAGTAATGGAAACTCGAACTGGAGGGAGCTGTTGCAAGAACCCATCACCTGAAAATTTTTTGTAATAACTAGCTTTCCAATCGCGGTATGTATGGCGTTTATATACTTATTAAGGTCCTACATAATCAAGTAGGTACGGTTCTTTTAAGGGATGAATGTAGGTATAGGTAAAAAAAATTCTCAAAAAATATTAAAATATCTTTTGGCATCTTCAATTATAAATATCAAAAAAACCAGAATTTCAAAGTAAGGGTGTAACGGTCACGCTGGTCACCTTCATAAAAATAAATAGTGCAGTGGTTGGTTGGATGCTGCGATGAACATCGTCAGTTCGAATCCTACAATGGGCTTAAGCTTTAGGGAAACATAACACTGATTCACCACCCAAGTTGAAGATCTGTTACTACTTTTGCCTTCTATCTAGGTCGGTAACACGTTGGGAAACTCCCTGGGCTGCAGTCCATAGGCGACGATAAACTTAACAGCAGGTGACCCATACCATGTCCCTGCTTGCCTTGAATAAAGTATAAGAATAATAAAAATTACTTTACTTTCAGAATGCCAGCCACCCTAAACTTCCTCTTCTTTTCCGACATGTGCGTATGCTTCTTCAGATATTCGGCCAGGGTCGGCTCTACTACTTTCACAGCATAATGGTAGAAATACTCCACCATTCTGTAGAAACTAGGGTCCTTGGCTGTGGCTATATCCTTCAAATGATCTGGTATATCATAATTTCTTACACTGTAACGTATAGGGCCTACTTTCTTCAAAAAGGTAGAAACAGTTGTTCGACGAGACAAAGACATAATTAAATAATTTATAAGACCAACAAAGTTTAAAAAAATATTTAAAATTCAGAAACAATAATTGATTACATAAACGAAAATATTCTGAAAAATAGTTGACAGTTGACTTGTGTTGACTTGTTTCAAACTTTTTTCTTACCATGCATAGGTACCCAGTTATTTTTATTTAAATTTGAGGTTACTCACCATAGAGGTAGGTACCATTATTTATTAGAATATTTCCATGCCATCGCGCTGTTAGAACAATAGAACATCATTTAATTCGATCGAAATCAAATACTTGAAGAGGTATTTTCATTGGTTATCTAATAGAATTAATTTTGAGGTTAATAAATAACATCACGCCTATATGTATCTACCTACCTGCCAAAGAATCTGGGCAACGTTCGGGACGCTAATTTACAAAGGCATTAGAGTCACGAGTCAGACTCTAATAGATTAGCTTTTGTTTATGCATATTACTCGACAAAATCTAATCTATCTCAGTAAAAAAATAGACTCAAATGGATTAGCGGCCTTGATATTTTCAAAGAAATGCACGTAACGGAAACGTGGTCGCTTACTGTGGACCCCCTAAGAAGGCTCATGGTCACCCAAAGATCAATGGAGAGGGCTATGCTCGGAGTTTCCCTACGAGATCGAATCAGGAATAATGAAATCCGCAAGCGAACCAAAGTAACCGACGAAGCCCGAAGAATTGCCAAACTGAAGTGGCAGTGGGCGGGACACATAGCTCGTAGAACTGACGGCCGATGGGGCAGAAAGGTTCTCAAAGACGACCACGAAAGGAAAGACGCAGCGTGGGCAGGCCACAGCCACTGGATGCGAGTAGCACAAGACCGGCCATTGTGGAGATCCTTGGAGGCCTTTGTCTAGCAGTGGACGTCTTCCGGCTGATATGATGACCAAAGAACCCGAAAAACCAACAATCGAATTCTGAAGATATCTAATCCTAATATAATAATAATAAAAAAAATGCCCAAGTGCCTGCAGACATTCTACGTGAGAGCGATTAGTTGAAGGAAAAATTTAAAACAAAAATGAGAGTTTTGGACTGAGAGAAATCAGATCTATTTTGCTAGCGCGGTTCATTGATACCCGAAAGCTTGAACGAAGAATGACTTCTTCATTCAAGCCCGAATGCGTGTTGGTTTGTAGTTTTTTTTGCATAGATATTGTTTATGGCCCATAGAGTGACATCCGATTTTTATCCGCAAAACCGCGGGGCGCAGCATGATAGGTTATAAATAAAACAATAGATATTTTCAACAGTGTATTAATAAATATAAATAAGCGTTATTAGATTTTATATTCACTTATCCAGCCGACATATAGGATTGTTCTGTACCATCTGGAGGTCCACTTTGGGGCCCACAAGGTCCCTTATATTGTTGAGGCCGTATTTGATCATCGTAGGCCGTTCTAGGGAGAGGCCCCAAGCTATTACGTTGACGTCCTCAGGTAAACCCATTGGTCTAAGCATTTCTGGCCGGAATACACCGGAGTTACCGATTTCGATCCATTTCTCGAGACCTGAAAATATGAGGAATATTTTATGCAAGAGGTGTTGATCCTGTTGTGCACAGACAAAAACTAAACTTAATTTAACTAAATAGTGTTATCTGTATCATCTTTATATGTTTTAGATAGTTCAGTGGTAGTGACGTCGGATACCGCGGCGAAGGTCGTGGGTTCGAATCCTACAATGAGCTTGAGCTTTCGGTGAAGGAAAACATCGTGAGGAAACCATAGCACGGTGGTAGGGTACTTTGTAGTACCCGACTGGCTGGCTACCACCGTCAAGTTGAAAATCTGTCGCCAAGCACCTATCAGTGTGTTCCGACAGCTGCACTTGAGAGCCAGTTCCCCATCTGATGCAGCGAGAGAAGATCGTGGATACGAAGAGATTTCTACTATACAAGGAGTTTCGAGGTTTCTTAAAAATGTAGGCACCAACCTGTATGGTAGGCGAAGATCTCCATGCTAGGCTCGGTGTAGGGGTTGTAGGCGGGCTTGAACTGCAGCGAGTGGAAGCCGAGCCTCTGGAAGAAGTCGTGCAGCACCGAGATCAGGTCGGCCAGCCCCAGGCCTCGCGCCGCTACCACCCCCTCCACCTGGTGGAACTCCGCCAGGTGCGTCGCATCCAGCGTCTCGTTGCGGAACACCTGCCCCACAACCACAAACACAACCTCTTGCCTCTATTAGCTGAACCTTTCCACCACACATCTTAGAGGTGGGAGTGTAGCTAAGAGCTAAGATAAGTGATGAAACATAGCGGGTAAGATTGGCAATGAACTTTAAGGACGACGCCATACGAAAGTAATTTACACTAAACGGATTAAAATATTCGGAAAGAAGTGCTTTGGGCCTTTTAATGTTTTTTGCATTTTGAGACCCCAAAATATCCAAATCGGTCCAATGGTTCTCCATTTTTGCGCTTAGCAACACATTTAGATAAAACTGTATACATAACCAGCGTGTTTGTACACTGAATATTTTTATCAAAGTTACTGGGCTACCTACCCCTCAATGTAGGCAAGACCATTCAGATATTTTGTTTCTATTTGAACTACAGGTCTATTTGAACACACAAATTTCCAAAATCACAAATTTTTTATGGGGCTTTCAAAAATAATTTAAGGATTGGATGACCCTTATGTAGGTTGAGCTACAGAACCCACCGGTTAACTGGGAAGAACTGGCAAGAAGGTATACCTTATCGATGCTGAAGTACTTCCTGGGCGTGAACTCCCCCTGCGCCAGCGCGTGCAACACTCGCGCGCTCACGGCGGTGGTGTGTGTCCGCAACAAGTTCTTTTGTGCCTCCTCTACCTTCCATGAGTACCTGTAGCCCTATTGTAACACAAGTGACATTCAGCTCAAGCCGCGGCGAAGGTCGTGGGTTCGAATCCTACAATGAGCTTGAGCTTTCGGTGAAGGAAAACATCGTGAGGAAACCATAGCACGGTGGTAGGGTACTTTGTAGTACCCTGGCTGGCTACCATCTTCAAGTTGAAAATCTGTCGCCAAGCGCCTATCGGTATGTTCCGACAGTTGCACTTGAGAGCCAGTTCCTATCTAGGCTTTGTGTGCTTACCACCTTCGGCCACATCATCACTTACCATGGTGAGATTGTAGTCAAACACAAGCTTATCCAGAAAAAAAAGGCAGGCGGGTCACTTGATGGTTAGTGAATACCGTCGCCTATAGACATTAGCCAGGTTACATTTTGATTACTAGCAGTCCTACAATGAGTTTTCCGTGAAGGAAAACAATGGGATGAAACCACAGCACGGTGGTAGGGTACTTGTAGTACTCGACTGGATGGCTATCATCACCTGTTGGTGTATTCCAGCAGTTCCACTTGAAAGCCATTGACAAAACAGTGCTAATCCCTCTGCTCTGGTATTACTAATGTCTATAGGCAATCCCTCTGGTCAATATAATAATAATAAACTAATATTATAAATGTATTTGTTTCAAAATCACGCAAAAACGGATGAACGGATTTTGATGAAACTTGGCGCACAGGTAGATCATATTCAGGAATAAAACATAGGATACTTTTTATCCTGGGAGAAGATAAAATTCCTGGGGAACGCGAGTGATACCGCGGCGTGGAAAACTAGTATATAATAATAACAAGTTGATTGAGGAACAAACATCCAAACTTTCACAAGTTTAATATTAGAAGGATCACTAAATTTCACCTAGAAGGGTAAAATTGCAGGTGGAAACCAGAACAGGTATAAATATAACTAACCTGAGAACCAAAACCACCCTCACTATGAATCTTTTTAACTCTTTCCAAGTAATCCATTGGAAAGTTAGTTGAAGTAGCCGGAGAAGACATGAAGAACGTGTCGTGAGCGTCCCTGGCCGGATGCTGCTGCGGTTGGAACAAGGCATCAAAGTTCCAGAAAGAGCTCTCTACGTACATGTTTGTTGGCATCTCTGTGAATCCCATCTCGAGGAAGATCTCTCGGAACTCGGACCGGACTTTAAGGAGCGGGTGTAAGTGACCACATTCTGGTGGTTGACCTGTTGAAGTATACACATTGGTTTATGGTATCATGATTGCTATGAGTTTATCTTTATTGGTAGTAACGGGATTAAATTTAAAATAAATTTAAGAAAGATCCACTGCTGAAAAAAAATTGCTTTGCTGAGTTTCTTGCCGGAGTCTTCTCAGTTTAAGTGTATTCCGAACCGTAAGTACCTTACCAGGGCCTAAACTGAATAAATGAGTTTTGAGCTTGAGTTTGAATTAACAGATCAAGAATACGTATCCCTTTATGGTCTAATTATAAGTTAGCAGATCCCCTGGACAAAGAGGATTTCAAATTTATGGACTAACTGATGTAAAATTTATTATTCAAATCAGAGTCCTAGCTTTGCATGGAAACTCATTACGTTTTGTAATATTAGCAAGAATTAATTTTTATCTACAGTAATATGAGAGAGGAAAGATTTGTATTTTTGTATGTAACAAATAAACTTAAAACATACTGAACCAATTTAAAAAAATCCTTTGTTTGCCATTAAAAAAGGTACATTATTTGTGAGTCACATAGGCTATATTTGTATCCCAGTAAAGGTTTAGATCCCACGGGAATGTGGGTGGAACCATGGAGGCCAGCTAGTATAAAAATAAAGGTACCATTTCAGTAATTGTATGTCAGTGAAAATAATTTGTTAATCTGGTCAAATTATTGAATATATAAAAGGATTTTAAATACAGATTATTATTATGATCATTCATACTAATCAAAGTTGTAAGTTTACCTAAAGCATCAAAATTGTATGGCTTGAACTGTAAAGTTTTCCATGAACCCGAGGAAAGCATTTCACTTGTTAAATCCGTTTCTAGTTTCTTAATTGTTGTTGCAAACTGGGGACCCTTAGATAAAATGAAACTCTTTAATGTAACCTCTTGAAGTAACTTCCGTTTCTTGTATTCATTTCTAACATTCTCTGGTAGATTGTCTATGCCTTTCTTTATTTCATTCAAGTGCTCTTGCACATTATCAGTGATATTTTCAACTTTTCGTTTGACAAGTGGTGCTCCACCAGATTTGTCTATAACTATCCAGCCAGCTGACATGGCCTTACTGAACCCCACTTTTGCATTTGGAACTGTCTGAAAAATTTAAAAGTATTTAGAAGGTTAAAACCATAATATTTTTTTGTTTTCAATTGCTATCATATATAGTCTGACAAACACACACAAACTTAAACTTTACATCTTAGAGGCAAAAGGAAAACATACAATTCAATGTATGTACATTGATATTTATTTGTTTCAATGATTGAAACTGTTTCCATTCCTGTTTGTGGTGCAAACATAACAATATTATACCCAAGTAGGGTACATTACCGACCTTCATTACTTCAGTTTGGGGCATCCCACCGTCAGGAATACTCCTATACAGCACAGCCTCATGACTGCCCTTCTCAGCAACCAGTTTTCCTTCCTCAGTCAACTCCCATTTTGTACTTTTCACGGCTTCCGAAGTAACCATATCAAGTGCCTCTAAACTTTTCACGGCACCCACTATTTTCTGATGGTCTTCACTAAGTTCACTAGCTAATAATAAAGTGTCTACTTTATTACATTTTTCTAGATAGCACAAAATTCTTTCATTTAACTCCATTTCGAAATTTAAGGTTACGTTATGTACTATGGAGCCACGAACTACTTCAATCAATCAAAGAGTATATATAATTTACTTCAATGAATGACATAAATAGCAGTGCTGCCAACAATATTTTTCAAATCCGTCAACTTATCTAAGAATTTCCGTCAAACATTTTCAGTTTTCTGCCTGACAAACTTAGTTTCAGGTGCTGTGAAATATATGAACCAGCAACTTCATTGTTTAATTTGATGAATAGTAAAATATTTCTTGAATTTTCTTTCACTTTTCTCAAATGTACGATATATTTATTCACTTCCCCTACGAAAATCTTTTTTTTTTCTATACCTTGTACGATCGCTTATCAATAACATCTGGCAGCACTGCATTCCGGACTTTTTGGCGGGAACTTGCGAAGTGATCGTTGCGTTTTCATTTTATTTTCATAAAATTCGTCTATTTTGAGTTTTATTGAATAAATATCGGTGGTCCAATAAAAATCAATCTTATGCACTTGTGCTAGAGAAGGGAAATTAAATGAAAGCGTGTATCGTGACTTTTCAGGTTGTCCCAAAAAGTGAAAAGTTTTAGTGGAACAGCTGAAATCTCACTAAAATCTGACTGAACTTGTACGGACGAGGACTAGACATTACAGTGAATGTGAGAATGTGACTATAACATAAAAGAAGAAATTAAAACTCAAGAAAATGTATGCGACTGAAACACTTTGTATTTATGGTCATGACTAAAGATTAATAAAAAATCGACCATCCGTCCGTCCGTCACTTCCGTCCCTCGGTCACTCAGTTGTCAGTTCGTGACACTAAAATTCACTTCGACTTTTTGGCGGGAACTTGCAGAGTGACGTTGCGTTTTCGTTTTATTTTCATTAAATTCGTGTATTTTGAGTTTTATTGAATAATTTCGGTGGTGTTTTATCCAATAATGATCAATCTAAGTGCACAACTGAAGTGAAATGAAATGAAAGCGTGTATCGTGACTTTCCAGGTTGTTCCAAAAAGTCCGTGAATGTTTTAGTGGAACAACCGCCAATTTCATTAAAGCTTGACTGGACATGTATGGACGAGGACTGGACATTACAGTGAGTTTGAGAATGTGACTATAAAGAAATTAAAACTGGAGAAAATGTATGCGATTGAAAGACTTTGTATTGACTAAATTCTAAAACTGTGACAAATAGACCAAGACCATTTCAAATACTTTGACATTGGCAGAAATATCCTAAAAGGATGATTGCCAGCAACAAAAAAAATAAACCACTTCATATATTCTCTTTGATTCACTTGACTTGACACTTTACGTAGTTTTTATACTCTTTGCTTGACACTTCAGCTAGCTACATATCAGTAATCTGTGGACACTTCACAAAACTCATCACTAGCTAGCTACATATCAGTAAACTGTGACTGTGCTCATCACACACAACTGCCGGCCGGTATATTTGGTTGTCATCGTTGATTGATTTTCACATTATTTTGTATAATTCTATTGGACATAAAGTAAGTACTTATTGGCTAATTTGTAAAAAATACAGGATTTTCAAAACTCCTATACTGATTTCTTTTTAAATCTATCTTGACATCTTCTTTACATGAGTAAGTTTTTCTTTCGCATGCTAGTGGGTAAAACAATAATTATAGTATTATTTATAGTATTTGATAAGACGATCAGAGAGTAACTTTAAAAAATCTATGCGGCATTCGCTGATACTTTTTGACAAGGTTTAAAAATATTCCCACCGCAACTAGCATTTCTTCACACAGGTAATGCAAATAAAAGTATTATTCGGACTAGTTTGATTCGAGTAAACTTAACTTAAAACCTTACCCAATTACGTAGGTATTTTATCCATGTGTTCTTATTTTCATTATAATATTCACAAATTCGCTATTGAATTACTGCAATTTTTTTTGTCATGTGGGTAGTTTTAGGTGGGTACTCTCTAATCTCGGAGATGATTCAATTCAGATACACTTTCCTATTCGGGGAACATGTTCGGGGACTATTTTATAATATTTTTGTCCACTTGTTAGATTCCTATGAGATTTTATCTGATAAGATTCCGTTTAGTGCAGTAAAATCTCCATATGAAGCTAAACCTATTTTTTTACTGTAGGTAGGTATCTACTTAATTATTTACTCAAGTTCAATACACACCAATTTATGTTAGTGAGGGTTCCTCAACTGTTGCTTCTTAGGAACCAACTGTTCACCATGGTAAATTATTTTTGTGTTAGATACATAGATATCCCATTTGAGAAACAATTTTCATTCATAGTCAAATATATTATTATTAGTGAAATTTTACTAGTACCCTCATTCCTGACATAAAAAGTTGCCTTAGTCACGCTTCAACCAATGGACATCAGCCAATTTCAGTCAATTATCTCTTTGCAATAATAACATTAATCCTTCAAACAAAACTCTTGCATTTATGATAGAAGACTGTATGGTCAAAATATATATAACTATAGAGACCGTTCTATAGTTATATATATTTTGACCATGCTCACTGGAGCGTGGGTCATACCAACGAGAGTTAAACATGAAAACATCTGATTATGACTAATTAGTCGATTGCAGATTTAATAAAAAAAAAAAATGATATTTAACTCCAATCTCAAAATGCTGGATTTTTAATAAATATCAATCGTACAGATGTCGCGTCTCGACGTGGTGATATTCGGCGCCACGGGCTTCACTGGCAAGTATGCTGTGCAGGAGATGGTTCGTCTCGCCAACAAGCACGGGCTGACCTGGGGCGTTGCTGGCCGCTCTGATAAGAAACTGGCCGAATTGATGATGGATACATCTAAGAAGACTGGTATGTATTACAATCATTATTGTAATGGAAGTTGGAAATCTGTAATCAACAATCACATGATATTTAAAAATGATTTTAGCCTTTTTCATCAAACTACTACAGTCATCATACTAATATTATAAAGAGGAAAGATTTGATTGTTTGTTTGCATTGAATAGGTTCTGAAACGACTGGACCGATTTGAAAAATTCTTTCACCATTAGAAAGCTACAATATCCCTGATGAAAATAGGCTATATTTTGTCCGGCGAAAAGATAAAATGGGAACGCGGGTGAAACCGTGGGGGACAGCTAGTCTCAAAAGGTTCAAAATTATACAACATGGCGAGGAAGGCGGTGGCTGCCACACGTGCCATAGATGTGAACATGTGCTGTTTGTGGGTTGCATTAGATTCTACACTATTCATAAGTGCTTGTAAAGGCTTATTTGAATAAAACATTTTTTTTTAAGTATATAATTCCTTAAAGTTTAAAGGATAAATGAGGCGAGTTTGTATTGTACTAGACAGGCGAGTGTTGAGTAATACAAAACAAATATAGTTTGGAGGTCGTCATACCTACCTGTTGTTGATAACTTTGTGGTATCGAAGGACATAAGTCGTACTTTGTTATTACTACGCAGCGCCACACTGATATGATGTTAACCTATCACGGCCACTGGTCGTGACTCGTGGGTTCGATTCCCGCCCAGGACAATTTTTTGTGTGCGTGAAATTATCTCTTTAAAAAGTAGCTTAGTATATCAGTTGAGGCCATAGCACAAGCTCTGCTTAGTTTGGGATCAGATGACTGTGTGAAGAATGTCAGGATAGTTTATGATTATAGAAGTAATTTTTAGTGTAGATTTTCAACTCATTTATTCAGTTTAGGTCCTGGTAAGGCACTTATGAACGTTACAATTGACTCTACCACCGGTTCCACATACACTTAAACTGAGAAGACTGCGGCAAGAAAGTCAGCAAGGCAATTTTTTTTTCAGCAGTGGATTAATAATATTATAATAGAACATAGCTCTAACATTATCTGATGGTAAGTGAACACTGACGCTTTTAAAAAATATCAATAACAGGACGATTGCCAATGTTTTGTCTAGAAAGCAACTGGCTCTCAAATGCAGCGGCTGGAACATATCGTGGTAGCCAGCCAGGTACTACAAAGTACTACCACGGTGCTTTAATATGTGCATTCGTTTTATTTACACGTCATTAGAGGCAGTACATGATATCACTGCCAGAAGATTGAATATGTTATAGTCTTGAAAATAAAAACAAAAGATCCTAATTATTTTATTTATAAAGATAGAAAAAAAAGAAATTGTTTATATGTGCCTGTGAAATCTACTAGAAAAATGACACTTCCAAAAAAGACATAGTGTTACTTATAGAGATCATACAGTATAGGTATACTTGCTGCGTACCTAAGGAATAATTTGACCCCTTTAAAATGTTTAGTGCGGAATAAAAATATTTAATAGACCTACAGTGTAATAAATATTAATTTGTGCGGTTAAAACGTTTTATGTAAGTAGGATGCTAGTAATGCAAACCTTGAAGAATTCTGGCCTTAAAACAAATGCAAACCTTGAAGAATTCTGGCCTTAAAACAAATGCAAACCTTGAAGAATTCTGGCCTTAAAACAAATGCAAACCTTGAAGAATTCTGGCCTTAAAACAAATGCAAACCTTGAAGAATTCTGGCCTTAAAACAAATGCAATCCTTGAAGAATTCTGGCCTTAAAACAAATGCAAACCTTGAAGAATTCTGGCCTTAAAACAAATGCAAACTTTGAAGAATTCTGGCCTTAAAACAAATGCAAACCTTGAAGAATTCTGGCCTTAAAACAAATGCAATCCTTGAAGAATTCTGGCCTTAAAACAAATGCAAACCTTGAAGAATTCTGGCCTTAAAACAAATGCAAACTTTGAAGAATTCTGGCCTTAAAACAAATGCAAACCTTGAAGAATTCTGGCCTTAAAACATAATAATAATAAAAAATACTTTATACCTAATATAAGTGGTATATCAATGCATGTCAGGAACAGCTACTAGTCTTTTTTTATTCTTGGTTATTACTCAGTTAACGTTTTCTACAGGATGCACAATTAATTATTGCACAACTATTATGGTAATGAAATGAGTATGGAATTTAGTAATCTGTGGTATGGACTTAAAATGGTTCTTAAACGTGTACCTATAAATTTAGTCTGTAATATATATTAATAATAGTTCTGTGTACGTTGACCTGCTTGAACTCTACCGCTTAAGGAAATGGTAATGAACATCATTGATTTAAAATCTATACTAAAAGAGGTAGAGTTTGTGAGTTTGTAGGTAGGAGGTAATCTCTGGATCTACTGAACCGATTTTGAAAATTCTTGTACCAATAGAAAGCCACGTTATTTGTGAGTGTCATATGCTATATTTTTATACCGGGAAAAGATAGGAACCCACGGGAACGCGGGTGAAACCGCGGGGGGCAGCTAGTTCTCTAATATTTATAAGATACGTGTATATGAAACGATTTACCTATATACCTACGTCCGGAGCCCAGTGTGCCCAAAATACATTCAGCCCTAGGATATCCGAGATTTTATATCAAAAATACGACGAAGCGCTTCGAGAAAAGGTAGTTAGTGCCCCTGCGTTTTCGCTTCGCTGGCTTGTCTTGGCGGGGCACTCCCGTGCCCCCAGATTATTACGTATTATTATGATAAGACATAACCCTGTATTATAGGATAAAACTTAATAAATTAAAATATTGTTCCAGGCGAAAACCTATCAGAAATCAAGGCCATCATAGCTAATGTGGACGATGTAAATTCCATCAAGGAGATGTGCAACCAGGCCAAGGTCGTAGTGAACTGCTGCGGACCATACCGCTTGTATGGCGAGCCAGTCGTCCGAGCCGCTATTGACTGCAAAACTCACTACGTGGACGTCAGCGGGGAACCTCAGGTAATATTAATATTACAGGACTTTTGGAAGACGTAGCGTGGAAGACGTAGCGTGGGATAAGTACAGGTTATTATTGTAGTTTTGAAGGAAAACACATACAGTGTTTATTTTTATCTAAAACTACGGACGTTTCCCCTATATATTTGAGGAATAATATATATATACCTAAGTTGCCTATTTGAAATGAAATGTTTATTCATCCAAATAGGCCTTCACAGGCGTTTATGAATTGTCAGATTCTAATTACTCTGATGACTCTAATGCCCGGTTCGGAAGGTTGCTTTTGCTGAGAAGAGCCGGCAATATTTATGCACGGTAATAGCGTGCGTAAAGTGCGGGCTTATGTCGCACTTGCTATTAAATAGTGTAATAATGTTCTATTTATTAGGTTATCAAACACTGTAAATAATATTTTGTTTAATACTATTGGTACATTTTTTACGATATCCATCCATTCAAGGGTACACAAATGAAACTGAATTAAGTTACATACAAAGTGGTAATGCTATCTAGAGCTAAAAGTATGTACCTAAATAAACAATAGTTATTTGTTATACATGAGTGTAAAGTTGTTTATTAACCGCGTGCTCAATTTTTCCGAGCAAGCGAAGGATTCTAAAATTAGAATCCTGGGCGTAAGCGAGGGAATCGAAAGAGCACGAGGTGAAAAATGTTTGCACTCGAGTGGAACACGTAACTTTTCATCCCAACTCAGCGAGGAAATGACTAAATGCAAAAAAAAAAAGAAAATGGCGCGCGCAAAGCAAATAAAAAAAAGTACACCAAGAAGGTTCCGAGTCAGAGTTTTTAACAAATTAAAAATATATATATACGGTCGAATTGAGAAACACCTCCTTTTTGAAGTCGTTTAAAAAGGACGTATGATAAATCCGGCACCATGGAGGGAGAAGTAAATAGGTTTAATGATGTGTTGAATTCACAAACTTAGTGTACACGATGTTCTATTTACTTAAACCTCTAGCGGATAAAAACGACTTTTACACTCAGATATCGAAGAGCATACTCTTTTCGAGATGGGCTGAGATGGGGGGATGAAAAAGTATATTGACGCAATTTGATTCTTTCGATTGGTTTAATATTTTGGTTACTTTCCCTCCAAGGGAAAGTTCTCGGTATCTCACGGTCTCATTACGTGTAATGTTCAAAGCAAGTTTTTGATAAGCTTGTGTTTCACTGCAATCATACCGTGGTATGTAATTATTGATTACTTTAGGAAAAATGGTAAGGGTAATGGTGGTAAGCCTAGAAGGAAACTTGATTTCAAGTGCAGCTGTCAGAACACACCGATAAGTGCTTGGCGATAGACTTTCATCTTGAGGTTAGTTAGTAGCCAGCCAGTTGAATACTACCTGGTTTCCTCACGATGTTTTCCTTCACCGAAAACTCAAGCTCGTTGTAGGATTCGAACCCACGACCTTCCCGCAGTTTCCGACGTTACTACCACTGAGCTATCATCGCTATAATTGCAGGATAAATGCAATTTTATTTAAGAAAGTAATTTTAACAGCTGAAGTAACTGTAGCAAACTGCAAGCATTATGGCAATAGAGTTTAAATGATATGTGCATACGTTATTAGTCATTTACCGTTGCGTTCGGAGAGATCGAATTCGAGTTCATGCGCACTTGCTATGTCGATAAACAAGTACATAATATGTAGTGCTTGGTATTTTAAGAAACGAGTACAAAGAAATTGTCTGGGGCCGATTTAATTTTATTGAATGAGAATTTGCACGGTGGTAGGGTACTATGTGGTACTCGACTGGCTGGCTACCACCCTCAAGTTGAAAATCTGTCGCCAAGCACCTGTTGGTGTGTTCCGGCAGTTGCACTTGAGAGCCAGTTGCCCTTGCCCTTAAGGCATTGTAGTAAGGTGTATAACACATTCAAGGCGATGATAGCTCAGTGGTAAGTGACGTCGAATACCGCGACGAAGGTCGTGGGTTCGAATCCTACAATGAGCTTGAGCTTTCGGTGAAGGAAAACATCGTGAGGAAACCATAGCACGGTGGTAGGGTACTTTGTACCCGACTGGCTGGCTACCACCCTCAAGTTGAAAACCTGTCGCCAAGCACCTATCGGTGTGTTCCGACAGCTGCACCTGAGAGCCAGTTCACATCTAGGCTTTGTGTGCTTAACAACTTCGTCCACATCATCACTTACCATGGTGAGATTGTGGTCAAACACAAGCTTATCCAGAATAAAAAAAAAAAAAAAAAAAACATTGGCAATCCCCCTGGTATTGCTAATGTCTATAGGCGACGGTAGTCACTTACCATCAGGAGACCCGCCTGCCTCGTTGTCACTAGTGACATAAAAAAAAAAGAATTGATATTTACTTTTTGAACTAGCTGTCGCCTTGATTCGCCCGCGATTTTGAGACGAAACGTAGTAAATGTATATAAGTCGTACATAAGTAGGTACCTACAGTATAATGTTGCATCCTAATAGTGAAAGAATTTTCAATGGTGGCAATAAAAATTACCTTCATCATGTTCCATAAGTGTTCCTAAATTGAATTGACGGGCCGGTTGGCGTGGTTGGTTCACACATTGCCTATCACGCCGCAGGTCGTGGGTTCGATTCCCATCCAGGACAAACATTTGTGTGCATGAACATGTCTGTTTGTCCTGAGTCTGGGTGTAATTATCTATTTAAGTATGTATTTACAAAAATAAAAAAAGTATATGTATTATATCAGTCATCTGGTTTCCATATTACAAGCTCTGCTTAGTTTGGGATCAGATAGCCGTGTGTGAAAAATGTTCGAGGATATTTATTTATTTAATTTAAAAAAAAAATTGAATACTTGTCGGATCTTTTAATAGGTGAAGTATACTGATAGGTACGAGCGTAATGTGATTAATATTACTTTGGAATGTTTTGGCCATATCACTTTTTATCTATAGGTAATATAGTTAATCTAATATCAGCTATTACACGTATTCTCATTTATTCTTTAAAGAAATAATTTATAGTCCATTCAATTTAGACATGCAAAGGTCAATAATTCGCATAGAGCTAAAAATTGGTACAAATGTTCGGAACACCATTATATTATGTGAAATCTGAAAAGTCCCCATCGATCCCATACCTGGAAAAAAATATATTCAAGGTCAAATGTCTCAAAAATGGGTTTTTCACGTTTTTAAAAAAAATTGTAAGTCTTGTCAAAAATATTCTTAGACAACATTATTAATCATAAAAATATCTATAAAAGTATCACAATATTGTTTTCCTAAGAGCCATCGTTTCCGAGATATAACGGTTCAAACAGTAGAAAAAGTTGTATTTTTCATAACATGCGTAAGAACGCCACGTATATACATTACTGAAGCAGTAATACAAGGTCAGCTTATAGCTTATATAATACAAACAGTTTTTAGGTCTAATTTGACCTGACTATTATGTACTATTACTATACCAACTCGCACTAGACCAGTATTTTTTGAGTTTGTCGCGTTCAGACAGATTTTATTCGTGTTTTATGATTTATTAGAAATCACCGGTGTGAAATATGATGCAAACATGCTACAAACGTTCAAACGACTTCCGTATGATGTTTTTCTAAAGCAATGTTACCTAGCTATTAAAATTAGACTCACATACGCGAGCCATAAGTTCGATTTTACAGCGATTTTCATATATCGACAACTCTTCATGGATGGATGGATCGAAATGCTGAACGGTTTTATTTATAAATCGTATTCCATCATAAGCTAATTTCGATTCTGACGCAATAGAATTCATTTAAATTAACATAAAATAAGCTTAACAATAGAAATACTGAAATACCTAACGCAAAATTAAAAATATATAAGGTCCTACAAAATCAACTAACGTCCTTTTCAGGGATGAATCTATAGGTGATATATAACCATAAAAAAATATCAAAACATTTTTTTGTCCTATACTTACTGAGAAAATAAAAAAAAACTTTAATTAAACTTAACTCCATTACAAAGTATTAATTTAACCATTTACTAAATAATCATCATTGGTAAAAAAAATATTTTTATTAAAAACAACTCAATTTTAATAATTGATTTAATTTATTGTGTGCATTTCGATTCATACGTCCAAAGTCGCGCCATTTTGTCTATTCAATCTCTATTTTTAATTTATAACGCCGCGCCGCGCCGACAAAGGAAGATACCTAAAAAGAACCGCACAAACAAAACACTGAAGTTCACCCGTTACGCCTCCCTACCACACACTTCCCTCCCCTCGCGACGAATGCACAAAGAAAGCGTCCACCCACGGTTAGTCTCCTATTAGTAATTAAAGGAAGCGCACGCCTATGTTTTGTCATAATTTAGAAGCGGCAGCAGCTCTGTGCCGGGAGAGGTCGGTGTACGGCCGAACCCGAGAACAGTTTTGGAAGCAGTGCAGCACTACCGTGACTGGGGCACCTTCACACCAATGCCAGAAACTGGGTGACCTCGTCATCCATTCAGGATCGAGGAGGCAGTGTCGGAATTCTTCCGGGACCACCCCATGGCCAGCACCATGGACGTGTCCATCGTGTTTGGAGTTACTGACGTCTACGTGTGGAGACTTCTTCGGGCCGAGGGAATACACCCGTACCTACATAAAGAACTGGAAACGACTGGACTGACCTGGAGGACTTGACCAGGAACATTTTGTGGACCGGACTTTCCAGTGTTATGTGTGTGATCAACAGACTGTGTTTCTAAACCGTTTGATTGCGGAAAGTCGGAAACCTATGTGAATTAGGTAGGTAGTGAAGTGCGATCGATCGCGAATGTTAGTGTCCCCCTGGGTCTGTTCAGGAACTTTTACTTCCAGCACGATGGATGCCCGGCACATTACTCCAGAAGCACGCGGGAGTACCTTGAGTAGGTACACCAAATCTGACGCCTTTGGATTTCCACGTGTGTGCAAAAGGGTCTGTAATTGAGGTCTCTTGGTCTTAATCTGTATGCTGAGTGCAATGTTACGTCTAAAGTCTAAATCTGTATGCTGAGTGCAATGTTACGTCTAAAGTCAAAGATGTCAATGATCAATTTTATTTAGCCTACTTAATATCATGTCAATTGAAATTAATTACCTAACTTGTAAATTCTTGATAATAAACAGCGCAGTAAATAATAGGCAAATGTATGTTAAATGTTGTTATTTATTGGTAATGTTTGTAGGTAAAGGTATGTATGGTTATATCTAGCTAAAGATAACTTAGATAGGTGATTCAAACATACCTACTGTATTCATTCAACCTTATTAACACGCAAAGTTGCCTATTTAGGTAAAACATGTTATTTTTTCCTCCTGTTACTAAATAGTTGTATGTAACATACATAGGTGCCTGTCTAGGTACTTTCCTATCTTACTACATACCTACATTTAGTAATTTACGAATGTGTTGGTTCAAATGTTTAACTGTAGTTAATTTTAGGTAGGTATTCGTTTTTCTAATAAAATGTTATTAAACAAAACTAAGTTTTATTTATTTATTGTAGAATAATACCTACTTACTATGCATGTAGGCTTGCTTATTAAGTATGTAAGTGTATGTTACCTGTCTTGCCCGATAAAATAATTCATAGTTCGATTGATCTAAAAGATATTAATCAAAAAAATGTATCAGGGTAAAGCTCAGTGGTAGTGATGTTGGTTACCGAGGCGAAGGTCGTGGCCAGTCGTGGGTTCGAATCCTACAATGAGCTTGAATTTTTGTTGAATGAAAACATTGTAGGTTAGGGTACCTACTTTGTATACCGTGCAAGCTAGCAAAGTACCCTATGTACTTTGTAGTTGTACTTGACCGGCTGACCCTTCAGTTGAAAGTCTCTCGCCAAGCACCAATCGGTGTGTTTGTATGGTCGGCTTGCTTATTGTGTCTGTAAGTGTAGGTAGTGAATAAATGATTTGTTAGTTCGATTGACCTAAAAGATGTCAATCAAATGCAGTCAACCATTTTAACGGAGCAAAGACGGGTACCTACACTTACATAAATAATAAGCAAGCAGAGGAGAGGAAGCCGACGATAGTTCAGTGGTAGTGACGTCGGTCACCGCGACCAAGGTCGTGGGTTCGAATCCTTTTATTGAAGAAAACCATCGTAGGTTAGGGTACTTTGCTTGTATATCGTGCAAGCTTAGTAGATAGATACCTTGATTTGTTTGCGCGAATGTGAAATGTGAAAGTTTGGATGTTAAGAAGTTTGTTACCTAGTCGAATGTTACGCGAAAACTACAGGATTTCGCTGAATGGCACACAGGTAGGTAGATAGATAACCTAGTCAGCCAGCTGTTCCGGGCGCGTCTCGCGGGGCGGCGCGGACCGCAGGGAACGGGGCGCAGGGCGCGGACGCGGGTCACGGTCACGCACGACACGTCACGGCAAGTTCGCCAGCTTACGGGTTCGGTCATTCACACTGTTAGCGGCGCGGCATCGTACACAACACAACACAAGCGGCGCGCGGCGCGTCCATAGCTATAAGTAGATAGATAGGCATGTGACTCGACTGCTCGCTCACAACTCACAGCGCGGTGTGCGTCAAAGAGGCGCGATTAGTAATTACGTTTTTCATTTTTTTCCTTGATGCTTGAGAAATAATAATTCTATACGACGATAAATAAAATATTTTTCCTATTATATAGGATGAATTATTCAAGTGGGCGTAGATGGATGTTAGTGGATCCTAAACTAAAGGGAGTAGCGTCTAGTCTCGGGGCCGATTTTGATTAAAACTAAAATTTCATTTATTTTTATATTGGGAAAATGTTTTGTCGAAAATATTAAGTCCATGGTTACGTAGTAACTTTTATCTAATCTGTGCTAATATTATAGAGAGTTGAAGTTTGTAGGTTTGGATGTAGGATCAAAGATCGTAGCTCACTTACACGACTCCGCTCCCACCCGATAAATAAAATATCATTCAAATATTGGCTTCAGGTCGTACTCTTTGGATATAGTTTATATTGGCAATATAAATTAGCAGACAGCTCGCTGTCAGCGAGCTTACCGCCATCAGACTGCTCGCTAGTTGACTTTTAGTATAGGGCGGTGTTGGGTGGGAGCGGTGTTGGAGCGTGTAAGTGGGCTATGACCTTTAATCTCTAAAGCTACTGATCTTATTTTGAAAATTAATTTAATAGAAATCTACATTATCCCTGTATTATAGACTTCTTGTTATCGCAAAAACGCGGGTAAAATCAAGAAGCTAGTAAATAAAAGGATTTGTTTTTCAGTTCATGGAGACGATGCAATTGGAGTATGGGAAGCAAGCGAGCGAGGCCGGAGTGTATGTGATCAGTGCGTGCGGGTTCGATTCCATACCCAACGATATGGGCGTCGTGTTCCTGCAACAACAGTTTGGAGGTAGGTACTTGTACTTCTACTGCCAATATCACCTGATGGTAAGTGACTACTGTCGCCAATGGGGAATTGCCAAGGTGTTGCCAACAATACCTCGAAGGCAACTGCCGGAACATACCGGTAGATTATAATTGGAGCCTGGCACTACAAAGTACCCTACCACCGTGCTATGGTTTCCTCTCGATGTTTTCCTTTAGTTTAGGCCCTGAGAGGGCACTTATGAAGGTCGAATTACAGAAGTTACCACCGGGTCGGAAGTCAGACATCAACTGAGAAGAACCGGCAAGAAACTCGGCAAGGTTATTTTTGGTCAATCTGACAATACAGGCAATGTCTTATTAAATCCTACTAATATTTTAATGTGAAAGTTTGTATGTTTGTTCCTCAATCACGCAAAAACTACTGAAAGGGTTTTGATGAAACTTGGCACACATTTAGATCATATCCCGGAATAAAACATAGTATACTTTTTATTCCGGGAAAAGATAAAATCTGGGAACGCAGATGAAACTGCGGGGGACAACTAGTACAGGACATAAATGGTTATAAACAGTTATAATGCAATCATTAGGTACCCTAAACTCAGTGGAGTCATACATCAGTACATACCTTCCACCTGAACTACGAGACGAGGCGAGTTCACGCGGCGCCGTGCACTATGGGACCTGGGCTTCACTCATATACAGGTATCTTAGTCATTATTGTTTTTAGGGTTCCGTACCCAAAGGGTAAAAACAGGACCCTATTACTAAGATTTCGCTGTCTGTCCGTCCGTCTGTCTGTCACCAGGTTGTATCTCAAGAACCGCGATAGCTAGAAAGTTGAAATTTATGTATTTCTGTTGCCGCTATAACAACACCATACTAAAAATAAAATAAATATTGAAGGGATGCTCCCATACAACAAACCTGATTTTTTTGCCGTTTTTACGGAACTCTTCGTGCGCGAGTCCGACTCGCACTTGGCCGGTTTTTTTAAGTGGTAACATATTCCCTGCAATCTGTTGGAGTGATTTCGTGAAAAGAGACTGAAGTTGTAACAGGCCACCTTGTAGAGTTGCACAGATAGGGATATTACGTCTATTGTAGTGCAGGCAAAGGGTTTTAGCCCATACATCCTCAAACTCTTACTGTATGGTAAATTACCAAGGTGAGTGACCTGTGCGGCTGTGCCCCTATTGAACGCTATTACTTTTAGCTGTAACTGAAAGGAAAAAAATAAGGTCCTTTTTTGGCATTACAAAGCTTTAAACACAAACCTGTCTATGTAACGCCTTTGCAGGTGCAGGTCAAGTTAATGCCGTTTATACCGATCTTAGGAAAGCATTTGATACAGTCAATCACATAATTTTATGCCATAAGCTGGAATACAAATTGTGCATGGCTCTTTACTTCGATGGTTCCCATTCGTATTTCCCAATATAGATGTCAACTGGTTGCTATCAAAGGATACAAATCGCCATCAGTCCTAATAAAATCAGGAGTTCATCAGGGATCCCATTTGGGACCCCTGGTTTTCATTACATTTATCAATTACTGTAATAAGTTAGATGACTGTTCAAATTTTCAATGAAACCTTGCAACGATATGTCCCTGTATCCTAAGGGATAAACTAAATAAATGGCTTTGAAATTGACTTTGGATATACCGTTAATTTTGCAAATCGTGGATGGCCAAATCCTTAACTAAAAGAAATAGCGAAAAATACTAAAAGGAGTCTCGAGGTCGATTTAGATAAAAACTAAAACTGCATCATTAGATTTTTGGTAAAATATTTTTTGGGGAAAAATTACACACCTGTAAAAGAGTATTATATTGTTCATAATATTACACACAAGCTGTACTCCTCGGTTTCGCCATAGCCTATGTTACTCAGGGATAATGTAGCATTCTAATAGTGAAAGATTTTTTAAAATCGGTCCATTCGTTTTTGAGTTAATTCGTTACAAACATACAAAAATTAAAATCTTTCCTCTTTATAATATTAGTATAGATATTCTAAAGCATTTTTGTTATCACCTTACAATAATCCATGTAGTTAAACAACTTGAGCATGGCCATCAGTATTCAGGTACCATCAGGATAACCACATTAAAAAAAATTGTTTACAGTTTGGCAAATTATTCCGAGTTGAAGCCAATCAGAATGAAATTGTATCCGGAGAGACTGCCTACATTCAAACCTAGGCTGGAAAAACGGTTTGTACATTCATTTAAAAAATACCTACCTTATTTTTTTACTACGCTTTTTTTTAACTAAGCGTAAGACCTAAGACCTTATTTAAATGTATGGTATGTTGATTATAGTAGGAAATTTGTTGTCAGGAAATTTAAGGTGACAGCTCAGTAGTAGTAAAATCTCTAAAATGGCGACACTTTTACCAAGGCATTTTTGCATATTTGGTTTTTACCCGCCCACCTATCTCCCCCTTACGTTTGTCGGACTACTTACCGGACATCCGGTAGGTATATCATTGTATTAAAAAAATAAGCATACATTTTTTAAACAATTGAATTTAAAAAAAGGCCAATTAGTCAGATGATCCAAATACACACATCTAAAAAAGTTTGTGATCACTAGCATAAGCTGATATAATTTCTTACATTGAACTTTATCAAGAAACAATCTTTGTTATGTGTTTTCTTTAAATAGGAATAGGTACCTTGTTTGAAATTAAAAAATAAAACTTTATTTTTTATAGAAAAAAAATGAGTAGGTAATTAATCATAATGATGATTTCGAATTTTCTAAGTGATCACAAACTTTTTTTGATGTGTGTATATTAACAAAAATGTAACCTTGCTGAGTTTCTTGCCGGTTCTTCTCAGTTGAAGGCTGTAATTCGACCTTCATAAGACTTTGATATGTATCTATTTCAGTACAGTGAGCCATTTCGCGCATGGTTGTTTTCAGATCAATCCTCCACAAGAACTTGAACCACTGGTGCACTTTGTTCCCTGGTGCCGATGACTCCATCGTATATAGAACACAGCGCCATCTATACGAGACAGAACAACAAAGACCCGCGCAGTTCAAAGCCTACCTCAAACTAGGCTCCCTGTTCGAAGCCATCGGCTTAATTATCGGCTTCGTCTTCTTATATCTGATGTCTAAAACTAACTTCACAAGAAAACTGCTGTTGGACCACCCTAGGATTTTTTCCTTGGGTTTTATATCACATGAGGGTCCCAGTGAGAATGTGATGAAGGCCAACACGTTTAAGATGGAGTTGTTTGGTGAAGGTTGGGAGGCTGGGAGTGATGTGGACGCTTCGTCTCCTAATAAGAAGGTTGCTGTTAAGGTAAGCTTTTTTTTATACCACTAGGTGGCAAACAAGCTTACGGCCCACCTGATGGTAAGTGGTTACCGTAGCCTATGGACGCTTGCAACACCAGAGGCGTCACGAGCGCGTTGCCGACCTTGCGTAAACCTTCTTACTCCTCTTTTGAAGAACCCTAAGCTGTAGTCTCCAGGGAAAACCTCTACAGGGAGCTCATTCCACAGTTTAATCGTACGCGGGAGAAAATGTCTCTCAAACTGCACTGTACGCGACCAATTTGGGTGGTAAGCTCTCAATTTGGTCTTAAAAACAAAAAAAAAATGTGTAAGCAATCTCACCATTGTAAGTGATGATGTGGCCGAAGGTGGTAAGCACACAGCCAAGATGGGAACTGGCTCTCAAATGCAGCTGTCGGAACAAACCGATAGGTGCTAGGCGACAGATTTACTATGCTGGTTACAACCTAATAACTGCTCATTTCTTTTTAGGGTTCCGTACCCAAAGGGTAAAAACGGGTCCCTATTACTAAGACTTCGCTGTTTTGTCCGTCCGTCTGTCTGTCTCCAGGCTGTATCTCAAGAACCACGATAGCTAGACTGTTGATATTTTCACAAATTATGTATTTCTGTTGCCGCTATAACAACAAATACTAAAAACAAAATAAAATAAATATTTAAGGGAAAATAAGGGAAAACCATACAAAAAACGCATTTTTTTTGCCTTTAAACTTAATTTTTTTTTTATTCTTGTCTTTTTCTTTTCTTACATTATTTAAATTGTGTTGTTATTAACCAGGTGTCCGGTGCCAACCCTGGCTACGGAACCACGGTGGTAGCCCTCATTCTGTCCGCACTCACTATTCTAAAGGAGCAAGACAAGATGCCTGGAACGTAAGTGCTTCTATATATATCATTAGCTCATGCCCTAGTGTTGTAGGGTCTCTGGATCTACTGAACCGATTTTGAAAATTCTTTTACCAATAGAAAGCCACGTTATTTTTATCCCGGGAAAAGATAAGATTCCACGGGAACGTGGGTGAAACCGCGGGGGATAGCTAGTAATATTATAAAGCTGAATAGTTTGTTTGAACGTGCTAATCTCAGCGGCTACTAGTTTGAATTGAAAAATTTATTATAGTGTTGGATAGCCCATTTATAGAGGAAGGCTATAAGCTATATAACATCACGCTTTAGTGCGAATATCTCACGGGAACGCGGGTGAAACCGCGGGAAACAGCTAGTTATAATTATTATGCAATTCGACAGCGGAGGAGTGCTAACCACCGGCGTAGCGTTCAGGAATACCGATCTCATCAAGCTGCTCAATGAAGAAAATATTAAATTTGAAGTTGTCAACAATAAGTAAATAACATTCTATAATTATGATTATCCATTATGCATTTATCGTTAAAACTAGGTTAAAAAGTCACAAGAGGCATGCATATATTTTTTGCCCAAAGATTTGCTATCCTATCGTACCTAAGATAGTCATATCGAACGAGAGAGTATTTTGTCTTTGACTCTTGTCGATGGTCTATGAAATTCTTGTTGTATCGGCTATTTTTAGTGAGTAAGAAATTATAACTTTTAGTTTTATTATTATTTGTATTATGTTATGTAAAATCTAGTTTCACAACAATTATGACAAAATATAATACAGCGCCATCTATTGATAGAAACTATCATACGTTAACTTTGTTAACGATTCGGTATGTAGATGGCGCTAGTATAACACTATAGAATGCATTGATATCTTTTGATTCCTATTAGTTTATTAATTATGTTTTTGTTAATATATTTTGGTACGTATTATCCCTATTTAGAAATAAAAAGGTTGGATCAAAAAAGTAAGATTTTAATAATAATTGGTGCTTGGAATGCCTGTTGTATAACATTTGAGGGCCAAAAATATGCAAAATAGCAATAGGGTGAAATTGAGGCTTTCTTGCTAATTAGAACATATTCAAATTTCTTATACAGGCTGTGGTTTTCTATTCTCGCAAAATTTATGATACATTACTTTTATAAAAGTGACAAAAAACTAATAATTTTTATAATTATCATAATTTATATCCTGACCTTTACTAGTAATATGTAAATTTTCCCCAAAAACACAGCCTGTATTAAATGTTTGTGCAGTGGTCGTGTACCCACCTGGTCGACCTTCCACTACCAGGCTGCACTTTAGAGCCAGATATATGCTTTGATCAACACCGCTACAAGCACAAAATGAAACGTATATCTTTCTCTTGTATTCAATAATAGATGAGAACTGAATTTTTATTATATTATTATGTACTGAATTGGAAAACAAAGGAATTAAATATATATTTATTATTAATAAAAATGTTTTTATTATCCACACTTCTATATCACTTATACTAAGTATTATCATTTTGCCTGCCCTGTTCCGATTTGTGGTCGGCGCAATGTGTAGTTTTGTTCTATTCGGACCTTTGATGTATAATAACTAAAGATACACAATCAGCAACAAAAAATGGCCTTACCGAATGTCAACCCACTCGAACATTTGGGTGGTCTTTTAATATAGTAGCATTCGAACGCTCTGACGGTAAACATGCCTCAGTGCTCGTTTAAGATATATTTTGACTAGCAGGTATGAGTCGTAAAATTGTATTGCCTTTGTACATAGCTTTGTGAATAAAACTTTAGAAAAAAAACTAGTAATTACCCAACACAATTTGAGACAGTTTTGAGAGAACTTTTGCTTGGGATTGTTTATCTTTAGTTATTAGATATCAATGATTCTTCTATCCGTCATATTTTAAGGCGATTTATTTTATGTCACAAGTGACAACGAGGCAGGCGGGTCACCTGATGGTAAGTGACTACCGTCGCCTATAGACATTGGTAATACAAGGGGAATTGCCAATATGTTGTACAACTTATTACAATGCCTTAAAGGTATACTGGCTCTTAAGTGCAAGACAGATTTTCAACTTAGTGGTAGCCAGCCAGTCGAGTACTACAAAGTGCGCTACCACCGTGCTGTGGTTTCCTCACGATGTTTTCCTTCACCGAAAGCTCAAGCTCATTGTAGGATTCGAACCCACGACCTTCGCCGCGGTATCCGACGTCACTACTCACTACCATCGCTGAGCTATCATCGCCTCAAACGGTACGTTTATTAAAACAATTTACGTGCTGATTGTTTTTTTAAGTTCCTTCTCATTTCCTTCTAGTTCTAGCATATACAAACCAACTATTTTCGCCATTTTTGGAGGTTGTTTTAATTTGAAACTGACTGTAGCAAATCCGTAATCCGACGGCTAATTCTAAACAAACTACCTGAGTACTTTCAGGAATGGTTTTAAAAATATATGACGTACTAGCTGTCCCACGCGGTTTCACCCGCGTCCCCGAGGGATCTTATCTTTTCCCGGGATAAAAAGCCTATGTGCTATTCCAGACTATAATCTATCTCCGTGCCAAATTTCATCCAGATCCATTCAGCCGTTCTGGCGTAAATGAGTAACAAACATATATTCATCCGAGCTTTCACATCTATATATCTATATATATATATAAAAGAAAGTCGTGTTAGTTACTCCACTTATAACTTAAGAACGGCTGAACCAATTTGGCTGAAAATTAGTGGGGAGGTAGCTTAGAACCAGGAGAAGGACATAGGATTAAAAAATACGAAAAATTCACAAAAAAAAAAAGAATAATGAAGAAAATTATTTTTGTCATACATTTTGTATAGAATGACGTTTTGACATGTCTCGAGATCGGACTGACAGATGGTTTAGTTTCACAATTGGTGGCGCTGGAATCGGGTTGTAAGTTTTATTTTCAGGGCAGGACAACGTCTGCCGGGCCCACTAGTTTATAATATTAGTAGGATAATAAAACTGCGTTAATGAAAATAGATACAGTTAATTTATTGATGAAGTAGCTACTAACTTAATTAAGATAATGTACACACACCTTTCTAAAACATAACTAATATATACAAATAGGTACTTATGTCCTCTGTACATAAATTACACAAGTATTACTCATAAACGTTAGAAATTCAACATAGAGTCAGTAAATATTAAAATGTCCCTGGATATTTTAATTTTGTGAGACTAGATTGTTAATATTATTCCGAGTGTCCGGTTAGTAGTACTGCAAATTTAAGTAGAAAGAAGGGCGGGTCACCTACCAACATATACAAGTATGACCTCCGTAAAAGTGTCACCATTTTCGAGATATTTAAAATCAGAAATTCAAAATCGAATATATCAAAATCAGTTTGCCGTACTGTTTACCGCCACCTGTATAATGAATCTGGCTGGAACCTAATTGCCGGCATTTTAGCAATTTTACGTGCCAATTATTATTAGTCTGTTTTATTTGAACGAGAGACGTTAAAATATAATTTAAATGACTACGTTTACAAGTAACTTATTTCAGTTATCAACAATTAACGCCTGAACGCTAAAAATAAAGCGTTTTTTGCTATTAAAAGAGCAATTTTGCGTTTAATTGTTGACAAAAATAAAATCAATAAATTAAATGAAAATCAGCTTTGGTCTAAGAATAATGTTACAAAATAAATAAAAAAAATATATCAATCTCATACAAAAAATACATCAAACAAAACACAGATGTAAAGCAAACATGAATTCTTGGCTTAAGTAAAAAAAACGACCTTAAATCTACTTTAGTACTTGAAATTTACATTACTCTATGGAAATTCATTATGTTGACACATTATTTATTTATATCTACTCAGGTTTATTTCTAATCTAGGTACTTAACTTATAATCTCTTTTTGTATACTTTTGTTACACATTTACAAAGTGTTAATCAAATACCGAACTTAAGGCCCACAGTTAAATATTATTTTCGTGATGACAATAATGATTTGAATGATTTCATTAACATTCAGACTATTTCTGACCTGTAGAATGTACAGTAGGCCTAATTTATAGATCGAGAATTAAAACTTATTTCAAGTCTCAAGAACAGATTGTGTTACATGATGGTAAGTGACTATTGCCTATGGACAATAGGAATACCAGAGGGATTGCCAATGTGTTGCCAACTTTAGAAGGCAACGCTCTAAGAGCATCTGCCGGAAAGTACTGGTAAGTGCTTCGTGACAAATTCTACTTGAGGGTGGTAGCCAGCCGGCTCTCATAGAGGTCAGGGTCCATATTATACAGGATCCACCATAGAAACTTTGGCTGATATAGATCAATTTTTCGGTATTTCACTAAGTTCAATAGAAGAAATAATAAAAAAGTTTGAATTGTTCACAACACTCAATTCGACAACATAAATCACTCACAAACAAAGAAAAATGAATTTAATAAAAAAAAACGAACACGTTAAAAGCGGTTTATCTAATTTGTATGAATAAATATCGTATTAATGTTCATCCAATGTCACTTCAATCAAACACTTAAAAGTTTATTTTAATCATAATGTTAATCGCGTTTGACTCTACTAAACTTACCGATTTCAACAATCCACTTTTCAATAATCGTCTTTATTACCATTCACTAATGTTTAGAATCACTTTAACTAGATTCCCGACTATTTTCATTAGAACCAACCGAATTTGCTTGGGTTGTTGAAGTTGGGGTTACCTCGGGAGCTACAATGAGTCCCTCTTTAATCCTTTTCTTCTGTTTCATCCTTCTATTCTGAAACCATATTTTAACTTGTGTCTCATTTAGTTGTAAGGCGGATGCTATCTCTATCCTTCTCGCTCTTGTCAAATATTTGTTGAAATGGAACTCTTTCTCTAGTTCCGTGAGTTGTTTGTTGGTGAAGTTGGTGCGGCCGGTATTGTTGAGGTTCAGGAGGGGGTTGGCCAACATTTGGCTGCCGGTTGGTGTGCGTATTCCTTCCTGCGGACTGCCAATCACACCTTGGCTGACGAATTCAGCCTGAGGTATCATCAATTTTGGCACTGTAAAGAAAAAAAATGAATTTAATAAAAAATTACGGTAATATTTTGCAATTACCAAATTTGCTATTAAACTAAGTAAATTCTAACTATTCAACTTCCTCGATGTATTTGTTTGCGGGATACAGGTTTGTTTACACAACCGCCTCATTGCTAAGGATAATCTTTTTACGAGAAGCCCGTGGGAGCCACTCGGGTCCATTTATATGACAGGTGTCACTTTTTTCTAATTCTACCGAACAAAAAGGAGAGAGATAAAAGATATTTCAATATTAGCCTAAAGAAGGCGCCCCGCTGGGCGCGAGTGTCCGACGCATACTTGTTTCACGGTAAACTTCAAGTTTTGACGTTTATTGTTGGAAAGTAAACAGCTATTGAGTGAAACGTGTCATGGTTATTATCTTATACATTCTTTTTTATAGAACATTCACAGATACGTAGGGTTTTTTTTTGGTTTGATGACCAAAATCTCATGGTAAGTGATAATGTGGCCTACGGTGGTAGCCAGTCAAGTTTATGCCTATGTTTTTTCCAAGCTCAAGCGCACAAAGCTATCGCCATTGCAAAGTAAACAAAAATCCAAGCACAAATCGTCTCGCCATTCGAATGTAATACAAACAGTGATATTGCCGTCACCCCTTTCCTGTCCATTCGGCATGTTCCCTGCGTCCATTTAATCCTGATCACACGTCGGCTAATTGACAAGCTGTGACGTGACAAATGTTTGGGGATGACCAAGCGACGTGTTCATTAAACGATACGTAGGTAGGTACTTTAAGTTTCATGTACCTAGATAATGACGTGGGATTTAAGTAGGTGAAAATCTTAATTAGGTACCTAGTGAATATTTTCCTTCTTACCAATGTACGGAGTTCATGAGTAAGGTTTATCTAGGTGTATAATACATTAAAATGTTGTGTTAATTGGTTGAAATCTTTGAAATATCACGATGATCGTTGAAGATGTCGGAAAAAATCATGCAAACTGCTTTACTGGCGTCCGCCGCGTAAACTAATAGAGTTACAGATATCCTAATACGATACTACGACAGAAAAAATGTAGGAATATATACTCTGCTTCCTGAGCGAAGCCGGGGCAGGTCAAAGTCAAAGTCAAAGTGAAAACTATTAATCAGTTTAGGCCCTAGAAGGGCACTTATAAAGGTCGAATAACAGAAGTCACCACCGGTTCGGAAGTCAGCCTTCAACTGAGAAGAACCGGCAAGAAACTCAGCAAGGTTACATTTTTTTAATATTTTTGAACTCATATTGGCTTTTTTTTCAATAAAATAAAAATATTTCTCACGACAATTAAATATTTATATGATATCGAGCGGGCATCGGGTAGTCCATTTCGGTCCATTATAAATGGGTGGGTCGTGTCGCGGTGCATCCAAGCCGTTGGCAGATCAAACAGTGCCGGGTGTTTGTCTGTCTGTCTGTTTGCGCAATGGCCACTCACTAAACGTTCTCTCGCAAATACATGCTACATCGTATAGTTGGTATCCATTTGAATACACGACACGATACAGGTATTACTAATTATTACTATACCTAATATTGTAAATGTGAATGTATGTTTGTTCCTTAATCACGCTAAAAAGGCTGCACGGATTTTTATGAAACTTGCCACACAGGTAGATCATATATAGGTATACAACGTAGCATTTTATCCCGGGAAAAGATAAGAGGGAAAGCGCGTGAAACCGCGGGGCGGAAAACTAGTAACCTAATAACTCGACTCTTTATCCCTATTCAGTATCTATCTACCTAATTAAAAAAAAGTTACATCTAAAATCTAATTGAGTTACTATTACTTACAATCAATACATCATTCATAGGTAAGTATTTGTTTAGAATCTTTTGTGCAAAAACTACCAAAAAACTTTTTGTGTTACCAGATAAGAAACAATGTCCTTTTTTTGTGTGCATACAACTTTTTGGTACGTCGTTGACTTTATTGCCACCATAAAATAATAGAGTTATTCGCTATTATGGTGTTACCTTGTAAGCAATGCGACAATCAGTCAAGGAAATTAATTAATTGTTATGGGTTTATTTTTAAATTCTAGATAAGCTTGTGTTTGACTACAATCTCACCATGGTAAGTGATGTGGCCGACGGTGGTAAGCACACAAAGCCTAGAACTAGCTCTCAAGTGCAACTGTCGGAACACACCAATAGGCGCTTGGCGACAGATTTTCAACTTGAGGGTGGTAGCCAGCCAGTCGAGTACTACAAAGTACCCTACCACCGTGCTATGGTTTCCTGACGATGTTTTTCTTCACCGAAAGTAGGTAGCTCATAGTAGGATTCGAACCCACGACCTTCGCCGCGGTATCCGTCGTCACTTACCACTGAGTTGTCATCGAAATATCGGGTGATAAATACTTAGATTTTTTACCTTAAAATTGATAAGGAGTAGTTATCCACTACCAAAGGATTTTTGGAAATTCAAACTCGGTAACGCGAGTGAAACCGCGCGGGACAACTAGTAATTGTATAGAGCGTGTACTTAAAGTCGTGACGCATTAATCAATGGAAAAACACTTGATATTGAAATGGTGCGGTCGCGTTGCGCGTACGCCGCCCGCCTATGACAATATTGACGCAAGAGTGACGCAAAACCATAGGATGCCATAGACAAACTCTTCCACTTTATCTAGGAATAGTGTACTAGAGCTGTAGTGTATTGGTATTTGTCCGCAGTGATTCGTGAACAATATTTCCTTATTTAGTTTAGAATCTTGTTTTAACAATTTACATAGAATGTGTATGTCGCTCAATGTTGATCACTGATTATCATCAAATATTTATAAAATTATGTTTTTCCTGTACGTAAAATAAACAAGCTTAAGTATTTATGATTTCCGCAGGTCTAGTTCATCTTTATTTCAATCATGATAGTTTTTTATCTGTGGTCTTAACCTAAGTATCTACTGTAGGGCTATTACGTATCTTGTTTCAATCGGGAAAACGGTTCATTGCGAATAGAACCATTTTTGCCATTGTAATATTTCTATACATTTGGAGGCTGTTCTCAAGATTGAAACTGATTGAAACCAGTTACGAGATAGCCCTACAGAACAAATTAAACTGTCACTACGCAATTGTTGTGCCCCACAAAAAGTTTTACCGCATACCTATATCGTACTGAATATTACATTCCATGGCGTTCTTACGACGATATGTGCATGAACATGTCTATTTCTCACGAGTCTGGGTAGGTATAGGTGATTTTCTACTCAAATAACTGTATGTATTTAAAAAATGTATTTAATATATATAGGTAATATGTAGTTTATCAGTTACCATCGGTTCAATTTCCATTAGTTGCATTCAGTTTCAATCTTGAAAACGGTTTAAAACAGTTTTCCGTTTTTTCTTTCGTTCAAGTAACTGCATATACAAGCAGTACCATTCTAGCCATTAAAAAATAAATTTAATTTAGAGTTTGTTTATAATTGAATATGACTGCAACAAAGTTACATAATCCGCGGGATGGATTCTATACTAACAAGCTTGGAATTAGATGGCCGTGTGTGAAAAATATTAGGATATTTATTTATGGAACTAAACAGTGGAAAACTGATGCTTACGATTATGAAATGTGGTCTGAATTAAGAATAAAATAGTTAAACATTGAAAAAAAAGCCAATATAGTAAAATGGTCCAAAAATATTTAAAAAATGTAACCTTGCTGAATTTCTTGCCGGTTCTTCTCAGTTGAAGGCTGACTTCCGAACCGGTGGTAACTTCTGTAATTCGACCTTCATAAGTGCCCTTCTAGGGCCTAAACTGAATAAATGGTTTTGACTTTGACTTTGGTCAAAACAAGTGGCTATAAGAGCTTTATTTGAATTAGTTATTGTAAATAATAATCACAGGGGACGATTCACGATGCGCTTGCTCCACAAAGGCACCGACAGACCGACACAGCAGTTGTTTGGCCAGCACAGGCTGTAATACTACACCGTCAGCGTCAGTGCTACATCGCTAATCCATTACGCGATCGCAAGAGCAAATGTTTGCCGACCAAGACTTCACTTCGATTATGCTGAGTTTTATGTATTGAGTTTTTATCTTTGCCTTCCATATGAGCCGGTTTTTAGGTTTCGAAGCGTGGAGTTTTATGAATATCGGATTAGACTGTTTCTAAAGATAACCAAAGAAGTTTAAGGCGATGATAGCTCAGTGGTAAGTGACATCGGATACCGCGGCGAAGGTCGTGGGTTCGAATCCTACAATGAGCTTGAGCTTTCGGTGAAGGAAAACATCGTGAGGAAACCATAGCACGGTGGTAGGGTACTTTGTAGTACCCGACTGGCTGACTACCACCCTCAAGTTGAAAATCTGTCAGCCAGTTCCCATCTAGGTGTGTGCTTACCACCTTTGGCCACATCATCACTTACCATAGTGAGATTGTAATCAAACACAAGCCAATCCAGAATTAAAAAAAAACAGATATATATTTTAATATTTCATTGCCTTTGTTAAAATTATAGCGTCGTTGTAGGTGTTTTTAATGTTTCATATAAAAGTAAATAAATTCTTTAGCCAAACTTTTTATAATAATGCCAAGTACACAATCAAGTTACCCTTTTATATACCGAGGACAATGCGGGTGGCAATCCATAATGTTACGCAGCGTTCCAAATTAACCATAATTCAATCAATTCAATTGTAGAACACGACTGGCCATGTACCGACGCGTCAACGCCCTAAGCCGCCAGAAAAAAACATTCGAATTTCAAACAATTGACAGTCAACTGACAGCTAGGGGAGCGGGAGCCGTCGCGATTGGTCGAAAATTGAACAATGCGGCAGATGCGTTCACGAATTCTTTTTTCTTTACCGCCATGTTTGCTCAAATTCTTTACCGAAAAATAGGAGTAGATATGTGTTACAAAAAGTGATACATATGCAGCTGACGTTTCAATTGCCGTGAAGAGAGTTGACAGGAGATGCAAGCGATTAGTTAAGTCATAAAATTAAATATGAAACGTGGAATTATAAATGAAGTGAGCAGTAGTTTCAGTTGGAATTATTATGATTGTATATGCGATATAGGGTTTGATGTATTACTCTTCCGTTACATCACGTAGCTACATGAAATTTATGTAGGCATGTACTGATAAGAATTTATTTTTTTATTAAATACCTACCTACTCGGTAAAAATAGCGAGCGTCTTTATTTCAAATTAAAATTAGAACGCTGGCGTTGGCATAGAGTAGAATAATATCAAAAGATCCTATGTACAAATACCTCCTTTTAGAATACTTTTAAAGAGGCCTATTCTAAGAGCAAGACAATCGATAATTACCGGTGTCAAAAAACAAATGAAAAATAATCCATGCTTCCCAATAATCCTCAGTACCTATGTATATTTTTTAATTGAACCATAAACTATAAATCCCCTTACCTACTGACTGATCAAAGTACCTTTATATTATATTATCTATGCTAAACGTTCATTCATAAAAAAGCGACAAGTTTTTTAATAAAAAATATAATAAGTGAGACGATAAGCCTTGTTGTATCATTCCCCAAATTGAAAAGCAAAACAAACAAGCACGACCAATACGGCTAATCCTATAATCCTTTGGCTCCCGGTATATCTGATACCGCATTTTATACAGAGTGCTTGAAGTTGGATGCATAACTTATATAGGTCATAAAATATAGGTAGGTACATCGTAAAATTATTACGAAAATATTAATATATTCGCATTCCCGTGAGAACTCTTTTGAGGTTGAATTTTCAAAAATCCTGTCTTTACTCACTATGAGGGATACCTGCCAAATTGCAGATTTATAGCATTTATTGTTTCTGAGATTTCGTGATTAAACAGTGAGCTGCTGAAAAAAAAATTGCCTTGCTGAGTTTCTTGCCGGAGTCTTCTCAGTTTAAGTGTATCCGAACTGGTGATAGAGTCAACTGTAACGTTCATAAGTGCCTTACCAGGACCTAAACTGCATAAATGAGTTTTGATTTTGAGCTAAACTTCTAATTTCTCTCGTAACTTCATATTGGCTCAGGCTCCTGATAAGAATATTGAGCATGAGTGTGGATGGATATAGAGGTAGAGGAAGGCCGTAGAAGGTATGAATGGACTGCGTGTAGAATGATATGTTTATGAAAAGTGTGGGTATAGAGCGGAGTGAAGAATAATGATGAAAAATTTAATTTATTAAAATTAAATAGAACTCCTGTTACTTACTGTTTTTTTTTCTCTTTATTTAAAAGAGGAAATTATTCTTAATTTAGGAAATTCTGTACCTAATAGTATTTATATTTAATTTTGACAATTTCTGCGTTTTAAACATATATTCATGATTTTAATATATAACCTGGTTTCGCTACACAAAGGAAATGCCAGTAAACTATTATAGCAGCCTATGTTATTTAATATAATATTATTTTTAGTTATGAAAGTTGTTCTTTCAGCATCTATCCGAACACACTCCACTAAAACGTGGTACACATCTTCCACTACGTCACACTCGGAACATTTAGGTGAAGATGTGCAAAACAATTCAATGGAATGTGTCCGGAGCGAAGCCTCAATGTTGTACTTATATCGGATCTGCTCATATCAGCACCATCAAACCACGGGCAACGGCGAATATTAGGTTGGATAGTCCTGTATCAAATACCTTTGTGAAGATACCTCTCATCAAAATACTCCTTCCACAGTGTCGTACAGTGTTCTTTTATTAAATATATGAGATCCGTAAAGTGGGGTAAGCACGTGAAAGGAATACCTTCAGTTGAGGCCCCCTTTGCTAGAAGGTCTACCTCTTCATTTCCTCTAATGCCAATATGAGCAGGGACCCACTGTATAACAACATTGATATTTTTATGTAAATGTTTCCGAATGGACTGCAAGATACAGTAGGCTATTGGTGTCCCTCGAATAGTCGAGGTACATCGAGCTGTACATCGTGTTGGAGAGCACTCTTCGAATCTGTTAAAATGACAAATTTGGTATTTACGTGAGATTCAATATAGCTTCAGCAATGGCTATCAGTTCTGTGTACATAATTGATATTTTGTTGGAAATATTTAATTTAATAGATACATTTTCTTGAGGGTCCTCCAAATAGCTGCTCCTATATTCGCATCCTGTAATTTTTTTATAAAAAGTGGAGTAATAATTACTTGCTTTAGGTGAAAGAATATTGGCTGCGTGAAGAATGATAATATGTTTATGAAAGGTCTCACACCTTTTGAGACGACTAGTGTTAGAGCGGAGTGGAAGAGGAAAACATGTTGTGCCGACCACACCTAGCGTGGTATAAGAACAGGATGAAGAAGGTGAAAGAATTTTAAACAAAAATACAAAATGTTAAATCTTTTATCTTTATAATTTTAGTTTAAAAGTTTATATATTTTTTTAAATATGATTCACAGAGTTCAAAGTAGCTAAGATGAGCTGCCGTAGGTACGATAAAAAAATCTATTAATTCAAACATTTTACGGATTCAAATGTAAACAATTATCGTTATTTTTACCCCGTAACGTAGCAAGCAAGCACCCATATTCCCAGCGTACGGGTAAAATTATGAAATACATAATATACTTATATTTTTTCATCCGGTAGTCGGGTATGGTGATCCGTCATTTTGGCTGTCGTGCCTCATAATGCACATTGCTAGTCGGGTATTATTAACATTTGCCGAGGGAACCCGCGGGTGGGACATGTCTCGTGATACGTTCATGGCTTGAATAAATAAGCCGGTTGGCTTAGTTGAACATACTATCACGGTATTAGGTCGTGGGTTCGATTCCCATCCAGGACTTTTTCATGTTTTCCGGAATTACCTATATTTTTAATTTACCTAATTTAATAAATGTCTTTATTAAATATTTAAGGCGATGATAGACTAGTAGTGGCGTAGAATGAAGTGACGGAGGTCGTGGATTCGAATCCTACACAAAGATGACACCTATTGTCATGGCTGGCAACTATGTTGAAAATCAGTCGTCAAGTCATTGAGATTTTATGCCACAAGCCAATCATGTTGCAATGCAATCATTTTAATTTTGTCGCTTGGTCTCGAGATAAATCTGGGGGCTGTATCCCTCGTAATCCACGATAAAGCCCCTCTTCGGTCCCTGTTTTTTAAAAGCCCGTAATATTTGTTTGGCAAATTTGCGTAAGAGCACCGCAATTTTAGACTTCAACGCGCGCTCGCTACGGCGCATACCTTTTTATCGCACCTTTTTTGGGTTACGCGATAGGTTTGTTTAAGTTGAATATAGTAGAGGGGGATGTGATATTGTTAATTTTAAATTATGAAATGTAAAATTTATGGTTCAGATGATTTTAGGTGCTACGAAAAATAGTTTCTTAGCTGTTAATTTATAAGCGACTTCGCTTCGCAGTTGCGCCTGCATTCCCAAGAGATATTTTGTTTTCCCTAGATAAAAAATAATCCTATGTTATATTTCAGGATATGATCTATCTCTGTGCAAAATTTCATCCAAATCCGTTTAGCCGTTACGGAGCGATAGTAACAAATACAAGCTTTCGCATATAAATACTACAAGGAAATAGAATTATGTAAAAATCTGATAATACAATTTAGTTCATCTACCATTCATATGCAAAAGTAACCTGTCTTTGTGTCCGTCTATCTGTCTGTTTGCTTGTTTTTCATGACTAAACACCTGAACATAATTTGATGATGAAGATACCTTGAACCCTGGGAAATATAACAGGCTATTTTTAAATTCCACCCTTAAGTGGTGAAAAAGGGGTAAAAAGGCCCCTAATATTGTGGTTAGATTAGGTATTTCATTAGATCTGCAAACCTAAATAATTTGGTCTAACTTTATACTAATTTAATAAGTAAACATAAAATGAATGATATACTCATATAGCAATAAAATATAGCCTGTATTACTTTTTAATAATATAGCTTACTATAGGTGAAACAATATTTAAAATCAGTTAAGTATTGTGTGTTTTTTTCATTACAAACAAACAAACAAACACACAAAAAATCAAATCTTTGCTCTCTTTAATATTATTTAAGAAAAATGGCGGAGATATCCAGAAAATCATAACCTACTCCAAAACCTTACTTCCACAATACAATTCTCATATAAACAGAAATAGGGAAGATATAAAAACAGTAGGTACAAGCACAACATATCCCGGGGGAGGCGATCAATCGTCCGGAGTGACGGACTTCCCCCAGTCCCGGGCCGTCCCAGTTCCGCGCCCTCCCAGTCCCGGGATCTACTTATCCCGGGATACAGACGCGTGGGAATGGACGCTACGATACGACAATTACATTTGCTACTTTATTTTATACACTAGTTTGTTTTGTATAATATTTACTGTAATAAGTCAGCCAAGTTCGCAAAAAAGAGCGACACACCGACCGTGGGTTATACACGAATAATTTTCCCATTAGATCTTGAATTTTGTTTATTAAGTTTACGTTAAAAAAAAGTAGAGAAATTTGACCAAAACTTGCCATGTCTTGTCAAGTGTTGAGTCAAGTTGCACTGTTGAGTAACAAAGATCATAACAGATTCTATTATGACTCTAACAGGGTGGGACGGCCGTACCAATCAAACAATAGCTTAACAATTGATTAGAAATTCCTCGCGAGTTTAGTTAAGCAATCAAATAACTTTATACATGATTACATTATTTTTTGAAAAGAGTAATTGCTGAGTTTATTGCCGGCTCTTCTCAGCAAAAACAACCTTCCGAACCGAGCATTTAGAGTCTGACTATTCATAAGTGCCTGTAAAGGCCTATTTGGATGAATAAACAATTTCATTTCATTTCATGACATAAACTTTGATAAAATTGATTGATAAACGTATACACTTCTAAAGTACTTCGTATTCAGTTAAATAAACAAATTGCATTTTTAAATATTGTAACCATTTATTTGTTTCAAAATTGTATTTCGTGTATGTGTAAATTGTGGAGATGAATAAATTTTTATTATTATTAAATCTCACTTCTTTTATTAGCGCGTCATCCAAGTAGGTACTTGCAAGTATTTTTGTTACGAACTTGGCTTTATTTCACATATAATGTTTTTGGTGGGACATCACTACTGATTTATTTATTGCCACTAAAAAAGATACCTACTGCAATATTTTAAGAGGGTTTTCAATGCGCTGGTGCGTGACATTTGTCCTGTCGGGTTAATAAGGCCGTATTTGTATGGAGTAATCATTAAAAAAAATTAAGAAAGCCATTCAGTTATGGCCCTATGAAGGATAGCACGTATGAAGGTAAACACCGGTGTTGGTAGTAACTTCTAAACCGTTGCCGTTTTGCAGTCAACTGTCAACTGAGAAGAACTGGCAAGGAACTCAGCAATTCATTTACCAGAGATGTGATTGTTAATTACGTTGCAATCATAATTTAGTTAATAAGATATCTTCATACTTATTAAATAAAGAAAAAGCGGGTAACACAGCGGGCGAAACCTAGTCATACGTTTGTTTGGTGGTTTATCCTTATTTTAAGCTGCAACAAAGTAACAGATCCCCGTGATTTACATAAAGATAGTTTACGAACCGGAGCGACGCGGAACCATAACCGTCCGAGCCAATCACGTACCAATAATCTTAAAACACCTGTGACGGTCATGTTATCACAAGTTAGAGACTGGTTGATAACAGTCACATCACCTTGCCACAGCCGCGTCATGATCAAGGTGGTACGCAAAGTGCGTTTCATCTACAAATATTCTTACTAGATATTTGTCAATAAGCCTGCGCCGCGTCTGCATCTTACGCCGCTTCTTTAGAGTGCCATTTCACGGCTATTTTTTTAAGATCCTGAGAAAAACCATAGCATTGGTAGGGAACTGTACTCGACTGGCTGGTTACTATCCTTATGTTGAAAATCTGTCGCCAAGCACCTATCGGTGTCTCAGCAGTTGCACTTGAGAGCCAGTTACCATCAAGGCATTGAAAAAGACTGAAAAAACTATGGGAGTCCTGGAAGAAGTGTGACATATAGGTAAACATAAAATATTCATCCCAAAATAATCAAAGTTGTTTAACATAATCTCAAATTGTATGAACAATCACTTATTCGATTAGATTGAGATCAAATATATCAAAAATATTACGTTTAACGTCTGTCTTTTACTAAACTTTCATTCATCGAAATATTAATCCCACCAAAAACATTTTCATGTAAAAAGGTGCCAAGACGAGACAATATGGCTCGCACTATCAAATTGTTATCAGATCTCACGTAGAGCCATACTTCTAACTCTACACGCCCCAGCTCTACAAGACCTAACTTCACAAACTCTACACCTTAGTCAAAATATGTGGTTTGACCGTTTCGTTACTACAAGAGGTATGTATAACAGAAAAGTAATGAACAGTGAAATAAAAGAAAGTAATAAAAAAAGCACTCCCGTGCCCCCAGATAGGCAGAGACAAAACGTCTATATATTCTGACGTCTTTTGACTCAAAGAATAGTCAGTTTAGGCCGAGTTCAATTGCAATAAGAGACTAACTCTTACCGCGATTGAACTCGGTAACCCCACAGCACCTTTTTCTCCTCAGTTTGTCAAGTGTTTTTTTTTGTAATTACCTATTTAATTGTCCACCTTTAGTGTTATCCATAAAACATTTTTTTTTCTCACGTTTAAATGTAATTAATTCCATTATTTATAAAGCACACAATATATACGGTCCATAAATAAAAAAATATTTTTTTAAATAAACGCAACAGATAGATGCAAGGCCATGCGATAACATCTATTTATAGGGATTTATGAAAAAAAAATCTTAAATTCAAATCTTTTGTGGTTGATAACTGATAAGAAAACGTTACTTTGTTTGATAACGCCAGGCTTAGTACCTAGTTGTGATAATACGCGACGCTGGATCAAAATATACGGATGTGATAAAGATTATTTTAAACAATAGGTTTTACAAGCACTTATGAATAGTCTAGACTCTAATGAACGGTTCGGAAAGTTGCTATTGCTGAAAAGAGCCGGTAATAAACTCGGCAATTACTCTTTTCAAAAGCAATTTAGTAGGTATTTACCTACTATTATTATTTATCTAGTCTCACTGATGAAATTTGAGTGTTATGACAGCAAAAAAAAAAACTAGCTCGCACCCCTATTTAAATATATAATTGAAATTATTGATTATAGTCGTATACCTAACATACTGGGATCTGATAACTTTTTTACAGCGAAAGTGTTGTGAGCTTGTGAGTCTTGGCCGCAACTCTATCGAAAGATTTATTTTTGTCTCAGACTTTTACACAAAAACGGCCACAACGCGACTCTCTTTAGTCGAAGCGAAAAGTACTATATCCTTTTATAAAAAAATCCCTAAATAACTGTGAAAACCGTATCAAAACCCTTGCAGTAGTTATAAGCACATCAACGTATAGAGATACTGTGATTTTGTATGCCTACCTAAGAATTTCTTATTCTCTCTTCTTATTCTCTTCTTTGGTCGTAACAATTTTGGCACACGCATTTGCGTCAAAACATACTTCAATCAAATTATGGAAATCCTCAGCGACATCACAAACTCAATCATCACGACCCTAGATTTTCTGGAAGAATAAACAAGTGAAATGAGCTAAGATTGCTCCCCTCAACCAAATCCTGGATCTGCGCCTGATCAATATAGATACATGTTCGCCAACAAGTTCGCCTTAATAAGGTATACAACACATTAGCAATCCCCTGGTATTGCCAATGTCTATAGGCGACGGTTGTCACTTACCATCAGGTGACCCGCCTGCCTCGTTGTCGCTTGTGACATAAAAAAAAAATGTATACTTATGTAATACCTACGTCAATTGTGAAAACCGGTGGTAACTAGTTATATTAGTCGGGTAAGCAGATCATCTTAGGGTAATTGTGTGTAGACGACATCAATCACTTGTTATCTGCTGGTGCTGGTAATTTAGTGTGATAACCTATCTGTTAGTTTTGATAGTAAGGATGCTTTAGTTTAAGATGCTTCCACGGAGATCTTGAGAAACTGCGGGTTTTAGGAAAAATGTTATTGAAGCATCTAATGGTTCACAAAAAAGTCTGTTATAGTCGACTTTTTGGCTACAAAAATATTTTTAAACGAATACTTTATCGTATTCCGATTAGAAAAAATATCTTTGTTAAATCTATAAACCTTTAGCAAGTTCAGATGGGTAGGTACCTATTTTTTAATTTGGTTAACACATTGGTATGTATGTATGTATGTATGTATGTATGTATTGTATTCATAGTAGTCCGTACAAGTCCAATCCGGTCAGGTTTTAGTGAATATTGCGGCTGTTGCACTAAAACTTTTCACGGACTTTTTGGGCTAACCCGAAAAGTCACGATACCCGCTTTCAATTTATTTCACTTCACTTGTACACTTAGTTTGATCTTTATTGGACAAAACACCACCGATATTATTCAATAAAACTCAAAATACACGTATTTAATGAAAATAAAACAACAATGCAACGTCACTTCGTAAGTTCCCGCCGAAAAGTCCCAGATAGAGTAGGTCGTGTAATTTTATTTCCTCTTTTGTAGTGCATCAGGCATAAAGTTTTAGCCCTTACAGCCTCGAATTCAAAATCAAAACTCATTTATTGATCAATGAGCGCGCGCGGTGGTAGAGTTGGCTGTCAGATCAACCCATTATCCGAGAGATTGGTAAATGTATGGTATTTATTACCAAGGTAAAGGTAAGATGTCAGACGTTACACATCATCATAATGCGACTAGGTACTGTAAGGCTCTTGCTTTTATCGAGTAATGTACACCTTCTTTGTATAGAGTTGAGGATTTTTATTACGTAAAGGTGAAGTAAGGTAGGACAAAACAGAAGAATACGGGTGAAAACACGATGCGCAATTCTTAATGTCATAAAACAGTTCCAAGCATCTGTCATTTGTAATTTCTGTGTCAAAAGGGAAAATTGAATTAAAATTTCATATAATATGGAATCAATAAGTAGGATCAATCAAAAATTCTGCAACTGTAACTGCCACCGAGATTGCTTATTTCAAAATGCCAACCTAAGTGAATCTGAATTCTTGTTCGACAACAAGTGATAAGATAGCATTCGAGTCAATAAGTATTATCTGTGGAGATTTGCACTGAAGTCTTCCTCGATTGTGTGCTTATTATATTAAACCTAGAGAATTTACCTTTACAGTATTTCATCGTTTAGATATTATATCAAGCATCTAGATTTTATTCAAAATATTTTTATTAAAATAATTACACTTAGGCTTCTTTAAGTAACGTTATTAAATTATATCTGGCAATATGAGGCTGAATATGGAAGCGGTTCTTTGCTCTACCATAGACGAAAAAAAAATACAATTCATACATTGGACATTGGCGCCATTTTTACTATAAAAATAAATCTTTTAGATATTCCGATCAAGTGCCACATTGTATCTAAAACATGTAGAGTAGAGAGATGTATTCAAGAACGGATGTCACATCTCTGACCACATGAAATGAAACCAAACAACATTATCGCGCCGAACTAAGATGTTAAGTTTATTTAATTGATTTATTGAGTGTTGACACTGTAAAAACGTTGGACACGATGCCTCCGGAAGCCTTACTCCAAATATAATAAATTATTGAATACCAACACGTGATAGTGCCGTGACACGTCGCGGGATGATCGATTGAGGGCGATGCTTAATCGATGAATCGAGCTTGCAGCTGCATTCAAGATGGCCGCCGCACGAAACGTCAAAAACAAGCTGATGACTTCATTGTTATTCAAACGCATTGTTAGGGAAATTATGGTCACCGTTATTAAAGTTTATCTTGATATTGGTTAAAATATTTATAACGGTTTCCATTATATAATTAAACATATACGAGATACTGCTATAACAGACTATCAGGTTAGGTGCGCTTTCAATATAACAGATAATATTAAGTATCAAATAACTCTCCTACACTGCGACATATTTAGTTGATTATAATTTGTAATCCTATAGAAAACTTGATCAACTAAGAAAGATAAGAAATTAATATGAACGCTTGCATTATCTTATCAAAAAAAAACAGCTTTAGTGGTTGCCCTGTACTTCGGTACTTTTTTTTTTGTTACTGGCAATCATTCTTTTAGGATATTTCTGCCAATGTCAAAGTATTTGAAATGGTCTTAGTCTATTTGTCACTCCTTTAATTTCTTTTTTTTATAATTTTTTGTCAATACAAAGTCTTTCAGTCGCATACATTTACTCAGTTTTAATTTCTTCTTTTATGTTATAGTCACATTCTCAAATTCACTGTAATGTCTAGTCCTCGTCCGTGCATGTCCAGTCAGGCTTTAGTGAAATTGTCACGATACACGCTTTCATTTCATTTCACTTCACTTGTGCACATAGATTGATCATTATTGGACAAAACACCACCGATATTATTCAATAAAACTCAAAATACACGAATTTAATGAAAATAAAACAACAATGCAACGTCACTTCGCATGTTCCCGCCAAAAAGTCCACTTCGGTACTTATAGGTATAAGAATTTCATTTGTAGAGGAGCAACTCCTACAAACACTAAGCATGCTAAAACGGGCTCTATTCTCTATGAGATAAGCTGCAATTTCAGGATAGCCCTGAGTTCACATCTATGTCGTAAATCAAATCGAGTACTTAATCGTGTAGAGGTAAATAACTAATGCAAATATTTATTGATGGTATATTTGTACGGTAGTATTCAAGGACCTACATTAGGAGCTCTGGTTTATAATTAAATCAGCGCATTTTTATGATATCTATTAATAAATTAAATCTATTTGCTTTTACTTCATTCACGTTTAAGTATATCTGCATATATGATGTTTGCTCCTATTTTGATTTTCTAGATGATTAATAAAAGTTATAAAATTAAAAAATTAATATCCTCGGACATTTGTTCACACACGGCTTTCTGATCCCAAACTAAGCATAGTTTGTGATATGGAAACCAGATGACTGATATACTACATATACTACTTTTATTGTATATTTTATTTGAAATGTAACGCTGGCTCTGCTATTCAGAGCTCTTTTGTTCTATATTCCCCACTCTGTCCTTCACGTGCCCCAAGTTTTGACCATGAAGTATTGATGAAGTTAGATCGAGTAGTCAATAAAATCGGATATGACCCTCCAAAACATAGATAGTGGGCGTTACACTCACAGATAAGATATGGCTAGTGATTTTTAAAGTGGCAACAAGCAAACCACGATACGTAATCGGGACGGACATGTCCAATTTACGATAATCAACGAAGATAAACGATCTTACTGTATAAGCGTAGGTACAGTTTAATCCTGATGACGCAAATTGGTTTACGATAATTATTGAAGTAAAAAACACTAAACAAATCCTGGGGCATTTCTTTGTACGATTCCAAATAAGTTGAATCGTGATTCCTGGAAATTTGTACGTTTGTTTTGGGACAATCGTCCCTTCCGCCAACTAAGGGGTTGTAAACAATATGTACAAGCTGCCGCTGAGTTCCTTACCGGAGTCTTCTCGTTTAAGTGTTTTCCAAACCGGTGGTAGAGTTTTTTTGTTTTTTGAAAAGTGTCTCAAATAGATTCTACAGTACTGATAAACCACTAAAAAGACGCAAAAAATTTATTCAATCGATAAGTGCCATAAAAAAGCATTAAAATTTACATTTTCAAGTAACGCGCATAATTTGACGAAAACGCTGGATCCAGCGGATATGACGTCATTTGGTTACACAGCCAAACACAAATCTGGACAAAACTGTAAATTTTACAATGCAAACATTTCACATTTCACTTAGATTGATCCCAAAATTATTCAATAAAACTCAAAATACTTACACGAATTTAAGGCCAGGTAGACCGAGCAAAGTAGGTATTTAACGCTACCATCCTTTACGCGAGGCGAGCCGAGCGCAGACGTTGCCGGCGTGAACTCACATGATCCCAAATCTGTCACAGTATAGGTAAGCGTGTCGTGTAGGCAGAAGGTCAACTTATTTTATTAAATTGTCTGCTTGTTTTATTATAATAGGTAGTCATCGGGAAAACCTAACATTTATATTATATTATTTTGAATAGATGTTGTGAATGAAAAATGTTGTGAGTCATAATTAATTTATTTGAGATTTAAGTTTCTTACATTGTTTTGGAACGAAGTTCCTAATAGTATTAACAGACGTTTGAACTTGGTACGGGCCGGACAGCGGACTTGTACGTCGTACCAAATCCGCTAGTCACAACAGACGTCCGGATCTCGCAGTAGCCGCGTGGCGTGTGCACAGTTCAGACGTCATGCCTCCGACGTTATCCAAGCGCGCTAATATTGCGATTGGTGTTGCGGCAACAGTAATGCCGCTACAAACCTCACTAAAAAAAAAGGAGTGGGCAAAAACGTATTTAAAATACGTATGGTGTCGTGGGACACCGGATAGGATCGAAGTTTTATAAAAAAATATTTTTCAAGTTAACTATATTCGATAAAGAAAATGTGCGTGTCAGCTCCTTTTTTTTGGAAATACATACTTAAATAGATAATTACCTACACCCAGTCACAGGACAAACAGACATCTTCATAGACACATGTCTGTCCTGGATGGGAATCGAACCCACGACCTTTTTTTTAAAATACATACTTGAATAGATTATTACCTACAACCCAGTCACAGGACAAACAGATATCTTCATACACACCTGTCCTGGATGGGAATCGAACCCACGACTTTTTTTTTGTAAATACATAAGTACTTAAATAGATTATTACCTACAACCTACGAATAAGTAATCAGGACAAACAGACATCTTTATACACACATATCTGTCCTCGATGGGAATCGAACCCATGACCTTTTTTTCCGCCATAGTGCATTAATAGTATAATAGTATTAACAGACGTTCGAACTTGGTACGGTCCGGACAGCGGATTCGGTTCGCTCCGTACCATATCCGTTCGTCTGGAGAGTTGTCTGTCGAACATAATTATTATTATTTCGTGTTCGGTCCGCTCCGTACCAAATCCGCGCGTCTGTACGCTCGGACCGGACAAACGCACGGCAGTCACGATCGAAACGTTCTGGAGGTAGGTAGCACGTGCGTCAATGCACTATGGCGGAAAAAAAAGGTCGTGGGTACGATTCCCATCGAGGACAGATATTATTATGTGTGTATGAAGATGTCTGTTTGTCCTGATAACGTATTCGTAGGTTGTAGGTAATAATCTATTTAAGTATGTATTTACAAAAAAAATGTCGTGGGTTCGATTCCCATCCAGGACAGGTGTGTATGAAGATATCTGAATGTCCTGTGACTGGGTTGTAGGTAATAATCTATTTTTTTTTATTCTGGACAGGCTTGTGTTTGACCACAATCTCACCATGGTAAGTGATGATGGGGCCGAAGATGGTAAGCACACAAAGCCTAGATGGGAACTGGCTCTCAAATGCAGCTGTCGGAACACACCGATAGGTGTTTTAGCGACAGATTTTCAACTTGACGGTGGTAGCCAGCCAGTCGGGTACTACAAAGTACCCTACCACCGTGCTATGGTTTCCTCACGATGTTTTCCTTCACCGAAAGCTCAAGCTCATAGGTAATTATCTATTTAAGTATGTATTTCTAAAAAAAAAGGAGCTGACACGCACATTTTCTTTATCGAATATAACTTGAAAAATATTTTTTTAAAAACTTCGTTCCTATCTGGTGTCCCACGACACCACACGTATTTTAAATACGTTTTTGCCCACTCCTTGTTTTTTAGTGAGGTTTGTAGTGGTATTACTGTTGCCGCAAGATAAATCGCAATTTTAGCGCGCTTGGATAACGTCGGAGGTATGAAGTCTGAACTGTGCACAGGACACGCGGCTACTGCGAGATCCGGCCGTCTGCTGTGACTAGCGGATTTGGTACGACGTACAAGTCCGCTGTCCGGCCCGTACCAAGTTCGAACGTCTGTTAATACTATTAGGAACTTCGTTCCAAAACAATGTAAGAAACTTAAATAGTGATTTCGAAATCGGAGATAAAACACTGTAAATCACTGTATAACACAATAATTTCACCACGAGAAAAAACCCAAACTGTTTATCCAAACATAGATTATAATACCTCAACAATTCTACCAACAGTAAAAAAAGGTATAATGCGTCTAAATCAAATAGACGTTAAGACACCTGCTACCCAAAGGAATCAGTACTCGTTTTAATTTAGTAGGATTATTTTTATAATACAATGTTGGTACAAAGTACGTTCCTAATTTAGCTTGTAAGGCAGTGTCGATGGATCCGGCCGTCTGTTGTGAATAGCGGATTTGGTACGCCGTACAAGTCCGCTGTCCGGCCCGTACCAAGTTCGAACGTCTGTTAATACTATTATGGGGCGTTGCGGAGGGCTAACAAACACAAAAAAGGGTCGTTGATTCGATTCTTTTTACTTGCATCGAAGATGTAAATTAATTCGTCTAGTAATTTCGTAAATTATAAAGTTGATAATTTTGTGCAGCCGCCATCTTGGATTTAGGTTTTGACAGCACCATCGGCTTTAGCACCCTCGAAAACCATGAAAACGACACCCATGACGAAAAAGTTCATAATTTCACGCAGCCGCCATCTTGGATTTAGATTTTGACAGCACTATCGGCTTCAACACCCTCGAAAACCATGAAAACGACACCGATGACGAAAAAGTTGATTATTTCTTGCAGCCGCCATCTTGGATTTAGATTTTGACAGCACTATCGGCTTCAACACCCTCGAAAACCATGAAAACGACACCCATGGCGAAAAAGTTGATAATTTCGTGCAGCCGCCATCTTGGATTTAGATTTTGACAGCACTATCGGCTTCAGCACCCTCGAAAACCATAAAAACGCCATCCATGACGAAAAAGTTGATAATTTCGCGCAGCCGCCACCTTGGATTTGAATTTTGTGTCATGTTTTACGAATTTATTATGATCGATCACACAGACGATTACAATTTTAAAACAATAAATTATTCTCTAGCGACAACCGCTTAGTTTATACTGTGGTTGGTACGTAGTGTGAATAAATCGTCCGATCTAAGTCAACGTGACAGCCGTGCGAGAACAAAAGCAACACAGGTCCTACCTCGTCAAGGCCCAGCGGGCGACTGAAGCCACGTCCGCAAGCCGCTGTATTATATAATAATTTATTATTAAAATAATTCAACTATTTTGCAAAATGTAACCGAGGATTATTGTTCTATATGTTATTAACTTTGCTTAGATATTTTTTTTGGAAGTTAAACTTTCATATGCTTCAAGTAAAATAAGAAAAATAATCGAATTAGACCCCTCTTCGGATTTTTTTTTTATCGAGCGAAGTTTTCGATATCATGTTTTGAACCGAGAATTATCTAAGTACATATAGTGAACTATGATATGTATTTTTTTTGGCTTTAAACAATAACTCTTTGTTTGTTAAAAATTGAATCAAAGTGATGTAAAATGGGTCTACCTGGCCTTAATGAAAATAAAATTCACTCAAAACGTCACTTCGCAAGTTCCCGCCCAAAAGTCAGCGGCTACTATTTCATAGTGTTAAAAACGACTGCTTTATGCCTAAGCTATCTCAATAATATATGTTTAGATTGTTTTTCATATAGAGTAAAATACCCTATTGTAACATTCATAAGTGCCTTACCGGAGCCTACAATTAATAAATGAGTTTTGATTTTGATTTATTCACATAGATATTTACACTTCACCCAGACACAAAAGTTGCTGAATGAGAATTACATTTAATTCTTTATCCTATTGTATCCAGTATCGTATAGGTACCTATAGATTATTTTCTCAAGCAAGCAGGCGGGTACATGATGGTAAGTACCGTGACCTACCTTGGTAGCACATTTACAACAGATGGTCACCAACCAGCTCTCGTGTTCTTTTTATACCATCAGGCGGCAAACAAGCTGACGGCCCACCTGATGGTAAGCGGTTAACGTAGCCTATGGACGCTTGCAACACCAGAGGCGTCACGAGCGCGTTGCCGACCTTGCAGAAACCTTCTTACTCCTCTTTTGTGATACTGCCGGAACACACCGATTGGTGCTTGGCGACAGATTTTAAACTTGCGAGCGTCAGCCAAGCGGGAACTACAAAGTACCCTACCACCGTGATATACTTTCCTCACAATGTTTTCACTCTGAGCTCGAGCTCAATAACTTCAACTAAGATCAGTGGGAGTTGAATCAAATGTGAATGATGTGTGTAGGTACGGTCGTAGTGTAACTCTACTGGCTGGCTCCCACTCTCAAGTATAACAGCTGCCGACAAGCACACTTTTTGTGTCCCCTCGACGACGCCCTGAGCCCTTCGTGCCCCAACTGGGGCGCCCTCAGCGGTCAGTTGTCTAAAATTTGCAACTCGAAAAGTCCGCGTAAGAGTGTCTATGGTCCCTCAGACCTCACCAAAAAAAAAACCTGTTTGTGTGTTCCGGCAGTTGCAATCGAGAGTCAGTGCTCTGGCTGGACATTATAAAAGTCAATTACCATCAGGTAATGATGATAAAAAGTAAGCAAGATAAAACTCCCAAATATTATAATTTATAATGGTATGAAGCGAAATGAGGATTAAGTTGCGGTAGAAAAAAGACGATACACGAGTTTATTGAACGATTAATTCTAATACAGGTTTAATACGATAATTTTTTAATTGACTAAACATCGATGCATACTACTACTGTATGATAAACTGGAGGAATTCAAGTATTTTGATCGGTTCCGTATAATAAACAAACAATTAAATAAACAATTACATTTTGAAAAACAAAAGAACAAATTCAAAACTCATTTATTCAGTTTAGGCCCTGGTAAGGCACGTATGAACGTTACAATTGACTCTACCACCGGTTCGGAATACACTTAAACTGTGAAGACTCCGGCAAGAAACTCAGCAGGGCAATATTTTTTTTCCAGCAGTGGATCTTTTTGTTTTTTTTTTTTTAATTCACATTGTAGCTGGTTAAGGCGATGATATCTAAGGTAGTGACTTCGGATACCGCGGCGAAAAAGGTAGTTATATATGTAAAATAGTGGTCGTGAGTTCAAATCCTACAATGAGCTTGAGCTTGAAATATCGTGAGGAAACCACAGCACGGTGGTAGGTTACTTTGTAGTATTCGACTGACTTGCTACCAGCCTCAAGTAGATCGTCAAAAAGTACCTGTTGGTGTGTTCTTCCATTGTCATCATAAATATACACCATCAAAACCCCTTATTGTTAAATTGCAAATTAAAAATTATAAAGGATGGATTTTTCTAAAAGCAACCTTCCGACCGTGTATTAGAGTCAAGACTATTCATAAGTGCTTGTAAAGAAAAAAAGAAAAGAAAACATTTATTTATCAAAAATGAGGACGTACTTACACACCAATGACAATATACTTAAAGGCTTATTTAAATAAAAAAACATTTTCATTTTCATACTACGAGTTCTCAATTTCGAGAATTTTTAGGTACCTACTGGTTAGTGTAAGATGATGATTTAAGGCGATGATAGCTCAGTGGTAGTGACGTCGGATACCGCGGCGAAGGTCGTGAGTTCGAATCCTACAATGGGCTTGAGCTTTCGGTGAAGGGAAACATCGTGAGGAAACCATAGCACGATGGTAGGGTACTTTGTGGTACCCGACTGGCTGGCTACCACCCTCAAGTTGAAAATCTGTCGCCAAGCACCTATCGGTGTGTTCCGGCAGCTACACTTGAGAGCCAGTTCCCATCTAGGCTTTGTGTGCTTACCACCTTCGGCCACATCATCACTTACCATGGTGAGATTGTGGTCAAACACAAGCTTATCCAGTTTAAAAAAAAATAAAAAATTACTCAAATATAGGCATATTTTTTCTACCTCCATCCCGTTCCAATATTTACAATAAAACGCTGAGTAAATGTTTAACAAAGAACCCTAAAGCGGTCATTAATAATGATTTATTCATCATTATTAATACACTATCATCTCCCATGCGGTCCCTCCCACGCGCTATATCGAAAGCTAATCTGTCCGTCCGTCCGTTCGACTGTATCTACGTAACTACACTTTAAGACAATGGACCGTTATCTTGGTGGAATGCGTTTATATCTGGATTTAATTTAACATGTGAGTAAAAATGCTTTGGATATTTAAAAATATGAAATGATTCATCCTACCTTCTTCTTATATTATTCCTACTACTACTAGACAATTTTACTAATATTACAAAACACTAGCTTAACCTGCGGTTTCACCCGCGTTTTCGAGATGAAAACAGTCGGTAGCTCGCGAAGGTATTGTACCTTTTGTTCGTAAATTTTTCAAGATCGGTTTAGTAGTTGGTGGTAGGCACGGTGGTAGGGTACTATGTGGTACTCGACTGGCTGGCTACCATCCTCAAGTTGAAAATCTGTCGCCAAGCACCTGTTGGTGTGTTCCGGCAGTTGCACTTGAGAGCCAGTTGTCCTTGCCCTTAAGGCATTGTAATAAGGTGTACAACACGTTGGCAGTCCCCTTGGCAATAGCCAATGTCTATAGGCGACGGTAGTCACTTACCATCAGGTGACCCGCCTGCCTCGTTGTCACTAGTGACATAAAAAAAATGTTTCGGAAATTATCTCCTACGTTCATCACAAACTTTACCTCTTTATAATATTAGGAGCTAGTGAATATTCTTAGCTTCCATTGATACATTTTTTAATACCACTAAGGTGACAAGCAAGACCCTGATGGTAAGCTATTACCGTAAAATATGCTATATATATAGGTTAAGCTTTTTAAATGTTGGTAACGAGCTGTCATAGAATATGCGCTTATCGGTCTCCTCACGGTCAAATACCCATTTATATGATTATTGTACAAAGCGCTTATGGTTTAGTGAGACTATTAAAAAAAGCTCATTAGGAAAACATTGTACTGTTTAAAAAAAAATAAGAGTTAGATCTAGAACGTGAAATAAAACGTAGACGAGATTAAAACAATTAAATTAAATTTTAGAACATCCACGTTTTCTTTATCGACAAAAAATAAATTCCATTTTTGAATTTCTATAAATACTGACCGCATTACACGGACACGGAGGAAAGGTTCCTAAGACCTGTTAAAAATTCGAGACAATTTATAACAAGAACATACCTACTACTGTTAAAAATAAAGTTCGTGGCATAACAAGGCACGAGGCTGACGAGGACTTGAGAAAGCAATTCAAAACGCTGCCATTGCTAAGTACCTATATCGCAAAGTTATTATTGATATTAAACAAAAGTCACGGGGTCATTACCAGGACAAAGCACGGCCGAATATTGGAAAGCGCGGTGGTCACGTGACCCGGGGGGGTGCTCGCCGAGCTGGGGGGGCTAAGGGGGGAGGGGGTCGCGATCGCTTGCGTGCGAGATCTAGCGATAGTCGCCCTCGCTGTAGTGGACGCCGGCTTGTAATCGGTTTACTGGGCCTAGCGACTTTGAGACGTGCCGTAAGTTTATGAGGGAAGCGGGAGCGATTTTAGTGTTGCCACTGCTTTATTCTGCTTTTTTTTGTATATTTACCTTTTTTTCTTGTGTCTAATTGTAATTATGTGCTTATTGAATGATTGTAATTTGTATTCTCGCTATTTATTGTATTATTATTATTATTTTCTGTAAGCTTTTGTTTCATGTTCCAATTTTATTTTATTTTTCTATTACTTTCTAAGCTTTTGTTTCTGTTGTATTTCTGCTTTCCGTGATATTGTTTTGTTTTTACCTGATGATGATATTTTTTGTGTTGTCAAATGAAGCGTAAATGTGTACGTGTCTATGAGTTGTCTTTTGTGAGTATTGTTAGACTTGGGCATTGTAAAAAGTCATCAACACATTGGGTAGTCCCACTGGGATTGCTGATGTCCACAGGTGACCGAGTCATTTACCATCAGGTGACCCGCCTGCATGCTTGTCACACTTCTGACAAAGTACACATCATATTGAAAGGCGATGTATTTTCTTATCTATATTTAACTACCTATTTAGTTTCATGCCAAATTATGAAATGTATGAGTTGAGTCTTGCGGGTGTGCAACGCGATATACGACCACACTCAGTCCTGACAAAACCTATCATCATCATTGAAGGTGAGGGGTTTCATGCTCTATCACCACAAGTCTGGGGTTGATATCCAGCGACCCCTAGAACAGGTCATCATTACACCGGCAATTACTTATGCAATTTTTAAATATCTGGAAAAATTAAAAACACGGCTCTCTTTACAAACCAGGTGTTTGAAAGCCAGTTAATTTCTAAGCATAGTTAAAACCAACACATTGGCATTCTCATTTGTTCTCCTAGCGTAGGCACTCGCTCGCGGCGCAAGCTATTCTCTTATGACTTGTACCACTCGCGTAGCTTTCGCCTAATGCAGGTGACTTGCGAGGCTCAGTTAATACGCTACTTGGAGCCACTTTCAGTTAAGTCTGCTAATAACCCCTTCAGAGGTGGTTCCGCTGCAATCTGATGGTTCAAGACATCAGGTTAAAAGCTATAAAATGTACTTTTATATATTTTGCCATTCACTCATTTTTTTCCCGGTAGTGAGAAGTGTTCTTAAGGCTCTATAACTTTTTTGTGAATACGGCTCTGTATTTGTGTCTAACGTTATTATTTAGAACTAGCTTTCTGCTCTGTGGTTATATTTTACCCTCTCAGTGGTTGAATAAAAAACCCTTTCTTATTGTATCTCTCTCTAAGTTATAAAAGTAAGTTTTCCATCCGGGGTTTCTCCGGATTTATCATTTTCAGATCAGAATACATCCAGGGAGCGTCTGCGTGCGGTTTCATTTGTAGTCGTTGTTAAAATTAATAAAATAAATATTTATAACAATAAAAAAATAATTTGCTTTCTTCTGACTAACTTCAAAAAATAAACTCTTGACATGTTCGGGCTATCACGCTTCTTGTTGTCGTTGTCAGATTTTAGAATGGCAAGATTTTAGGCATATTTTAGAATTTTGTCAGATTTTAAATGGAACCAGGGGGTTACCACAAACTCTTATTTCGATTCAACTCAGCTTGAACTGAATCGTCTTTGTGTCAAAGGACGTCAGAATGTATGCACAAAAGTTAGTTGACAGAAAAAATAAGTGTTGGTGGAGGTTGGTGGTAGACCTATATGCAAAATTCAGTCAGGACAGTAACACAAATTGATCCCATAAGGATGTGAGGGTACAAATTCATATCACCATAGCTAATACATAATTTAATCCGATAACTATCAAAGATTTCTATCCAATTGACAAAATGATTTGTCGAGTCATCATTACAGAGCAAATTCTTTGATATCTTGCCAAATCTTAACATAGGTGTTGTAGATTGAAAATAAGTAACAGTCGAAATATCATCGTTTTTCAAAGATATTACAGTTCAAAGTCGTTTGACAGTTTAAAATGTTTGCAAACAAGAACATTCAAGCAGAAACAGCACTTTAAATTACAATAAAGTATCACAAATTGTCAATAATACTTTGGATTTAAAGTTCAAATTCGCATGATTGTTATTTGGATAAACTAAGTGCAAAAGTTTTGTAGGTATGTGGTCCCTTAAGGATTGACATCTCACATTGTGATGGGACAGACTAGATAACATCTAAGATTCTTGCTTCAGGTGTGGTCTACTTGCAATTTAGAGCACTTAATTTTTTTATATTATTTTGTTTTTGTTGAAATTGATAGGAATTATGTATTTATATTGATCACTTAAAAAATACACTTCTAAAAGGATAATTGCCAAAGTCTTACTGAGCCGCATATCGAATGTGCTGGACGAAAACCAGCAGGATTTAGAAGCAAATACTCCGTAGTGGATACTGTACCTACGTATATGTTGTTAACCAAGTATTTGAAAAGTACAATGAATTCGATCCGCCATTTTACTGCTGCTTTGTGGACTAATGCAAGACCTTCGACTTCTTACACCATGGGAAAATCTGGAGGAAATACCTTAAAAACTCAAGGAGTTCATGAAAAATATAACTTACTTTAACGATTAATAAAGAATTATATATACTGGCAGCACTGCATCAGTAAAATTTGAAAAAGAGGGAGACAAAGTTAATATAGAGAAAGGTGTTCGCCAAGGGTATCCACTGTCGCCAAAACTTTTCACAGCAGTATCGGAGCAGGTATTCCGGCAAATCGACTGGAAGGAGCAAGGCATAAACATCAACGGGCAATACCTAACAAATTTAAGATTTGCTGATGATATCATACTGTTTGCTAAGTCCCCCCCCCCTGGATCCGCACTTGGCTGTTCCCGGCCTGCGTTGCAATGCCACATATTTAAAATCACTTCAGCCGTTTTAGAGTCCATAGATATTTAATGGATATTCTAAATTTGAAAACTTGTATGAATATATCGACCTCCGTAGCGTGTGCATTTTCACTAATCTCCTTTAATGAATAATAACCAATGTCAATGTTACTAGATACGAATAAATTAGATGGATGGAGCCTCCATTACCTCCATTGATAAGTTATATCTACAGCCAGCTGTCTAGACCTTGCAGTTAATTGGTTGTCATCGAACAGTCGATGATTTATGTAATAAATACAATTAATTTCACATGTAGGTAAATGGGACTGTGTGTATCAAGTGTGAAAGGCAGATACTTAGTTTTTTTATACTACAAGTGACAATCAAGCTAGCGGGTCATCTGATGGTAAGTTAATACCATCGCCTATTAACATTCAAAGTCAAAACCATTTATTTAGGCTCTTGAAGGGCACTTATGAAGGGCGAATCACAGAAGTTACCACCGGTTCGGATATCAGCCTTCAACTAAGAATACCGGCAAGAAACTCAGCAAGGTTGCGTTTTTTTAAATGATAATGAATGAAATGAAAACGTTTGTTATTCAAATAGGCCTTTAAAAGCACTTATGAATAGTCTAAACTCTAATGCTGGGTTCGGAAGGTTGCTTTTGCTGAGAAGAGCCGGCAATAAACTCCGCAATTACTCTTTTCAAAAACACCTATTACATTAAATCATTATTTATTTATCTAGTCTTACTGATAATATTTGCGTGTTAAGGCGACAAAATAATTATAAATAGAATTTAATTATGACTGACTAAGTAGGTAAATAACAAACTCCAGCAGACCAGCCCCCACAAGCAACACCTGTTCATATTATTTATAATATTTTTGGACCATCTGACTATATTGGCTTTTTAAAATTCAAATGTTTAACAATTCGAAGCCGGGCGCTAGTTGTGTATAATTTTGTACCGTCTTCACTTTAATAAAAGCCAATGACAATCACAAGTCCCGCGTCAAAACTTCAGTACAATAAAGTTAATACCTCATACAATTTGTCATGCGGTAGTCGGTAGTCGGTAGCGACAATGTTCCATATTGTCGACTCCCGCACACGACGGAGCGTTTTGCTTACTCATTCTGACTCGCTTTTTGACAAGCGAAGAACTTTGTGTGCCATTTATTTACGTCTACAGAGGTTTCCGTAAATCCTTTAGGGATTTGAAGATATATTACAAATGCGAAAGTGTGTTTGTTGGCTTGTAGCATCGGATCGCATGAGTGACTTTGATTTTTGCGTCATGCCGCAGGTCTTGGCTTCGGTTCCTATGCAGGACAGTTATTTGTGTGCATGAACATGTCTGTTTGTCTTGAGTTTAGATGTAATTATTAGTATAATGTAGTAGGGGAAAAAGAGGTAATGGGAGTCGGTGGGCAATGGGAGTCAACCTCACTTCCACGAAACAGTGCATGAGAGCGACGTGTAAACAGCATTCTTACACCCCGCTCTGGCCCTCGGCACAGCCTCGAACGGCTCGCGTCAGTCAGCACCCGCGCCACTGAGAAACGAGCGTGTTTTGTTTTTGTGCTCCGCTGATGTAATTTTACGTCAATGCAAATTAGGAGGTAAGTACCACATATCTTGCAGTATGCGATTAAGACATTTACACGTAGGTACTTAGTTAGACGTTCAAAATTGTGATGTGCAGTTCAGATTATATCAGTGTGTTAAAGATTTTTTTTAATTTTATTTTTTTCTCACTAGTGTAGTTGTGGGTAAAGAGAGTCAGTGGTGACTTCCTATTGCCCACAACTATGCATGTTTAGTTACGTTATTTTTATTTCTTTCTAGATGCCGAAAATACGAGTCAGCACAACTGAAAAAGCTTTCAAAGCTTTTCTTTCTTGCAAAAGGTTATTCTATAAGAAATGCTGCTAAAGTTTTTTTTCAAGCTGCCAAAGTAATGGAAATCCCTTTTTCAAGTCTTCAAAAGAGGGTGAAAAAAAGTTCTACCTTAGGAACACATCTAGGACGATTCACTGTCTTTAGTCCTGAGGCAGAAGCCAAGCTAGCAAACTTTATAAAGAAAATGGCAAATATTTTCTATGGTTGCACTGGGTGATCACCATTACCCCTATGTTGGTGTAATGGGAGTCAAATCTGTTTTTTTTTAACTTCAATAATTTGTTGATTATTATAAGTTGATTGCCAAAGTGACTGAAATTGATTTCTAATGATAGTTTGATAGTAAATTATGTTTAAAGGTGGTTGCAATAAATACTTTACTTGTAATTAAAAATTTATTTGAGTTCTCGCTTAAGTGACTCACGTTATCCCCTTTTCCCCTATATATATTTTTTAGGGCGATGATAGCTCAGTGGTAGTGACGTCGGATACCGCGGCGAAGGTCGTGGGTTCGAATCCTACAATGAGCTTGAGCTTTCGGTGGTTGCAAGTTGAAAATCTGTCGCCAAGTAGCTATCGTTTATAGCTGGACTTGAGTTGCACAGTTTCCTTCTAGGAATTGCGTGCTTACCACTTTCAGCCTCATCATCATTTACTTACCATGATGATCTTGCAGACAAACACAAGCTTATCCAAAGTAAAAAGCTGTCCCTCTATTTTGTCTCTTTAATCTATACTAATATTATAAACAGGAAAGATTTATATTTTTGTATGCTTGTAACGAATAAACTAAAAAACTACGAGACCGATTACAAAAAATCTTTATCCCGGGAAAAGATAAGATCTCGCGGGAAGCAGGCGAAACCGCTGCGGACAGCTAGTCTTTAATATTTAGGTCTAGTTTGTGTATTTCAACTTCACAAGGTAAAATCAACTCTTGGCTTTGAATTATAATGTTGAATATTAAACAGTGGCACTCCAAGGGACCTTACAAAGTTGCCAACATGATGCATCATAAATTTATAATGGTTATGATGCTATTTCGTATTATATTATTGTAATTTACTACGCAATTAAAACGGATGGTTATACATAAAATGCATGTTACATTACTGTAAATTGTTGTGATGGCATTCTCCTTTATAATCTGCATAGTATTTGGAATACTGTATTGCTCTAAACGTAATACTTGCAAGAGACTGGGGAAAATATTTGGTAGGTAGGCACTAGCTTATTTTTGGAACGAAGTTCCTTATCGCGCGTTGTGAAAGGGGGCTAGACGGAAAAAATGCTTACGACTCTTTTGTGTCGGTGACACCGCTGTGCGGCGTGCGCATGTTTCTCTGTCTGTCTCTCTCTCTCTCTTATAAAAAGCAAGCTAGATAATGTTTTTTTTTTATATATATATATATACTCTCTCGACTTGAATAACTTATATAACTTCGTTCCATTCGGGTGTCCGGAACTTGACACCTCTCAAGTTTTTTTATTAATAATTTGGGTAGATTTTCTTTGTATCAAATCTACTTCTTCAAAAATCTGTTTTTTTTTTTTTTTTTTTAATTTATTTTACTTATTATTTTAAAAGTGCATCCAAAAGAGTTGATGATATTTTGGATGCACTTTTAAAAAAAAATCTACGTCACTCGCTAATAATTTTATTAGCTTTTTTTATATTGCATCTACATAGGTATCGCGTTTGACCACTATCTCACTTGATGGTAGCTACACTAACTCAAATTCAAAACGTGTGTTAATGTATTTGTCGACAGATTTTCAACTTGAGGCTGGTAACCAGGCTTCTTTCGTACCCCTACCTCTGTGGTCGTACCATACCATAGTGTTATGGTTTCCTCAAACGTTTTCTATCACAGAAAAATCTAGTTCATAGTAGGTAGGTACTATACGAACGTACGAATTTCTGGTCGTGAACCAATATGTTTTTTTTTTTTTATAATTGATAGGCTTGTGTTTGACCACAATCTCACCATGGTAAGTGATGATATGGCCGAAGATGGTAAGCACACAAAGCCTAGATGGGAACTGGCTCTCAAGTGCAGCTGTCGGAACACACCGATAGGTGTTTGGCGACAGATTTTCAACTTGAGGGTGGTAGCCAGCCAGTCGGGTACTACAAAGTACCCTACCACCGTGCTATGGTTTCCTCACGATGTTTTCCTTCACCGAAAGCTCAAGCTCATTGTAGGATTCGAACCCACGACCTTCGCCGCGGTATTCGATGTCACTTACCACTGAGCTATCATCGCCTTTAAAAATGTGTTATTTGATTACTGTTAGGTTATTTATACTTACAGTTAAATATTGGTACGTCGCTGTCAATTGTGTTGTGTTACATTTGACACGCATGTGCTACACTTCTGCAGTATTTACTGTTAGAAACTTACATTACTAAATTGTGTTAACTACTTGAGAATTAACAGTTTTATTACTGTAAAAAAATCAAAATCACTACATAGTATAAAACAAAGTCGCTTGCGCTGTCTGTCCCTATGTATGCTTAAATCTTTAAAACTACGCAACGGATTTTGATGCGGTTTTTTTAATAGATAGAGTGATTCTTAAGGAAGGTTTATATGTATAATACATGCATAATATAGTAGCGAAACACTGATAAATTTAGAGGTTTCTAATGCGGCGGCGCGTGCCTATAAAATATGTCGCTCTTTCAAGAGTAACCTCTAAACAAAACATGTTTGTATTGTCTAATGACAAAAAAGCTGTAAACGTTTTATAAGGACATTCTGTAATAGGTATGTATATTTAGTATCAGCATTGCACCCGTGCGAAGCCGGGGCGGGTCGCTAGTTGATAATAATGAGCAGTCTGTAAAGTGTTTTATTACATAAAAGATTAAGAATGTCTTCTTAATCCTACTTCCTACTATTATTATAAATGTGAAAGTATGTTTGGATGTGTGTGATGATGTTTGTTACTCTTTCACGCAAAAACTACTAAATAGATCATGATGAAACTTGGCACACAGGTATATCATATCCTGGAATAGAATATTTTTAATCCCGGGAAAAGATAAGGTCCTTCGGAAATGTGGGTAAAACTGCGAGGGACATCTAGTAATATTAAATATATGCCTTGAATTTAGATGGAATAAAGCAAAGAGATAGATTTTATTCTGAAATAAAATAAAGGAGATAACAACCACCAATTTAACTAAAATCTGAATTGACTTGTTCGGGCGGTAAAACTACTGTTAAATGTGATATAACGTGACTGTGTAGGCTTACACGGAGAATAATAATATTAACTTGACACTAGCAGAAATATAAAGGACGATTGCCAGTAAAGAATAAAAAAAATGAGTCTTTGAAACGAAAATGAAACATCAAAACAAAAAATAGCCGGAGTCTATGAATTACGAAGCAGTGGTAGATCAAAGTAAGTTTGTAAATTCGTTTCAAGTTTCAAATATAGTTGTTAATACTTTTTTTTTTTAATTCTGGATAGGCTTGTGTTTGACTACAATCTCATTATGGTAAGTGATGATGTGGCCGATGGTGGTAAGCACACAAAGCCTAGATGGGAACTGGCTCTCAAGTGCAGCTGTCGGAACACACCGATAGGTGTTTGGCGACAGATTTTCAACTTGAGGGTGGTAGCCAGCCAGTCGGGTACTACAAAGTACCCTACCACCGTGCTATGGTTTCCTCACGATGTTTTCCTTCACCGAAAGCTCAAGCTCATTGTAGGATTCGAACCCACGACCTTCGTCGCGGTATTCGACGTCACTACCACTGAGCTATCATCGCCTTATATACTTTGATGGGCCTATTAGCGTGGTTGATAAGTACGGAGACTCCTGTCACGCCCCAGATCATGGGTTGGATTCTCACCCAGGACATAAAGTTAATATCTATTTAAAAAAGTTATTTTTGTAGTTGCTTAGAATCCGATGACTGTGTTTGAAGATTGTCCTAGGTTTTTTATGCCATGAAGCTGAAAATCGGTTACCAAATCCTAGACAGCGCAGCGCTTACCGATGACATACTGGTTAATCACAACTAGCACCTATTCATTCTACATTCGCTTTGTTACATACTCGGCACTTGTGACAAATTCATAATGAAACCAACTATAAACCCCCCTAACCCACAGTTGCGTGTGATTACAAAACAAACACAGATATAGTGGGGTTACAAGCGGGATTAGCTGGATCGTAAGCGGGTTGCGTGCCGAGTCTTGCCGAGTCGTGTCGACTCGTGTCGCCTGCCGAATGCTAAATACGATCGAGGTATACAATTTGTACCAATATTGACGACGTTGTTTATTTTTTTTTATTATTCTTGATAGGCTTGTGTTTGACCACAATCTCACCATGGTAAGTGATGATGTGGCCGAAGATGGTAAGCACACAAAGCCTAGATGGGAACTGGCTCTCAAGTGCAGCTGTCGGAACACACTAATAGGTGTTTGGCGACAGATTTTCAACTTGAGGGTGGTAGCCAGCCAGTTGGGTACTACAAAGTAAGTACCCTACCACCGTGCTATGGTTTCCTCACGATGTTTTCCTTCACCGAAAGCTCAAGCTCATTGTAGGATTCGAACCCACGACCTTGGTGGAGACTATTTATCATGTTGGTGTTGTTACCTACTTCGTGCTCAAATGGTTGGCTACCAACAGATGCTTTTTAGAGCCAGTCGACATCTAGGCATTGTAAAAATTGTTATAGGCCATGTTAGATTCTTTCTTGGGACAATCTGGGTTTCAGAGTCCGCACCACTTGGTTCTCAAATGGGACGATGAGATTTACTTGAAAATTGGGCGCGAATTTTGAAATTTTGAAAACAGATTAAGAAAGAGTGACCTTTGCCACTTGTCAGTTGTCACAATCACAATACTGATATAAAAAAAACATTCGTGCGGATTTGAATTCTTATCAAAAAGGTTAGCTTTAAAAATATGGAATTTAGATCTTATTTTGTTAATTAAATAAAATAATATTTTTCTGCCTCATAAATGTGTAGGATATGTCTACAAAATCGATCCGTGTGTTCCTATTTCAAACTCAAAACTCATTTCTTCAGTTTAGGCCTCGGAAAGGAAATTATATGAACGTTACAATTGACTCTACCACGGGTTTGGGATAAGAAAGAATTCAGCAAGGCAATAAATATTGACATGAACATTTTATAATATTTTCAACGAATTATAACTACGCGTATATTTTATAAAAAAAATACGTAAAGTGATAAATCTTTTTTAGATGATGAAATTTAGAAAAATCTGATCAGTTTTTATACTTTTATAGAAATAGTACTGGGTTTATATAAGCAGCTAATGGATACCAAATATTATGAATCACAGGTTTCCTTGTGCATCATAATGAATCAGCTATTGTACTGATTATTTTACAGTAAAGTTGTTAAAGAAATACGTGCGCGATAAGCAGTGATGGAGGTCTTTAGGCTACCTGCAACGTTTTCGAGTTACTTTCGGCATGAAGTGGTATTTTTTCGGCAAACATAAAAGATATTCCTAATGGAGATGACTATTTCAAATCTGGGAGATGGTATAATATCCATTTTAGGTTGCTTTAGCTAGACTCAATCACTTATTTTACTATGAGCAATAAATTCGTTGGAGTACCTACTTACTTCCTTTTTTTGTCTGGTTAGTGAATGTTACTACTTCATTGGTTTAATGGTTACCTACTCCTTTTTTAAAAGTTAACTCAAATTTTAAAATCAATAAGAAATACTGTACCTAAAACTATAGATAGAAAATGAGTTCTAAATTACGTACTGCCAAAAAGCTGACATGAAGGTATCATGCCAGCAATATACAACAAAATATAGTTTAACTATTTTGTCCATTCAACTCTATAATATAACTTTATCTTCATAAAATTCATAAATCTATACAAATAGTTTATTTTTTATTTTTTTTATTCTGGATAAGCTTGTGTTTGACCACAATCTCACCATGGTAAGTGATGATGTGGACGAAGGTGGTAAGCACACAAAGCCTAGATGGGAACTGGCTCTCAAGTGCAGCTGTCGGAACACACCGATAGGTGCTTGGCGACAGGTTTTCAACTTGAGGGTGGTAGCCAGCCAGTCGGGTACAAAGTACCCTACCACCGTGCTATGGTTTCCTCACGATGTTTTCCTTCACCGAAAGCTTAAGCTCATTGTAGGATTCGAACCCACGACCTTCGTATTCGGTTTGCGGTATTCGACGTCACTTACCACTGAGCTATCATCGCCTTAAAATATAGATATAGATTCATGAAATAGTCAACAAAACCGCCTATTAGCATGTAGGTAAATAACAGCTTATATTCATAAGAGTATAATATCACTTACTTAGATATAATTATCATTACACATAGTGTGGTAACTAGGTAACCAATTTAAATTGAAAACTGGCAGTCATATCGGAGCACCCACGTCAACCCGCCGGTTATCTGTACCAAGTATCTTGCACTTGTCCATTCAACTCCATTCGTGTACATGCTATGTGTGTTACTAACTGATAGGTAAGTAATTATCAATTATTGCAGGTTTTATCCGAGTTCAGTTTTTACATGAAGAGGTTTTAAAAATTAAGCTTTAGAAAATTTGTTGTAAAAAAATTTATGTGACTCTAAAATTAAAATTTGATTTATGTTTTAATTTTATTTTTACAATATCAATGAAATTTGATTAACTCTAAAATTAAAATTTGTTTTAAATAAATAGTTTCTGTAAAAATGTTATATTAATAGGTTGGGGAAAAAGTTTCTTCGCATTTTTTAAGAAAATTCAAAACATTTTTAATATTGTTTATTTACATTTAACTAAAGTATGTAGGTACCATTTTGTTCGATAACTTTTTGCCATCTTGTAGGTAGGGACATGATACCATTGCTATAGAAATTTTGGGACTTCTGATCAAAATACCGCGACAAGTGGTTTTGGCAGTCCTCTCGTGATGTTAACCTGACACTACCTAAAGAATTCTGAAGAGACTGAAACAGGTGGAAATCTGAAGGTGCAAGGTCAGGACTATAAGGCGGATACATTAACACCTCCCAGCCAAAGTCTCTTAATTTTTGCTGAGAGGCTAAAGATGTGTGAGGTCTAGCGTTATCATGATGAAAACCACACCCTTTCTGTTGATTAATTCCGGCCGCTTTCTCTCAACTTCTTGCTTTAATCTCATCAGTTGTTCGCAGTAGAGTTCAGAATAGATGGTCCTGCCTGGTGGTATAATGAATAATGCCCTTTCAATCTCACCACACACACAGCATCATGTTGCGAGTTAACCCGGGTTTCGCCATAGTCTGTGAAGCCTGACCGGCCTTTGACCACGATCTTTTTCGCACGTTCTTGTCGTACGTGATCCACTTTTCATCACCAGTTATCAGCTTCTTCAAAAATGGTTCGGTTTCATTACGTCGTAATAAAGAATCACAAATGAGTACACGGTTCATTAGGTTTCTTTCAGTGAGCTCGTGAGGTATCCAAATATCGAGCTTTTTTGTGTACCCAGTTTTTTTCAAATGCGCCAAAACTGTTTTGTAGTCAATTCCCAGTCCTTCAGCTACGTCGTAACTACTGATATTCCGATCTTGCTCCACTTTTTCAAAAATGGCATCCATTTTATCCGTAATAGGGCGACCAGAGCGACGTGCATCTTTGACATCAAAATTTCCGGATTGAAAACGCTTAAACCAAATTTGTGCTACTCTCACAGACACTGCACTAGGTCCATAAACATCGCAATTTTTTTTCGCGGCTTGCGTTGCATTTTTACCTTTTTTGTCGTAAAATTTTAAAATGTATCGAATTTCTTCATTAGATTCACTCATCATAAAAGTTAAGTCAATAAAGTATTACTTTTCATGGCAAAAAAAGTCACGTCTTTTCTTAAAAAAAGTTTTAACATTTATTTTAGCTACGACTCTATCATCAGAACATTATGTACAATTCAGCGATAGTGATGTGAATGTTATCGACTAACATCCCGAGTGGTGTTATGACGGGCCGCGGGCCTCGTCTCACAGGCAGTAGACAAGTAGAGTCGAGAGTCAAGGGTTGCGACATCGACCTGCGTCACTCAATCCGACGCCAGACTGACGTCGCCGAGCAAATAATTTGACGTCTATCGTATTTGAGGCCTGTAGCTGCCGTACATCACTATGATGACTTATTAGGTGTGTATTAACGGAGCTTTATATTTTTTTACGAAACTTTTTAAGCCAGGCTAAAGATCGTTGCCCAGTAGAAAAGCTCGGATATTATTTTTTACCATTAAATTTGATTAAAAAATCAATGTAAAGTGAAAATTTTGTTAAATATGTCAATATCATACCTATAAACGAATATCCTTATGAATACTATAAACTTTAACGGCTATAAAATAGAAATGTAAAACGTCTAGCAATTTCTGTTACCATTTCATGTATTTTAGTAATTTGGACTGATTTTAGAATCGTTGCTGTATCGATAAAAATAAGTCGATAGATTTTTGCAACAGCTTTAATACAATTAATTTAATTTAAATAATATTTAATTATTAGTTCTATGTACCTAAAGGTAGGAGTTTTTTTTACTACAGTATTGTAAATCATTTTTCTCTTATTATAGTAGCACCTACATATTATTATTTATTTATTCATAAAATTTAAAATCTTGTCACTTACATGTTTTAAAGAATATTCTTAGCCACTCAGGCAAGTGTAATACTATTGTTCATAAATCATTTTATAGAGCTATAGTTCAGCCTACTCAGATCACATTTAGCAGCTACCGAAGCTATGAAATTAACCTTAAAATACTCACCAGTAGGTTTTGGTACATTCCTCTTCACCTGCATCCATTTGTATGTTGGAACAGCAGAGTGAGAGGGGTGGGGCTGATGCCCCTGCATGTGACTGTGCGAGGGCACGCACTCCCCCTCCCTCACGAAACCCTCTCGCAATCCTCCGAACTCGTCTTTGGGCTGGTAGTGTTCAAATTCCGCGCACGGGAGAGGAGACCCGGCGTGGTTGTACTGCATCGACGTCTCATCGACGAAATGCATATTGTACTTCGTCTCCAGGTAATGATTGTCTAGTTTATGTTCGTGCATGTGCATCTCTTCGTGTCTTGGCACTTCCTCTCTATGCTTAAACGGCTCAGGATGAGGAGGGATCGCGTGTATTGGGTAATTTGGCTGAAGCTCGCCATAATCCAAGTTGGTGTAACAAAGTCCAGTGTCAGTACTGATAACAGGCGTGGGAGGATGTTCGTGAGTCGTCTGACCGTGCAACAGTGGCTCGTAGTAGTGAGAAGAGGCATCGTAGTAGCCCTCGTGGTAGCCCTCGTAAGGAGCCTGGTAAGCTGTGCCCTGCTGATAGTATTCGGCGCTCCCGTAGCCGTTCTGCTGGTTGTTGTACATCCCGACGTCCATAGTCATCATGTTTGTCACGATCACCGTGTCTATCGATAACGATAATCTGTTTTACATCACACACATCACTACGGCTAGGTCAAGCCACGGCTATTGGCGTCCCGGAATTCGGTGTGTTCGAAATTTGAACGGGCTTAGTGCCGCAACCGTGCGCTATCGACCGCACGCCCGCGCGTCAGGTGAACCGACGAACACTGATCGCGGCACGCACAACAGCATATTTTTTCTTAAACCACACCTAAAATTTAAATTCACCGTCCCTTTTCAACTCACTAGAGATTTCACCTTACGAATGGGACGGATTTATCTACAGAAGTTTTACGATATCAATCCGTGATAAGCGGAGTAAGAAACGATGATTTTTAATGGAATATGCGCGACGTTCGTAATGGATGATTTTAGTGAAATAATTTGTTGACGTCAGAATTACGACTAAGCTAAGCTCGTGTTATCGTGTGCAGGTAAAACGCTGTTCTGGAAACTTTTTGTCTGCGATGGGCGGAGTCGCCGCGCGCCGGCACGGGTGGAGTCTAAGGGATTTAGTCGACCAACCGGCTCGACGGAACTCTTTCACCATGTTGGATTGGTCACTGCGAGATAATAGTGCGAATCTGGGAGGCTGGATGTGAGCTACGGATGTTTTTTTATTTACTTTATGTCGTGCTGAATGGTCCACGCTCTGTCCGGTTACTGGGAATGCTTTAATTTATCCGTCTAACGTAAATAGATTTCAAGGTGTGAACGGTTCTTTTAGTTTGTTTTTCTTCAGCCATGTTCCCGCGGTGGCAGCTGCTGTCATGATATACCTAAGTATTTTAAATTTGGAATTGGAGTACCTATATTGAGGTTTTTTATGGTTTCATATTTACGAGGCATGTTACAATTATTTATTTATAGAAGAGCTGCTTAGAAGCTGATGTGTCTACATCTTGCAGTGTTGAAGTACCTAACGGTCGCACTTCATCGATCACTTATGCAGTTTATTAGTTTTTGTCCAGTTGGGTTGGGTTGGGTTCGAATCCTACAATGAGCTTGAGCTTTCGGTGAAGGCAAACATCGTGAGGAAAACATAGCACGGTGGTAGGGTACTTTGTAGTACCCGACTGGCTGGCTACCACCCTCAAGTTGAAAATCTGTCGCCAAACACCTATCGGTGTGTTCCGACAGCTGCACTTGAGAGCCAGTTCTCATTTAGGCTTTGTGTGCTTACCATCTTCGGCCAACTCATCACATACCATGGTGAGATTGTGGTCAAACACAAGCCTATCCAGAATAAAAAAATAAAGTTTTCCAGTCAGTTTTTAAAAGCGTTTGTTGAGGTCGCTGATATCACATCATCGGGTAACCGATTCCATCACTGGACTCATCTATTACTGAGGAAATGGTGAGCAGTGTTTGAGTTTGATGGTGCACGATGATTAATTTTACATTGATGCCCGCGGGAGGATTTAGTACTTAATAAATATGTTGTCTAGGTATGGTAAGTTATTTAATTAGATAAGACTATTATAAATCTATGTTTCAAATTGATCGCTATAAAGGGTTTTTAAATAATTGTAACTATATTTGAAATGGGTAGACCATATTCACTAATTTAAGCCTACGTTAGTTATAAATTTATAATGTAGCGTTCTAATGGTGATTTTTTTTAGAATTGGTTTAGTAATAACAGTGACTACCCACAGAACAAATAAAAGGCGATGATAGCTCAGTGGTAAGTGACGTCGGATACCGCGGCGAAGGTCGTGGGTTCGAATCCTACAATGAGCTTGAGCTTTCAGTGAAGGAAAACATCGTGAGGAAACCATAGCACGGTGGTAGGGTACCATGTGGTACTCGACTGGCTGGCTACCACCCTCAAGTTGAAAATCTGTCGCCAAGCACCTGTTGGCGTGTTCCGGCAGTTGCACTTGAGAGCCAGTTGCCCTTGCCCTTAAGGGCATTATAATAATAATAATAATAATCATTTATTTGCTAAATCTATGGTATACATTGGTCTTAAAAAAAAATATATAAACAGGTCGTGCATGTTTTTCCATGATGGCGTTCAATTCAATTAATCACACATTTAATACAATTACTAAGTCAACAAATTTAACACATTGTAATATGGTGTACAACACGTTGGCAGTCCCCCTGGTATTGCTAATGTCTATAGGCGACGGTAGTCACTTACCATCAGGTGACCCGCCTGCCTAGTTGTCACTAGTGACATAAAAAGTAAAAGAGGTGGCTGCAGTACTCATGTGGGGGCAGACTTGCGACTGATATAGTTGCAGTCTTTGCGCCGCCGCGAAGTACCGCTTAGCCCTATTGAGCACACCGACCTTTTTAGCAGCCAACTTGACCTTCTCTTCTGAGTGACTACGTCACTGGAGATGTCGACACCAAGGATCCCAAGGCTCTTTTGAGATGGAAAGGGGCGTGTTGAGGAATTGTGGAGCCACAGAAAATGGGGTTTGGGGTCTGGTTTTCATATTACAAGCTCTGCTTAGTTTGGGATCAGATAGCCGTGTGTGAAAAATATCCGAGGATATTTATTTATTTATTATTTTGCTAAAAATAATGTTATTTCGTTGCTCCATTGCAGCGTGAATGAAGAACAAACCGACAAACACATTCTCATTTATAATATTAGTATGAAATAGGCTCTTATAGGCGACTTTAAGGCAATCATACCCAGAAAACAAAGCATTGTTGCACTAGGATATTTCACAAAATCTTTTGAATCATAACTTGAAACAGAGCTTATTTTTGAGTGCTTCTTTATAATTTTTAAAATGGTTTTCGTAATGAGGTTGGATGTGTTAATGCTCTAGACGTGACAGATAACGTATTATGGTTGTATCGAAAGAGCTGAAATTGTCGATACCCAAGTATCTTTTTATTACACGAGTGAATTTTCAGTTACTAATTAGGTAGGTTATCTATTTTTTTTATCAGGTGTTTTTTAAAGGCATTTGTGCCATTATAAAAAACCTATAATATGAAAAATAGATAGGTAAGTTTGTTGAAAATGTGAATTTTTATTTATAACTTTTCTCTCCATGGTATTTCTCTCTCGAGAGAGTATTTAGTCTAATAGGGATAATGTAGCTTCCTGTTACTTAAAAATCTAAATCGGATCAGTAGTTTCGGAGATTACCTACTACATACAAACTTACCAAATTCACCTCTTTATAAAATTAGCATAGCAAAATGGTTGCCAGCAATAAAATTATCGATAAATCTCTCGACATCGCACAACCCTATCAACCCCTCTTGTTTTCAATTAAGTTGTCGAGTGCAGACGACCGTCTCTTTTACTCTTACCGTTATAAAATCATGCGTCCCGCTCTACCAGCAGTAACGGAAGCAGTCCAGTTGTGATCTGATGATTAATGATATTAGGGCTTATCCGCCCGTCTTACTGTATGGGCTGCTCACACTCATTGGTTATTTTTATTTTCTTTTAGTATATATTTATTTCAGTGTTAAATACGACTATAAATTTTAACCCTTACAAGTACTTGACGCGTAGGTGTTAAATTAATAAAATGTTATTGGGCCGCACTCACATACGCGTCGAGTAGCACTTGGGATTATAAATTCGCCCACTGGTCAATATTCGAAGTTATTTAGGAACACATTAGATAGGTAAGTGTAAGTATTATATTAAAAACTATGATTATTGTAGGTATTATTTGTCTCTCTAGATTTTATTAATTTTTTTGTGTTGACCAATTTAATTGTTGGTAAATAAAAAATAGTAAACAATCTGGTTTCTCATAAAATAAATATTGAGAAGAATAAAGATTTAAAATAAGCCATTACTGAGTTCGAATAAGGTACATAATACATTTAGTCAACCAGTTCGATGATAAAAGACCACTGACTTGTTTCGGTGTGTCATTAAACTTAAATGCAATATTATAATAATATTTTTATAAATAAAAGAGTAACCCCGTATAAGCTTAAAAGCGTTACATGTTTGTTACCTACATCAACATTATTATAAAAAAAAAACTTCCAAAGTGGACATGCTTGCTCCATTATTAATCAAATGACACGTCACAACACTATGATATCGTTATTCAATTATAACCCTTTCATTTATTACAAAACACAATCGAAAACTAACTCTACTTTCAAGTTGCTAAAATACAATTTTAAGAACACACGTTTCAAGATTTGTCACGTTCTAAAGATGGGTATGAGTCGGTAAATTAATGAAATGTCGACTCTATTTTAGAGTTGATAAGGTTGGTTGTACAATTAACGTGCGTGTTGCGAGTTTTAATAGCGTGTCAAATGATAGGGGTATTGTTTTTATGTCGCAAGTATGAAGACATCGGCTGTCAGACTTTCATTGTCCAAAACTCGATAAAGACTGCCTTTCGTTAATGTTATTTTTTTGAAGCATCGATAGTGTCGTTAAGTGGAAAGTTAATGCATATTTAAACTCTTCTCTTGGGAACGAGATGAAGAAAAGCTTGAATAGCTGCCTAAACAAATCAAAGCACTCTCTTTAAAAGAAGGCAAAGACAAAACAGTTCAGTACCTTTTTATTCCTCATTTTTTATTTACAAAAAAAAATGGAAACAGTTCGTGTTTTTCCCTAATTTTAAAGTATTTTCCTAAAAAAAATTAAGTTTATCTATGGTCGAATTTTGACCAGTGCGAACTAAAGTGATTAACTAAATTTAATCTGATAGCGTATGAACGGTTAAACGCTGAAATATTGTCAAATCAATTAGTCAGGCAGGTGCCAATTAATCACTACGCACTCCATCACTCGGTGACAGCCGCTTACTGTTACTGTGACAGCTGTCAGAGTTGATACTACAAGGTCAAAGGTGACATTACTGTTTCACTTCCGTAGGTATTCATTTTGTTAATAATTAAAACAGTGCTTAAGTAAATTAGGTATTTTTCAGGAAGCAATTTGTCACCGAACAAAATTATAATTAGGCTATTTGTAAAAATCCATTCTCATTCTCGAATTCTATTAGTACCTACATTAAAATTGAATTTAAGTTTTTTTTTCTAAAATAGGCTGTAAATAGGTACACTTAGCCAATGTCATTACTACCTACAAATATAATAAAGAGATAAATTTTGTTCCTTTGGATGTAGGATGTAATCTCCGAAACTATTGACCCGATTTTGAAAATTCTTTCCTTAATGAAGCTACATTTTCCCTGAGTATATTATAGACTACATTTATCTCGATACTCGGCTGAAACCGCGGACGGAAGCTAGTCATGGTGTAAAAGGTCTTCCCACGGCCATGATTAATTAATTTTACAAGTTTATGAGTTTACTAAAGTGTGTTTTAGAAGACGCCGCGCGCCGCCAGAACACCGGCCGTCATATCAGATAAGGAGATAACGTTAGACAATATTTGTATATTGATTCCTTTAAAACAATCAGCTCCTTCAGACCCAGCTGCTCCGCCATGTGAGGTTATTCACACGGCATGGTGCAGATTCTACTGGGTAGGTACAAATGAAACTTACCTAACTGTTAACGATTCTTCTCAGCAAAAGCAATCTTCCGAAACATGGATAAGAGTCTAACAAAGTATTCATAAGTGCTTGTGAAGGCCTATTTAGATGAATAATCATTTCATTCCATTTCATTTCAAGAAATGTGAGACTAAAAATAGTTATATTTCAAGGCGATGATAGCTCAGTGGTAGTGACGCCGGATATCGTGGCGAAGGTCGTGGGTTCGAATCCTACAATGAGCTTGAGCTTTCGGTGAAGGAAAACATCGTGAGGAAACCATAGCACGGTGGTAGGGTACTTTGTAGTACCCGACTGGCTGGCTACCACCCTCAAGTTGAAAATCTGTCGCCAAGTACCTATCGGTGTGTTCCGACAGCTGCACTTGAGAGCCAGTTCTCATCTAGGCTTTGTGTGCTAACCACCTTCGGCCACATCATCACTTACCATGGTGAGATTATGGTCAAACAGGAGCTTATCCAGAATTAAAAAAAAAACACCTAAATTTTAAATAAATTCGACGCTTTTGTTATCTTAGTTTACTAAAATGAAAAAAAAAAGGTTTATTTGTTAAAAAATGGCAACATTAGGTAACTAGTCAAATAAGTGTGTTAGATAACTGATTATTACTTATATTATAGTAAAATTCCCGTCAATTCGAATGATAAATGATATCTGGTGACTATCCAAGTTTCTTAATAGATCAAAAGACCGTGTGTGATAGATAAAAAGATAATTGTTAATTATTTTTAACGCGATTCACTTATCAGCGACAAACACAACCTTTAAATCCAACAGATATCTATTCGCATTCCAAAACACCGTGGAGTGTCCAATAATATGTACAGTAGACGTCTACCTGTGGTCCCCTGGGAAGAGACACGAGACCCGAGACCCGAGACCCGAGCCGGGACCATCCGTCTTGCACTCGGGACGTGTGGGACTAGTGGGACCAACTTACATAGGCCATCTCGCTGAGTGTCCGAGTGTCCGGATGTGGTTCACTGCCTTGCACGATACTACATTTATGGTTTTGTATTATAAAACAATCCGACCAAATACGTGTCTACTCACACAGGAAAGATTCCGTACGTTAATAATAATACCAATAAATATCCTGAGACATTTTTTCACACACGGCTATCCCAAACTAAGCAGAGCTTGTAATATGGAAACCAGATGACTTTTTTGTAAATACATACTTAAATAGATAATTATACCCAGACTCAGGACAAACAGACATGTTCATGCACACAAATGTCTATCCTGGATGGGAATCGAACCCACGACCTGCGGCGCCATAGGTAGAGAGAACGAAAGAAAGATCCACTGCTGAAAAAAACTTGCCTTGCTGAGTTTCTTGCCGGAGTCTTCTCAGTTTAAATGGATTCTAAAATGGTGGTAGAGTGAACTGTAACGTTCATAAGTGCCTTATCAGGGCCTAAACTGAATAAATTATCCCACCAAAAACATAAATGTAAAAAAGGAGAGCCAAGTTCAATACAAAAATATTACCTGCTGTGGGCTTCGCCGCAAAAAGAATGGAGATCTGAGATTGAGTGCCAAGTTCTATGCAAAATCCAAATATGTAGTCTAAGGGCTGACTTGGCTGGTTTTCCCATACGAATTATATATATAGCCTTCGCATGTTCTAAACGGTCTTTCGGTTCTTAATTTATTTTTCCGAAAATTTGGCTTGCTGGTAGAAACTACCCATTGAACATAAGGCTCTTCCATGACTGTGTAAAAGTAGGTACTTAATAATAATTCGTATGGAAAAACCAGCCAAGTCAGCCCTTAGACTACATATTTGGATTTTGCATAGAACTTGGCACTCAATCTCAGATCTCCATTCTTTTTGCGGCGAAGCCCACAGCAGGTAATATTTTTGTATTGAACTTGGCTCTCCTTTTTTACATTTATGTTTTTGGTGGGATATCATTACTTTTTGTAGGTAAGTTAAGTATATACACCTACCTACTTGTAACTATAAAATTATTATCTATTTAAACTATTACCTATACTATAATACTATACGTACGTACCTACTTATTAAAGAAATTGTAATAATAATATTACTACAAATTATAAGTTTTCCTTAAGAAAACATAAATCGCAGCATAAATCGCAACCTTATAGGTCAGACATCGAGAGACAACCGGACAGCAAGACGGCGCTCGCGCTTATGAGCGCGGCTGCCGCTCGCTCGGCCACGTTCGTGTCAACGGTTCGATTCGGTTGTCACAGCGCCCCACCCACCCCGCCCGCGCCGCTCCGGCGTCACTCGGCGCGCGCGCGTCGTGTATATACCGAAAATCTAAATGCCTATTATTTTATCATTATTTATGAGTAGGTAATGATTTTACACTATTGATGTGCGCTAAATATAAAAATAATAATTAATCCCAGTTAATAACGTAGGTACCCTAAGTAATATTAGGTATTTATGTTAAGCGTTCATAATAGAATCTAATTATTTAAAAATTGCCAGTTTTTTATTTATTCCTTTGTATTCATCTAATTACCTATCTGCATACCAAATTTTAACTCTCTAGGTCATCTGGAACTGGGTTAGAGTTTTGGTCTATAGGTCAGTCAGTGATAAAAATGAGGAATTTTGGACATTAATATCTAAATAACCGTTTGAGATAAGCTTATGAAATTTAGAACACATATGTATCTCGCAAGTCTCAATATATGAGCCAAATTTGATACGTTTATGTAAAATAGTTTTTGATTTATGAGGGGGTCAAAAGTGGCTCCAAATGGTTCGTGTAATAACACACGGTGCGGCTCGCCAGTTCTGTTTTTCTTGAACTCGGCTTGACACGCTCCCGCGTGTCTAGATGTTTGATTTAGATTTAGCTTTATGCCTCTATGGATATGAAGCGTTCATAATATCACAAGTTATACCTAAGTTTTTTACTGCGTCATATTTAACTATGGTTCGAATCCTACAATGAGCTTAAGCTTTCGGTGAAGGAAAACATCGTGAGGAAACCATAGCACGGTGGTAGGGTACTTTGTAGTACCCGACTGGCCAGCTACCACCCTCAAGTTGAAAATCTGTCGCCAAGTACCTGTTGGTGTGTTCCGATAGGTGCACTTGAGAGCCAGCTCCCATCTAGGCTTTGTGTGCTTACCACCTTCGGCCACATCATCACTTACCATGGTGAGATTGTGGTCAAACACAAGCTTATCCAGAATAAAAAACTATTATTAGATAGTATTTGTTATTTCAGTATAGGAGTTCTCATCAAGAATCGTTGGACTGCAGTCTCCGGGCATGGTGGAAGATCTTCCCTTTTCGCGGTACCTATTGACATATTTATTAATGTTTATTGCATTCATGTTTACATATTAAATATTGATTACATGTAGGGGTGTTTGCAATTTATAGTTGGGCCTAATATTAAATTTCGCACTAAAGAAACATTCACAACATTAAATTCAAAATACAATTACAATTAATCTTATAAGACGGGCCGGTTGGCGTGGTTGGTTAACACACTGCCTATCACGCCGCAGGTCGTGGGTTCGATTCCCATCCAGGACAGACATTTGTGTGCATGAACATGTCTGTTTGTCCTGAGTCTGGGTGTAATTATCTATTTAAGTATGTATTTACAAAAAAAAAGTAGTATATGTAGTATATCAGTGATCTGGTTTCCATATTACAAGCTCTGCTTAGTTTGGGATCAGATAGCCGTGTGTGAACAAACGTCCGAGGATATCCGAGGATATTAATCTTATAAAAGTGGTCATACAATACAATAAAAATAAATCAGATAATAATATATAAAAAAAACAAAATATCAAAAATATAATAAAAAAACTTGAGAGGTGTCAAGGGACACCCGGATGGAACGAAGTTATATAAGTCGAGAGAGTGTATATATATATACTTATAAAACATTTCTATATATATATATAAATAGAAATGAAAATATCTGGCTTGCTTTCTATAAGAGAGAGAGAGAGAGAGAGAGAGAGAGAGAGAGAGAGAGAGAGAGAGAGACAGAGAAACATGCGCACGCCGCACAGCTTACAATAGCTTACTACACACAACTGTCACCGACAGTGACAGTGACAGAGACACAAAAAGTGTCGTAAGATTTTTTTCCGTCTAGCCCCCTTTCACAACGCGCGAACTTCGTTCCAATAATAACATTGACAATATTACATAATTTTGATCGGAGTTATAATAATATGGTAGTGTCACGTAGGGTAGGTACTGATCGCGCGATTGAATCATCCCTCGGCAATCTATCACCATATCCAACTCCTACCTTTCTATATGTAGATAAATACCACAACCAAATACCTATTCTATTAAATACCGACGTGTAGTTTTGATTTTTATAACACGTGTCTGTTATCTGATAATGTGTGCGATGCGAGTCTAATCTTAATCTTTCAAGTTCGACATTTAGTATTCGCTACAAGTTTTAAACACCACGTTGCTGTGAACGTTTTTCATGGGTTTTAATTTATTTGCGCGGAACCCTAAATCTTTTAAGTTACTCCTTATAATATCAGCTATCTTCCAGTAAAAGTCTCGTCAAAATCGGTCAAGCTGTTTTGATCATAAGCCGGAACAAACATACTATACAGTCAAAAAAATAAAAATATAGCTGTATAAACATTATTTACTTTCATATGCATTAACTAAAAGCTGTTATACCTATTGACATTAGAAACGAAAACTATTTTTTTTTCACTTTGAGGATTTCCCTCGATTTCCATGGTATCCCCTCATCAGATCCTGACTTTGTGACCATGTCAAGTGCCCTTTCAAATTAAAAAAAATATATTTTAAATCAGTCCATAATTGACGAAGAAATCAGTGAACATTCTAGCTCCTATGTAGGTACTCGTATTGACATAGCTTAGCTAAGGCATGAGAAAACACATGGTATTTACCTACTCTTCGCTTTTATTTTCTTTTTTAAGGGTAAAAACGGGACCCTATTACTAAGACTTCGCTGTCTGTCCGTCTGTCTGCCTGTCACCAGGCTGCATCTCAAGAACCGCGATAGCTCGACAGTTGGAATTTTCACAAATTATGTATTTCTGTTGCCGCTATAACAACAAATACTAAAAACAAAACAAAATAAATATTTAAGGGCGGCTCCCATACAAAAAACGCAGTTTTTTGGCCTTTTTTACGGAACCCTTCGTGCGCGAAACCGACTCGCACTTGGCCGGTTTTTTTTATTAATTGCGGTCGTCACCTTTAATTGGGGCACCATTTATATGTAGTGTGTCTTATTTGTGATTTATTAAAAAAATAACTAGTACTTTCCTTTTCACTTAAAATTTACTTTCCTTCCAGGCTTTGAATGACCACAGACACAATCAATGTCGATCCTATATCTATATTCATGCCAACCTGTCCTGTTAAAAAAATGACATCACCATAGAGGAGAACTCTGTCAAGTTTTTAAAAAAAAACTGGCCAAGTGCGAGTCGGACTCACGAAGGGTTCCGTAAAAAAGGCAAAAAAATCACGTTTATTGTATGGGAGCCCCCCTTAAATAGTTATTTTATTTTGTTTTTAGTATTTGTTGTTATAGCGGCAACAGAAATACATAATTTGTGAAAATTTCAACTGTCTAGCTATCGCGGTTCTTGAGATACAGCCTGGTGATGATATCGAACAAAAAAGGGCAAAAAAAATGGCGTTTTTTGTATGGGAGCCCCTTTAAATACTTATTTTATTTTGTTTTTAGTATTTGTTGTTAAAGTGGCAACAGAAATACATAATTTGTGAAAATTTCAACTATCTAGCTATCGCGGTTCTAGAGATACAGCCTGGTGGCAGACAGACGGACAGACAGCGAAGTCTTAGTAATAGGGTCCCGTTTTTACCCTTTGGGTACGGAACCCTAAAAAGATTAACTAAATGATTAAATGTAAAAATAGTTCAGTTTAAAGGATTGAAGTGGACGTGACACAGAGCTTGTAAAAATATATCAGATTAGTAACAAAAATAAATAGTGTGACGTCAGCCGCTCATATCGATAATTTTGAGTATTCTATAAGTCGGAGTTGTATTATCAGTGTCAAAACATTCGTTATCATATCTTTTAGCGTCTAACCAATATATTTATCTTTACACATTTCAAATTTTGGGAACGTTATTAATTTTATTAGCACTCCCTTCGTAAGCACAAAAAATACCAAAGTAGGTGATGTAATATTTCATTGCTTTATTTATCATTAACATTTAGTATATTATAATATTTATAGTTATATTGTTGAAGATATAAACACTTAATAATATAAAGAAGTACCTAAAGTTTGTATTTTGGATCCCTGAAATTGCTGATCAGATTTCTAAAATTATTTCACACCTACTACATGATAATGTGGGACAGGTATGCCTAAGAGCTACAGAATGTCATCTCAAAAACGCGGGTGAGACAGCGGGGCCGAAGCTAGTAATATAAACTGCATAATCTGTGAAGGAAATGATACTAAACTAGCTACCTAAGTTAGGAAGGTAACCAAATTTTTCATTCTTAGTTTTGGCTTTGAAATATGGCGTCCGTCCCTACTTATAACTAATAATAATAATAATAAATATTTTATTGTTTAATCAAATGACACATTCATAATGTAGCCCTGTCCTCTAAACTAGCGTGAGCTGTGTGTCAGAAGACAGTTCCCACCCAACATTTGTATATTCAATTTTGATTTAACAAAAGAAAAAATATTAAATGATTTTGTACTAGAATTTACAATAAAGCAACAATTTCTAATTTTGAATAATTAATACTTTATGTGTGTGCGTCTGTGTGTGTGTGTGTGTGCATGTGTGTGTGTGTGTGTGTGTGCGTCTGTGTGTGTGTGTGTGTGTGTGTATGTGTGTGTGTGTGTGATAACTGAGGCATAACTTTTCAATTGGCACTGCATATTCAATCAGGTTATGTATGGCATTTCTTTCTTGGAAGATCTTTCTTGTAGATATCAATTACCGGTCCATACCAACCAACGTATAATTGACAGTCAAATATCGGAAAAGACTCGCAATTACAGCAACGTGTCGTAATTTACTACCGCGTGTCAACACCTCTATCGCTTATACTATTTACCACAATAACTGTTCTCCTAACCACAATAGAATTGAATCTTATATCCATAGCTATAAGGTCCTATGAACGTATATTGGAATGTATGTGTAAAATGGTAACGATAGAAATACTGTGTTCACATCATATATCATGTTTATCTATGAACAAACTCGGTAGCTGGCAATTATTTTAGATTTCGTCGCGTCGATGGTTTTGGGCGAAGTATAATAATAACTGTTATCTTTGATGCAGTGGGTAGATATTTCGTGTTTTAAATTGGAATGGTTAGTGATAAAATAATAAAAATACGGATTAAGTACTAATACTAGGAAGCGATGCGATATTGCAAAGGCCTTTGAGTCTATTTACTGTTCATAAATATTATGTAATAAAATTAATATTTGGGAAACTTAAAAATGGAAACTGAATAGTTTATTTATTTATACATTGTAGATATTTTATTTGCACATAACTCTAGTAAAAATATATTCCTGTCCTTTGATTGTTTTTTGCTGTGACCTACCCCAGGGAGCTACATTACCCCCTGTGTTATTCCTAAGTCGTGGTTGAAATTAAATAAAGAAGCACAAATCTTCTTGACTATTTTATATTAGTCAGGCATTTGTGGGCATGACCATGTCTGTTTGTCCTTAAGTATACTTATCAATATAATGTATGTTTTTAAAACGTAGTATATATATCAGTAACCTGGTTTATATTGTATCGTATTGCTCGGCTTAGTTAAGAATCAGATGGCTGTGAGTGAAGAATCTCCTAGAATATCATTATTATTATACATATTAATGAATTGGCATAAATAGAATATCAAAAACCTACATATCAAAGTAACCTTATAAATAATATTAGTTTTGGCAATAAATCCAATAATTTTCGATATCTTATCAGTGCAACAGCGGACGGGTTGTCCGTGGCGGACGGACGGACGGGCGGACGGTAGCCAATCCATTTAATCCATAATCTCTATAATAAGCCGTCCAGATAGATTGTCGCTTATATTAGTTTTCACAAGCGAAAATCGGACTGACTGTCATGTAGCACAGTACATATAAATAAGAAACAGTAAGCAAAATTAAATAATAAAAGTGATAACTTTGAACAAGTAATCATTATAAAAAAGAGCTAATAACAAGATTTTTAATGATAATTTTACCTTTTAATGATCGGAAAATCAATGTAAAATTTACAGCGACTGCTAAACCATATCCGATTTTATCAGATCATCATAAATGAATATTCCATAATCGGAAGGTATCAGGCCTCTTTACATATTTCCAAGGGCCAGATTCCCTAGTCATTATTTAACAGACTACGTACATAATGTTTTCGACTTGTAGGTTATATTTTAAGTTGTTTTAGTTTTAATTAGGTAGGTACCTACATAATAATAAGAAAAGTCCTGACTCACTCATTAACGTCCAGACCAAATCCTTGGATCTAGAAAGCTGATGATGTAGAGAAGTAATAAAGCCAGGTATTTTAAAATTTTACTCCCAAGGGCAAAAAAAACCGGTCAAGTGCGAGTCGGACTCGCGCACCGAGAGTTCCGTACAAACTTGTAAATAGTTCGTTCATACGGAACCCTAAAAAGTAGTTCGAGTTTAGAACGTGAGGCGGATTAATGTTTTACTTGATTGAACAAACTAATAGTAGCTAGTATAAGAATATTACTTGGAAGACAAAAATATATGGCTGTAGTAGCTTCTCTCTGCACTAGCACTGCATAGATTCGTTTTCCGGAGTCTTCTCAGTTTAAGTCTAGGTATTTCAAACCGGTATTAGAGTGAATTGTGATGTTCATAAGTGTATCAGGACTAAATTGAGTAAAAGAAGATAAATAAGTTTTGAGTTTGAGGATAAAGACTCTACATTAAATATTTTTTTAAGCAGCGAGCTGAAAATGTTGTGATTGAATTACTATGTCTATTATTTACTGTGTGCTTTCTTTCTAATGAGGTGCATGTCACTATTAGGGACAGACTCGTGATATTCAGTGAATGGTTAACGTGTATTAAGTGTATTACTAATGACAGGGCTGGGCTTTCTTATTGTACCACGATCACTTTTAAAGGCGATGATAGTTCAGTGGTAGACGTTGGATACCGCGGCGAAGATCGTGAGTTCGAATCTTACAATGAGCTTGAGCTTTCGGTGAAAGAAAACATCGTGAGGAAACCATAGCATGGTGGTAGGGTAATTTGTAGTACCCGACTGGCTGGCTACCACCCTTATGTTGAAAATCTGTCGCCAAGCACCTATCGGTGTGTTCCGACAGCTGCACTTGAGAGCCATCTAGGCTTTGTGTGCTTACCACCTTCGGCCACATCATCACTTACCTTGGTGAGATTGTGGTCAAACACAAGCTTATCTAGGATAAAATACCAGTTTTCATAAATAAATAAAACAGAAATTGTATGATTCAATGCATGTGTAGATTTACCTTCACACAGATCAAGGGTTCTTCGATAATCAAGTCGTGGCATATTATTATAGATAATGAAATTATTACAATCAAATATCTACCTACGCGCATTTAACCTTAAAATCTACATTCCTGCATTAATTCAAGAGTGAGTCAGGCATGAATAAAACAAAAGCGCATCGAAGTTATTCACATGATAAAAATGGCAGTGTCACCGAAAAACAATATATCAAAATAAGAAAAAAACTAAAACACGTCAAAGTTGTCGCAGCCTCTATCGACGTCAATATTTAGTCATTTATCAATCGACTCTAACGTTAAGGAATTAGAGTTTAGTGTCGCATGCCATTAGTATTAGCTGTCCGGTCAATTATTATGAAAAAAATGCCTTGTATTTCTAATTACGTAGTGATGCCCGCTGTCGACAAGGCGAAGAGATAAACAAATAAGATGATACTTTCCGGTCTGCTACAAAAAGAAGAGGACGCCGTGCGCCGTGCAATGTCAGAGTTATCAAGATTGAGGTTATGAGCTTTTGAGGTTTTGACCGTTGATGTGACACTCCTGATTAACTTCAAATTGAAACTGTCATACTGTCAAATTGATATTGGCAACGATATTTAATGGGCAAATCAGTGTTTTTTCTATTTTTTATATCAAAAACAAAATAACCCCATTGCTTGCAGATGTGACGGTCATCCGTAAACTACTTAAAAAAAATCTAATTAAAAATATAGCTATTGGCTCGGTTTTGCAGGACACACCTTATGTATTTGAAAATAATTAGATACCTAATTGCTTAGTTTATAGCTAGCTCTTCGTAGCAAAAGCCTGTGATGGCGTAATGTGGCAAAAATAAATACCTACTTAATTTCACTTAAAATATTTTGAGATAAAAAAAAAACTTGAGAGGTGTCAAGGGACACCCGGATGGAACGAAGTTATATAAGTTATATAAGTCGAGAGAGTATATATATAAAAAAAAACATTTCTATTTTTTATATACATATATATATAAATAGAAATGAAAATATCTGGCTTGCTTTCTATAAGAGAGAGAGAGAGAGAGAGATAGACTGAGAAACATGCGCACGCCGCACAGCTTAATAAACATACATAGTGACATAAAAAGTGTCGTGACAATTTTTCGTAAGATTTTTTTCCGTTTAGCCCCCTTTCACAACGCGCGATAAGGAACTTCGTTCCAAAATACTATAGGACTAATAGTAGAGCCAACCTAAACAATAAAGATAACATGAAAAAAAAGCTATGTTATTTCTTCTTTCTTACTTGTTCGCCAGCGTTGCCATTGCCACAAATTAACCAATAAGTTAAGAGCAAGTATAGGATAGAAGTCACCGGCGCCAGCGTTATCTTGACGGCTGCATAACGTGAATCCAATACGTGTAAAGTATTGTTTTAAGTATTGACACGTCACACTTCCTCAAGGCATGTGATGGGGTAACGTTAGGTTTAGGGTTCCGTAGGTAACATATAGGCTCGGCTAGGCGTTGATGAGTTTTGTGTGGATAAACTTGTGTTTGACCGCAATCTCAACTTGGTAAGTGATGATGTGGCTGAAAGTGGTAAGCACACAAAGCCTAGATGGCAACTGGCTCTCAAGTGCAGCTGTCGGAACACACCGATAGGTGCTTGGCGAAAGATTTTCAACTTGAGGGTGATAGCCAGCCAGTCGGGTACTACAAAATACCCTCCCACTGTACTGTGGTTTCCTCACGATGTTTTCCTACACCGAAAGCTCAAGCTCATTGTAGGATTCGAATGACTTTTGTCACGATATCCGACGTCACTACCAATGAGCTAGCATCGCCTTGAAACAGTAATTTATGAGTAAGTTTTCTAGATCCAAGGGTTTACCCTCCCACCGCTGAATTATTTCACAGGTGTTGCTTTTAAGACGTGGGCGAGGCATAAAACAAAGGATTTTTCGAAATTCAATCCCAAAAGTGGTAAAAAAGGTGTTAACTGTTTCTAGGCATTAAATAAATAAATATCCTGGGACATTTTTCACACACGGCTATCTGATCCCAAACTAAGCAAAGCTTGTAATATGGAAACCAGATGACTGATATACTACATATACAACTTTTTTTTTGTAAATACAGTATGTATTTACAAAAAATAAGATTAAAGTAAGTTAAAAAGTAAATAGATAATTACACCCAGACTCAGGACAAACAAACATGTTCATGCACACAAATGTCTGTCCTGGATGGGAATCGAACCCACGACCTGCGGCGTGATAGGCAGTGTGTTAACCAACCACGCCAACCGGCCCGTCAAATGATTCATAACATGAGAATTCATTAAAAAATATATACGGAACCAATGCAACATTGACCGTGTCTATTTATTAGGCTATCGAAATGAAATGTAACCCTATCCGTCTGGTTAACAAGTTATTGTTTATATGATATAACAAACATCGTGGTTGACCGTCAACACGCGTGTTTTATGTCAAACCAATTATGTTATATGAACTTGATTATTAAAAAAATCATTGTCAATTCATACAGCTTACTTAATAGTAATAGAATATAAGAATGATGGCAAAGCATGGCATTGAGTTGCTCCTCTTAAACGATATTATACAATGTATCCATTTTTTTTTTTTGAGTTTAGAGACTAATACAGTTTATTCATTGAGTACTTAAATATACAAAACTTACATATATATATAATTTAAAACACTAACTAAGCTAATAATAATATATACAAAAAACAAAAAGTGATTAAGTATTAAAAAAAAAATATATAAATATAATATATTATAATAACTAATTAAAAAAGAGATCTATCCATTATTATATTTAAAAAAGGAAAGAGGGATTGTAAAAAAACCGGGGAGTTTGTTTCGCCATTTCTTCTCCTGACAGGTCTTTATTTACCACCATGGTAACAATTGAATTTAAAATAGCAATAAGGTGCCGTTCAATAATTGTTCATTAAGTGTCCCAAAATTTAAAAATACATTTTGATTTGATTTGATTTGATCAACAATATTTCGATACCATTTGAAGTTTTAAATTCGCCATGAGTTACCTGTTACAACCGTTTTTGTGAGTTGTGACGTCATAATATGTGAAGAAGGTTTAGTATATCTGAAACATATACTAAACCCCCGCCGCGTCTCTGCCTGAACGCGACAGAAACAAACAGATTTTGATATGGTTATTACCAATAGACGGAATGATTCATGTGGAAGGTGAAGGTTTTGTATAAATTGCATCCGATTGAGAGCCACGGTTGCTATGGCTCCTCAGGCTAGCCACCTTTAAAAAAAAGCTGAAATGTTGAAGATGTCGGAAATAATCATGCCGATTGAAAGCTTTATTGGCATGGCTGCATAGAATAGAGATGATGCTTATATTCAAGATACAACACTATGTTCCTACGACGGAAAAAAATGTAGGCGTAAGGTAAATGCCCTTCTACCCATGCGAAAACAGGGCCAAGGAACAGGGCAGGTTGCTAGTTTTTTTTTAAGAAGATTTTTGGCTTGGTTTCGAGACCTTTAAGCCATTTCTTTATTTTAAATATTCATATTTTATGTTTTTCTAGTCACGTTTTATTGTCACTTTCACTGTAAAATCTAGTCCTCGTCGGTACAAGTCCGGTGTAATTTTAGTGAAATTGGCGGTTGTTCCTCTAAAACATTTCATTGAATTTTTAGGACAACCTGGAAAGTCACGATACACGCTTTCATTTCATTTCACTTCACTTGTGCACTTAGATTGATCTTTATTGGACAAAACACCACCGAAATTAACGAGTAAAAACTCACACTAGGCACACAGGCTGCTAGTTTAGTAGATATTATCACATAATCTATTTCACCACGTACAGTCCCCACAGATACAGAATGCAAAAGGATGCATTCTTAAATTCCCAAAGGATAATACATTCACTCAACTCAAATACGTCAAACTTTGTAGATAAACAGGTGAATTGATAGATTGTTTCAGTTGTTGGCAAAATCTTTGCTATTGTATTTTGAGCTCTACCTCCTTACGAATAAAGAAATACTGCAATTAAGAACTTGTGAAGTGATATTGGTGATTGTAAAACATCTTATTGTATTGGACACGCGTTCTCAGTCGGAGGTCGGCAGATTGTGCCCGGTATAACAGTAAAAATAGCTTCTAAATAATAGTAAAGCAAAGATCATATTAACTAAAAGTAGTCTTTAAGAAAATTGACACATCTCTTGGGATTAAAATAAGCTCAATTTTGATTGATAGGAAATAGAGCCAATAGAGGAAATAGAGGTAGACAGAGCCCCGCGCACTTAAAGTGAAGCACAGTAAAGGAAGCCGATCGCGCTCCTGTGTGACGTGAGTCACGCGGAATAACGTACGTGCAGGTCACGCACACACCTCCGTGAACGTTGCTTCACTTCATTGGAGACTATTGTGTACGCTCCATCTACCTTTTGGAACGAAGTTCCTTATCGCGCGTTGTGAAAGGGGGCTAGACGGAAAAAAAACTTACGAAAAATTGTCACGACACTTTTTTGTGTCACTATGTATATTTATTAAGCTGTGCGGCGTGCGCATGTTTCTCTGTCTGTCTCTCTCTCTCTCTCTCTCTCTCTCTCTTATAGAAAGCAGATATTTCATTTCTATTTATATATATATATATATATATATATATATATATATATATACTCTCGACTTATATAACTTGTAATAACTAATATCCGGGTGACCCTTGACACCTCTCAAGTTTTTTTATTTGTTCTGTAGCTAAAATATTATCTAGTTTTTATTTTAATGAATCTTAGTGGCGTACAGCTCTGTAATAATCGGGCTGGTCTCACTACACAATAGCAATACAGGCCTACAATGAGCACTTGAGAGCCAGCTGCCTTCAGAAGTTGGAGATGCGAGATTATTGAGCAACTCTGAATAAACCATATATAGCACTGGGTGTCCTAGCCTAGCTTAGTCACAACTTACTATTTAACTTATTTTCATTTATGATATTGTAATGCAATCGTTTTCTTTGTTAGTTTCTCCTTCTTTCACACAGCAAAGGTATGGATCGACGTAATTTTTTTGCATTTTTATTGCCGGCTCTTTTCAGCAAAAGCAACCTTCCAAACCGAGCATTAGAGTCTAGACTATTCATAGTTGTCGGGCCGTATCACGCCGCAGGTCGTGGGTTCGATTCCCATCCAGGAAAGACATTTGTGTGCATGAACATGTCTGTTTGTCCTGAGTCTGGGTGTAATTATCTATTTAAGTATGTATTTACAAAAAAAAAGTAGTATATGTAGAATATCAGTCATCTGGTTTCCATATTACAACTTACAAGCTCTGCTTAGTTTGGGATCAGATAGCCGTGTGTGAAAAAATGTCCGAGGATATATATTTTATTTATTATTTTACTTTTAATTCTGGAAACGCGAGTAAAACCGGTAGTACGAGTAGTAGTATATATATATAAATAAATAGTTAATTCGTGGTAGTCCCGCATCCTCTGACCTTGCCGTGCATGTTATCAGCCGCCAAATGCAGTGTAAAGGTTTAAAGATATCGTGTACCTAGGTGGTGATACGAAGATAAGCTTTCCGTGTCTGACACTTCAGGAAATTGCTTGCGATGCGGCGCCTCGTGCGGTCCACATACATACGCCATGTTTAGTTCGTGGATGTGGGCTTTTGGGGCATAGGCAATTAGGAAATTGTGTTTTACAGACTTCAACTTTATTTATTTTTATTTGGCTTATTAACATATTTATTCAGATCAGTTTGGTACTATATACAAAAAACAAAAAGTGATTAAGTATTAAAAAAAAAATTAAATTTACCAGCATTCTGGGCACGCTACCAACTGGCAGCATTTTTGACCAGCTGTCTCTTTTTTAATTAGTTATTATAATATATTATATTTATGTTTTACATAATTATTAGATACCTACAAAGTTTCAAACTTAAAACTCATTTATTCAGTTTAGGCCCTGGTAAGGCACTTATGAACGTTACAATTGACTCTACCACCGGTTCAACATACACTTAAACTGAGAAGACTCCGGCAAGAAACTTAGCTGAGCAGTTTGATAAACATATCGATTTTAGGCTTCAAAGTACCTTTTGGCGATGATAGCTCAGTGGTAGTGACGTCGGATACCGCGGTGAAGGTGGGTTCGAATCCTACGAAGAGCTTGAGCTTTCTGTGAAGGAAAACATCGTGAGGAAACCATAGCACGGTGGTAGGGTACTTTGTAGTACTCGACTGGCTGGTTACCACCCTCAATTTGAAAATCTGTCGCCAAGCACCTGTTGGTGTGTTCCGGCAGTTGCACTTGAGTGCCAGTTCCCATCTAGGCTTTGTGTGCTTACCACATTCAAGTCACACGCTTATCCAGAATTTAAAAAAAACTGAATTGGAAATTAAATATTTTATATTCAAATAGGTCACTTATAATAAAAAGATGAAGAAATACGTACTAGACTCAAACTCACGGTTTAAGTCACGTTTGCCATAAACTCGGCAATAACTCTTTTCAAAAGCAACTTAGTTATAGGATAGATAGATAGTAATATTTTAGTACGGTGGTAGGGTACTATGTGGTACCCGACTGGCTGGCTACCACCCTCAAGTTGAAAATCTGTCGCCAAGCACCTGTTGGTGTGTTCCGGCAGTTGCACTTGAGAGCCAGTTGCCCTTGCCCTTAAGGCATTGTAAGGTGTGCAACACGTTGGCAGTCCTGGTATTGTTAATGTCTATAGGCGACGGTAGTCACTTACCATCAGGTGATCCGCCTGCCTCGTTGTCACTAGTGACAAAAAAAAAGTGAACTTCGTGGGTACTACAAAGCCAAAACACCACCGTGCTATTGTTTCGTTACGAAGTTTTCCTTCACCAAAGCTTAAGTTTTGGTTTTAGCTCGTATATTTTAGGCGGAATTTTTGTATTTGGACGATAGTCTTGTAGTAAGAAAACTGGTAAATACAGACTATGAGAAAATACTGGAATTTTATCAAGTTAATCTTTGGGATATTGACTTGTTTGTAAGTTGGGTTGGCTGACACTTTGGCGCAGGCACAGGCTGAGGCGAGTTTGAGCCGGAGTGCTTGTTGTCACAAAAAAACACATGCCGTTCCGAATCATTGAACGATTGACAGCCTTTGTGTGTGAGGCTCAAACTTTTCTTAGCAATATTTCTGTCAGTGAATTAGTAATGAGGTAAGGTTTGATTTCGATGTGGAAAACTTTGGGGGAGGCTTATGTCCAGGAGTGGATATCTTTTGGCTAAAATGATGATGATGATGAAGATTTGTTTGTTTGTAAAAAAAGGTTATATTTTATTTAAATTCCCTCGAGAACGCTGGTTTACCTAGTTTCTATGATATTGAACATAATTTTTCTATTTGACTTTTATCGATTACTAGTGGGCCCGGCAGACGTTGTCCTACCCTGAAAATTAAAACCCGAAAACTTAGAACCCGACCCAGCGCCACCAATTGTAAAACTAAACCATCTGTCAGTCCGATCTTGAGACATGTCAAAAAGTTGTTCTATACAAAATGTATGACAAAAATAATTTTCTTCATTTTTTTTTCCGGTCATCGTGGAGATCCTTGGGGGAGGCCTTTGTCCAGCAGTGGATGTCTTCCGGCTGATATGATTATGATGATGATGATTCTTTTTTGTGTACTTTTTGTATTTTTTAATAGTTATTCAGCTATCAAATCAAAGATCATTAAAATCCGTTCAGCCGTTCTCGAGTTATAAATGTAGAAACAAACCCGACTTTGTTCTTCCTCGGTCCTTTCATTCTCAATGTTTCGAATCCTAGTTGCATTACGGCTTTGTCGGGAAAAATTTGATCGTCTTGGTCGCGGCGTGGTATTGTTAATGATAATATCGGCACAATAAGCTAAAAGAAACTCGAAACAAACACATCAACCGGTCAACTTCAACATTTTAAATTTTCAAACATACTTAACCGTAGACAACATTACGTTTAACTGTCAGTTGCGTTTTTTTATTCCATGTCAGTTGCATTTTGTTATACCACGTTTTATTTATTTAATTTTTATTCCACGAAAATGGGATAAAAAGTATCCTGTCCTTCTCCTGGCTCTAAACTACCTCCCTGCCAATTTTCAGCTAAATCGGTTCAGATAGATATATAGATTTACTTTACAATTACTGATTTATATATAATAATATATCTTTTCTATTATTACAGAACTTAAACGTAATTTGACGTAAATATAAATAAAATAGAATGAATACCTTGTTGATATTAGATAAAGTACTAAAAGATATTCGTGCCAGACATTCTTTTGGTTTGATATTATCAACACATTTCGGATCAGATAATATCTTCTATATTATCGTAAACGTGACCAATGTCAATTGTACGTAATCCATTTCCTAGCTATAGTTTAGTCACTATTTAATTATCACCATTATCACTAACTAGTATTCCGCCCCGCGGTTTCACCCGCGTTCCTGAGTGATCTTATATTTTCCCGGGATAAAAAGTATCATATATGTTATTCCAGTATATGATCTACCTGTGTACCAAGTTTCATTAAAATCCATACAGTAGTTTTTGCGTGAAAGAGTAACAAACATCTTCACATTAAACACACATACATACTTTCGCATTTATATTAGTAGGACTAGCATTCAGTTGCACAGATTCACCCGTCATCCGCTATATGGAATTTTGGAATATAAGGATATTCCGAATGATTACATGAACAATGGTTAAGGCTCTGAATTGAAGATTAATCAGTTCTTGCGAAATCTAAACTATAATAACAATAAATTTAAACTTGTTTGTTACTATTTAACTCAAAAACTCCTCGATCGATTTTAATAATTATTTCACCATTAGTAAGCTACATTATCCCTGAGTAACATAGGTTATATTTTTATCCCGGGAAAAGATAAGATTCCACGGGAACGCGGAAACGCGGAAGCTAGTATTTAATAATTAGATTTCCAGAACACACCGAAAAGTGAGTACTGTATAAAAGAGAGAATTCCTAAAACTTACTACTAATTTAGTACCTCATTGGAATACTTGAGCACCGCTGGTACATCCGATGATGCGCGCGACAGGTTATGCTGTTTTGACAGCTCACCGGGACGCCATCTTTGTATTTAACAATATAATAATATAAACCTTTTGTCCGTTCATCCGTCACGAGGAAGTTTCGGGGAAGCTGACCTATTCCCTGGAGAATTTTTGAGGAATAATTTGCTGTTTAATGAATACTAAGGTAAAAGTAGTGAAGAAAAAAAATCCCACCAAAATCACATTTTCATGTAAAATTGGCAGCCAAGATTCACAAGCTCTTCACGTTTTCGCTGTAAAAAAGTTATCAGATCCCAGGAAAAGCCAAGCCCCTAAGCCATAGGTTTACTTACCCTACGACTTGATTTAAAAAGTATGGCTTGGCTGTTTCATAGATCTAATTATCACAATATTGAAGACAAAAACTTAATTTCTTACCATATTCGCCAGACTCTCCGATCTTATCTATTTCAGGTATTTATTTATAACAAAAACTAGTATAAGAGTGTGTAGTATAGGTAGGTATCAGTTATCTGGTTTCCATTGTACAAGCTCAACTTAGTTTGGAATCAGATAGCCGAGTGTGAAAAATGTCCGAGGATATTTATTTATTTATAACTAGCTGTTCCGCGCGGTTTCACCCGCGTTCCCGTTATCTTATCTTATCCCGGGATAAAATATAGCCTATATTCATCAGGGATAGTGTAGCTTTCCAACGGTGAAAGAATTTTTTAAATCGGTCCTAGTTTCGGAGCCTATTCAATGCAAACAAACAAATCTTTCCTCTTTATAATATTAGTATAGATGATAAAACGATAAAACTGAGCTCTTTAAAAGCTAAACAAAAATAAAATCGGTTGACAAACAGAGGAGAAAAGGGTACTGAACTGTTTTGTCTATGTCTACATAGATTTTTAATTAACAATAATAAAGGATAAACACGCTACCTAGATACACGACCATAGATAAAAATTAACACTCCGAAAAAATTGATTAATTGGTAATATTTTATGATAATAATGACAGGGCATATCTTAACTTTATATTTATGGATTAGAATAAACGACTTATGATAAACATTGCAATGATTTTTTATTATTTTCTTATAAGTACATATTCGTGTCATGGTTATGCAAGTTCCAGGGCAAGTATTTAGGACATATTTTGTAATACAATTGTGTCTATGATAAGCGTAACGATGATATCGCGGCCTTTCGTAGGTTCGACAAGAATTAGGGACTCTTTCAAGGGGCAATGTATACGTTTCTATAACAAAGTACCCAAAGAAATTCATGGACTATCTGTGTATAGATTTAAAAAGTTCCTCCGCAGCTTTACCCGCGTTCCCGAATCTTATCTTTTTCCGGGATAAAAAATATCCTATGTTATATTTCAGGATATGATATACCTACCAGCCACTTGTGCCAAGTTTCATCAAAATTCGTCCACTACTCATTGTGTGAAAGAGTGACAAATATCTTCAAATCCTAAAACACTTTTATAAGCTTTTTTTTTAATTCTGGATAGGCTTGTGTTTGACCACAATCTTACCATGGTAAGTGATGATGTGGCCGAAAATGGTAAGCACACAAAGCCTAGATGGGAACTGGCTCTCAAGTGCAGCTGTCGGAACACACCGATAGGTGTTTGGCGACAGATTTTCAACTTGAGCCAGCCAGTCGGGTACTACAAAGTACCCTACCACCGAAAGCTCCAGCTCATCGTAGGATTCGAACCCACGACCTTCGCCGCGGTATTCGACGTCACTTAACACTGAGCTAATGATAGCTCAGTGTTAAGTGACGTCGAATTATAATCAGACAATCTTCCTAGGCGATGACGCCTAGTAAGATTGTCTGATTATAAATCTTAGCTAAGAATAAATAAAAGTGGAATTCACTAAAGTCTATTGTAACTAAATAAATTTGTTTAACTCGGAATAGTTTTTAATCACTTTAAGGGGTCGGTTTTTCAAAGTAGCCGATTTCTTACCTCAGGATTTTAGCCGTTCAGGCGTGAAAATCAAGCAAACAGACAGACATTTGGAACGAAGTTACTTATCGCGCGTTGTGAAAGGGGGCTAGACGGAAAAAAATCTTACGAAAAATTGTCACGACACTTTTTTTTACGTCAAAACCCCACAAATCTCAATGTTTCTCTGTCTGTCTCTCTCTCTCTCTCTCTCTCTCTCTCGCTCTCTCTCTCTCTTATAGAAAGCAGACCAGATATTTTCATTTCTATTTTTATATATATATATACCTATATAAACGTTTTTTTTTATATACTCTCTCGACTTATATAACTTCGTTCCATCCGGGTGTCCCTTGACACCTCTCAAGTTTTTTTTGTATTCGTATCAATTTTTTTACAATTATTTTTGTAATACTTAAATCAAATGACTATAGTTAACATGACAAGAGATAGTATACGACTTACATATATAAGACGAACAAGATAAATATCAATGAGCGAGCGGTCTCTGACGTCGAATACCTTAGCATATCAATAGCTAAGCCGATTGCCATCTGATCCTAAGTTAATAATATTAGACATAACAATAAACTAATCTTTTAATCTGCGGTAGCTTGACACATTGCACTTAAAGATCGTTTTGAAGCCTTTTTTTGAAGTGTCAGAGATTCAGAGATGGTTTGTGTTTTTTATTTTATTATTTTGGGTTGGCACAGATTGCACCTAGTCATACAGCCTGTGGAGGAAAATATTGTGAGGAAATCATCTATTTTTTGAGGATATATCGTCAAGTACCCGTCGTTGTTTCACAGGTGCACTGAGACTTCTAGGTTTTGTTTAGGTAGTTCATCCTTACCTTTGTGAGAATCAAATATAATCAAAATAAGACGGTTTAACATTAATTACAACTACTTTATTCATAGTGGTATTCCTCTATCTATCCATGCAACCTTTCAATTGCCTAAACCATCGAATAATTGTTACCAATTTAAACTAAGAGTAGATCTTTTGATGCTGTATATTTATGACGTCACAACCTAGTATTTAGTATTACATATAAAACTCTAAGTATATTTATTTTGACACTTAATAAAAAGAAGCTGATTTGATATTATGTCAGTTAAAAACCCTATTGACACAGTGCCTCTAGAAATTTATTTATTTTATTTATTTATTTATAAGGGAAATCAACAGCTAATTACAAAGCAAAAATACTATAGATTTAACATATTTGTAAAGCCAATGACAGATTTCCACAAAACTAAATTAAAATAAACGGTTGCTTATACCTAATTACAAGTTGTTACTCATTTAAAATTTGCCTTATACTTAAACCAATGACAGATCCAATTGATACATATCCAAGTTAACAAAAAAGCTTCTAACAAAGAAAAAACAAAAAAAACCACTACATTAAGCCATAATATTACAAAAAATAATAATATAGAAGAACCAAAAAATGAATAAAAAATAGTTAGATCTAAAATATATAATAACTAGCAAAACCCACATCCGATAAAAATACCTGGGGAGCCTGTATTGCAAAGACAGTGCCAAAAGCTGACGATTACTTCAGCACAGTTTTAGTATAAACTGGAAATGGTACAGAAGTGAACAACCCTCGACGCCGACTGCATATCGTGTATTTGTTTCTGTGACTACTTGTGTACATTTATATCAGAATGAAAAAATAAGAGATATACAAATACTTGCAGAACAAATTCTTCAAACAACAAATTAGTGAACGCACACGCAATCATTGCGTTTGCAAGCAACTATTATTTTTATTTAATCTTAGGGTTCTTTCGACACTTTGTAACAAGCTATGTGAAGGCAAAAGCATACATATATATTATTGCTATAAGTTATTTAATAGGCGTTATCTTTTCAGATAAAACGTTTCTATCTCAACCAAGCAATATGTATACTAACTGGATAGGGCTCTCTCAATACTTGCGCAAAAGAGAAATTTAACAACTACATTGGGACAACCTCTCTTTCTAAGTAGGGTTACCCTAAATGAAGTTGACCTAATGTAGTAAAGTTGTTTTCTTACTCTTTTTCGCAATTGATAGGTATTTTATTCAAGTAGGTATTGGTAGGGGAGGCATTGATGCTAAATTTGTAGTTACTCGAGCGTCTTTGGGACCTACTGGAATTTGAAGATTAGGTGGAATAAAGAAAAAAAGGTTATGTCATATTTTCCCCTTCAGCGGTGGGGGGAGCGTCTACAGGGTTTCAAAAATGTAAAAAAAACAGTCACCAAGAAATACTCGAGCGCGTCAGATATTAATAGGGTAGTCGCGCCACGTCTGTTTGATAACGGAAAAATAATAATATGCCGTTTTGCGTGGTGGGGGTGGCCGTACGAAGGGGTCGAAAATATTTAAAAAAAAAATTTACTCGAGCGCGTCAGACATTGATAAGGGATGTTAAGTGAACCCTCCAGTAGCTCCTATTTTAAAGACTGACGATTTGGATGCGACCATCAGTCAGGGCCGATTTTTGAAAATGCAAAAAAAAATCGTGACCTTGATTTACTCGAGCGCGTCAGATTTTTATACAGGCGGTTCTTCTTGATGGCCTTGTTGTACTGACCCATAATCTGACAATTATGTTGAGGGACTTCCTTAATCTGACGGTTTGAAAAAAAATATATATAAAAATATCGAAATCTCGAAAATGGTTCAAGATATCGAAAAAATGTTTGCACAAAAGCTGTAGAGAATTTAATCTTCTACAATATTTATTATGAATACATATACCAAAAAACCCATAGGAAACGAGATATTTGTAATAAATGATTTTTTGACCTTTGACCTTGAAAAATCAGTAGTCGCGGGCACCCTAAGATAAGTAGCTTTTGAGACAAGTTTTAGGGTGTCAAAATAAAGGTTTATACAAGTTAATAGCTGACTATTTCTCATTCTGAGGTGAAACTCATAATATTCCTGGACTATACACTTAATAATGATTTTAGCCACTTCGGCTTGTGCAAATCGGCAGATTAAGATATTTCCGTGATTCGTGACTAATTTCCTTCAAAATAAAAAAAAAACCAATCGCGCTCGAGAAAATCCAGGTGACGTTTTTTTTTTGCAACTTTGCGAGTCTCCAATTTTCTTTCGTCACGCCCAATTTGTCAGATTATTGAAATGTACACTATTTTGCATGTAACTAACTTACCTTACCTTAATCTGACGCGCTCGAGTATTTCAAACCATCGATTTTTTTTTACTAATCTGACGGGCTACCCTAGGCGTTCGACACTACATAGAAGGCTCAGTTTTGGTGAGACTACTTCACAAGGTGCAAGGTTGCCCCCTTATGTTAATCTGACGCGCTCGAGTAAATCCCGAAATCCCCTATTCGCCTCCCCTACCATATGGACAGCGTCTTATCCATCTCAACCGACTTGTATAATAAACAATATACCTTTGTCTATTATCAATCGGGGTACTTTAATACCTTGACCGTAGTATCACGACGGCCTATGACCTTTTCCCAGCCCTGTTTAGCAACGTGCCTCAGTACATACTGGGGACTCTTAGAATAATGGGGACTCTTGGACTCTGTTGCTTATATTAGCTTATAGTATAATAAATGTATATTAATTACGAAATAAAATAGGATGTTATTAAATAAATTTAATTAAGTATTCAAATGAGGTACAAGAAAATTAAATATAAATAGAAATTAATTATTTACAGAGACGAATGGATGAAGTCACGCTCCATTGTTTAACTAACATTATTATAATAATATAATTATGTGTTTAAATATTAATTAATTTCTTTAAAAAGATTTGTCCTTTAAAAAATATGACGAAGATTTACGGGTAAGTACAGATAATAAAATACATAATTTTAGATTAGGTTAAACCAGTTCTAATTCTAATCCTCCTAAAAATAATCCAAAAAATACAGGCCATCAAAAAACCACATTAATGTTAGGTCTTTGTTAACCTCGATTTTTACTACCGTCTCGCTTATGGACATTTTAATAATCAAAGGGGTATTACCGAACTTTTTACAATGTCTAGAAAAAAAAAACGGAGGGGAGAGTATGGATGTTTTTATAATATTAGGGACACCTGTACTATTCTAAATATCTACATTTATTTAAATTATTCAGTAGTGTACATAACAATTTGATTTTACGAAAAGGCATACAACAAAATACAATTGTTATTATTTAGTATAGGTACAAAAAAACCAACAAGTAAATTTTAAAATTCGTTGACGAACAAAATTTACCTCATATTCACGAAGTACCTAATTACTTATACATTTAAGAATAACTTTTTACACGCAAAAAGTGCTCTTAATTATAGATTTTGAACAGGCTCAGAATAGGGTAGTGTCCTGGGTCAATAAAAATGAATTCTAATTAGTCCGTCGGTGAGATTATCAAAAAATATTGGACACGTATTTTTTGCTTTATCAAATCAATAAAAATATACAAAGTTATAGCGCATCAAAGTATAGGAGTGGGGGCTTGTGACGTCACTTCGTGGTAAAATTTGTACCACGGTGTGACGTCACGCGAAATTTCAACGCACTGTATCCTCGTCATTTTTCGATTACGGAACAAAATAAAAAATACGTGTCCAATATTTTTTGGTACTCTAACTGACGGACTAAATAGATTTTTTTAGGACACAACCCTATTATGTTATAAAATGATTTGGATCGATTTTACAAAAGATACTGGCCAAACATACTACCTGAGGTCTTGTTATAGATAGATAGATAACACTTTATTGTTCCATACATGAAAAATAACAATAACAAAAACAGAAATAACATTCACAATGTCTTCCACACTAATAGTGATCTCTACCAGCAACCTTGGGATGGAGAGGATTTGACTTTTATAAAAATATGGCAGAGCATGCAAAAATATGGGGATGTAGTTAGAGCAAAGAAATCATGTGAAACAGAAAATTAGCATTATCTAAAAAAAATACCTAAATTTTATTCGGTTACTTTGACCTACCTACATTCACGCCTTAAAAGGACCTCAGCTAATAAGTGGATCAGTGGATTGGATACTCTTCATAATATTTCTAAAGGACATTTCTTTCTATCACCATTGAGCCATAAAGTCCTACGTACTAGAGGCGACCACGAACTTCATATCGCTGCATAATTTTATCATTTATTCGCCAGAAACATGATAAATAAAATCATCATTCAAAGATTTCTCCTTAATATAATACAGATCTTTCATGTTTTGCTTTGGTGGCTCGCAAAAAATACTTAAATATGGGTATAATACAATTTAACTTTATTACATTTATTATTACAAATGTCACATATAAAATCAATAAATGAACTATAGTATCCAAAACAATATATTATTTTGACGTCGTTTATTTTATTTTGCCCTTTAATTTACGATCTATCAAAGATTTTGCCTTATTTTGTCTTGAGTCAGACACTAGCTCAACGCTCGATGCATTCTCCACATGTCTATCGCGTCTGGCGCTTGGCTTTTGTTTGTGTTGTCATCTCTAGTACGTAGCACATAAAGGTCATAGCCCATTTAAACGACTCTGCTCCAACACCGCTCCCACCCAACACCGCCCTATACTAAAAGTCAACTATCGAGCAGTCTGATGGCGGTAAGCTCGCTGACAGCGAGCTGTCTGCTAATTTATGTTGCCAATATAAACTATATCTAAACAGCACGACCTGAAGCCCATATTTGAATGATATTATATTTGTCGGGTGGGAGCGGAGTCTTGTAAGTGAGCTACGACCTTTATACCTGAATGCCTATAACAAATGTTAATTAGGAATCGGTCCTCTGTACAGTGGCTCTGAAGCCCAGCTTGTCGTCAGCAGTGTAATGCACAGTGCGCTGTTTTCCATCTGGTTCCATGAACGAGTAGAATCCTTGCACGGTGCCGCCTTCACGGGTCTCATGTGCTGACTTTCTGTCGCCTGTGTCTTTGTCCTGGAACGAAAACGGTTGCATTAAATCTTGGGTTACAGTATTTCTCAAAGTGGGCTATAACGCCCTCTTGTGGGTGCTAGAGGTCTTCAGAGCGGTAAAAGGCCCAGCAGGAATTGGAGGGCGTTAAAGCTGTTTAGGGGGCCGGAAGTTGATTTATGTTTTCATTTTGAAAATACTATATCGATTATTTCATTCTTATCCCTGTCCAGTTTGATTTTTCTAGCCCGTGAGTATTTAAAATGTGAATTTGAACATAGAAACAAGATCGAATAGTAAACTCGTATGGAACGCAATAAATAAATAATTAAATTAAAGTTATCAAAGCAATGATTGCGATTGTGATTTTTAAAAGCTTCTGGTAAAGCTAAGAAATTTGGGGGCACAAGAAAATAATCGATTCTCAAAGAGGGCGGTAGACGAAATAAGTTTAAGAGCCTCTGAGTTAGATAGAGCAGATAGGCTGGTGGAAGGTAAAGGCCAGAAGGGAATTAATTAAGTGCAGCTGTCGTCGGTGTCTATTGGTGACACAGGACGTGGGTTCGATTCCCACTCAGGGCATACAATTGTGTGCATGAACATGTCGGTTCGGAGCCTTGGTGTTTATTTGAGTGTATTTAAAAATTAGTATATGTAGTATATCAGTTAAAATATGTGTTAACCCTAAATTAATAATGTACAATGTGTGTAGTATTAAGATAGCTTATAAGTGTCTCAACATCCGGACAAACCCATTGAGGTTTTTGTGATGTTTTAATATTAATATTTTGCTTTGTTCTTTATTTTAATAAAAAAAAAATAGTTATAATTGTCTTGTTCAAAAAACTTTGTCTTTCCTTTTTTATGTACAACATTCGTGTTCTTCTCAAGTATTAAACATTAAACAATATAATAAGAGTTAACTTCTGCAATGGTTTCCTACTGACCTTGCACTTCTTAACAAACGCAGTTTGTTCAGGTTTATTACTTGCTAATATTTTTATGCTCAATTAAGCGTATATTAAATATATAACATGTTATTATATTGTCATAAAAATTGCAATATCGGTTCCTTGAAATAAGGTATTTATTTAGACAAGAATAACACCTGAAACAATGCGGTAAGATTGATTTTTGATTGAAGCTTAGTACACGGACAAGTTCACCGCAAGGTAGGTGGAACTTTTTAGAATTAAGGCCGTGATCACACTATGGTTCAATTATCCATACTAATAGTAATGCTAAAGTGTGTCTGTTTAATATAGAGATAGTTTTTGGAACAAAGTTCCTTATCGCGCGTTGTGTAACAAATTACTAGCTAGACGGAAAAAATTCTTACGAAAAGTTGTCACGACATTTTTTTGCTATAGTAAGCTATTGTAAGCTGTGCGGCGTGCGCATGTTGCTCTGTCTGTCTGTCTCTCTCTCTCTCTCTCTTATAGAAAGCAAGCCAGATATTTTCATTTCTATTTATATATATAAATATATATATATATATAGAAATGTTTTTTTTTTTTTTTTATTTATTTATATACTCTCTCGACTTATATAACTTATATAACTTTGTTCCATCCGGGTGTCCCTTGACACCTCTCAAGTTTTTTTATTCTGGATAAGCTTGTGTTTGACCACTATCTCACCATGGTAAGTGATGATGTGGTCGAAGGTGGTAAGCACACAAAGCCTGGATGGGAACTGGCTCTCAAGTGCAACTGCCGGAACACACCGATAAGTGCTTGGCGACAGATTTTCAACTTGAGGGTGGTAGCCAGCCAGTCGGATACTACAAAGTACCCTACCACCGTGCTATGGTTTCCTCACGATGTTTTCCTTCACCGAAAGCTCAAGCCCATTGTAGGATTCGAACCCACGACCTTCACCGCGGTATCTGACGTCACTACCACTGAGCTATCATCGCCTTAAAACCTTGGAGAAGAACATAGGACACTTTGTATGCCGGGAAAAGATAAGATCCCTCGGCAACGCGGGTGAAACCGCGGGGCGGAAAACTAGTTAGTTGATATACTGACATCACGACATTACAGTTTTTTATGTATTTATGTATGCATATTTCGTCAAATAAATTACCTCTCTATTACATTATGTAACAAGTAAAAACAATCGTGTACGAAATTTGGCAATCCGGATTCCTAGAAGTATATTCAAGGTCTAATCATGGCGCATATTCGTCGTGCGTACGCGCACGTACGCGTTTACGTTACGGATGTTAATTGATTAAAACAATTACATTAGAAACGGAACTCAGCTATTCAATTTCCGATACGGCCTCTTAATTTAATAAAATACCGATTGCTCTGCGCAATGAGTCATCCATCAAATTTAAAAAACGACTCCATGGTTTTTTGGTGGAGAAGGCGTATTACGACATCAATGATTTTTAAACGATACCATCATACTGGGATAAACTGTGACATTATTATTATTCTTATTATTGCTTACTGAAATTATTATTGGTGGAATTATTTATTTTGTTACTGTAAATTGTTAAAAATTAATTATTATAAATAAGTATTAGATGTGTACCTACCTATAAATTAGCTATACCTAAAAGGTCTCTAAGTTTTTAAGTACCTATTTAATGTTATAAGATCCATGTATGACACTTAGAAGCAGAATAAATGAATATGAATTTCTTTAACATACAAGGTGTTACCGTAACGTAACGCAGAACGCAGTATGACCGTGTTACGCAAGCACCACACCTCCAGCCTCCAAGAGCACTTCCTACCGCGACAATGAATTACATTCTCTCCGCAAGCTTTACATCACCGCTTCTCTTCAGTCAACGCTCCATCACGTCTCTACATAAGCAGACATGTATATTATGTGAGTTATAAATAGGTTCTCGGTAACTATACGGTTAATTTGGCGAATAATGCGGTTAAATTGCAAGGAATGTGGTGTTGAGGACGTTTGAAGGTTCTGCGATATGAGCGTAGTTTTTTTTTATTTTGATAGGCTTGTGTTTGACCAGGGTCACATCGTAAACAGCCTACAAGGGAAGTCTTGAAGGTAGTAAGTAGTCAGCTTGCCATGGTGAACATCGTCACCGAGACTTTAGTAATCTCAGGCTATTCATAGTAATTTCTAGAAATTTAATTACGACGCAGTTGTTTTCTCATCTCATATGAAATTATATTTTTGAACTTTGTGAAATCCTACTAATCCAATATTATAAATGTGAAATTTTGGATGGATGTATGTTTGTTACTCATTTACGCCAGAACGGCTGAATGAATCTGGATGAAATTTGGCATGGAGATAGATTATAGTCTGGAATAGCACATAGGCTACTTTTTATCCCGAGAAAAGATAACGCGGAACAGCTAGTATTTTTATAAAACAATTGACGATTAAGAATACTTGAAATTAGTTTTTAATAACTTGACTCATGATTCATTGAATTCTATTATTTCTGTAGGTAGCATCCCAAGGGGACGACCGTCCTATTCGAGAGCCAATATACCACAATACTTTGAGTTGTATTCACTCAATAAAGCCTTTAATTTTGTTCACACCGTCCGTCTAGTTAGTGGAGAAAGTGTTTCAAGTGCAGACATAATGCGTGCGTTCACATCGAGAAAGTGAATCGACTAACCTCCAGTCGCTTCTACTCGCTACTGGGCCAGTATGCCATTCAATTAGGGAAAAAACGAGTTCGCGTTACCGACAGCGACATGCTAATGTAGACCCTATATTTGTAGCTATAAGTATGTGTTGCGTGAATAGGGTTGTGTCCTAAAAAAATCTATTTAGTCCGTCAGTTAGAGTACCAAAAAATATTGGACACGTATTTTTTATTTTGTTCCGTAAACGAAAAATGACGAGGATACAGTGCGTTGAAATTTCGCGTGACGTCACACCGTGGTACAAATTTTACCACGAAGTGACGTCACAAGCCCCCACTCCTATACTTTGATGCGCTATAACTTTGTATATTTTTATTGATTTGATAAAGCAAAAAATACGTGTCCAATATTTTTTGATAATCTCACCGACGGACTAATTAGAATTCATTTTTATTGACCCATGACACTACCCTATTGTTGGACGCTTTTTGGGTGGATAAATATCTATTATCAATTAAATTTTATACTTTGTACTGAATTTGCGCAGCCTATGATATATTTTGATTGATGATTTTAATTCTTATACTAATAAACCACGATTATTTCATGGTTTTAAGTTTACACTTTTTTTAGCAGATTTTGGCAAGTGTGTCTGCAATTTTTTACGGACACCAGTCATCATATCCGCACCAAACATTCACTGCTGGACTAAAGCCTCCCCTAACGATCTCCACGATGGCCGATCTTGGGTTACTCGCATCCAGTGGCTTCCCGCGACCCTCACATGATCCTCGTCCACCATCTGCCCCATCGGCCGTCGGTTCTATGAGCTATGTGCCCCGCCCAATGCCACTTCATTTTAGCAATTCTTCGGGCTATGTCGGTTACTTTGGTTCGCCTGCGGATTTCGTCATTTCTGATTCGATCTCGCAGGGAAACTCCGAGCATAGCCCTCTCCATTGCTCTTTAGGTGACTTTGTGCTTTCTTAGGAGGCCCATAGTAAGCGAACACAAATATTTATCCTGAATGAAATAGGAATCAAACCCATGACATGCAGAACAAATTCGTGAACAATTGTACGGGACAATAACTATTTTTTTATTCTGTATAAGCTTGTGTTTGACCACAATCTCACCATGGTAAGTGATGATATGGCCGAAGGTGGTAAGCACACAAAGCCTAGATGGGAACTGGCTCTCAAGTGCAGCTGTCGGAACACACCGATAGGTGTTTGGCGACAGATTTTCAACTTGAGGGTGGTAGCCAGCCAGTCGGGTACTACAAAGTACCCTACCACCGTGCTATGGTTTCCTCACGATGTTTTCCTTCACCGAAAGCTCAAGCCCATTGTAGGATTCGAACCCACGACCTTCGTCGCGGTATTCGACGTCACTTACCACTGAGCTATCATCGCCTTTAAACTTGATTGACTTACTAAGGTTAAACCTTATCTAAGTTATGTTAATTATTATTTAAAACACATTAAGTAACATGATAACTTAACCTCCATTATTAAAACTATTAGTATTGAATTTAATAATTACTAAACATATATAATTGGTTTTGTCTAGTCTAGATTTTATCACCATAATAGCAACTAAAGCGGTGAACAAAGCTCTACTAAAGTATGAAAAGCTGCTTATTTACTCGGCGTTAATTATCACTACATTCTTTAGATATTAATCTTGATACTTGATATAAGCGACCTTGATTAAAAAACTGACGGCTATTTGGAGAGCAACAAGTATCTTGCAATTATGCGCAGTAACAAAGTAGGCTATACAGGATGATTTGATCTTGTTAGGACGAATACTGCAGTATTAAAACTGAATTTAATCTGCACCAAAATTGGTAACGACTATTTTCCCCAAAAACATTAGTAATTTTACAGTTTAAAATATTTTCTATCCTTTTTCAATAATATTTGTAAGAAAAAGATGGAACTACAAATAATTAGTGCGAATTGTAACAGGATTAGTAAATTTTTTTTATACTGAAGTTAAACGAGTTATATTATAAACGTGAATACATAAAATAGCAACACTAGCCTTCGCTCGCTTATACATTATTTAATGATTTGTTAATTTTCAGCTAAAACGTGAACAAATAACCTAGAAACTAAAAACAGAACAATCTTGGTAATTATTTTCCTATCTACCATATTTATATAGACCTTAATACACTAATAATTAAGTTCAAATAAGAAAACAGTTGCGTTACTCGTGACGCGTGGCGCGTGGCGCGTGCGCATTGATCATGACAATGGTAATGATTTATTTATCAAATCTTAGATCAAATGTTACGACTTTTCCAAATATTGACAGGCCCGTTGTTCACACACGTTTGTTTGTGAAATAGGCTTGAAATGCATTGTTATAAATGGTATTTGATTCAATCTAGACTTCTATTATATGGATAATTTATTTTTAGAAATTAATAATAATTGCCCTGAAATTCTTCACAAACGGCCATTTGATTCCAAACTAAGAAATAACAAAAGAAATTGTACAAGATGGAAATCATACCAACGACCTGTAGGTACATGAAAAGCATGTCAGGCTAATAAATCATGAGAATACAAAAAAAATATCTAGGATTTCCTAGATACCTACGTATTAAGAATAAATAATTGTTGATACAAAAAACAGTTCGGCAGTTCAATGAACGAACATTATAAAAAATCTAAACTATTTTCACGTAATTTTTTAAGCAAAAAATAGAACTAAAACAGCAAATCACTTCCTAGTCATTCCGGTTTGAATAAGTGTCGAAACTAAAAGTAGAAGTCAAAACTAATTTATTCAGCTTAGAATACCTACTCTACCACCGGTTTGGAGCACTTAAACTGAGAAGATTCCAGCAAGAAACTCAAACTAGGATTTTTTCTACTGTGAATCGTTCTTAATTAAAAAAAATACAATTCTACCGTGAGTAAACACAGGAAGCATGTCATAACTCCCGGCCAAGGTCCAGAATTTACAAATAAATGGAAAGTTACAGTTACAGTCGAGTGGTCACATTATATTAATTCCATTGCATTTATGATGCTCGCATTGATTGAGTAACGTTTAGTGTGGTAGGTCGCGAATTAGTATGAGTGACAAGTAGGCAGGCGAGTCACTTGATGCGTGTGGAAGAGGCATTAGCAATAACATTGGAAACTGCGTTGGAATCGTAATTTGCATTTTTCGCGCTGTTTGTATTGGTTTGTGCTATTTTATTTTCATTGGTTTTAAGTTTGTTATTTTATTTCTTTAGTTATTAATAAATATGTGAATTGTCTGTCATTAACTCATAATAATATGTATTATTAAGAGTTAATGTTTCTATGTTTGGATGTAGGTGGTAATCTCCGAAACTACTGAGTCTCTTTGGAAACTCTTTCATTCATAATTTTGAAAGTAACGAAGAGGAATCTAAAATACTAAATAACCAGTGAAAGTACAAAGATAATTGAAGTGTAAAATAATAACATTATTTAATAGATAATGTTATTATTTTACAATAAATTTATAAGTTTAAATTTAAGAATAAATTTAAAATTAATTTTATAAACGAAAACTACTAAATACTAAATATTAAACTACAAAATTTTGCGATACAAACAAAACTAATTAACTTTGTAAACTAGCTTTCTGGAAGAAATAAAAGGCTTTTTTATTTTATTTTATTATGTTAATAGAGTTACTTTTGATTGAGTAATAAAGCAAGCTGCCAAGAAACCGTGACCTGATGATATTTTTTTTGTTTATGGTAAGTTCTCATTACCATCTTTAGCCCATAAACAACCTTTTTAACCGTGTTCTGATGTGATAAGGTTGTGTAATGTTTTTGGTCTACATTTATGGTTAGTTGTTGCACATCACACAACCCACTAATATTATAGAGAGCTAGAGTTTGTATGTTTGCATGTACGAGGTAATCTCCGAAACTACAAAACCGATTTTGGAAGTTCTTAAGTTACGTCATCATGAGAGTACTTTTATCTCGAAAGGCAGGTGATACCGCGGGGCAAATGCTAGTATAATAAATCTGTAGAACCAATCTCTCGGTACATTGTTTGTCTGTCTGTTTGACGCGACAATCTCCAAATCACTGAACGGCTTTCATAGCTTATTAGGCTTCGATTCATTGAAATCGGTTGACGGAAAGATATAGATCGTAAACAACTTCGTTTTACTATATTCTCTTTTTTATAAGACTTTTTAAACAACATTAAGAAAGTCGTGCAAAACCCGTTATGGTCTAATATTTGTCGTAATTAACTACGCAATGCGACCTTGTTTCTCTGTTAAAACTGTCGAACTCGTGGCGTGACTGGTGCTAACTGCTAACATACGTTCATATCTGTATAAACTTTTTGGAATTTTATCATTATTCGTTGGCATACATCTTGCATAAACAACTATCTATTTCTTTAATCTGTACTAATATTATAATAGACTGGCCGGTTGGCGTGGTTGGTTAACACATTGCCTATCACGCCGCAGGTCGTGGGTTCGATTCCCATCCAGGACAAACATTTGTGTGCATGAACATGTCTGTTTGTCCTGAGTCTGGGTGTAATTATCTATTTAAGTATGTAATTACAACAAAAAAAAGTTGTATATGTAGTATATCAGTCATCTGGTTTCCATATAACAAGCTCTGCTTAGTTTGGGATCAGATAGCCGTGTGTGAACAAATGTCCGAGGATATTTATTTATTTATTATTATTTATTTATTTAATATTGTAAATTGAAAGTTTGTATATTTGAATGTTTGTTGATAAATCAAACAAAAACGGCTAAACGGATTTTGATGAAACTTGGCACACAGGTAGATTATATCCTGGAATAAAACGTATGATACTTTTTATTCCGAGAAAAGGTAAGATCCCGCAGGAATGTGGATGAAAGCGCGGGGTAGTATGGATATAAAGTTTGTGAGTTTGTAATATTCGAAATTATAGAATCGATATTGCCTTAAAAATTTATTGCTAACTGAAATTAGTAACTCTAATAAATTATTAAACGACTTCAAAAGAGGAGGAGGTTATATGTTCGACTGTATGTATCTTTTTTTTATGTATGTTCATCGATTGATTTTTGATTTATGATTTTTTACTATTGTTTTCCGAAAACCTGTGCTACTGTCTGATTAGTAAAACGAGTTACTAGTTGCGTGTGTATTGGGCATAATATGACCGACCATGACCATTGACCATATTGAGGAAGATACCAGATGCGCAATATTTACTTGCACATACAATTGAATCACATTATTTTGAAATACGGTCGTTTATAGATGTTCTAATATTCAAATGCGTATGTAAATAAATTATGGTGACATGGTTAAAATGTCGACTTCATAAAATTATTAAGAAATGAAATCTATTGCTATAGGGAGAAAAACGAAATGTAAATGGTAATAAGTGACAACGAGGCAGGCGGGTCACCTGATGGTAAGTGACAACCGTCGCCTATAGAAATTGGCAATACCAGGGGACTGCTAATGTGTTGTACACCTTATTACAATGCCTTAAAGGCGAACTGGCTCTCAAGTGCAATTGCCAGAACGCACCAACAGGTGCTTGGCAACAGATTTTCAACTTGAGGGTGGTAGCCAGCCAGTCGAGTACTAAAAAGTACCCTACCACCGTGCTGTGGTTTCCTCACGATGTTTTCCTTCACTGAAATCTCAAGCTCATTGTAGGATTCGAACCCACGACCTTCGCCGCGGTATCCGACGTCACTTACCACTGAGCTATCGTCGCCTTAAATCATGTTGGGATTAACATGCTGAATGAGGCGATGATAGCTCAGTGGTAGTGACATCGGATACCTACAATAATCGGTGAAGGAAAACATCGTGAGGAAACCACAGCACGGTGGTAGGGTACTTTGTAGTACTTGACTGGCCGGCTACCACCCTCAAGTTGAAAGTCTATCGCCAAGCACCTGTTGGTGTATACCGGCAATTGTACTTGAGAGGCAGTTGCCTTAAGGGCATTGTCATAAGGTGTACATATTGGAAATCCCACTCGCATTGCTAATGTCTTTAGGCGACGGTATTCACTTACCATCAGATGAGCTACCTGGTTAAATGTTGTATATGAAGTTATCTGGTTTCCATAGTATTCGCTTAGTTTGGGATCAGATGGTTGTGTGAAGAATGTCCCAGGATACTTATTATTGTACTTATATGTTGCAAGCGTCCATAGGATACGGTAACCGCTTACCATCAGGTGGGAGGTAAGCTTGTTTGCCACCTAGTGTTAAAAAAAGAACAATGAATGAATACTTACATTAACTCCATAAGAAAACGTGTACTTTGGATTCGGGTTGAAATGATCAAAAGCTACATCTGGTCTTCTATAATGATCCAACACCAAGGGGTTGCCCTTAAATACCTGCACCTTTGGTATCTTTCTGAGTCTATAGTATTGTGGCTTGACATTTTGGATGTTCCTTATATTATACTCTTCGGCGCCATAAACTTTGGTGTTAGGTGAATGGTAGGCCTGATTTCTCCCTGAATATTTGATCTCTTCAAGTACCATTGGTCGAGTGTTTTGGCTAAACCCAGTGTACTCTTCGACAGTTTTTGGCAAGTGCCTTTCAACTGCTGGTCTTGACTCATAAAATTCAGGGTTGACTAGTCTCTGTATAGCTGATGCTCTCTCTAGTTCTGGTAGTTTCGTATCTGGGTCATCGATGTAGCCAGCGAGGGCTTCTTCTAAAGTTTTATACGTGTCGTAAGCATATTCTGGCTCTTTGGCTCCTGGGCCAGTGTCATCATATTTGTTTTCAATGGCAAATCTTATTTGGGCATCTGATGCGGCGGAGTATGTTAGTCCAGGTACTGATCTTTCTCTCACGCCGTTTCCACTCGCTGCTATTGTCAGGACCAGAGGAATCTGTGGAGAAGAAATATTTATTTTTAATTTGCGTTTAGCAAGATAGTAGGATGATTTCCCACGGCGGTGGAGCGTCGAGTCAATGGGAGGTGAAGAATGCAAGTGATTTAAATATTTTGAAGTGAAAATCATCGAGGAAGGGCTAAGATCAGCGGTAGAACCTTGAGCTGATGTGATGATTAGTTAAGAAAGCTGAAAGATTGTTGAAGAAATGGTTTTATAGACAGCTCCTAAAAAGCTCGTAGGACTTTAAAACGTAACTTGTAGGTTATGCTCCAGTCAAGTAAAAGGAGAAAGATTTATTCGTGTTGAAGAGAAACCAGAGTTACAGTCCGCGTAAGGGTGTATATGGCTCCTTGGGCCTCCACCTTTTTGTCCTCCCCAAAAATAACCAGTGAAATGCTTGGAACTAAGACTATCTTTTGACTACATTCATCTTATTTATGTATCTATTTTATCTACTTTATCTACTTTCAACATGAGCTTCGAGTGCCTTCATGAGGTTAGGTTTTAAGGGTTATATAGTCGTTCTAGCTAACGTGTTAGTTTCGTGTTATTTTAACTCGTACTCTCTGTGATACTCACAAAAATTTGCGGTATTTTTGTGTAATGTTTGTAACGATTAAAGACTAGATATTTTGTAATAATGTATGATATTATGTGTTGCATTATTTATCATGTAACAAACAATATAACAATACAATTGTTTATGAAAACGATACAATAAAATTACAAACGAATGATTTGAAATGCGGTAGAAGAATTGATGGACAATCTGTAACAACAGTGTTTCTATGAACGATGATTTTATTAAAGTTAACTGCAAAATAATAGGCAATGATTCAATGTTTTGATTGATGTATTGTAATGCAACATGAATCAAGTAGTAATTTATTATAGACACCGACAAATCCAATAAACATTAAACCAAATGATGTTGTTTATAAATAAAATGTTCAATGATAAATCTACTGATGTTTTTTGACAACTACACAGTTGATTCACTTAATGCAATACCGGGGCATGCCGATGTGTTGCCGACCTTGAAGACCTTTTTAGGGTTCCGTACCCAAAGGATAAAAAGGGATACTACTCTACTATGCGTCCGTCTATCTGTCTGTCCGTCACCAGTCTGTTTCTCATGGACCGTGATAGCTAGACAGTTCAAATTTTCACAGAATATGATGTATTTCTGTTGCCGCTGTAACAAAAACAGAATAAAATAATTTAAAAAAAACTACAAAATTTGTACGAGACCCTCGGTGACCTTCAACCGATTTTTATAGCTCTTTTTTAAGAAAACCATATCGTAGCGCTGAGAAAATAACCTTATAGCAGTTCATTCCTTTTGATCCGTAGTAGGAACGTCCGACTGAATAAGGACTGAATCGATGTGTCGAAGAAGGCATATCTCATGGCTCAAAAATCTCCAAACGTGGTATAACTTAAACATCAGATCCTTATTTCACAGCTGTGTCCAATTAATGATAGCCGATAGGTAGGAGATGGCACCTAAAGATGAAGAAGAATCGATGTCTGGTAATTTGTTGTCTACGTACTTTTATCTTAGGATAAGATGAAAATGAAAAATGAAAATGTTTTTTAATAATAATAATTATCATTTATTTGCAATAATAGGTACAGAACGGGTGTTAAATAAAATAATCAAGAGTGGTCACATGAGCCAGAATAAGGCATGCAAAAATTAACAAAGTTTAAAAATTCAAATTATCAAATAAAATTATCATTAATTATGTCAGTGAGTTAATATTTAGCGTACTACTTTAATGAATTGAGATTTTTATTCAAATAGGCCTTTACAAGCACTTATGTATAGTCTAGACTCTAATGCTCGGTTCGGAAGGTTGCTTTTGCTGAGAAGAGCCGGCAATTGACCTGGCTAACATCTCATAGTGATATACGACCGGCTTGTTGCGACCACAATGCTGACCCAATGCAAATTTACTTTTTGTTTTAGGTACTCTTAGGACTTTGTCTTTTCACAAACTTTCTCTTATCGCGGCTTCAAAAATACTAAGAAGAAATATGATGTACAAGTTTTAGACCATACGCCTATGTTATTACCTATGCTTCTTTTTTGAGAAATTATGAACTTGTTGTATGTTTTTACTGACCCTGTTAAAATTATACTTTAACTAGTTAATATTCTAGCGTGAAACTACATTTGATTTGCGAAATTAACCTTTTTGGACATTAAAATACGTAGCGATTAATCTTGCGATACAATTAGGTAATATAGTTATTTATGCATTTGTGATTATGATATTATTTATTGACATTTGATTCGATTGACTTCTTCGGATTATTTATATTTATAATGAAACTGTTTTTTTTATTCTGGTTAAGTGTTTGACCACAATCTCACCATGTTAAGTGATGATGTGGCCGAAGGTGGTATGCACACAAAGCCTAGATGGGAACCGGCTCTCAAGTGCAGCTGTCGGAACACACCAATAGGTGCTTGGCGACAGATTTTCAACTTGAGTGTGGTAGCCAGCCAGTCGGGTACTACAAAGTACCCGACTATTGACATTGTCGCGGGTTCTGCGGTTACCATCAGCCCTTATTGCGATTCAAATCTGCCTGAACTAAATCGTCTTTGTGACAAAGAACGTCAGAATGTATGGACAAAAGTGACAATTGACCGAAAAAAAAGTTTGTGTTTAGTAACTACACTTGAGTACCCTTCTAACTTCTTCTAGCTGGTTAGATACACTACTTGTCACAGCATAGTTCATGTGTTCGATTCCACATTCTTGACTCTACCACCGTTTTGAGAAGACTTCGGTAAGAAACTCAGCAAAGCAATCTTTACATGGTACAAGCTCTGCTTCAGATGGCCTTTTGCAAAGAATGCCCCAGGGTATTTATACAATAAGGCTTCAAGTCAAGCTATTGCAGAATATTTCAAAATGGTGTTCATTTAAGGTATCTCAAAAGGATCTCAAACAGAACAATTAGAAGTGTAGCGACTAGCGGAGCGATCAATCCTCACTTTCTCACGTGTCTGTTACGTAATTTGAATTTAAATGGTGCATTGTTGAGCAATTGCTAATGATATTTTCAGAGTATAACTGGACTGTAGCTTAAATTAAATATGGCGATTAAGTGTGGACTATATTAAGACTATTTTAATAAAAAAAAACCGGCCAAGTGCGAGTCGGACGCGCGCACGAAGGGTTCCGTAAAAACAGCAAAAAAATCACGTTTGTTGTATGGGAGCCCCCCTTAAATATTTATTTTATTTTAATTTTATTATTTGTTATTAAAGTAAAAATACAACTGAGTATTTTGTGAATATTTCAAGTGCCTACCAGTTGCCATTATTGATATCGAGCAAAAAAGGGCAAAAAAATAGCATTTGTTGTATGGGAGCCTTAAATATTTATTTTATTCTGTTTTTAGTATTTGTTGTTATAGCGGCAACAGAAATACATATTTTGTGAAAATTTCAACTGTCTAGCTATAGCGGTTCTTGAGATACAGCCTGGTGACAGACAGACGGACAGACAGCGAAGTCTTAGTAATAGGGTCCCGTTTTTACCCTTTGGGCACGGAACCCTAAAAAGAAGAATGATTTATGTATATTCTAGCTATTAAGAGATCTGTGGTAGTTTTATAATAAAATTTTACTAAGCAGAACAGTGAATAACATTTCTATACGTCTACAAAGTGGTCGTAAGTCTGTCACTTTATAATCTTGTTGATTTTTTTAAAGAAACCATTACATTTACTTTATACAATCTGGTGATTGTTGTTTCGTATTCATTATTTCCTGCAAAAATAAATGTATTACAAGAGTTTAATGGTTTAACTTTGCATTAATAAAATTACACTGTCATACGTTTAAATCCTTGTGTATACATTTTATGCAATTGGATTTTATCACTAGCTACATTATTTTAGAGTTCTAAATTCCACACCGCGGTATTATCCGCTTATAGATAAAAGTTGCATTATAATATTACCCGTCCCAAAAACAAAAAATGTCTATGCAAAATAATACTAAAATTACCCCATAAATTATGGATACCAAATTAGCCATATTGGCTTAGTAAATAAAAGTCTACCGTTTTAGACGAAGAAAAGTCTTACGTGCATTTTTGTACTTCAATAGGGATGGTGCTTACATTGAAGCAAAATTATAATCAAAACACCTAAAAATAGTCTAAAACATCAAACATGTTAGGAGCGACGCTCACTGGTAGTAGGTTGAGGCGACGTCGCAGCGGCACTACCTATTCAAAGAGAAAACAGAGATGCCCGCGTCTCGACTCTCGACGTCATATGAAAATCGCTTAATAAAAGTCTTCTGGAAAATAAAAATTACACTATGTTTGCATTGAATAAGCTTAGCCTTACCTTGTAAGCACAGAAGGAAACTGCCTAACGAAGCCGCCGAAACATTTAGAGATAAGTAAGGATTAAAAATAAATGAAGAAGGATAAGGCTTAAAAATAAATGAAGAACAAATTTTCAAGGCTCATTGGTTAATGTAGAAGCCACGTTTTTAATAGCAAGTAATAAATCTAGTGCTTTACCCAAAGGTTTGAGTTGTCTATGGTGTTATTAAGATTATAAATCAGTTAAGTCTTTGTTCAGTTTGCTCTTTGTTCTTTGCTAATTCGTGATTATTGGATTATTGTCATTGAATAGATCTCCTTTATGTAGGCTGCTGTATATAAAATAATTATACAGTTCAAAGGATTTCTATATTTAAATCTTCAAACTCAAACTCAAAACTCATTTATTCAGTTTAGGCCCTGGTAAGGCACTCATGAACGTTACAATTGACTCTACCACCGGTTCGGAATACACTTAAACTGAGAAGACTCCGGCAAGAAACTCAGCAAGGCAATTTTTTTTTTTAACAGTGGATCTTTCTTACATTTTTATAAGTACATTTAGATACATTTTCAAATATTTTACACTACGCCAGGGGGATGCAGGTGCAGAGAGAAGCTACTACAACCATATATTTCTGTCTTCCATGTAATGAGCCACCTTATAGTAGGCTTTGTTCATTAACCTGAGTTTAATAAAATTTTTGAATTTAAAGTAAGACATTCCAGCTACCTCACGTGGGATCCTATTGTAAAAACGAACACAATTCCCGAGAAAAGATTTATTAACTTTCGCTAGCCTGAATCTAGGGGTCACAATTTTATCTTTGTGTCTTGTATTAAAATTATGATGATTACTGTTTACTTCAAACAAATTTAAATTTTTTCGAACATACATTATATTTTCATATATGTACAGCGAGGGCAACGTTAATATCTTAAATTCTTTAAATTGATTTCTCAGTGACTCGCGAGGACCCAAACAATAGATCGCGCGAATCGCCCTTTTCTGTAAAATAAAAACAGTATCCAAATCAGTCCCTGAACCCCACAGCAAGAGGTTATAGGACATCAGACTATGAAAATATGCAAAGTAAACTAACCTAGCTGTAGCAATATCTGTTATTTGTCTAATTTTCTTTACCGCAAAAGCAGCCGAACTCAATTTGCTAGCTAAATTTTCTATATGAGGACCCCATTGTAATTTACTATCTAAAGTTATACCAAGGAAAACTGTCTTGTCAACTAGTTCAAGTGTTCTATCATCAACTAGTACGTTGGTGCTGCTCTTAGGAACATTTGGAAGAGAGAATCTAATACATTTGGTTTTGCACGCATTAAGCATAAGATTATTGGTGGCAAACCATTTTGACACTGTTGCTAAGGTCTCATTGAGATGGGTAAGGTCAGCGTCTTTTCTATCTACTCTAAAAATTAGGGAAGTATCATCCGCAAATAAAACTATATCGCACAAGTTATTTATCATGTAAGGCAGATCATTTATATAGACCAAGAACAAAAATGGCCCTAGAATCGATCCTTGCGGTACGCCCGTTTTAACTAAAGACCCTGGGGACGTAGTACAACCGATACCTACTTTTTGTTGTCGACTAGACAAATATGATGATACAAGACAAAGAGCCGTGTCACGGATTCCATAGTGATGAAGTTTTAAAACTAGGGTCTGATGATCCACGCAATCAAAAGCCTTGGAAAGATCACAAAATACGCCGACCGCATCTTGAGAATTCTCCCAGGCCTCAAAAATATGCTTAAGAAGTTTAGCCCCTGCGTCTGTCGTGGATCTCCCTTTAGTGAATCCAAACTGGTTAGTATGCAAAATCCCGTTATGTGTGAAATGAGCTAATAATTGGTTTAAAATTATTTTTTCAAAAACTTTGCTTAGTGCAGGAAGAATAGAGATAGGTCTGTAATTGGAAGGATTATTTTTGCAACCAGATTTAAAAATTGGAACAATTTTACTGTGTTTCATTAAGTCAGGGAAAACACCTTTATCAATGCATTGGTTAAAAACCGCTGCCAGAACAGGTGCTATGCTAGTGATCATAGACTTGATAACTTTAACTGATAATCCCCATAAGTCTTCAGTATTTTTTACATTCAAAGACTTAAAAGCGCTCAAGATGTCGCTAGTTTCAATATACTTAAATGAAAAATTTGGAATATAATTAGAAAAATGTTTTTTAAGTAGACATTCCGCTTTAGTGGGAGATGATGCAAGATTTTTTGTAGCTTCAGTCGGAATAGTTGAAAAAAATGATTCAAATGCAGTAGCTACGTTAAGTTTGTCTGTAATTAGCTTTTCATTTACTTTAAGATTAATTGTTTCACCTTCCTTTTTATTTTTACCAGTCTCCATGTTTATGATCTTCCAGACAGTTTTAATTTTGTTATTAGAATCGCATACTTTTTTGGCAATAAACATAGCCTTTGCTTTGTTACATACTGATTTAAATATCTTTGAATAACTCCTAACATATGCATGAAACTCTTCGTTATTTGAATAAGATTTTTTGCGATAGAGTTCATACATATTATCCCTACTCAGTCTTATTCCTTTAGTTGCCCACTCACAAAATTTCAATTTATCAGATACTTTAATAGATTTAATTGGGCAAAATTTATTGTATCCTTTGCAAATCGCTGAAAATAATTTATCATAGGTAATATTAGGATCGTTAGATTCGAAGGACATATTAAGAAGGTTTAATTCCAAATTATTGTTAAATTTATCCAACCTGTTCTTAGTTGTTTGTCTAAATTCTCTACTTCCCGATATAATTTCTCTCTTGGAAGGTAATTTAACTACTTGAGCCAAATGATCCGAGCGAACACCACTAATTAAAAACTTTTCTATAATACTCCCATTTATTATAATATTATCAATGCACGTAGAAGACGTGGCTGTTACTCGTGTTGGTTCTCTAAACAAAAATTCCATATTAAATGATTTAAATAAAGATATAAAGTTATTTCTATCAGATGAGGCAGCAAGAATATCAATATTAAAATCACCGCAGACAATTATTGATTTTTTGGATCTCAAGAGCTTAGTAAGTATTTCTTCTATGATAGATGAGAATAACAAAAAGTCTGAAGCCGGCGGCCTGTAAACACAGACGATGATGGAGCTTTCAATCTCTGCACATGCCACCTCACAAACGCGCTCCACAGAATGACTACAAATATCAAATCGATTCTTGTATTTAAGATTGTTATTTACTAAAATAATAGATCCACCACCTACGGCAGACATCCTGTGGAAGGCACTGGCGACCGTAAAATTATTTACATTGAATGCCATCGTGTCAGGCTTTAACCACGTTTCAGTAAAACATAAAACATCAATATTCAATTTATCTGTTAAAAGTTCAACATCATGTATTTTGCCAGAGAAGCGATTTATATTCTGATGCAATAAGGTTATATTCTGTATAGGCTTCTCTATTGTCGTTACTATATGTTTAAAGAATTTACCACAATATTATTAGTATGACTAGATAATACTGCTTGGTCACTTAAACTACTGTTTGTTATATTAACTATAACAATATCAATATTATATGCTATCAATGTAGCCATCAAGTTTTTGTATTTTTTGGGGATATTGAGAGAATCCCGAGTAATTTTAATTCCACTAACAAACTTATTAGTGTCGAAAAATATAAAATTGTCATTATGACATGTCAGATTATATAAGGAGTTATTTAAATACATAATATAACTATTTTGTTTGTCAGTATAGTCAACTGAGTAGGGGAAGGCACACAACATTACTTTCATTACCCCTAAATTTTGAAGGGACTCATAACTATTAAATAGGTCCTTTCTATGTATACCTATGCCTTGACCAACTAAGACAACAATAGTGGTATACTTGTCAAATTTCATTTTCATAATTCTATTAATAATCTGTATGAATGAAGCGCCCGGCATACAATAATTAACTACTGGTTGTTTGGAATACTTATTAAGAATTGAACCAAAATTAATACCTATTTTATCTGTAAACACTACCGTTTTATATATAATTGGGAAAGAGCAATCAGTATTACTACTCACACACAGCTCAGCCTGACCAACCTCAGCTAACAATGGCAAAGACTCGACAACAGGCACACTACTACAGCTACAAGTATGGTTGTTGGTGAGCGACTCAAATCTATCCTCATTATATTTACACAAATCTAATAACTGAGTCGCAGCCAGTATATGCTCTTTTATTTCCTGTTGAGAGTTCTCATACTTGATAACCAAATCGTTTAAGTAATGCTCTTTATGCTGCAAGTCAGAGAGCAATTTCTGTGTGTCAGTTTCATACAATTCTTGTGCATTTTTTAGTTTTAAATTACATGTTTTTAATTTACTTATTAAAATACAGCGTTCATTTTTCATTTTATGATAACATTTTTGCTTTTTTACAAGATTCCTAGTTTTTTTAATACATCTACTTAGTCTTAAATACTTTTTTATTTTATTATGACTTAACATTACATGGCTAGGTTGATTGATGATTGAGTCATCTGTTAAATCTATTGTTGAGGTTGAGAGTTGGACAGACCTCTTGCATGGATCATTACCCATCAGTTCCTCATACAGGCTCATGGTGTTGTTGGCCTGGTGATTGCTTTTGTCAAGCTCATGTACATTTATGAGGTGGTGAGCCTGATTTAAACAGGTAAAGGTCATTATGTGATGGTAGGGGAGGCATTGATGCTAAATTTGTAGTTACTCGAGCGTCTTTGGGACCTACTGGAATTTGAAGATTAGGTGGAATAAAGAAAAAAAGGCTATGTGATATTTTCCCCTTCAGCGGTGGGGGGAGTCAAAATACAGTCACCAAGAAATACTCGAGCGCGTCAGATATTAATAGGGTAGTCGCGCCACGTCTGTCTGATAACGGAAAAATAATAATCTGCCGTTTTGCGTGGTGGGGGTGGCCGTACGAAGGGGTCGAAAATATTAAAAAAAAAAAATTACTCTCGAGCGCGTCAGACATTGATAAGGGATGTTAAGTGAACCCTCCAGTAGCTCCTATTTTAAAGACTGACGATTTGGACGCGACCATCAGTCAGGGCCGATTTTTGAAAATGCAAAAAAAAATCGTGACCTTGATTTACTCGAGCGCGTCAGATTTTTATACAGGCGGTTCTTCTTGATGGCCTTGTTGTACTGACCCATAATCTGACAATTATGTTGAGGGATTTCCTTAATCTGACGGTTTGAAAAAAAAAATATGTAAAAAATATCGAAATCTCGAAAATGGTTCAAGATATCGAAAAAATGTTTGCACAAAAGCTGTAGAGAATTTAACCTTCTACAATATTTATTATGAATACATATACCAAAAAACCAATAGGAAACGAGATATTTGCAATAAATGATTTTTTGACCTTTGACCTTGAAAAATCAGTAGTCGCGGGCACCCTAAGATAAGTAGCTTTTGAGACAAGTTTTAGGGTGTCAAAATAAAGGTTTATACAAGTTAATAGCTGACTATTTCTCATTCTGAGTTGAAACTCATAATATTCCTGGACTATACACTTAATAATGATTTTAGCCACTTCGGCTTGTGCAAATCGGCAGATTAAGATATTTCCGTGATTCGTGACTAATTTCCTTCAAAATAAAAAAAAACCAATCGCACTCGAGAAAATCCAGGTGACGTTTTTTTTTTGCAACTTTGCGAGTCTCCAATTTTCTTTCGTCACGCCCAATTTGTCAGATTATTGAAATGTACACTATTTTGCATGTAACTAACTTACCTTACCTTAATCTGACGCGCTCGAGTATTTCAAACCATCGATTTTTTTTTACTAATCTGACGGGCTACCCTAGGCGTTCGACACTACATAGAAGGCTCAGATTTGGTGAGAGTACTTCACAAGGTGCAAGGTTGCCCCCCTTATGTTAATCTGACGCGCTCGAGTAAATCCCGAAATCCCCTATTCGCCTCCCCTACCATGAGGTCGTGGGATCGAATTCTACTGCTTTTGCGACAACAGGCAGGTCATCTGATGGTAAGTGACTACCGTCGCCTATAGACAATAGTGTTGTAGACATTTTTACAAGGCAACTGGCTCTCAAGTGCAACTGCCGAAACACACTAATAGGTGCTTGGCGACAGATTTTCAGCATGAGGGTGGTAACCAGCCATTCGAGTACTACACCTTGCTATGGTTTCGTCACGATGTTTCCTTCACAGCTCAAGCTCATTTTAGGATCCAAAACCACAACCTTCGCCACGGTATCCGACGTCACTACCACTGAGCTATCATCGCCAAAAGCTAGCTGGTGTGGACAAAGAGCTGAACTTTTATTTTGTTTGTCTACTAATAAGCAGTAGGTATTTGTATCGGGTTTAAATGTTAAATGATATCGTTCCTACGTTACTAGACCTTAAGTATATGGACTTAAAAATGTGTTTTTTACATAACTAGTTTTTGCCCTTTTGAATCTTCGGTAGTTTTTACATAGGCCTTCACAAACTGCATGGAATCCGACAAACTGTGATCCAGGCCAAGGTTTAGAGCTTCTTTCAATTGTTCTACTTCCCAAATAATATCATAACATTGTAATTAAGTCATTGCCAATGGTGATGACACGATGACCTTGGCGAAATGTTTTAAAGATTTTGGCAAATTTTATATGAAATAGAGCATAGGCATATCTATGTATCGTATTAATAATATACTAATAACATATTAAATATATACTAATATTATAAATAGGTAAAGTTTGTGAGGATGTAGGCGGTAAACACCGGATCCACTGAACCGATTTTTTAAATTATTTTACCAATAGAAAGTCAGGTTATTTGTGAGTATAATAGGCTATATTTTAATCCCAGGAAAAGATAAGATCCCACGGGAACGCGGGTGACAGGGTCCACAAATTGACTCAGACCTAATTTACCACCTAAGCTGTAACATCGTTGTGCAAATAAATAAATGAAATGAAAGTTCTACGAGAACTATCATCGCTTTAAAAGAGTTCTGACATACATTTTCATCCATTCCTACGTCTGCAAGTTGATTTTTAAACAGTATCAGAGAGACTTTAAAATTGATTGGGCATACCTCATTAAACAGTGTAACCGTAGTTATGTGATATCCAGTCGGGTTTTTTTGAGGAAATATCAAAATCCAAAGAGGAAATGATGAGCGGCAATCAAGAAAGTGGTCTTCAACCATTTATGTCAGTGTTATGTAAGTTGTTTATTTACAATTGATAAATAAACAAGCTATTTTGAAATATTAGCCCGACTTGCTTTTTAGGGTTCCGTACCCAAAGGGTAAAAACGGGACCCTATTACTAAGACTTCGCTGTCTGTCCGTCTGTCTGTTACCAGGCTGTATCTCAAGAACCGCGATAGCTAGACAGTTGAATAAAATAAAATAAATATTTAAGGGGGGCTCCCATACAACAAACGCTATTTTTTTGCCCTTTTTTGCTCGATATCAATAATGGCAACAGGTAGGCACTTGAAATATTCACAAAATACTCAGTTGTATTTTTACTTTAATAATAAAATTAAAATAAAATAAATATTTAAGGGGGGCTCCCATACAACAAACGCTATTTTTTTGCCCTTTTTACGGAACCCTTCGTGCGCGAGTCCGACTCGCACTTGGCCAGTTTTTTTAATACCACAAGTGACAGGCAGGTTTGTCACCTGATGGTAAGTCCTTACGGACTTCAAAAAAGGAGGAGGTTCTATGGTCGACTGTATGTATCTTGTTTTTCTTTTCCTTTTTAATGGTCAAGCTTATTGTAAGATGTATAAAGACGTTGCAATGTCGTTCATCGGTTATTGCTGAAAATCAGCGCTGCAGACATTAGGTTCGTCCTAAGTCTCAGTATTATGCTGAGCAATGACCCAATTTTTGCGCACATACGACGCACAAATCTCCAACAATATTGTTTAGTTTGTTTTGTACTTAATAATTTTTTCTTTTTGTTGCTATGTATTTGGTTTGCGTCGAATGGTGCGCATTAATAAAATATTTTTCTTTCTTTCTTTCTTTCAATGAAGTCCCTACCACTGAGCTAATTTGCCTTAAAACTTTATTTGTTTCCCGCGGCTACATTGGCATGAATGAAGAATAGCAGAATTCAAACTCAAACTCAAATCTCATTTATTCAGTTTAGGCCCTGGTAAGGCACTTATGAACGTTACAATTGACTCTACTACCGGTTCGGAATACATTTAAACTGAGAAGACTCCGGCAGGAAACTCACCAAGGCAGTATTTTTTTTTCAGCAGTGGATTTTTCTTAAATTTATTAACATTTTCATAAGTACATTTAGATATATTTTCAAATATTTCACGCTACGCCAGGGGGATGCAGGCGCAGAGTGAAGCTACTACAACCATATATTTCTGTCTTCCATATAATGAGCCACCTTATAGAAGGCTTTGTTCAATAACCTAAGTTTAAAATAACTTTAAAATTTAAAATAAGGTCTTTTTACTTTATTTTTTACCCCTTTTTTCAAACTAAGGGTGGAATTTAAAAAGTGTAAACTGACAGACAGATAAACAGAATATCTTTCGTATTTATAATATTATTATGAAGTTATGTAAGAGACCAGAATTATAATAATTTAAAATGTACTCGATAAAATAATGAAACTGCTTTCTCATAAAATCATGCTGCAATATAAATAGCTAATATGAATCATAATATCCAATGCGTAAAGACTAAAATAGATTGTACACCGACCACGGCTGATGAAGACTGCGTGTGCATGAAGTGAGTGATGAATGAAGTTACGTCAACCCGAGAGTTGTAAAATGCGTGAAATTGTAAAATTGTATCATCAGTCTATACCAAGGCCTCAGAACAAATAAAAAAACCGAGTCGGGCTCGCGCACCGAGGGTTTTGTAAAAATTTTGTAGTTTTTTTTAAGTTTTTTTTATATTTGTTGTTATTAGCGGCAACAGAAATACATCTCTCTCTACAATGTCAAATTTCAACTGTCTAGCTATCATGGTTCATGAGATACAGCCTGGTGACAGACAGATGGAGAGAGAGACGGACAGCAGAATCTTAGTAATAGGGTTTTCATTTATACCCTTTGGGTACGTAACCCTAAAAAAGCAGAAGGATCGTGCTGCGTAGTCTAGTCTAACAATAGTCTCCAATGAAGTGAAGCAACGTGCATGAAGTTTAGTGCGTGACCTGCACGTACGTTATCCCGCGTGACTCGCGTCGCACAGGAACGCGATCGGCTTCCTTTTTTAAATTCGGCTTCCTTTACTATGCTTCACTTTAACTGCGCGGGGCTGTCTACCTTTTTTATTTGGTCTGAAACCGAGGCTTATACCTCTAATAATAGGTCATCTAAGCGGTCACATATGACATTTTTAAGAATATGATCATCTACTGCAAGATCATTTTTCAGACTTTCAAATTAATTTATAATAATTTTTAACCATTAGAAAGCTACATTATTCCTGAGTAACATAGGCTATATTTTTATCCTAGGAAAAGACAAGATCCCACGGGAACGCGGGTGAAACCGGGGTAGACAGCTAGTGTACTTATAAGAATTTACGCTTCGAAATTATAAATAGCTACAATTTGATGTGAAAGAATAACAGAATTTCATATGTTTTATATACGAAAATGATTGAACGTTTTCTTGAATTTGTGTTAATTAAACCATAAATAAGAGTTATTTTTTTAAAACGTTACAATTTTATAGCTTACCACAAATCGCATCATTTTGAAAATGGAATATCGGCAAGCACAAAAAACACTGTCACTCAATAATACTCTAAACACATTATCTGGACTTCGATAAAGCCAACGTTCGATATTCAAATGTTCGCGGTTCGATAATCAAATAATAACACAAGCAATCGAGTCAGACGTTCGTCGCGGAGTGGCGCGCGCGAGTGCGTGCGCGTACGCAGAGAATGCGTAAGTTTATATTGCTCCTGATCTTTATAATCAGTAGTGGGCATCAATCAAGATCACTCGGAAGTCATAGGTTCATGCTAATCGGGTACTTCTAATGTATCCAACGACTTTTTTCCTAATTTCCGCTTACTTATATAATATGCGTGAGAGGAATTTTAAACGATAAATTTTCCAGTTCAAATCACGATTAGGGTCGTTTTGATGTTGTCAATACTTACGTTAGGAAAGTCAATTGAATTCGTGAGTAATTTTTTTGTTACCGAATTGGTGAAGATTGGTTGTAGGTTTTATATTAATCCAGTTTTCATAATAGAAAAATAAAGAGTAGGTATAAGAGTTGATACAGCATGAACCTAAATTCAACAGGAAAGTAACTTAGCTTTCATAATAAATACCAAAAGACTTGCAAAACTAAATGGCATTTCCAGAATAACGGATACACGTACCTATATAGAAAACTGTAAATAAGGAAAAGAAAGGGTCAGGAGTGCCCCTCGCTAACACCTTCTAGTCCTTAAAGAAAGAAAATAAAGAAAGAAAAAGAGAAAATTCTAATCTTATGCAAATGTTCAAACGTTTTCTTTTCCAAAGAGTGCCCTGCTTCTTCATGAGATAATATAATACTGTGTCTCCTGAATTTGGCAACATGGCGTGAATCATGATGGTGTAACAATCATAAACAAAAACCTCCGCAATAATCATAGTAGGAACTCAACGCTCAAGAACGTATAGAACATTGTTTGGTTCAATTATGTATGTATTAAAATTGCGAATAATCAAGGACGGTTGTTGTATCTGCTTGCTGGATTGCTTTACGCTCAAATACAATATTTATATCGACGAACAATGACTTAATGATAGCTCAATCAATTCATCGAAAATTATTTGATTATATGGCTGATATTACCAATTACCAATTAAGCTTTGATACGCTTAATAACCACATGATCTGCTTGCCATGTTCTTATTTTTGGTCAATGCAATGAGTTCTTCCATTCGGGCATTCTATCCGTCAAGCCGGTATTCACTCCTTTCTTACTCACATCGTCTCTCATACAATCCATCTCTTTTTCGATCTACTTTTTTTTAAAATTCTGGACAAGCTTGTGTTTGACCACAATCTCACTATGGTAAGTGATGATGTGGCCGAAGGTGGTAAGCACACAAAGCCTAGATGGGAACTGGCTCTCAAGTGCAGCAGTGTCGGAACACACCGATAGGTGCTTGGCGACAGATTTTCAACTTGAGGGCGGTAGCCAGCCAGTCGGGTACTACAAAATACCCTACCATCGTACTATGGTTTCCTCACGATGTTTTCCTTCACCGAAAGCTCAAGCTCATTGTAGGATTCGAACACACGACCTTCGCCGCGGTATCCGACGTCAATACCACTGAGCTATCATCGCCTTAAATTCATTCGACCTTCGACCATCATAAGTTGGTCAGGTGACTATCATCCCTCTGTCCATACCACTACAAACGACTCCCTCTCAACTTTTCAGCCTTTGGTGCCACTATCAAACTTCCTCTAATTCATGTACTCATGTAGGTATTGCAATGAAATTACTAAAATTATTACGCTTAAATTAAATTTTTATCGTACACTCAGCTGTCCTCCGCCACAGAGTAAGGTATCTCCGCGGTTTCACCCGCGTTCCCGTGGGATCTTATCTTTTCTCAGGATAAATATAGAGCCTATGTTACAAAACTTATTGGGGACCACGGTAAACGTAGCGTAGGGCGCCCTCCAGCTGGGTGGAGCGATGACATACAGGGTGGCTGGTGGCTGGTGGAAAACAATAGCCGAAGACCGGGCAGCAGTGGACATGATGATGACAAATCTTTCCTTCTTATAGTATTAGTATAGATTTGTTTGTTCGTTTGCTTTTTGTTAGGCTAAAGTGGTCTATGTCAGTCCACTTTTGTGGTCAGTCTCTGGCCCATTTATCTGTATGTAAAAAATTACGTCCCGCGGCGATCTGTTGATAAAAGAAGGATACACACACTTTCGCATTATTGATGGAATCAATCAAAATCTAATTCCTTTGAGCTTTTAGCTTGAGCTCGGTATCTAAAGGGAAATAGTCGTAAGATAGGTAGGCAGGTACTTTGAAAATCTGTCACCAAGTAGATAACCTATCGGTGTGTAAATTATACATACGTATCTTCATTATGTATGATTATAATAATGTATCTGGTTTATTTGCGTGTTAAATTGCGGACAAACAATATTAAACCGTAGCAGGAAGCAATAAATATATGAGATACCCGAAAAATAACACTATGCGGATGTTGAGAAATCAATCATCTGATACTACAAGGTTTTATACGTATATAGATCATGCTATCAAATAACATCTGATATTAGAAAGTTAGATTATTTCGCAGATCAATTTAAATCTTTTTCCAAAGATCTTATTGTATTTACTTAGTAATATTTAATAAACTGCCACTTACTTTTAAAGGCCTACCATTAAATAAATTGAAGAGCAAGCTTATTGAGTGGCTTATTGAGAGATGTTTTTACACCCTAGATGATTACTTTAAATATAATGGTAAATGAGTGGACAGATTCAGACAGGTTAGGTGGAAGTAGTAAATTGACTTGAATTAGGTTTTTTCTTTTTTTAAATTAGATTAGAACATTTTTATTTTTATTCTTTGACATTATATAACTTTATAATTGTGCATGCTATTATATAGTGAAGTGTGTAGATACTTTTCAATTACCTACCATCATTTGTACGACATTTCTAGCGCAATATACTATTTCATTCATTTCATTTCATTTCATTTTATTAGTACTTGTTTACGTTGGATAGACGGTGATGAATGCAATAATCTTAAAAGGTGATCTCGCTCTCAAGTGCAGCTACTGTAAAAGTGACGCTTGACGATAGACGTTTCAGGTTGATGATCAGCTAGCCAGGCGGGTAATAAAAATCATTCTATCATCTCTCTGTGACTTCTCAGTGATGGCTTTTACAAGCACTTAGACAATAGAAAGCCTGTCCTGGATGGGAATCGAACCCACGACCATGGCATGATAGGTTCACCAACCAAGCCGACCTGGTTGTTTGGCGGGTTAAAAGAATAGAACTTAGCTCAGTTTTTTGTAGGATAAACTGTCGCCCGCGGTTTCAGCCGCGTTTAGTAAATTAATCTGATTTTGTCCACATTTTTATTTTAACACATTTTTTAATTTTTTGTGTTCTCATTTTCATTTTCTAAAATATCAGTATTCTAAGTTACTTATTATAACATTAGCTATTTGCCAGTGAAAATCGCGGGAAAAAAGAACCAGCTGTAGGTATCGGAGATTAGCCGGAACTAATTAATTTATATAGATAGGAACCCGCAACGTTTGACGTCATAACCACTGAGCTATCGTCGCTTTGAAACGTATCTATGGTATTGTAATAATAGGCAATCAACAAAGGCGTAGGTACCCATTACGTGTCACGATTTACCTTCGAATACCCACGGCCGGTTGCTAACCGCCATAATTGCAATCAACCGTCAAACACAGCCGATATTAATAACAATCATTAAATATATTTGCATTTCAACACTTATTAAACACGACGTCTCATGGTAAGATATCATTTTCCAAAATGGCCGACCTTGTAAGTGTTCCGGATGTAAAGTAGAGCACAATGGCTTCCCATTCAAGTAATTCTATTCTATTATTTCTTTTTAGGACGGCCCAGTCAGCGGTGTTACTCTATCTATGACGCCACAGGTCGTGGGTTCGATTCCCATTCAGGACAATTTTTTTTTTTGGCTCTCAAGTGCATCTGTCAGAACACAGGAACATTTAGAGTCTGACTATTCATAAGTGCCTGTGAAGGCCTATTTGGATGAATAAACAATTTCATTTCATTTCATTTCACACCGATAGGTGCTTGGCGACAGATTTTCAACATGAGGGTGGTAGCCAGCCAGTCGGGTACTACAAAGTACCCTACCACCGTGTTATGGTTTCCTCACGATATTTTCCTTCACCGAAACTCAAGCTCTTTTTAGGATTCGAACCCACGACCTTCGCCGCGGTATCCGACGTCACTACCACTGAGCTATCATTCGAAAATTTGTGTGCATGAACTTGACAGTTTGTCCTAAGTCTTGGTGTTTATATATTTAAATATGTTTTTACAAAAAAAGTAGTCCACACATATAAAAAAGTTTGCGATCACTTTGAAAAATCGAAATCATCATTACTCAATTTTTTTTTATAAAAATTTAAATGTTTTTAGTTTTTAATTTCAAACAAGGTAGGTAAGTACCTATTTCTATTTAAAGAAAACATACAACAACAAAGATTTTTTCTTGATAAAGTTCAATCTAAGAAATGATATCAGCTTATGCTAGTGATCACAAACTTTTTTTGATGTGTATAATATGTAGTAAGTATATCAGTAATCAGGTTCCATAGCACAAGCTCTGCTTTCAAACTCAAACTCAAACCTCATTTATTCAGTTTAGGCCCTGGTAAGGCACTTATGAACGTTACAATTGACTCTACCACCGGTTCAACATACACTTAAACTGAGAAGACTCCGGCAAGAAACTCAGCAAGGCATTTTTTTTTAACAGTAACTTTGGGATCAGATAGCCGTGAGTGAAAAATGACAGAATATATTTATTAGGGTATATTTATTTTGTATGTATGTAAGTATACCTATAGAAGATTATAGATAGATAGATAGTTACCGTGAATCTAGCTGTATCACAAATTCAAAACTTTGATTATACATAATATTCTATTTAGGCTCTGTCTTTACGACTCTCGACCAGCGACCAGAGACATTATAGTTGCAGCTATATAGTTAATATTATCTCTATAACGTTTTTATTAAAACCCCATTTCTATCGCTCACTTCAATTGTCTCTATGGTCGTCCAGAAAAAAAGGTATAATATGTTCATCCGAAAAAATCTGCTAATTCTGCTCTCTATGGTAGACAGGGGAGGATTGGGCAAGGGGCGACGGGCTGGGTGAGGGAAGCGGGGGCAGGTCCGATCCATCACCCGCGCTGTCACATGCCATTAGTGAGGCCTACCATGTACGGGATGTGGAAATTGTTACTGGTGCTTTATGGTTACATGTTGTAGATATAGGTTTTTTTTATTTCGTTACTAATTACTGCTTAAAGTATATGAGTGTAGATGTGATCTTAGAGATAGCTATAGGAGATATAGATTAAATATATTTTTCTAATTGCTTAACCTGTACCGACATGTTACAAAGAATAAAACTGTCAAACCGTTGTATTTAATTTATTGGAACGAAGTTCCTTATCGCGCGTTGTGAAAGGGGGCTAGACGGAAAAAAAACTTACGAAAAATTGTCCGACACTTTTAGTGTCAGTGTCACTTTATTGTAAGCTGTGCGGCGTGCGCATGTTTCTCTGTCTGTCTCTCTCTCTCTCTCTCTTATAGAAAGCAAGCCAGATATTTTCATTTCTATTTATATATATATATATATATATACTCTCTCGACTTATATAACTTCGTTCCATCCGGGTGTCCCTTGATACCTCTCAAGTTTTTTTTAACCATAAATTTTACTAAATATTTAATACTAGATTTCACTCGTATTCTTCAGGGTTTCAAAATAAAACTATAGCCCATGTTACTCCCTGATAATGTAGCTTTCTATAGGTTAAAGAATTTTTAAAATCAGTTTAGTATTTTTTGACTTTATCCATAATATACAAACATACAAAGAATCGAAGAAGAGGAACGAATCTCTTTATAATATTAGCGTAGATTCATCAAGCGACATCTTACTTACAATTTTAATTTTTATGTTTGTTTTTTATGTCCTTCGTTATGATACCATAAATAAATAAAAAAGTAGATCATGACATGTCAATTTATAAAGGTCATTTATACTAGAAGATTCAGAACCTTGGCATTAAAAGTGAAATGATCTAGTCTAGATCATTGACTTTGTGAGCTTAGTATCTTTTTTTAGGGTTCCGCTAGATTCAAATGTAGAAATTGATTCGGACTCACTATTATTAGATACAGTATTTTTAACTAATATAAACAATTTAACCAAAATACTATCTCAAAACGTAGTAAGTACATACGAGAGTCGACAGTCTTGATCTGGGTCGCTCCGTAAATAATTAGTAAATATTGAAAAATAGATGTTACTTTTTTTTCGTATACAACTGTACTGTTTATTTTTATAATAAAACTAGCTGTTCCACGCGGTTTCACCCGCGTTCGCGTGGGATCTTATCTTATCCCGGGATAAAATATAGCCTATGTTAATCTGGAATAATGTAGCATTCAAATGGCGAAAGGATTTTTAAAATCACTCCAGTACTTTTTGAGCCCATTCGTTACAAACATACTTACATACAAATCTTTCCTTTTTTATAATATTACTAGATATAGATAGGTGCTAACTACATTTTGCGGAATCCTATTGATATTTTTATACAATATAGATTTTTTTTTTTTTTTTTTTTTTTATATTCGATAGGCTTGTGTTTGACCACAATCTCACCATGGTAAGTGATGATGTGGCCGAAGATGGTAAGCACACAAAGCCTAGATGGGAACTGGCTCTCAAGTGCAGCTGTCGGAACACACCGATAGGTGTTTGGCGACAGATTTTCAACTTGAGGGTGGTAGCCAGCCAGTCGGGTACTACAATATACCCTACCACCGTGCTATGGTTTCCTCACGATGTTTTCCTTCACCGAAAGCTCAAGCTCATTGTAGGATTTGAACCCACGACCTTCGCCGCGGCATTCGACGTCACTTACCACTGAGCTATCATCGCCTTAAAGATATTCAATCTCACATTTTAAACGTTTGGTTTTACCAACCGTTGAGCAATATTGACATATACCGGCTAATGTCGAAACACCAGTTTCAATGCATAGTCATGGCAATTATAAATGATAAATCTAGATTTTTGCATAGCTATTAGTCGAGCACAAACCAGTGGAACGAGTGTTTTCTTGTCGATACGATAATTTCTGTTTACTTGTCTTTTAAACGTTGTGATATATAATTTCGTATTGGAATTAGCTAATCCTTAATTATAACCTTGGTATTATTGTACGAGATTGCTATTTGCAAGAGCTTAATATAATTGTTCTGACGACCTACTCGATTAAATTGTTTATTTTAAGCCTTATTTAAGCCCTTAAATAATGCATATAGGTATGTAAAAGTTAGTTTACTTTATTATGCAGGTAACTAATGCGGGTTATATTTTTTTATGTATTTTTGTTTTAACTAGTTTAAGAATAAAATTGTTAAACATTTGAAAAAAAAAGCCAATATAGTCAGATGGTCCAAAAATATTTAAAAAATGTAACCTTGCTGAGTTTCTTGCCGGTTCTTCTCAGTTGAAGGCTGACTTCCGAACCGGTAGTAACTTCTGTAATTCGAACTTCATAAGTGCCCTTCTAGGGCCTAAACTGAATAAATGGTTCTGACTTTGACTTTGATAACGATATTGTATTTCATTATACTTTTGATTTTTTTTTATACTGTTGAAAATTGAGCAGTACTTTCTTCCGTCTGTACCTTGGCGATATTTCTCACAAATAAACGTGTAAACAGCAAATATCTCCATCCAACTCGGGCATAGTACACACACATACGCAGGCATGTAAGTACCTACCGCACAATTAATGTACCAAACTTACCTAAAAGTACCAAAGCAGTTGAAGTTGTGAACGCCAGGAGTGTCTGGCAGTTGTACTTGGAGCCATTGGAGCTAAGCGACCATAGTCTCTATTTATTTATTTTTAGGAAAAAATAGTACCAACCAAATCTCTTTTATTGATGACACTAAAGTTCGTCAATATATCTAGCTACTAAACAAAAAAAGAGGAGAAAAACGGAGGAGAAAAATGGCTAGAAAGTTTTTTCTTCACATTTTTTTTTAACTTTTGGATAAATACCTAAACTTGTGTTTGACCACAATTTCACCATGGTAAGTGATGATGTGGCCGAAGGTGGTAAGCACACAAAGCCTAGATGGGAACTAGCTCTCAAGTGCAGCTGTCGGAACACACTACACAGGCCAGGTTGGCGAGGTTTGTTAGACACTTTTACTTATTTGGTCCTGAGTTAATTATATATTAAAAAAAAACCGGCCAAGCGAGTCGGACTCGCGCAGGAAGGGTTCCGTAAAAACGGCAAATAATCACGTTTGTTGTATGGGAGCCCCCCTTAAATATTTATTTTATTCTGTTATTTGTTGTTATAGCGGCAACAGAAACACATCATCAGTGAAAATTTCACCTGTCTAACTATCACGGTTCATGAAATACAGCCTGGTGACAGACAGACAGATGGAAGGACAGCGGAGCCTTAGTAATAGGGTCCTGTTTTACCCTTTGTGTACGGAACCCTAAAAATAAAGTATCTATATGTAGTACGAACACATCAGTTATCTGGTTTCCTTAGTACAAGCTCTGTTTAGCGTGAAGAATATTATTATGTGATATTTATTTATTTATACTGCTGCATATTTTAAAATCAAATACCCGATGATTTGTCATAGATCCCTATATTTCAAAGCGAGATTATATCACCCTTATCACCCACTATATTGAATTAGTGGCACCCTCTTCTAATATTAAATTGACTGTTTAAACACATTTTAAAGTCAACGAGGGATCTCGCGTTTTATTTGCGCATTATTCTCTCGACGCCCGATTTGACAAGTGAATTGATGTGGTCATGTTTGAATTAAATCGTCATATGTAGCCTATTTACTTCAGAATTTCAGGGTTGGTTAAAAACAACAAGGTTCCAAGCGTCAACGCGATGATAGCTCAATGGTAAGTGACGTCGGATACCGCGGCGAATGTCGTGGGTTCGAGTCCTACAATGAGCTTGAGCTTTCGGTGAAGGAAAACATCGTGAGGAAACCATAGCACGGTGGTAGGGTACTTTGTAGTACTCGACTGGCTGGCTACCACCCTCAAGTTGAAAATCTGTCGCCGAGCACCTGTTGGTGTGTTCCGGCACTGTACTTGAGAGCCAAATAAGGTGTACAACACATTAGCAATCCCCTGGTATTGCCAATGTCTATAGGCGACGGTAGTCACTTACCATCAGGTGACCCGCCTGCCTCGTTGTCACTTGTGATAAACTGTATGGGATTGATATTGGTGATTGAATTATCACGATTTTTATCGTTCTCTATAAGCCCGCACGTATTGTCTTGTTTATGAGGTTTCCACGTCAAATATCGCCCCTGCTAATTACCTACCAACTCGTATAATGATACCTAAGTTTATTTAATTCCTTACAATATTATCAATTGAATAATGTACTTGTACTTAAGGATGTACTTAATGCATACAAAATATTCAGTATATTTGTACTCTTAGGGTAAAAGCCTCCAAGGAGTACGAGTATTATTCTATACCTGACCGTAGCATGAAAAGATACCACCTAAAAGATTAGGTATAAATAGTAAAAAGCCTTTTATTTCTTGCTAAATCCCAATTTTTACACAATTTATGAGTTAATTTATTAAATTTTTGCTTAGTAGGCATCTATATCTTACATTTATTTTACTAAAGTACCTACTAAGTTATTGAACTTTTTTGCAACGGTAAGCTGTTGGACAAAGTTTTTGTCAGTTCATGATGTTGTAACACCGAAACGTGTTATATCTGGCAGCGCCCTGCGAGTCGTGTTTGATGGATTACCTTCCTTATAATTGTTTATGTGAAGTCTTAGAAATTAGTATAGAATGAGTCGATTTATAAATACAATCGTACTGTTACAAATGTGTTGTTACGCACAAACTACAGAACGGATTTTGATGAAACTTGGCACACAGCTTCCTTTACTGTGCTTCGCTTTAAGACTGCGCGGCTCTGACTACCTTTTTTATTTGGTCTGAGAAAGAAAGAAAGAAAGAAAATATATTTATTTTGAAAAAATACACACAACACCACAAACATACATAATAATATATATTTAACAAACAATAAAAAAATAAAAAACTTGAGAGGTGTCAAGGGACATCCGGATGGAACGAAGTTATATAAGTCGAGAGAGTATATATATAAAAAAAAATTATATATATAAATAGAAATGAAAATATCTGGCTTGCTTTCTATAAGAGAGAGAGAGAGAGAGAGAGAGAGACAGAGAAACATGCGCACGCCGCACAGCTTACAATAGCTTACTACACACAACTGTCACCGACAGTGACAGTGACACAAAAAGTGTCGTATGATTTTTTTCCGTCTAGCCCCCTTTCACAACGCGCGATAAGGAACTTCGTGCAAAATTAATAAAGTAGGTGGTGTTGTGTGACATCTAAATTGGTCAGCGACTCAATAAAACACTGTTAACCGTTGACCGGATAACAGCACTGATTTTCAGTCGCCGCCAAGAGAAACATCACGATCAACTGGACAGAAGACACAAAAAACAAAAAATCTTGACATATAAAGAAAAACATAGAAGATCACATAACAAGATACAAAATTAGAGTACCTATAACATGAAATCTATCCTTCTGAAGTGTATAATTTCATACGTTATTTGTCAATAACTGTTAGACCAAATATCGTACCTAAATATTATATTTAGACCTAGGCTAGGTATCAAATGATGATAGCTCTGTTACTGTTAAGAAGGTATTAGGTATCCAATAGACCAAATATAGCTCAAGGCAACTAATCTAGCCTTTTTAGACAGTTTCTCTTATTAGACTACCTGTATATCTCTATGCAAAAACGAAGTAGACAAAATTAGTATGATCTTACTAAGTTTTGGGCCGGTCGTCCCACTATCGAGCCAAGTGGTTGATAGGTAATTTCTTCGTGTGGTAGGTTCACCTAGTAGTGTACAAAAATCATTTATTATTATTACCACATGCTTATATTCAGTGTTTATTCACAAAAATCAGTCGGCGACGTCCTCAGCCGTGATGGATCACCGGGCGGCGAATTACCCGTATTGTGGGGAGACGTGGGAGACGTGGGGAGGGTAACAGAAATTATACTTTTACCCGTATATTGGAAGATTGACATTTTCGTTAGCTTTTTTTTTTGCTTTTCATAACGTCGACGTTATTGGATTGAGATTTAAAATTGAATGTGCGCTTCGAAATAAAATAAATACCTACATTGATTTTAATGAGCAGGTATAGGTTCCAAGTCTCTTCAGAAGTAGGTATCTCTATGTTTAGAAATTGTATGAAAGGAATATTACGGAACTTTTGTAATTAGCTTCTAATACGCAAGAAAAATCTGTTAACTATCTAAGTATCATTTATAAATGAGTAAAGTACCTATTTACGGGGACATTCATCACACACTATCATCTGACCCCAAATATAGTAGAGCTTGTGAGATAGAAGATCTATTTAAGGAGCCTAACATATTAGGAGAGTTAAAAGCCTATAGACTCCGCTGGCTCGGACACTTCGAAAGGATGAGTGAGGATCGAGGGGTGAAGAGAGCGTCTCTGGGGCGGCCAACCGACTGTTGGACGTCCTAGGTATCGCTGGGTGGATAGAGTGCAGCAGGACCTGCGTGCGCTATCAGTTTTTAAGGCGATGATAGCTCAGTGGTAAGTGACGTCGAATACCGCGGCGAAGGTCGTGGGTTCGAATCCTACAATGAGCTTGAGCTTTCGGTGAAGGAAAACATCGTGAGGAAACCATAGCACGGTGGTAGGGTACTTTGTAGTACCCGACTGGCTGGCTACCACCCTCAAGTTGAAAATCTGTCGCCAAGCACCTATCGGTGTGTTCCGACATCTGCACTTGAGAGCCAGTTCGCATCTAGGCTTTGTGTGCTTACCATCTTCGGCCACATCATCACTTACTATGGTGAGATTGTGGTCAAACACAAGCCTATCCAGAATAAAAAAAAAAAAAGTTGACGACAGTTGGCGAGAGCTCGCGCAGGACAGGGAAAAGTGGCGCTCTCTTGTGTCGGAGGCCAAGACTCACTTCGGGTCACTGAGCCATCGGAGTAACGTAAGTTGTACGATTGAAACCAGATAACTGATAGACTACTTAAACTACATTTTTAATAGATACCTAAATAAATAGATAATAAAATCTAGACTCCAACATAAATAAATAAATTTCAATTTCAATTAAAGACATGGCTTAAGGGAAAATTCATTTTAGAATTAAATTGATTGTTCTATATTTTAAGAATTAGGTTTTGACATAAAAATTATGTATAAAATGACATTTGTATGCCAAAATGGCTTAATGTGCGATATATGTTTTTATAAGTACCACATTATGCATATTAAGCACTTTGACTTTAACAAACAGACTTGTAGCTGTATTTATGTGTAATCTCGTCATTTCGAGCAGAAATGGTTAAATTAACTAAATCTATAGATATCTACTGCTAAGTAGCCGATCGTATTACTTGAATGTCTACCTACAAATAACAGCTTACAATATTTCCTTTGGAAATCGTAAAGAATTGAAGCGTGAATCTTGCGAGTGCCCGGTGCCAGTGTTCGGTACATAAACACCACATCTAGTGTTGGGCTGCTTCCCGGTAGGTAAACTTAAGTTTAGATCCGTACAGTAGGATTTTCGATTTAGGATTGCGAAGGGCTTGACGCCGCTGAGGTAAAAATGAAATTATACTTTAACCCGTTGGCTATACCTAATAGGGACAGATGTGCCAGGAAAACAATAAGATAACAATAGAATCTAAGCGATTCAAGTGGTGGTAGAGTCAACTGTAACGTTCATGAGTGCCTTACCAGGGCTAAACTGAATAAATTAGTTTTTATTTTGATTTTGAAGTTATTTTTTTTTAATATTCGATAGGCTTGTGTTTGACCACAATCTCACCATGGTAAGTGATGATGTGGCCGAAGATGGTAAGCACACAAAGCCTAGATGGGAACTGGCTCTCAAGTGCAGCTGTCGGAACACACCGATAGGTGTTTGGCGACAGATTTTCAACTTGAGGGTGGTAGCCAGCCAGTCGGGTACTACAAAGTACCCTACCACCGTGCTATGGTTTCCTCACCATGTTTTCCTTCACCGAAAGCTCAATCAAGATTAATTGTACTTTGGTTTGTTAAAATGTTCAATAATATCAGATGATTTTTGTCCAAGCCAGTGAGCTGATAAACCAAGTAAAAATTTGTCAATTACTTACTTAACAATATTTTGACGATTTAGGTTTATCTAATAGACAATCTGATCTCGTGCTAAGGGTAAAGTAAGGTAAGGTTCTCTTCATTATCTTCTTCTTGAGTTTTCTATGAAGGAAGTTCAAGTGGTCTCCTTGAGGCTAAAAGTAGCAGCCGGGGCGCGTTATTTTAGTAAAATGTTAGGTATATGTAATCAATCAAGATTTGTTTTGTAAAGAGTTATGAGTATATTGCCGGGTTTTTCTCGGCAAATGCAACCTGCCGACACTGGTAGTACAGTAAGTTTCATTTAATTTCATTTCAGGTTATTCTTATTCAAGTTTAAGCTTAGAAATTAGGCATCGTCCGCATCGTAAGTCAGCAAAAAACTAAAAGTGGGATTGTCACCGTATAGTCCGGACTCCGGAGTCGCACTGTAGCGCATCCCTAGCTAGCAGGCAGCAAGTCGCGATCCATCATTCTGTCATCGCACGTCCCCCGGCGCGGACGTCCCGCTACCTACACAATACATCTACTGGAACTCCTCGGGAGAATACAACTGTGTGCTTTGTTGCCCCGATTTTTATATGATTTCTTATTTATATGGTTTATATGATTTGGTTATCTGACGAGCTGAACTGACATTGAAAAAAACCTTTCATAGACTATATTCCGTAATACAGGTTATACTATAAACTACCTAGAAAACTGTTGCAACACCCATTTGATTGTAGACTTTGTAAAATTGTTGTAGGTATTAATGTATCTACCTGCACTCACTTTTTATGAATAAAGCTATTATAATTATCAACATAGCATGATAAAGGGATTGCTGGGTTTTAAAAGTTTTGACTGTTATTTTAAAATTACTTAAGATTACCAATTTTTCCAACAATGAGCTTTCCGTGAGGAACCCACAGCACCGGGTAGGTAGTTTGTAGTACCCGGCTGGCTATACCGCCCTTAAGTTGAAAATCTGTCGCCAAGCACCTATCGGTGTGTTCCGACAGTTGCACTTGAGAACCAGTTCCAATATTGGCTTTGTGTGCTTTTACCACCTTCGGCCGCATCATGGTGAGATTGCGGTCCATACAACCATATCCAGAACTATACAAAAACATTTTTATTCCTTTATTTTGCCGCATGTCATTATTTCCCAGAATTTGAAAATTACTGGATTGTGTGATTTTTTCAAAATCAACGGATTGTTGGCTAGGAATATTGACTTATTATATATCTTATGTGTACAGTTTTAGTTTTCATCAAAATCGGCCTAGAGACTCTCAACATTTTTCGCTTACCTTTAGTCAAGGTTTTAGCCATCCACGCTCATTTCAAAAAGTCACCCTGTATAATGAACGCATGCTGGTTCTACAAAGGTATGTTTTTGGCCAGAGTGAATACTTATCTTTAACGGCCAAGAGCTTGTAGAGACATCTATCAAAAACATTGATTAAGTTCGCACTAATACTGGATAGATGGCGCTATAACGAAAATCTCATAGAATAGTTATTATAGTGATTGACTAACTTTCTTTCGCTCTTCCATTTTTCCAATAAAATTATAAACTTGCGTACTAACACTATAATTCTCCTGATCCCATTGTATTTATCAATCGCTTTCCTATCATTAGCTTGGAGGCCAGATCAACGCACGGTGGTAGGTACTACTACGTCGCCACGGTGTGTTCCGACAGCTGCACTTGAGAGCTAGTTCCCATCTAGGCTTTGTGTACTTACCACCTTCGGCCACATCATCACTTACCATGGTGAGATTGTGGTCAAACACAAGCTTATCCACAATTTTAAAAAAGTCTGAATGGATCATAATATGATTTTTAATGTTGAATAGATATGATAATATCAAAATATTTTTTTGAATAAGTATAGGTACATACTAAATTCTATTTCATCTTACCATCTACTACTTAATTATGCAAAAACGACTTGACAGATATTGATGGAACTTGTCACACAGGTAGGTAGATCATATCCTGGTATAAAACAGGTTTATATGGCTCGGGAACGCGGGTGAAACCTCAAGGGACAGTTAGAATATTCCATAGTCGACTGTATAGTTATAATGATTTATTTATTTATTCCGTTGCAAGATTCGCACATAATACCAACAGAAAGATAAATAAAAGCTTGTAAAATAAATGTAGGTAACACATAAAAATACTAATAGATTTATTTAAACAATAATAATATCTAACTCCATTCATTTAACAGACATAATTGCTTACAGATACATCACATGGCATGAGGCAGTTGATGCAATATCGAGATGACTATATTATGTATAAAATAAATAATTTTATTTACAATTCTTTAGATGTTGATTTTCACTAGAGATTCCCTTTTTATTGTTGACTTGATGCGCTTATTCTGAAAATAAAAAATTTTTTTTTTTAGGTATTATAAATGTGAAAGTTCGGATGGATGTTTGTTACTCAATCACGCAAGAAGGGCAGAACGGATCTGGATAAAATTTGGCAAAGAGATAGATTATTGTCAAGAATAGTACATAGGATACTATTTATCCCGGGAAAAGATAAGATCCCACGGGAACGCGGGTGAAACCGCGGGGCGGAAAGCAAGTATGTTTATAATGTTATACTTCATAGAAAAATTCAGAAGTCTTTTTCTGACACGTGACGTTTCGTGAATGTAAGAATGAGATGAACGTTTCAACAGTTGTATGATTAGGATTTTAATAAAATTTTGGAAAACTTAATTTAGTAAAAACACTACGAGAATTCTCAAGCTCATTTTATAATTTAAACCCACGATCTTAGCCGCAGTATCCCGTCACTACCACTGAGCTATCATCATATCAATGAAATAAAAATCCGACAGGTTAATATTTTTTTGCGTGTTAATTTTGTGCATACAATATCAAGTGCACATAATCAAAATATTATATGCGATTATATTTAGTGATTTGGTCCTAATAATATGAGATAGTACGTAAAAGATTTTAAATGAACATTTAACATGCTGAATTTACAAACGAGAGCAAAAGATGGAAACTTGGGGATCATCATCACATGATGAAAATACCCTCATCATACAGGGTGTCCGGTAAGTAGTACTAAAAACTTAATATGGAGATAGGTGGGCGGGTCACCTACCAACATATGCAAAAACTAGCTATAAAAAGATCACCATTTTCGGGATTTTTCGATAATTCTCAATTTTATGTTTTGTTTTTTGAATTTTAGATATTAAATATGTCAAAAATGGTGACACTTTTACTTTAACTTTATATTGGGGTATAAAAATGAACAGTTACGCCAAAACTTTGAGGTATAAATCTTATAATAAAACTGATATTACACTCATATATTAAAGAGTTCTTTTTTGGATGTAGGAAGTAAATGTCCAAAACTACTAATCTGATTTTGAAAATTCTTTCACTAAAAGGAAGCTACATTATCTTTGAAGGCTATAGACTAAATTTTATCTCAAAACATGGGTAAAACCGCGGGGCGGGAGCTAGTTCATAATCAAAATCAATATCATAAAAGCGAAAGTAAATCTGTTCGTCTATTTATCCGCTTGCATTTCACAACTAAACAAATTTTGATGAATATTGATGTAGGTATAGAAATATGTGTTTGATAAAGCGAAAAGGAACGATATCTACCATAAACTATTCCATATAAAATCTAGTTCTAAATAGTTGGTAAAAAAAACAAATGTCAAAAATCTAATCTAATGTCATTCCAACTTCAAAATGGCTAAAGGACATTTTTTTTATTTTTTTTTATTCTGGATAGGCTTGTGTTTGACCACAATCTCACCATGGTAAGTGATGAAGTGGCCGAAGATGGTAAGCACACAAAGCCTAGATGGGAACTGGCTCTCAAGTGCAGCTGTCGGAACACACCGATAGGTGCTTGGCGACAGATTTTCAACTTGAGGGTGGTAGCCAGCCAGTCGGGTACTACAAAGTACCCTACCACCGTGCGAACACATGCCGTGTCTATTATAACTATGGGGTTTTGTTCACAGCAAACTGTCACCTTCACCTGATGCAGCCCTGGCTGTCCTGATGCAGGATCAACGGTTAATTGTAGGTCCCAAGTGTGATCACAAAAAAGGTAGATTCATAAATGGCGGTACAGAATAACAAACAGTAATTACTACAATTAATAACTACCTAAAAAGAGTTTCGGTATAAAAACATACCTACAAACGCATCTCTTCTACGATCGCATAGCGCTATCTCTAAATGTATATTTTGTAATGCTCCACATACATGCTTTTAAAAAGCGCCTTCATGACTTGCTGCTATAATTTAAAGGATCATATAAAATGTTTTTAATAAGCGGGACATAGTTAAGCCTTACAGTGTAGATACCCACATAACATCTGTATCTTTATTGTCATATGATCCACAATAAATTTGACTTGGACTTACGTACGTTTGAAGTAAGCCTAACATCGGGTAATTTTAACTTTACGATTGTGAAATAGATCCTTATGTGAAATGTTTTTTTTTTTAGAAGATTTTTGGCCTGGTATCGAGACCTTTAAGCCATTTCTTTATTTTAAATATTTATATTTTATGTTTAGTCACGTTTTAAGTAACATTTTATTGTCACTTTCACTGTAAAGTCTAGTCCTCGTCGGTACAAGTCCGGTCTAATTTTAGTGAAATTGGCGGCTATTATACTAAAACGTTTCATGGACTTTTTGGGACAACCTAGAAAGTCCCGATACACGCTTTCATTTGATTTCACTTCACTTGTGCACTTAGATTGATCTTTATTGGACAAAACGCCACCGATTTTTTTCAATAAAACTCAAAATACACTAATTTAATGAAAATAAAACGAAAACACAACGCCACTTCGCAAGTTCCCACCAAAAAAGTATTATGTGAAAAGTCAACTGTGATTCTTTATTTAAAACAAAATGTCGTAGAGAAATAACCGTCAGTATTTGACATTTAACTGTCACAAGTTTTGGCGGGACTGCATAATAGTTTTTAATTGATGGAGGACGAGAAACTATACATTTTGCAAATAAAGCGACAATTCAATCATTATAATATCAGCCGGAAGACGTCCACTGCTGGACAAAGGCCTCCCCCAAGGATTTCCACAACGCAGTGGCTTCCCGAAAAAAACAACGTATCTGACTCATGAAACGAAAACATTGAGCCGCCATTTTGATGTAAGTTCACGCTGACGCTGTCAATGCTGTCATTCTAGTTTTGAATGCGTCTCAGTTTGTTTGTGTCGTGTTCGCCGATTAGGTTGTTTGTTATTGTTGAAATGATAGATAGCTCGTCCAGCTCGAAGAACGACGGCGACTCCATCACACTTGCACAGTAATGTGAGTTGTACATACTTGTTTCCCAGCACGGCTTGCACGACGGCGACTACGTCGGGCGGTCTCGGTATGGCGAGCACCTCCAGGGAGCGCGTGTACGGCATGGGCACGTCGGCGCCGGTCACTCGCCACACGGGCGCGTCCAGCTCGAAGAACGACGGCGACTCCATCACACGCGCACAGATCTCCGCACCTATGCCTACACACAACACGAATCATTAAAATAAAAGGTGTCAATTTATCAACAAGGGGGCCGTTCAAATATTACGTAAGCAGATTTATTACAATTATTTACCCCCCCATCCCCCTTGTCAGCAAAAGTAAGCAATGCTCTTACCCCTCCCCCCATGCTTACGTAAACATTTTTCAATTATAAATGTATCCCCCCCCCACCATAGTGCTTATGTAATACTTGAACGGCCCCAAGGATGTATTTTTTTTACAAGCTTTATATTTACTTGCAATGTATGTAGGTATGTATGTTTTTCCGGGGTGAATCTTGCAACTCAATTTTGAAGCAGATATCTTTAACCGATTGTGCTGAAATTTTGTATACACGTTTAGTTTGGATGACAATGCATGGTCAGCTGTGTGACGTCATTCTAAATCCAACATGGCGGAACACCTAAGATAGCGGACTATTATTTTTTAATGCACTCCTACAATATGGGTATCAAATGAAAGGACTTGCTGAGAATAACTCGAAAATTAAAGTGAAGTCATTCTAAATCCAAAGCTTGTTTTAAAAAAAAGTTTTTTCAACTTATAACTTAATTTCTCATTATCCCATTTCTGATGGCAAAGGGTTCTAGCCCATACAGTCTTGTCGAATGTGAAACCTAATCTTAATTTTTAGGTCTAGTCTACAAAACTTTATGGTGGAAGAGTCATTTCATTTTCATTGAGTTAGTTTTCTTTAAGGCATTGTAATAAGGTGTACAACACATTGGCAATCTCCCTGTTATTGGTAAAGTCGACGATATAGACGACGGTAGTCACTTACCATCTGGTTGTTATTTGTGGTACTTATAGAACCGGTCAAGTGAGAGTCGGACTCGCGCACCGAGGGTTCCGTACAAATTTTGTAGTTTTTAGAGTTTTCTTTTTTTGTATTTGTTGTTATAGTGGCAACAGAAATAGCATCTGTGAAAATCTTAAATGTCTAGCTATCACGGTTCAAGAGATACAGCCTGGTGACAGACAGATGGACAGCCGTCTTAGTAATTGGGTTTCCGTTTTTACCCTTTGGGTACGGAACCCTAAAAAAGGGATATTAACCTGACTGCTTTAGAGGTTTCAATATAAAAATCATCTCAGACAGTGCATCAGTGCTTCAAGCATTACAAAATAACACCATATAAGGACAGATCCTTGTACTGGAATGTCAACACACTCCAATCCATTGCAAACACAAACAAAGTAACCCTGTAATGGATCAAAGGACATAGCAACTCACTGGGCAATGACGCAGCTGATGAACTGGCCAAAAGAGGATCGGAGACAATAGTATATGGACCGGAACCATTTCTACCCATACCTAAGGCCCAAATAAAATCATGGCTACGTCAAAAAACTGAAGAAACCCATTTAATGCAATGGAAAACCAACGAAGGGTGCAGACAAACAAAGAATGCAGTTCCGGTGGCATCAAAAAAGTTTTCCTGCAACCTCATCAGATTAAAAAGGGACAGAATCCGCAAAGTTATAGGAGTTATAACCGGCCACTGTCTACTGAACAAACACCTATTTACCATAGGTGTGACAGACAGCCCCCTATGCAGAGGATGCATGGAGGCGGAAGAAACGCCACAGCACGTGCTTATGGAATGCAGGAGCGTGGCAGACAAACGGGCACAAATCCTCCTTTCACCAGCGTCACTTCCGGAAGCCTTCGGCAGTCTACAAAGGCTGCTAGCCTTCTGGGATGACCTGGGATGGTTTTTTTTTAAGAAGATTTTTGGCTTGGTATCGAGACCTTTAAGCCATTTCGTTATTTTAAATATTCATATTTTATGTTAAGTCACGTTTTATTGTCACTTTCACTGTAAAGTCTAGTCCTCGTCGGTACAAGTCCGGTCTGATTTTAGTGAAATTGGCGGCTATTCCACTAAAACATTTCATGGACTTTTTGGGACAACCTGGAAAGTCACGATACACGCTTTCATTTCATTTCACTTCACTTGTGCACTTAGATTGATCTTTATTGGACTAAACACCGCCGAAATTATTCAATAAAACTCAAAATACACGAATTTAATGAAAATAAATCGAAAACACAACGTCACTTCGCAAGTTCCCGCCAAAAAGTCCACCTGGGCTGGTTGGAGTGAGAAGACACAGAAGCTTAAATAAAGAGGCTAAGTGAACAAACAAACAAACAAACCTGATTGCGGCCATCCCTGTTCGATGGTGACGAGGTGGTGAGTCTTGGCGACGGATTGTGCGATCGTGTCGAAGTCCAGCGGACGGATGGAGCGCAGGTTTATCACTTCACACTCAATACCTGACACAACACACAAACAACTATATACATATTAAAAAAAAATTGCAATTAAAATACATACATAATTATAATTCATAGGGATTCTAAAATCTTGTATTAACGTTTAATGTTTTACCTAATGTAATTACAATAAAACCGGTCAAGTGCGAGTCGCACTCGCGCACCGAGGGTAAAAATTAAGGGTCCGTAAAATTTTTGTTTATTTTTATAATTTGTTGTTATAGCGGCAACAGAAATACATGATCTGTGAAAATTTCAGCTATCATGGTTCATGAGATACAGTCTGGTGACAGACAGACAGACGGACAGTAGAGTCTTAGTAATAGGGTTTCCGTTTTTACCCTTTGGATACGGAACCCTAAAAATTCACCTTTTTTTTGCTTTTTGGATAATCTTGTGTTTGACCGCAATCCCACCATTATAAGTGATGATGTGGCCGAAGGTGGTAAGCACACAAAGCCTAGATGGGGACTGGCTCTCAAGTGCAGCTGTCGGAACACACCGATAGGTGCTTAGCGATAAACTATCAACTTGAGGGTGGTAGCCAACCAGTCAGGTACAAATTACCCTACCACCGTGCTATGGTATAATCTAATCGTTTTTAATTACATTAACTTATAGATTTTAAAATATTTTTGTAACACCTTCACTGTCCTTTAATGCAAGCAGTGTTTGTCTATAATTGGGTTAACATTCCAGCAAGAAACTTATTTGTAATCTTATAACTTCTAATATAATGTAAACCTGTTGGCAAACCAATGAATAAATAAATAAAATAAATGAATCTTACTAATATTATAAATGTGAAAGTTTGGATGGATGGATGTATGTTTGTTCTACATTTACGCCAGAACGGCTGAACGGATCTGGATGAAATTTGGCATGGAGATAGATTATAGCCTGGAATAGCACATAGGCTAAAGCATCCCGGGAAAAGATAAGATCCTTCGGGAACGCGGGTGAAACCGCGCGAAACAGATAGTTATATACATAAAAAGAATAGTAACCGTTTCCAGCGAGTTGGTTAGCGGCCTGCAGCGCCGTGTCGGTGGCTCGGCCCGCGCAAACCAAAGTTATGTGACTACCCGCACGCTCGATCTTAGCTTTACCTGCCAAAATATTATTATATTAAATAAATAATAAATAAATATCCTCGGACATTTTTCACACACGGCTATCTAATCCCAAACTAAGCAGAGCTTGTAATATGGAAACCAGATAACTGATATACTACATATACTACTTTTTTTTGTTGTACTTAAATAGATAATTACACCCAGACTCAGGACAAACAGACATGTTCATGCACACAAATATCTGTCCTGGATGGGAATCGAACCCACGACCTGCGACGTGATAGGTAGTGTGTTAACCAACCACGACAACTGGCCCGGCAACAATATAAAATGTTCAAGTTATTATTATGTATGGTAGGTGTCTTACCGATTGGCAAAACGAAGTCAGGCGAGAGCGCCTCGTCTGACATTGGGAATGGAATACCGTACATGATTTCATCTTCTAGGAACACTACAGGATCGTTGTCTCTGATCGCAGCCTTTAGGAGACCTGTCATTCAAAAATGAACATTATTTCATATTAATTATAGTACAAAATCTAATATATATATTTTTAAATTCTGGATAAGCTTGTGTTTGACCACAATCTCACCGTGGTAAGTGATGATGTGGCCGAAGGTGGTAAGCACACAAAGCCTAGATGGGAACTGGCTCTCAAGTGCAAGTGTCGGAACACACCGATAGGTGCTTGGCGACAGTTTTTCAACTTGAGGGTGGTAGCCAGCCAGTCGGGTACTACAAAGTATCCTACCTATGATTTCGTCACGGTGTTTTGGAGCGAGGTCATTGTAGGATTCGAACCCACAACCTTCGCCGCGGTATCCGACGTCACTACCACTGAGCTATTTATTTATTTATTTTATTCGGGACAACAAACAATAGCATATTAAAATATAAACATAAAACATGACAAAAGATAAAATTATTTTTAAAAATAAAAAACAAAAACCGACTTCAAAACTGTAACCTATACCTATGTACAAACATAAACTAAAAAGTAAAGAATAATATTTTAATTTCAAAGCAAGAGCCTTAAAGGACAATCAACAAAATTATTGATATTTATATATCTATTTAATATTTATAAACAGTTCTTTTTGGAGTCGGTGCCAGTCAAGAAGTAGGACAGTTTTGAACTGGACACGAAGTGTTCATACGAGAAAACGTCTTACGACACCTCTCCTTACGGTAATGTTCCTTAGGTCTGCGCCGTCGCTCCCCTACTTTTCGAAAATTTGTTACAAAGGCAGAATTAAACTGTCCTTCTTGGCTGGCACCGACTCCAAAAAGAACTGTTTATAAATATTAAATAGATATATAAATATCAATAATTTTGTTGATTGTCCTTTAAGGCTCTTGCTTTGAAATTAAAATATTATTCTTTACTTTTTAGTTTATGTTTGTACATAGGTATAGGTTACAGTTTTGAAGTCGGTTTTTGTTTTTTATTTTTAAAAATAATTTTATTTTTAAATTTTTAAAGTTTATTCCTTATTATATGTTATCCTAGGCAAAACTAGTTTGTCCTGAAATCGGGTCTGGTCGGTAAAATATAATATATAACTAGCGGGCCCGGCAGACGTCCTGCCCTGAAATTAAAACAAATCTTGGAACTCGATTCCAGCGCCACCTACCGGGTCCAATTGTATTTTAAAACCATCGAAGAACCCATTGAAGTATACACACGAAATTTCATCCAAATCCAAAAAGTCATGCTCAACGACTCAGTTTGATTCACTAAGGTTTATCAAACGAGACATAATTTTTTTCGTTTTTGTTGATTTTCTCAAAAAGTGCTTAATCAATTTCGACAAAATTTAAATGGGACCACCTCTGAAGTATGATCTACCAAACAAAAAAAGAATCATCAAAATCTATTCATAATTGGCAGAGAAATCGAGTAACAAACATACAAAAAAAAAAAAAACATACAGACGAATTGAGAACCTCCTCCTTTTTTTTGAAGTCGGTTAAAAAATTAGTAAATATACTACCCACAACGCCATCCACAGATTACTAAGTAATTACTCAAGTATATAATATTAAATTACCTATGTGACAACGTCTAACGGATGATATGTACCTTTAGCATCCTCCGCTGAGTACGGCATGAGCACCTTGAGTCCTGGACAGTGGCTGAACCAGGCGCCGAAGCACTGCGAGTGTTGTGCGGCGACGCCCGCTGCCGCTCCGTTGGGTCCTCGGAACACTATCGGCACGGGCATGTTGCCAGCAGACATGTAGAATGTCTTCGCCGCTGAGTTTATCACCTAAATCCATCATCTCTTATCAGATACAGATTATAGACACGCGTCATACTTGTGAACAGGTGCTGCTTGTGGGGGCTGGTCTGTGCGAGTTTGTTGTTTATTAAGTCAGTCATCATTAAATTCTATAGATTACTATTTTTGCCGCCATAACACGCAAATATTGTCAGTGAGACTAGATAAATAATAATTATTGAATAGGTGTAAGTTGTTTTTGAAAAGAGTAATTGCTGAGTTTATTGCCGGCTCTTCTCAGCAAAAACAACCTTCCGAACCGAGCATTTAGAGTCTGACTATTCATAAGTGCCTGTGAAGGCCTATTTGGATGAAAAAACAATTTCATTTCATTTCGATACACCAAGGTATGGTCTACCACAACCTGTGAAGCCTATTGGCTTGCATCAAACAAAATACCCTTATCTTTTTTACTTTTGTCAAAATTAATATGTAATTAAAATTTATGAATTTTAAATTTAAAGTCGCCTCCTGCAGTACTGAGTTTCTGTTTTATTCCAGTATATGATCTACTTCGTACACACTAAGTTTCATTGAAATTAATTCAGGCGTACATTTGTGAATAAGCATTAAACATACAAAAATAAAATAAAAACACATTTAAAGTATTTTTATGATAAAGAAAACCAAAGACAATATACATTTAATCTTAAAACCTACTTTTATAGTACAGAACAAAATTATCAACCATTTATCTTATCTTGAGCATGATATAGAAACAACATAACATCTCAGTATCAAGGAAAACAACTGCTTTGCTTTTTGTCCTGTTGAACTAACATTCTTCAAATAACTGAACAATTACTGTTAGTAATTAAAATACTGTTTTATCCCCTGAGCTTACTCATTCGCAAATGTGAATTAAACTTAATGAGTACTTATTTTAAAAAAAATATCAATCCGTAAAGGTGTAACTAACTTACATGATCAATAGCTTGCATGGAGAAATTGAATGTCATGAATTCACAAATGGGGCGTAGTCCAGCGAAGGCGGCACCCACAGCAATACCAGCAAAGCCAATCTCCGTGATTGGAGTGTCAATCACTCTCTTGTCTCCATACTTCTTCCAAAGACCCCTGAAATGTTTTAACATTGTTGCATGAGGTTTTTTTTTTATGTCGCAAGTTACAACGAGGCAGGCGGGTCACCTGATGGTAAGTGACAACCGCCGTCTATACACATTAGCAATACCAGGGGGATCGCCCATGTGTTGTACACCTTATTAAAATGCCTTGAAGGCAAACTGGCTCTCAAGTGGAATTGCGGGAACACACCAACAGGTGCTTGACAACAGATTTTACTACTACTACCTTCAAGGGTGGTAGCCAGCCAGTCAAGTACTACAAAATCCTCTACCACCGTGCTATGGTTTCCTCACAATGTTTTCCTTCACCTAAAGCTCATTGTAGGATTCGAACCCACGACCTTCGCCGCGGTATCCGACGTCACTACCACTGAGTTATCATCGCCTTAAAAAGGTAATAATAAAACTGTCTATCTAAATTAACATTGATCTTGGTTGATAAGTTTAATTTGTTTTTGTTGTTTTGAATAAAAACTGTATGCAGACAAGGAAAGTTATATTTTTAAACTTAATAATATGTAAAAATTCATTTTTCTTCATATATTAAATTATCCATATTTTCTATTTATCTAAATACTAAATTAAAATTAATGAATAGTTGTATGTAAATGTATTGTGTAAACAATTGTTGGCTGATCTAATAAAATAAATAAATAAACAACAATTACTATAAATTAGCAGCTATGCAGACTAATTTATCTTATCCCGGGATAAAAAGTTATCCTGTGTCTTTCTCCAAGTCTTACCAAATTTCATCAAAACTGGTTCAGCGGTTTAAGAGTGACGAGGTAAAAGACAGGCAGACAGACACAATTTCGCATTTATAATATTAGTATGGATTTTAAGATATAAAGTTGGTAAGAGCTTTTTATACAGAAGAATATTATAAAATCATTATACACTTTTCTTTTACATTTTTCTTGGGCAGCTGGTTTTAAAAGCATTCTTGCACAAGATTGAGATGGTTAAAAGGGTTATAAAATATCATCATGAGGTAGCTAGTTTTAAGAATTAATGCAAAGGTAACAAATAACTGCTATGCCAGCCATAGGTACAGTTCAGATGTTTACAGTTCTACAACAACCCAAGTTAAAAACTTAAACAAAGATAACATTAAACTTGAGATTTATCAACAAACTTTTTGGTTATGTAACATTAGCAATCAGGAAAACACTAGAAAAACAATAAAATTACAAGTGTTGATATAAAATCATGATTGCATATAGAAGACATAAGTATTCTTGTGTTTTAACCGCAGGCATGTTAGAAAATAAGAATAAGGAAAGGTTATAATAAACATTTTAAACATTACTTGGTGATTTTGTAGGCACCGTCATATTGAGCGACCTCCTCGCCCAATACGAAGACTTTCTCTTCTCTTTCCATCTCCTCGTCAATCGCCTGATTCAAGGCATCACGGACGGTCACTGGCTTTGACGCCAAAGCCTTCGTTGTCGAGAAAGAACGACGTGAGAGCCTAGCCAATAAACCGAACACCACCGGCGACGATTTCAATGCCATTTTCAGTAAATAACTCAATATAAAAAACTATGAACTACGTAACCTACACTACTAACCCTATAGAAAGGTTTTATAGTGATTGAATTGATGAAATTCGTTAAAAATGGTATTAAAATCGGTAATTTCTTATAACGAAGGATGAATGGAGGTCGTAACTAATTGATTGAAGTGAAGTTTTTTCAAACTTCAGTCGGACGTGTCAAACAATTGTCAAAAATATGAAGGAAGGAAAGGTATAGACGAGGGTATAGACAGAACCATAAAGGATTGCAGAATAACATTATTATTTATTTAAAATTAAAGACTTTAGTTACAAAACTATCAAGCCGAAACCATTTCTTTATTTTCATTATTCTTCTTTTAAAGTCACGTTATCACATTCACAGTAAATTCCAGTCCTCTTCCGTATAGTTTCAGTCAGATTTTAGTGATTCCTAAAACTTCACGGACTTTTTGGGACAATCTGAAAAGTCACGATACAAACTTTCATTTCACTTCACTTGTGCACTTGATTGATCTTTATTGGACGAAACACTACCGATATTATTCAATAAAACTCAAAATACACGAATTTAATGAAATTAAAACGAAAACTTAACGTCACTTCGCAAGTTCCAGACAAAAAGTTCGCAGAATATTACATCCCATCCACAAATCTAACACACGATTAGAAACTTTGTTGAAATCCATTTTTGACTACAATGTCATAATGATTTACATGTTTACAAATAGGTACAGTCTATCCACAGAGGCGGCGTAAGGCGTGGACGGTGTTAGGTCTTGCGCCGCCACTGTCCATCCATTACCACAAAATAATTGCTAAATAGAAATAATTTAAAATTCAGAGGTAATATTACCGTGAACTGGAAGGGAAATTACTATCGATTTTTTTTATATGATTTATAAAAAAAATTATGTTGAGTAAATTTAATGAGTATACTTACACAATAAACAAAAGTTATTAGAAATTATTAATTGTGCTCTTGACTGTAACTGCGACCGTATTATTGCGAGCTGGGTTAAAACGTCGTAATTATTTACTGTTTTATAAATAACAAAGTGAGAGGTGAGACATAAGTTTATCTACTACTTAGAAAAGTATAAAAATAATAAAATGATTTATGATTATTAGGCGTAGGGGAACTTCAAATATTAGATATTGTAACAAGATCGATTTTTATTGTGCCCAATTTTAGGACCGAGTATCCGGAATTTTATGAGCAGATATGTTCAGAGTCAGAGGTCAGTAAAACTAGCATAATAATATATGTAAATGTATGTACCTATATATTTACTAAAATTGGAGGGTCAAGCAAGCCATTATGTGATTTATATGAAAATATACAACTGAAAGAACTTTAGGGCTAACTCAAAACTCTTCCTGTGAAAATGAGAAATAAAGATCAGAAGTTTGAAAGTTTGTCAACAGATGGCGTTAGTAGTTACAAAAATCAGTTTCCTTCAACGAACACAAGAGTAACTTATATTTATATTGTGAGATAGAGACCATACGAACTCATGTCCGACGACTACGGCAGATAGACTATTATAGATCTAAATAATTATAATTATTTTTAACTACCTATACAATGTATCTACTTACTACTGTATGAGTTCGTAATGGTAGAATTGGAATTATTTGAGAATTTATGGAGGACCATAGGATTGGTTTTTTATTTTGGACTAGCTGTTTCCCCGTGGTTTCACCCGCGTTCCCGTGGGATCTAATATCTTACCGGGATAAAAAGCCTATGTGCTAATCCAGACTATAATCTATCTCTGTGCCAAATTTCATCCAGATCCGTTCAGCCGTTCTGGCGTAAATGAGTAACAAACATACATCCATCCAAACTTTCACATTTATAATATTAGTAGTATTACGAAGGAAGTAGGATTACTTTTAGATTGAACCTTAAATTACAATAATATAATGTTTGAGTTCAACATTAAATGTAGTAATGTCAGTTAAATATATATTTGTATTGGTAGGTACTGTTTGAGGCCACCATTTTGAATCGTGTTTTATGTGCTATTACGCACGATTTCTTTGGCTCCAGAATAAAAATATTTTCTTTCTTTCTAGTACCTACGAGTAAATTTACAATAGCAAAACTAGCCACATTGTATTTAATTCAACGTACACTCAGTAGGCTAATTAAGCTCACATTCAAAACATAATAATGGCTCTTATTTAATTAAGCATGTGCATTTCTCTCGCTACGCAACCCTTTCCCGACCTTATTCCTAAATAAATCATTTAAATATTCCCATCGCATTCTAAAATACACATCTCATAAAGTAGCTATTCGCTGGGAACTGGCCGAGGCCCTTGCCGCAGACAGAAAGTGCGCCCAAAAACGGACTGTCATTAAATCTTGCAAGAGTCCTTGGCCTACTTAACTCGGTCGGGTAACTCTTTATGGAGGATACGAGTGTCTTATGTTATGTAGGCTTTTTGCTTACAACTGGTCACAAAGTTGGCATAGCGCGGTGAAATGGATTTAATTGCGATGTCTTAAGGTCGTAAATAAAATTTGATTTGGTTGTTTAATTTTACGAGTCTGTTGACGATGAAGATGATAATGGCGGTTGTTAATAGTTGTTATAAAATAGCTTAACTGAAACTTGGCAAGGTTTTGGTACCTATGAATTAAGCAGACATCCGTTTAATAAACTAATACTAGTGGTTCCCCGCGGTTTCACCCGTGTTCCTGGGATAAAAAGGTTTCATCTATCTCTATACCTCATCTAAATCGGTTCAGCGGTATAAGCGTGAAGTTGTAACAGACAGATAAAAACACTTTTGCATTTATAATATTAAGTGTGATAAAATAAAAATGAAAATATTTTTTATTCAAATAGGCCTTTACAAGCACTTATGAATAGCCTAAACTCTAATGCTCGGTTCGGAAGGGAGAAGAGCCGGCAATAAACTCAGCAATTACTCTTTTCAAAAACAACTTACACCTATTAACTATCATATTAACTGATAATATTTGCGTGTAGTGTAGAATGGAAAGTATACCTAGTATGGATTAGTATGGATGGATGAATAGTAGGGTTTTAATACGGTGGATATAAATAGCTAAAGATAATATCAATAGGGTGGCTCCTGATTCCGTGAAGAACGAAACACATTGAGCTCTGTAGACGATACCTATAATCATCGTAGTACTAGCCAGGTCAATAGCTGCCCGAAATATGCTAAGTACCTACTTTAATAATGGCAGCGTTCCATATACCGCCCGTTGAGTCTATTTTGTCCAGAGTGTTCCAATCCACAAATACTATTATTTTTACATAAACACGGTTTGAGGCCTAACTGAATGTGCTATAATATTTTTGCTAACCAACTAACCGTTTTTTTTCTGGATTAAATAGTTTATTGATAGAAGTGTCATTATAATGATTGTTTCATAAAAGCTTTTGATTCTTGCTGCTATGTGTTTTAGTCGTTATAAAAGGAATGGCTCTGTAAAACTAGATGTTCTGTAAAACTAGTGGCTCTGTAAAACTAGTGGCTCTGTAAAACTAATGGCTCTGTAAAACTAGTTGTTCTGTAAAACTAGTGACTCTGTAAAACTAGTGGCTCTGTAAAACGAGTAGCTCTGTAAAACTAGTTGTTCTGTAAAACTAGTGGCTCTGTAAAACTAGTGGCTCTGTAAAACTAGTTGTTCTGTAAAACTAGTGGCTCGGTAAAACTAGTTGTTCTGTAAAACTAGTGGCTCTGTAAAACTAGTTGTTCTGTAAAACTAGTGGCTCTGTAAAACTAGTGGCTCTGTAAAACTAGTGGCTCTATAAAACTAGTTGTTCTGTAAAACTAGTGGCTCTGTAAAACTAGTTGTTCTGTAAAACTAGTTGCTCTGTAAAACTAGTGGCTCTGTAAAACTAGTTGTTCTGTAAAACTAGTGGCTCTGTAAAACTAGTAGCTCTGTAAAACTAGTGGCTCTATAAAACTAGTTGTTCTGTAAAACTAGTGGCTCTGTAAAACTAGTTGTTCTGTAAAACTAGTGGCTCTGTAAAACTAGTTGTTCTGGAAAATTAGTGGCTCTGTAAAACTAGTTGCTCTGTAAAACTAGTGGCTCTGTAAAACTAGTGGCGATCCAAGGATCATTTTTATGTAGTAGATTTGTCAATTTGTGACAATTTTAGACCGAAAATAACACTAAGGTCGTAAGGGAAGGGAGGATAAGAAATATATGTGTAGGTAATTATCCAAGCCAATAAACGCGGCATTTAATGAACTAATAAAATGATTTGACTACTAAGCGGCGGTCTGTGGGGACTATTAGTCGTTATTGCAGTTATTACCTGTATATTTATTAGATGCCTACTTAACTGTTTGATGATATTACGTTAACAAATAAAAGTGACGGGAAGTGGATAAGACATAACCAAGTAAACCGGCCAGTTATGAGAAGGCAGTCCTTCCGGTTGGCTCAAGAGGTTTCTTAGCTGTGACCGGAAAATAGCACGCAGATTTTTCATTGGTATTGGGCGTCGAAAACGACATAAAAATCTTGTATCTTGTGTAAACATCTAGGCTTTGTGTGCTTACCTTACCTACCTTCAGCCACATCATCACTTACCATTGTGATATTTTAGTAAAACACAAGCTTATCCAGAATAAAAAAAACAATAGATCAAAGTCGACATACCTACCTACGCAGTGAAAAAAAAAACGTATTTTTTTTATCATAGAACGTATTTTTTATTAAGACGGGCCGGTTGGCGTGGTTGGTTAACACACTGCCTATTACGCCGCAGGTCGTGGGTTCGATTCCCATCCAGGACAGACATTTGTGTGCATGAACATGTCTGTTTGTCCTGAGTCTGGGTGTAATTTATCTATTTAAGTATGTATTTACAAAAAAAAAAGTAGTACATGTAGTATATCAGTCATCTGGTTTCCATATTACAAGCTGTGCTTAGTTAGGAAATGGTTATCCAGCCTTACGTATGATGAAACGGAAAAGGTTATTGCAACTAACTCCTGATAGCTTTTATTTTATTTTAATTTCTTCACGTTTTGTATAGTAATGGGTTATTTTTGTTTTTTATTTTTTGTATTTTTTGCCAAGATATTATGTTTTCATTTTCTTTTAATAAATTTGCCTTTTTAATTTAAACCTAGGATTTTATAGGCATTATAGTAATCTTAATTGCTATTTATTTTTTATTTTTTGTAAGGATTTTTATACACGAGGTTTCTTCTATCAGGGCAAGTTTCCCATTGGCTTTCGCGTTACAGGCTTTGCCTAGTGTGAAAGTCATTAGCACATTTTGCTAGAAAAAACCTCCAGCATTATGCATATTTTATTTTTCTTGTAATCTGTAAATGTTATGCCTATTCTTTTGTTTGGTGTGTATTTTGCTGAAATAAATTCATTTTTCATTTTCATTTTCATTTTCAGTTTGGAATCAGATAGCCGTGTGTTAACAATTGTCCGAGGATATTTATAGAAGTAAAATAAAATACACTATTGATAGAGTAGAGTGGAAGAGGAAAACATGTTGTGCCGACCCCACCTAGCGTGGGATAAGGAAGGGAATAAGAAGTGTACCACTAGCGTTCTCATATTATTTACCTTTTTTTAAAATAAGTAGATTTATATTATTTTCGTATTAAAACCAACCACAATTCACCGTAGGTATAAAAAACATGAATTATAATTATTCTTTGAATATTTATGCTCCAATATTTTTTATTATATTATTAGGATAGTTATAGTTTGTAATATTAAATAAAGAATATTTATTATTCCATAAAATTAATTACCGCCCAGCGTGATATTGGGAACAATAGGATATTAGGGGCAACCCTAAGGTGCCTAAACTGTTCCTAATAAATCTAAAACTAGCTCAAGGATTAGTATTTTATGGCGGGAATAAAAAAACCTTATTATATTCGTAAATACTTTTATAGTGTATAAAGCTTTTTATAAAAATGCCTTCGCTGAATTTGTAATATCGGTAGTTAAAAAGTATTTTAAATATTTTTGAGAAGAACTTACGTAGGATTTTAAATTTCGAAAATGACAAAGAAAGTTGCCAACAAATAAAATCAATTTAGTTACTGACACATAATTTAATTCCATATTTATGGATCAGCCAAAATTCTGCTAGTTTTATTTTAACTATTAGGTAATGAATATTAATTTAAATTGTATTTAAAATCTGTTCTAACACCTTCAAGTTCTTAGATCCACATAAGTTTTCTTAAATACCTACGAAAGCCAATTTATAACATATACCTACATTTAATTAGTTTTAGTTCTACATAATTACAAGTAGAACTAAATTACCTAACACATAAACTATTTTCAATTAGTACGATTACTGAAAAGTGTAGGTACCAACCAACTATATAGTAAATGTAAATACCCTACTTAAGCTAAGGGCACGTAAATAAAATACGTTTATGTGTAATAAAACGTGATTTCCCATCAAAAGGATGCTAGCTCGGAGGAAATCACAACTCGCTAGAAAGTGTTTGACTGACGTGTAGTTCGGGAGCTAGACATTATTTCAAACATAACAATCAATTTAAAATAAAATTTAACACTCCAGCAAAACGCACAAAATTACGCAAAGCTCTGAGATAGTTTCGTATATCTTTGGATGTACTAAGTAGGTAGGTACTAAAACATAGTTTGCGATCAGATGGCCCTATGTCAAGAATATACAAGGATATTTATTTGTTACTAATATAGTAGGATGACAAACTTACTAAAATTCGGTAAGTAGGATGACAAACTTAAGGGGAAGATGTGGGCGGGTATATCTGATTTTTAAAATATTTTTTTATATAATGTACATAAGATAACAAAAAAACTTATAATTAAATATAATATATCATTAAAATAAAATATTTATTAATTATATATACCTTGCTTGCTTATTCTATTATACATTTAAACTCGACATACTATTATAAATAGAATATTGAGTTCAAATCGCTGCCCGTGGGTAAAGTGCCCAGAAGGCTGGCAGCGTTACCTCGTTGGATTGCCAGGCTTATCCTTTGTCCGAGGTAAGAACCAGCCCTCTGGTCACCAGACAGATCTATGAGGCGCGTCGACAGTTCCTTAAAAAACTGTCGTGCTTCAGGCCCCCACGGTACCATAGTTTCTACTCCAAAAGGTACAAATATGTAGCCGTTGCTGAGAGCCGCATATTTGCGCCTTTTGGAACTCTCCGCTGTTGAAGCCGCTGCACCTGATGCCTTGGAGGTAAACTGAAGATGCGACGGTGCTAGTGTGTCTACACACGTAGCATCCCAGACCAAAGATCTTCCTCTACTTCAGGGTATTAAAGTATTTTGTGTATTGAATTTTTTATTTTATATATTAAATATCTCGAAAAAGGTGGCTCTTTTACAATGGTAATTTTTCTATATTTAGTAGGAGACCCGCTCAACTATCTCCCTCCATTACTTTCTACTACCTACATTATTTTTTTGTGGCAAACAAAGCTATTACTCGACTATTAAGTGCACTGCTGAAACACTGACAGGTATTAGGCCAGTATGGCCAGTAGTAGCCAGATATGTACTGTAAAGTACCATACCATCGTGCAATAATTTTTTGCGACATAGATAACACGTTATAGATATAGATTTATTTCCATTTTAAATGTAAATAAATGAGAGCCTAGCTCCCTGTCTAGTTTCGCCACTGGTTGAGTGAGTGTCTCGCGGAAAGGGGGCAATAAATCAAAAGAGGCCGACGACCCTGTCGCAACATAACTCATAATGGCTCTTCAATTAAATTTCACGTTGATCCGCACCCCTGGCTATCATGCAATTAATGTCGCTTTTATCTCGTCTATTACTTTTGGAGTCAATGTTCAATTTGAATCTATCTATATTGCATAATTTAAACACAGTCGTTGTCTTCTGTGATCACATGTTGTTTATAGTTTTTTTTTTAAATTCTTGATAAGCTTGTGTTTGACCACAATCTCACCATGGTAAGTGATGATGTGGCCGAAGGTGGTAAGCACACAAAGCCTAGATGGGAACTGACTCTCAAGTGCAGCTGTCGGAACACACCGGTAGGTGCTTGGCGACAGATTTTCAACTTGAGGGTGGAAGCCAGCCAGTCGGGTACTACAAAGTACAAACTCAAGCTCATTTTAGGATTCGAACCCACGACCTTCGCCGCGGTATCCGACGTCACCACTGAGCTATCATCGCCTTATAACTAAGTTGATAGATAGAATAAAATGGGTAGGTTTGTAAAATAAATATTCTGGGACATGTTTCACACATGGCTATGATCCCAAACTAAGCAGAGCTTGTAATGGAAACCAGATGATATTACCTAAATACATACGTACTTAAATAGATAATTACACCCAGACTTAGGACAAAGTAACTACTTGTAGGTATGTTAATAGCTCGTTCATTACGGGAAACGAGTTTAAAAAAAAAAAAAAAAAAATTGTTTTTCGATTTTTCCGATTATGTTGTAAGTAAAAATTAACCGTTTTCGGATTTATTCCTTTATTTGTGCTTCATGACATTGCTTTTTTTTTTTTATGTCACAAGTGACAACGAGGCAGGCGGGTCACCTGATGGTAAGTGACAACCGTCGCCTATAGACATTGGCAACACCAGGGGATTGCCAACGTGTTGTACACCTTATTACAATGCCTTAAAGGCGAACTGGCTCTCAAGTGCGATTGCCGGAACACACCAACAGGTGCTTGGCGACAGATTTTCAATTTGAGGGTGGTAGCCAGCCAGTCGAGTACTACAAAGTACCCTACCACCGTGCTGTGGTTTCCTCACGATGTTTTCCTTCACCGAAAGCTCAAGCTCATTGTAAGGATTCGAACCCACGACCTTCGCCGCGGTATCCGACGTCACTTACCACTGAGCTATCATCGCCTTCTGCTTCTTGCCAAATTTCATGGTTCTAGGTACGGAAGTACCCTATAGATTTTGATTCCCTTGCGAGAGTCAAAATATGCGACATAAACGGATCACAAAACGGCCGTAACTTTTGATCACGTTGACTTAGAAGTTTGATTTTTTCACTGCTCCTAGGGATTGTAGACTTGAGTATTTGATAATAATTTCCAACTTGATACCAGTATGCGTTCTTGAGAAAAAGGGCCTAAAATCCTAAAAATACATAATGTAAAGCCAAGAGCGCGAAGCGTTATATATCAAGATTTTTTAGTAAGGTATGTGAATTATAGCAGACTGAAGAGAAAATTTGCATTCTCTGAATTCATTTTAACAAGTTGAATATTCAGCGTTTTTTTTTCAAAGCTTACAAATAGGATTGTCAACATTTTCAACTACCGAAGTACTTTAGACATGTGATAGCTCATGTAATAAATTCTACGAACATTTTTATGAGCTCACTACTCTTTGTAAATTATGATAAGTTGAAGTGGTGACAACTTTTTTTATAATTTTGATAAGGGTACGTAGCATACGAATCCTAACCTTCTAATTCATATTTTTCCTACTATTCCTATTCCTGCTAATATTATAAATGTGATTGAAACTACCCAGGTCCATAAATTAAAAATATATTGGAACGAAGTTCCTTATCGCGCGTTGTGAAAGGGGGCTAGACGGAAAAAATTCTTACGAAAAACCGACACTTTTAGTGTCAGTTGGTCGGGTGACAGTTGTGTGTAGTAAGCTATTGTAAGCTGTGCGGCGTGCGCATGTTTCTCTGTCTCTCTCTCTCTCTCTCTCTCTCTTATAGAAAGCAAGCCAGCCTATTTTCATTTCTATTTATATATATACTCTCTCGACTTATATAACTTCGTTCCATCCGGGTGTCCCTTGACACCTCTCAAGTTTTTTTATTATTTATATCAGTCTAGTTTTACGCCCCGCGGTTTCACCCGCGATCCTGTGGAATCTTATCTTTTCCCGGAACAAAAAGTATTCTATGTTTTATTCTAAGATATGAACTACCTGTGTACCAAGTTTCATCAAAATCCGTTCAGCCGTTTTTGCTTGAAAGAGTAACAAACATCTTCACACACATCCATCCAAACATACTTTCACATTTATAATTAGCAGGAAGTTACGCATGCAGGTGCATGCTTAACAGACTTCCTACTAATATTGCTCTTTAGATGGCCAGGCTAATGCATTGGCGGAAAAAGCTCCCCGCCCGCGTCGGTCTCTCGAGCCCTTATTTTTTTCAATTTTGGATAAGACGAGCTTCAGACCCCCATTGAAATTAATTAGATCGCATAAAACTAGTAATTTTTAATTAACAAATTATTTTGAGATGACATAAGATCTGCAGTAAAATCGAGTAATGAATTTTATCCCGCAATATCCCGCAGCTGCTGCAAGACTGGACAATAAAAAATACTATTAAAGGTACTTAACCCTATAAGTTGCGTTCACATCTTATTATTTTAAGATTGATTAGAACGACACGCTTCATTTAGGCTCGCGATCTTATAAATTTAATCAAGAAACTTGTCATTTACGCCAACGCCAATAAAATAACTGGTTTTTTTTCTTTAGAGGTTAGTATTCTTTTAACCAAGGTAGGTTTTTGAGGTGCAGTCAGCTACATAATATGTATTTACTTAGTATCTGCATAGTAGATATACTAATGTCCTTGCATTTTTCTGTAATAATAACTTTATTTACAACAAATGTACTGTAATGTATATAAAAAACTTCTTCGAGGCTGCCGCTGCTGCCGATCGGCAAGGTTCCCAGCAGGCTGGCAGCGTTTCCTCTTTGGATGGCCAAGCTGATGCGTTGGCGGTTGGCCTCAAATAATGTTATTTTTCTTAAATAACAGATCTAGTTTTACAGAACATAATAATATGCCTACTTAGTACTGAGACGACTAGTGATAGAGCAGAGTGGAGCACACCTAGCGGACAAGAAAAAGAAGAATATTATGGAAATAAGTGTCCACAAAAACCTACCTATTGTATAGTGATTTTTCATGAAAATGAAAATACAAAAAATATTTGTCAGTTTATTAAAAAATAGTAGGTACTTTCATGCTCATAATCATGTAATTACTTTTTCACTCCTTTTGCTCAAAAAGACCGTCATTGTGGCGTACCTGAGCGAAGAAAAAATAGCAATTCTTCCTCTAGGGGAAAAAGTTTTTTTTTTAAATTTTTGTGTGTCAAATGACAATGAGCCTACAAAAACGAAAAAGTCTTTAGTCATAAGTAGAATAATCATGAATAAAGACTCGACTTATGACTTTTTCATAAAAAAAGAACTTTATTTTAATTTTGAAAATGGAACTAAAATCGGCGATCTCTGGTAGAATGCATGCAATGTGTTGCGGCTACAGAAGAAACAAAAAAAAGACATAAACTACATATTTCATATTGTATTGGATTGATTTATTTTCTCGCAATCGTAGTGAAAAGTATAGTGTAACACACGGCGCTAAAACCCATTAAAACTCGGTTTCTATTTACTCCCTCGCTAAAGCTCGGGCGGGAGTAAAACTACCTCGTATATAATGGGTCATTTTAGCTCCTTGTATAACAATCTACTATCGTAAATTTGATCCTTATCAGCAACATTATAGGATGGTGTAATAATGCAGGTTGTGTATTTTTGGGACGAAGTTTTGGAATTATATATAGATATATATATATATATATACACCCCTCTCAAGTTTTTTTTATTTCAAACTAGTGGGCCCGGCAGACGTTGTCCTGCCATGAAATGAAAATAAAAAGAAACTTGGAACCATCAGTTTTAACTGTCACACAACTGGCAGTTATATGTCAAACGCAATGTTTATATTAAGTTAAGTTTTATTAAATTTTTTAATGTTCCGCGCAACTTTCATACTTTTTTCTTTCATAAAAACCTTCTCCTTACAATAACAAATACAACAAAAAAAAATTGCGAAATTGGTCCAGCCGTTCAAGCGTGATGCCGTGACCAAGGAAATAGGGATTCATTTTTGTATAATAGATTCATCGGGATCGTTTATTCATTAGTTTTTCGAAATATATTTTCGAAAATCTAATGATGCAGTTTTAGTTTTAATCAAAATCGGCCCAGGGACTCCTTTCAGTTATTTTCGAAATTCCTTTTAGTTTAGGATTGGGCCATCCACGCCCTCTTGATAAATTTCCCCTGCGTGTATAATAATAAAAATGATAATAAAAATTAAAAGCAAAATCAAAACTCATATCTTGCACAATCGCATGTGAAGGCGACAGACGCACTCAATCATTTTACGACGTCTCGACATGAAGTCTGCTGAATTAAGTAATTAAATTATTGCTAACCACTGAAACATCTTTTAGTTTTGGTTTCGAATTCTTAAAAAAAAAGCTTGGTTTCGGCCCCCCGTGCCAATTTAAAATTCGAATGATTTGTTTCAATGTTGGAAATAGTAAAAATACTCACATTTATTTTTCATAGCTTGCTTAGTGATTCCTACGACCAAAGAAACAGTAAATATTTTTTTTTAATGAAAGTTTATATGTTCGGAAAAATGCTCAATCATGCAAAAATGGCTGATCGAATTTTGATGATACATTTAATCCCGTGAAAGTAAGATCCCTTTGGAATGCGGGGAAGATAATTATTTTACTATATACCTACCTACCAATAATTTATCTAGCAGATAGGTAACTAACCTGCCTAATGGCATTGTCTAAGTTAAAATCTCCAAAAACGTAATTATTTTGTTTTGGCAGCAGGATTAAGGATCGGTGCAATTGCATGATCAAATTCATGTAAATAAAAACATTACAGTCTTAATAAATACTATAATAAATTATCCGACATTGCGTGTTTTCTTTGTCTCTAACTATTTTATTGTATACAACCGTTAGAACATAGAGTTGCAATTAAAATAATCATCCCATTAAATCAATTTCGCAAACGAATAAAGCAAATTACTATTCAAGTCATCGACCTAAGAGTTTTCCTTTACAAACGTAGAGTTTACGCTTAATAGCCTAATTAAATAAACGTGTTTACAATATACATTTAAGTTAGCAGAGGAAAGTGAATCAAGCCGGAATAGGCGATGATAGCTCAGTGGTAAGTGACGTCGGATACCGCGACGAAGGTCGTCGGTTCGAATCCTACAATGAGCTTTCGGTGAAGGAAAACATCGTGAGGAAACCATAGCACGGTGGTAGGGTACTTTGTACGAGTAGTACCCGACTGGCTGGCTACCACCCTCAAGTTGAAAATCTGTCGCCAAGCACCTATCGGTGTGTTCCGACAGCAGCACTTGAGAGCCAGATCCCATCTAGGCTTTGTGTGCTTATCACCTTCGGCCACATCATCACTTACCATGGTGAGATTGTGGTCAAACACATGCTTATCCCGAATAAAAAAAAAAAAAAAATGGCGGCTAAAAACAGGCATTCATTTATGACTAGTGGGCCCGGCAGACGTTGTCTTAAACACAGACCTAGGTACGTTTTAAACGATATTTTCAGCGCGCATTCTGTCAATTGCGCTAACTGTCATACAACTGGCAGCTATGTTTTTTTTTAAGATTGTTGGCTGGGTATCTAGACCTTTAAGCCATTCCTTTATTTTATATATTCTTCTTTTATGTTAAAGTCACGTTATATCACATTCACAATAAAGTCTTGTCCTCGTCCGTATAAATCCAGTCAGGTTTGACAAAACACCACCAACATTATTCAACCAAACTCAAAATACACGAATTTAATGAAAATTAAACAAAAACGCAACGTTATTTCGCAAGTTCCCGCCAAAAAGTCCGTTATGTCAAACGTAATATGCATAGATTAATGACGGGGCGCTCGAGGACCTATTATTAATCCATGCCCATAAGGTTACAAGAGGAGAAAAGGTTTAAAAACGTTATATTAAGGATAGAAAAGTTAATAATTGGTCGTTAAGTTTTCTTAAATTTTCTTACGTTCCGCGCAACTATTTTATTTTTTTTTTATTTCAAAAGAACCTTCTCCTCACTATAACAAATACAACAAACAAGAATAATAAAATAAAATATTATTAATGTAAAAAAAAACCACTTAGTACTACCTATATTTTAACAAGAATTAGCAAAATTGGTGCCGCCGTTCAAGCGTGATGCCTTGACCAAGGGAAATAGGTATACATTATATAGATTCAGCCAGTCAACTTGTGACATAAAAAACAATGGGGAAAGAATCGCGTGAAAAAGAAAAAGCAGCCTACAAAGGCTCTTTATGAATTGTGAGACTAATGCAAGGTATAAACAGCAGGTAGCTTTTGCTTAGATTCGACAGTAAACTTAAGTATCATTTTCAAGAAAACTCAAGAAATGGTCTTCATTAATAAATTCTTGTATTATTATTATTTTAGTAAGCTTTCTTATTTATTCTTATTTGAGGATAAAATTAATGATAGGAAATAGGTTCACGTATTTTTCAAAATAAAATACTCAGTAGATAAATAAATAATAAATTAATCTCTTTGATATCATATCACTCACTGCCAGATATCGTTTCCTTTTAATCAAAATATCAAAAAGCTTTGGTAGGACAGTAACTGAAAACAGCTAGAATTAAAATTCTCGAAATTTGTCATTGACAAGCCTAATAAAATGTGAGATGAATAGTTCAAGTGAAATACATCCCCTTGAATCGATTGCTAACAGTTCGGAGACCTTTTTTAGGGTTCCGTACCCAAAGGGTAAAAACGGGACCCTATTACTAAGACTTCGCTGTCTGTCCGTCTGTCCGTATGTCCGTCTGTCCGTCCGTCTGTCTGTTACCAGGCTGTATCTCAAGAACCGCGATAGCTAGACAGTTGAAATTTTCACAAATTATGTATTTCTGTTGCCACTATAACAACAAATACTAAAAACAAAATAAAATAAATATTTAAGGGGGGCTCCCAAACAACAAACGCAATTTTTTAGCCCTTTTTTGCTCGATATCAATAATGGCAACAGGTAGGCACATGAAATATTCACAAAATACTCAGTTGTATTTTTAATTTAATAATAAAAATAAAATAAATATTTGAGGGGGGCTCCCATACAACAAACTTGTTTTTTTTTGCCTTTTTTACGTAACTCTTCGTGCGCGAGACCGACTCGTTAGGTATTGTATTTGATCAATCTCATCTCACAAAGCCTAGAAATAATTGTCTCAAAGTGTTGCCGCCGGAACCATGCTTTAATAACTGAAAAATAAGAATCAATAAAGCTTTATGTCACTTCAGCGTTACTAATTAAAAGGCAACGTCTTGTTAAGTAACGAACTTTGTACGAATTATTATGTGTCTAATGTAATCTATACTAATATTTATAAATTTTGTCTGTCTGTGTGTATGAAATTTAGTATAGAGATAGACGGAACCTTGGAGAAGAACATAGGATACTTTTTATCCCGGAAAAGATAAGATCTCAAGGGAACGCCGGTGAAATCGCGCGGGATAGCTAGTAAGTAATTCATGATTCAAAAACTTTTACAAAATCTTTTTTTTCTATTCGCTGCATTAAAACATGGTTTAGTTTTGATTTTTCTTTAAATTATAGGATAACATAGGGTCAAACACAGGTCAAAAGGTAACTACTGAACTGTTTTGTCTTTTGACTGTTATTGGGTTACTACTTTATGTTAGAAAAATTTGCATTTTGAATTATTCCTTGAAAATCTGCTCAAAAATAGTTATTCAATGAGAAAATCCTTATTAATCCTATTAGAAACGAATTTCGTTCCGTGTCTCCGGGCTCTCAGCTTGACTGATTGCCCTGATAATGTCGAGCCAGACTGTCTGATGGTCAAACTTGTTCATTGTTACTTACAATACTGAAAAAAATAGAGGTTACTCACCTTTTAATTGATCCATTCCCACTACGTTTTTGCCAAGCTTTAACTAAGAGTATACGTCATTTTCTTATCAATAAACTATTTATGCAATTTTTTTTATGTCACAAGTGACAACGAGGCAGGCGGGTCACCTGATGGTAAGTGACAACCGTCGCCTATAGACATTGGCAATACCAGGGGATTGCTAATGTGTTGTACACCTTATTACAATGCCTTAAAGGCGAACTGGCTCTCAAGTGCAATTGCCGGAACACACCAACAAGTGCTTGACGACAGATTTTCAACTTGAGGGTGGTAGCCAGCCAGTCGAGTACTACAAAGTACCCTACCACCGTGCTGTGGTTTCCTCACGATGTTTTCCTTCACCGAAAGCTCAAGCTCATTGTAAGGATTCGAACCCACGACCTTCGCCGCGGTATCCGACGTCACTTACCACTGAGCTATCATCGCAATAAAATTATGTGTGAGAACATACCAACAAACATTTGCTTTAAAATATTAGTAAGTATTGAATTTTTGTACTTGTGTGTTAGCTCAGTGGTGGTGACGTTAAATATGAAGAAAAACTATTTTATTCGTAATAATTTTATCTCATTATGTAATGTAATAAAATAGAATCTGTGAAGGTTTGTCGTCTATTCAAACTCATTTAATGAATGTTTAATTCACTCTAGTAGAACTGATTTCTCTGACGCTTTTTTTTACAGTGGATCTTTCTTTTAAACTTTTATAAATCTTCTTTTCAAAACACATTTCATTTTATCGTATTTAAAACTTCGTCTGAGGGATGCAAGTGGAGAGAGAGCTATTAGAACAATATATTTTTGTCTTCCATGTAATGAGCTACCTTATTATTATTATCTATTTAAGTATGTATTTACAAAAAAAAAGTAGTATATGTAGTATATCAGTCATCTGGTTTCCATATTACAAGCTCTGCTTAGTTTGGGATCAGATAGCCGTGTGTGAGAAATGTCCGAGGATATTATTTATTTATTATATATTTTTTAAATAAGACATTCCAGTTACATAATTTGGGAGCTTATTGTAGAAACGAACATAAATTGACCACTTATAACTTGAAAATCTGTCTTACCAACTATGAGCTGCACTTGAGAGACCTACCACATCTTTCCGGCCATCTTTTTACTACTATATTAAATGGAAAAACTATAGTTTCTCCATTGTAAAAATAACATCACAATCTTTACATCAAAATAAAAAAGGACGAACCATTTATCCATCCAACATATCTAACATGATATCACAGCTCGGAGCAAGATGTCCTAAGATTTGATATATCACTGTTATCCACTGTCCTTGACCGACAATTTTCGTATAAACGATCGAAGAGCGTATTTATCAATTTTGTCACTTATTTAGGTCATTGGACAATTTCGTGCTGCTCATTCTACGCTACACATTTCAGTGAAAACACTCAAAGGAGTTGATCAAAGGTGTTTACAGTTTCCTTTGTAATGTTTATAATTTAGTTATTGTTTGAAATACTGTTTGTCAACGCATACTTTTGTACACGGATCGTTGGTTTTGTTTTGAGTTACACGCGCTAGGTTGTATGAATGATGTTATTTTTTTTTAATTCTATAACAAATATCTTACCATACTATGCAACCGTGTCTATCCGTCCAACTGTGGTTTTTGAGATGAATCAATTGCAATCAGGTAAAAGATATAGCCATTAAAATGTGGTAGAGTCAATTGTAACGTTCATAAGTGCCTTACCAGGGCCTAAACTGAATAAATGAGTTTTGAGTTTGAGTTTGAATCACATCAGAAGTTTCGGAGATACAAACAAACATACGGGCCGGTTGCCGTGGTTGGTTAAGCACTACCTATCACGCCGCAGGTTGTGGTTCGATTCCCATCCAGGACACACATTTGTGTAAGTATTTACAAAAAAAAATATAGTCTATGTAGGTATTATATCAGTCATCTGGTTTCCATATTACAATCTCTGCTTAGTTTGGGATCAGATAGCCGTGTGTGAAAAAATGTCGGAGGATATTTATTTAATCTATAATATAAAAATGAATCGCAAAATGTGTTGGTAAGCGCATAACTCAACAACGCCTGGACCAATTTGGCCAATTCTTTTTTTTAAATGTTCGTTGAAGTCCAAGGATGGTTTTTACGGCGAGAGAAATTCGAATAATTGCTGGGAAAACCCTAAAAATAGACCTTTTCTTTTTCCCATACAAACACCCAGCTGTCAAACATTTGACGTCAATCGAAACAAAACAAAGACGCGTTTTAGAGAAATAGGGCAGAACAAGGTCAACCGGGACAGCTAGTATTTATATAAAATTAAGTTATTTATGATATTAGTGTAGATTAAACGTCATATTTAAGTAGAAATTAGACTAAATAATTGCAAGCAGCATAAATAGTTTTTTATTTGTAGGTTATTTTACTTCGTTACTGTATAACATTTGTTCGTCAGATGTATTTGCAATATTTCTGTTGGAAATTGCATAGTTTAAAATTACGGTTTTGTTGTGCATAGAATTTTATTGTTAGGCTGATTTTAATATTTTTAATATTGAATTTACTGTTTATGAAAGAAACTTTTCGCATGAGTTTACACCCTTATTTTAGATTAGATCAAGTTCTGAAATTACCAGGAAAACTATTATTTACATCCAATATGAGTCTTATTCATGAGCTATGATTGGTCAGTTTATGTAATCTAAAACTACTTTTCAAACTAGGTATCAGTCCTTTGGAACCCTATGGCATACTTGATCGGTATTTTCCTTTAAAATTAATCATTTTTTTATATTTAACTACGAATATAAAAGCACCATCTCGTACCTAACAACGAAGCTAGCATAGGTAGATAATTTACGACTACAACCTCGCCATGGGATCTGACAATGGTGCTAATGAAAAAAATGCGAAATGACAACATCCATAAATTACTCACATGGAAATAGATCTGTAATAGTTTAGTACCTATATTAAATATGGAAAATAACAACGCCAGAAATCCATGCAGTATTTTTTATGCTCGTAAGATAGGTATTAATTAGCGTGAAAGAGGAGGAGTGCAACGTTGCGTTGCGTTAATACGCGGGGAAGCGTGAACCGCCGCGTGACCAGGCACTAACTTGCGGAAACATATTAAAAATAAGAGCCAGTTCCGTCTAGGCTTTGTGTGCTTACCATGGTGAGATTGTGGTCAAACACAAGCTTATCCAGAATAAAAAAAAGTAATTGTGGGGGATCTGAAGCTCGTCGTTTCACAAGTATTTTATCTATAAAATTATCGATGTCTCGAGAGACCGGCGGGCGGGGAGCTTTTTCCGCCAACGTATCAGCCTGGCTATCCAAAGAGGAAACGCTGCGAGCCTGCTAGGAACCTTGCCGATCGACAGCGGCGGCAGCCTCGAAGAATAGTTTGTACATTTGTTGTAAATAAATTAAATTGTAAATATTTGTGTAAAATGAGTTTGGAATTGAGTTAACCTTGGAGTGAAGAAGAGTTACTTGAAGAATACGCTTACTTCAAATAAGCCTTATAAATAATTTGACTCTAACGCACGGCTCAGAAGTTTGCTTTTGCTGAGAAGAGCCGACAATAAACTCGGCAATTGCTCTTTTCTCAACCAACATAGTTTTTGTTTGGAATCCTACTAACCTATTAATATTAGGTATAAATACAATGGTTTGTTTGTATGTTTTTAACACTTAAGTAAATGTACGTAAAGTAAATTAAAGTGGGGCACGTGTCTTAGTGGCAAGTTTTAAAATTGACCTAATAAACTACTTCATGAAAAAAGTCTTAATTAAAAACTAACTTTTAAGTCTTCCGTTTCTACAACCCTTATAGGGAAACGAGGGTACCCCTACATACCTTGTGAAAAATCACGTTGAAATAGCTCCAAGAATTCTGTGTATTTTATTTACTTTGTTAGTGTTTTTCTGACAGTTTAAGATTGCCTTGTTCTCCTAGATTTAGTTTGGATTTAAAAAAATACGTGAATAACAGATAGCGGATTTTGTGTGTTAGTTAATTACATGGAGGAACCACTAAATTAATGATAATTATAATTTAAATAGTTTCTAATTATATAAGTAATTTGGATAAACCGCTTATGACCGCAATCTCACCGGTAATTGATGATGTGTGTGACTGTAGGTTGTAACACAAATCCTAAAAGGAAACTAACTCTCAAGTGCAGCTGTTGAAAAACGCCAGCCAGACGAGAACCACAAAGTACTCTACCACCGATGTTTTCCTTCGCCCTTCGACCTTCGCCGCGGTCCAACGTCACCAACACTGAGTTTTCATCATCGCCTTAAATTTTTATTGAATATTGAACTGAATGTTTCTTTTAAATATTTGACATCCAATTCCTGTGTACTGTGTTTTCTTTTTATGTTTTATGTAATAAGGCAATAAATATTTTTTCATTTTATTTCATTCATTTCCTTTCATTTCAATTCTTCTAAGTAAGGTACGTACTTTCTACTCACAGAAATGGCGACCGTAGATGGACTCATTCTGTAATAATTCATGTTAATCTGAGAAGCGAATCTGCCCTTGCCCTTAAGGCATTGTAATAAGGTGTACAACACGTTGGCAGTCCCCCTGGTATTGCCAATGTCTATAGGCGACGGTAGTCACTTACCATCAGGTGACCCGCCTGCCTCGTTGTCACTAGTGACATAAAATAAAATAAAAAAATAAAAAAAAAGAACAGTTCGTTTTGAAAAGATATTACCAAGTTACATAGACCGTTTATTAGGGTAGGTTATATGCTAATACCTTACCGTAAAATGTGGGTAAATCCACGAGCCATAGCTAGTTAGAATATATGAATGTGGAATGCTCCGTTATTCCGTGATGGCATTCTTTCGAAGGTTCCATCCATTACAAGAATGTATATAACGTTTTCAGTGGGGATTCGCTGCAAATGCCAGCTATCTCAGTCTGCCCACGTCATCGAATGACTGAGATATTTTAAAGTAAAACATGTTTTGTAATTCAGATTCAATGTCACTCATATGTTTTTTTTTTAATTGAAAAGTGCCAATGGGACCGAATTACTGAGCCCACGTTCTCTGTTTATCAGGTTGTTGCGGAGGTGGAGTGTTTTATTAGACTACTAGCTTTCCCCCCTGGTTTTACCCGCGTTCCTGAGATAATTCTCAAGATGCGGTCGGCGTATTTTGTGATCTTTCCAAGGCTTTTGATTGCGTGGATCATCAGACCCTAGTTTTAAAACTTCATCACTATGGAATCCGTGACACGGCTCTTTGTCTTGTATCTTCATATTTATCTAGTCGGCATCAAAAAGTAGGTATCGGTTGTACTACGTCCCCTGGGTCTTTAGTTAAAACGGGCGTACCCCAAGGATCGATTCTAGGGCCATTTTTGTTCTTGGTCTATATTAATGATCTGCCTTACATGATAAATAACTTGTGCGATATAGTTTTATTTGCGGATGATACTTCCCAAATTTTTAGAGTAGATAGAAAAGACGCTGACCTTACCCATCTCAATGAGACCTTAGCAACAGTGTCAAAATGGTTTGCCACCAATAATCTAATGCTTAATGCGTGCAAAACCAAATGTATTAGGTTCTCTCTTCCGAATGTTCCTAAGAGCGGCACCAACGTACTAGTTGATGATAGAACACTTGAACTAGTTGACAAGACAGTTTTCCTTGGTATAACTTTAGATAGTAAATTACAATGGGGTCCTCATATAGAAAATTTAGCTAGCAAATTGAGTTCGGCTGCTTTTGCGCTAAAAAAAATTAGACAAATAACAGATATTGCTACAGCTAGGTTAGTTTACTTTGCATATTTTCATAGTCTGATGTCCTATAACCTCTTGCTGTGGGGTTCAGGGACTGATTTGGATACTGTTTTTATTTTACAGAAAAGGGCGATTCGCGCGATCTATTGTTTGGGTCCTCGCGAGTCACTGAGAAATCAATTTAAGGAATTTAAGATATTAACGTTGCTCTCGCTGTACATATATGAAATTATTATGTATGTTCGAAAAAATTTAAATTTGTTTGAAGTAAACAGTAATCATCATAATTTTAATACAAGACACAAAGATAAAATTGTGACCCCTAGATTCAGGCTAGCGAAAGTTAATAAATCTTTTCTCGGGAATTGTGTTCGTTTTTACAATAGGATCCCACGTGAGGTAGCTGGAATATCTTATTTTAAATTTAAATTTTTTATTAAACTTAGGTTAATGAACAAAGCCTACTATAAGGTGGCTCATTATATGGAAGACAGAAATATATGGTTGTAGTAGCTTCTCTCTGCACCTGCATCCCCCTGGCGTAGTGTAAAATATTTGAAAATGTATCTAAATGTACTTATAAAAATGTAAATAAATGTAAGAAAGATCCACTGTTAAAAAAAAATGCCTTGCTGAGTTTCTTGCCGGAGTCTTCTCAGTTTAAGTGTATTCCGAACCGGTGGTAGAGTCAATTGTAACGTTCATAAGTGCCTTACCAGGGCCTAAACTGAATAAATGAGGTTTGAGTTTGAGATCTTGTCTTTACCCGGGATAAAAAGTACCCTATGTCCTTCTCCAAGGTTCTATCTATCCATTTAAGGAGATGATAGCTCAGTGGTAAATGACGTTGGATACCGCGACGAAGATTGTGGGTTCGAATCCAACTTTTTTTTTTCTTGAGTTTATTTTCAAAAGATTTCTCGCTTCCATAATCCATACTATCCATACTTAATATTATAAATGCGAAAGCATGTCTGTTAACTCTTCACGCTGAAACCACTGAACCGATTTAGATGAAATTTGGTATGGAGATAGTTATTTTTTTGTTCTGGATAAGCTTGTGTGGTCGAAGGTGGTAAGCACACAAAGCCTAGATGGGAACTGGCTCTCAAGTGTAGCTGTCGGAACACACCAACAGGTGCTTGGCGACAGATTTTCAACTTGAGGGTGGTAGCCAGCCAGTCGAGTACTACAAAGTATCCTACCACCGAGCTGTGGTTTCCTCACGATGGTTTCCTTCACTGAAAGCTCAAGCTCATTGTAGAATTCGAATCCACGACCTTCGCCGCGGTATCCGACGTCACTTACAACTGAGCTATAATCGCCCTTAACCTATCACATATCCAACACTTTTTAGGGTTCCGTACCTCAAAAGGTAAAAAAAAGGAACCCTCTCTTGAGAGGGTTCCTTTTTTTTACCTTTTATAAGATCACTCTCTTGTTCGTCTGTCTGTCTGTCCGTGTGTCACCACCGAATATTTTAAAATACACATCTAGATAAATACACCCAAATTGAGGACCAATATACATTTTCATGTACACAAATTGATCCCTGGATGGAAATCGAACCCACGACCTATGGCGTCATAAGTAGTTTACCCAACCATTTAATAATTAAATCACATATACCAATGCAATAAAATACAGTAAAACACACGATTAGTTTTAAAATTTTACGTCCATGTTTTCCAAGATAATTTGTATCGGAGGACATAGAATAAAATTTAACGAGCTTGTCTTGGGGTAGCATTCATAAAGAAAATCTCAACTTTAAGATGATGTTTACCATTTTATTGATAACTTAACATAGGAAGATTTATCGTTCGTTGTGTATGGGAAATAAAAGTTTATTTATTTATTTATATTTGCAATGTTTTATGAGGCTTGCGTTAGTTGGCGTCGTCTGCAACATTTATATTGATTGCTCGAGGATTATAGTTTATGTGTTGTTGGAATAGAGACGATTAGACAGACTACAGAGCATTTAAGATATTTTTAAGTATTAATCGCCTATAAAAATATGATTACCAAACAAGGTTATGAGGTGTTTTTTTTAATGTCAATTTTACACATTTTAATGGAATTTATTTAATGGATGGATGGATGTATGTTTGTTACTCATTTACGTCAGAACGGCTGAATGAGTCTGGATGAAATTTGGCATGGAGATAGATTATAGTCTGGAATAGCACATAGGCTACTTTTTATCCCGGGGATACAACGCGGAACAACTAGTCTTATATTAGGAACTAACATTCCAATATCAGGTTACCTAACACGCTCAAACGAATGCGCAATTAAACGATAGTAAATGATCATAAAAATGTTTGATTGCAAATATCAATAGCAAATTTGCTATAGCTATAAAATAATATTAAAGTATGATTTTTTTTACATTTTGGATAAGTTTGTGTTTGACCGCTATCTCACCATGGTATGTGATGATGTGGCCGAAGGTGGTGAGCACACGAAGCCTAGATGGTAACTGGCTCTCAATAGCAGCTGTCGGAACTCAACGATAGGTGCTTGGCGTATGCTATGCTATTTTAATAATCGTTTGGTAATTTGTTCTAAAAAAAAGGCTTTATACAATTGAAATCAATCTCTAGAATGAAAGCAACATGATTATATAGAAAATGTTAATTATACACATTTATGTTACTTTGCATTTTAGTGTAAGTGGAGACTATTGATAAATACTAAATAAATGAATATTGAAAGTTAATAAAAACATATGCTAATTATAAAAAAAAAAACTAAAAACCTAAACTATTTATAAATAAAAATTTACCCCAAATCACTGCCTGATGGAAGCGTCCCAAGAAGACTGGCAGCATTGCATTATTTTATTGAAAGTAAATATATCAAGAATTCAAAATAACTTTTTTTTAGTTATCTAACTTTTGAACTATGCTAGTAATAATTCAGATTTTTACTGAGTGTTCAACCACATAGTTATTTTTTTCTTTTCTAATAAATTAATTTAAAATATCACATTTAGAATATTGAATAAGAAACAAAAGTTCTTCAAATTAACTTCAATATTACTTTAATGTTATAATGCTTACATTCATGTTTACATCATTTGTTTATTTTATAATAGTTTCAAAGTCAAAAGATTTTGTTAGGTTTACCTCCTTTAATAATAAAACCAAATTTGTAAATGCACCCACCAGTTCGCACTGTCCATTGCAATTTAAATTCATGAATTCATGTCCGGCCTCTCGATGCATTTTCACGACCTTCCAATTTTCCGGGAAACTTGATTACATTTAAATGCAAAGCAATTTGCATCTTATTGCCTATACGTTAGGAATGATAGGAAATGCAAGGCAATTTGTATAGGCAAGTATCGAAATGCACATGCGTCGATATCGCGGGCCTACGAGGTCCGTAGCGCCTCTACGAGCAGACGGCGCGCGACCGCCGGCTACAACGCGCGTACGAACTACGAACCGCTACGAGCCGCCGCGCAATCACTACGGAACTTTTCATACTTTTCTAATGGACTATTAGAAATTTATTTAATCGCTGAACTTTATCATTTGCTCACGTTTGGTGTGAATTCATGAATGAATAATTTGTGTCGTGCGATTTAATTGTAAATTAAGTGTTAAGGAAATGACAATTTGAATTATGGCTCCATTAAGAATACCTTCGAGTGATTTCTTCACGGAAGACGCGATGGACTTTTTGAACTATTCCACTCAGAACCCAACCCGTCATCATGGGCGCCATCATAACCACTCTCACATAAGAGAGAGTCATCCGAAGAATCATAACGTGGTTGAACTACTGTCTAATTCAATAATGGAGGTGATGAACAGTAAGTTTGGTGTAGAGAATAGTGTGCTGCCGGACTTGGAGCCTCTATCGACTCATATGGAGGGTGCGTTGGAGCGTCATCACCCGCGGAACATAACGCTGAATAGATCTGATCTAGAAGTGATAACTGACGAGTTCATGTATAGACACAATGGTGCGATGACGGCGGTGTACTGCGCGGCCTATCTCCTCGTCTTCATAGTGGGTCTGGTCGGGAACTGTTTTGTGATAGCCGTGGTGTACCGCTCACCAAGAATGAGAACTGTTACCAACTTCTTTATCGTGAATCTGGCGGTGGCTGATATCTTGGTCATCGTGTTCTGTTTGCCGGCAACCCTGATGTCCAACATATTTGTCCGTGAGTACTTCTTTTGTTTTTATGGAGATATCGTTTTAGGTCGGCAATGTATTTGATTTGTGACGAATACATGTTATTGATAGTTTTATTTTATAATATTTTCACGTTAGTGGTATATTGTATTTTGATTTTTTTATTTTTTAAATAAAATCTTTATTTGAAATTCGAACTTTACTAAGTGAAATAAGATGAAATTGATTGTTTCTCCTTAGTAGGTATATTGTTTTTTTTATTTTACAAAAATGTATAAACAAAATTTTTTGTTCAAAAAATTCGCACTTTATTGAAATAAGAATGGACACTCTTTATTTAATTTTTTTCTTTTCACTTTTTTTATCTTTTTCACTTCGTGAAATAACATAAAAAATAAGTATTTTTGGCTTTGTTGCAAGCGTTTTACATGTCCATCTTTATTAATATTATAGAAAGAAAGAAATACATTTATTTACCAAAATACATATTAAACACAATATTATGCATATATTTAGTTGAAATTGCGCGATGTGTATTGATAAATTGGCCGTCAGCTCAGCATGGTGCTATGACCATCAAGGTCAGTCTGATTTTCAGATGGTTTCATCAGGATTTATAATAAAAAGGTAAACATTTTGATGAATTGTGGAAAAACTTTCACTAATAGTATGTTATTTAATCCCTGAGTGCCAGAGGTCACTTAGGGAATTAGGTAGCAAATTGCGGGTAAATCTGCGAGAGACGGTTTTATATGCCTATAATTGTATTCTAGTGGTTATGACACAGACTTTCAGATGAATGGTGAGTAAATAGTGTCTCTGGAAGATATTGTATTTATTTTTCAGAACAATCACAGCTACGTCTCTTCAAAAACTACAAATAATATTTTATTCAACCATGCATTTTTAAACAATTTAATTTAGAATTTATTTGTGATTTTTTAGAATACATTGTGTCAGAAAAATATAAGTCTCTAAATGAGGTTATTTGCTTTTAATTGTATTCCAGGTGCCCTGTAGACTTATCGTTAGCGATATATTCTCTTTGCATAGTTAGTAGGTATGCGGGTTCGAATGCAGATCAGTAGATGTCGAGACATAATGAAGGTTGTTTCATTTATCGTTGTCGAATGTCGTGTATTCAAGTCTTGTAAAGTGCTTGAGCGTTTAGTGAAGGAAACTATAGCAAGATAGTAGGTTTTTTTAAATTTTGCATAAGCTTGTGTTTACATACAATCTCACCATGGTAAGTGATGATGTGGCCAAAGGTGATACGCACACAAAGCCTGGGAACTGGCTCTCAAGTGCAGCTGTCGGAACACACCGATATATTAATATTTTATTGTGCGGTAATAATAATAATTTTAGAAGTGAAGATTAATTCTTATTGCGGGATAAACAAATTCATTTTTTAAATGAACACTTGTAGTAATCATTATTATTTTACACTAGATTTCTGCTCCGCAGTTTTATTGCCTATTTCACACTCTTAGGTGTTGAATTAAAATAAAACACTCTATTAGTGATGTCTAGTCCAAGATATTTCCATCGATTTAGGCTGTGAGTTGATAGGTAAGTCCGACTCTTTATATTTAACATAATAATGGTTACAAAAAGTCTAGACATGTTTTTATTTAATTAATTCTAACGTGTGCGTTTGACCCATCCAGGGCAGGGCTGTTATGTAAATCCCACGCTCTTACCATCGACAATCTTTGCAAACGGGAAAAAACAAAGTTATTTTCCTTAACACGTCGTTCTAGCCTACTTGGTGATAGCGTCTCATCTCAGAAAATTGATACTGACAGATAAAACCGACGTGCATACTGTATTTGTTGATATTATTTAGTTATTGGTATTTTAAATGGTATTTTATTTTGTGTTACTACATATTTAGGATACCTGCTAACTTTAGAAACTTATACATATTAAAATAAAAGTACAGATACTTAATTAAATAATTATTGATTTATTTTTATTGGAATTGCAGTTTAAAATAAAGATCTATAATTTGTTATTTCCCCCAACATTTTCAAGCGATGTTAGCTCCGTTGTAGTGGCAAAGGTCATGGGTTCGAATCTTACAATAATTGTGAAGAAACCATAACACGGTGGTAGGTAATGGCTGATTTTGATGTTAAACTAATCTAATCTATATCTCGTTCTAACAAAAAAATATATACGAAGTTCTGTCTTTGTAGAATGTTTGCTATGTGAATTTATTCACCATTATAGCTATTATACGGGCCGGTTGGCGTGGTTGGTTAATACATTGCCTATCACGTCGCAGGTCGTGGGTTCGATTCCCATCCAGGACACACATTTGTGTGCATGAACATGTCTGTTTGTCCTGAGTCTGGGTGTAATTATCTATTTAAGTATGTATTTACAAAAAAAAAGTAGTATATGTAGTATATCAGTCATCTGGTTTCCATATTACAAGCTTTGCTTAGTTTGGGATCAGATAGCCGTGTGTGAAAAATGTCCGAGGATATTTATTTATTTATTATCTACGAAATGTTGATGTTTATTTCACGATATCAGTGTCTCATATTAAAATTTTAATTAGCATTCCAAAATGTCATGTATATGCTGAAGACCAAAAATATGGCAAAAGATGCATTTTTTTCACAACAAAATTGTCTTTATTTATAACGCGTGACTATGGTTATGCTAAAAAAAACTCTAGTCACTTATGATAGAATCGTAATTCATTCGAAGAGATCCATCATATGATAGTTACAGATGATGAGGGTACAGGTTACGAAACCTCTTATATACCTACTAAGTGAGATCCAACTCAACATAGTTCACTATCATGATAATACCATGACAATATCATGATAATATCATGGCGATGTGTGTAGACACGGTGGTAGGGTACTTAAATTGAGTAGGTACATTATTATTATATTTTATGCAAGGTTGGCAACGCGCTCGTGTCGCCTCTGGTATTGCAAGCGTCCATAGGCTACGGCAACCGCTTACCATCAGGTGGGCCGTAAGCTTGTTTGCCACCTAGTGGTGTAAAAAATTAAAAAAAACTTGACTGGCTACGCTCTTGGTGTTCCGGCAGTTGTACTTAAGAACCAGTTGTAATCCCGCTGATATTGCTAATATCTATAGGCGACGGTATTCACTTACCATCAGGTGACCAAGGCTGGTTTTTTTTCGGCAGACGGTCCACCTGATGGTAAGTGGTCACCGCCGCCTATGGACAAAAGTCACTTGTGGTATAAAAAGAACTCAAGCTCTTAAAATTAGCTGTTGTATTGGATTGGTTGATTTAGTATTGAACATTTGTTAGTTTTAATGAACCCCAAAATTCAGGCAGTTATTAAATAATAGCCCTATATTATCTAGGCTACATTTAAGTTCTCAATTGGCAATCAATAAGCCCTATCGTTGAAGTGTACATATTTAAGTGTGTTATAAACGAATTGATAGCAAAACAGACTTCGAGCGCTTTCATTTTCAATATAAATTGCGGTGAATTGAGATAGCTAAATTTTAGTTAATTTTAAAATGGTTGCAAGTTGTTTGCTGTTACTGTTAATTTGAATAATTATTGTAGCCAATATTAGAGAGTAGAAATTACTAGAGGATATCTATCCTGACTGTCACACCATGGGTTGTGGGTTCGATTCTCTGAACAAGCTTTTGTACTCGTATGCGTGAAGAAGGTAGATGCTATAGATAACACTGTAGATTCAGGTAAAAGTTTATAAATAATGTCCCTGAATATTACTAGTTTTCCGCCCCGCGTTCCCGAGGGATCTTATCTTTTCCCAGGATAAAATATATCCTATGTTCTATTCCAGGATATTTTCTATCTGTGTGCCAAATTTCATCAAAATCAGTTCAGCCATTTTTTGCATGATTATCTGATTGATTGCCCAAAATATGTTTTTTGTGACAAAAATCATCTCAACTTCAGTAACAAAACGTTTTTACTTAATTGAATGTAATAGCCTATTGATGGTTCTTTTTTTGATATATTTAACAGAGTAAAAACTGTTTCACATTCCGTCAAAGTGCTTTTATATTATGCCGAAATAAACAATTTGGACACTCAACAATGATTGAATTATCTATGTACATAAAAATGATTGATTAAAAAAGTTGTTCTACTTTCGCCGGTTCGCATTTATATAAATGTTAAATTTAAAAACTTCATATATATATAATTATTTATACTTTACACAAAAACCTTTACACTCTAAATAAATCGTTTATAGGTATAGTTTGTTGTAAATAAATAAATAAATAAAATTAATTAAATAGTGATAAGAAAAAAAGAAATGAATTACGTACTTTATAATTCCGATACATAATCATCACATAATAATTATTGTATAGATTTTGTTACAGATAATTAATTTCAAGTTTTGTATATACTAATATTACATAAAATAATGTTGTATTGATATTTACTAGCTTTGCCCCGCGTACCCCTTTTTTACTCCTTTAAAGGTGAAATTACGAAAAATCCTTTCTCATTGCTCGTCTACGTCTTAAAAATAATACCTGAGAAAAAAAACAGCTTTCTAGGTCCAAGGACTTAGGCTGGGCGTTGAGGAATCAGTGAGTCAGGCTTTCTCTTTCTATATGTATAGACTAGCTTTCCGCCCCGCGGTTTCACCCGCGTTCCCGAGGGCTCTTATCTTTCCCCGGGATAAAAAGTAAGTAATATTTTATCCATTAGTAGTAAATTAAATCAATAAGGCGATGATAGCTCAGTGGTAAGTGACGTCGAATACCGCGGCGAAGGTCGTGGGTTCGAATCCTACAATGAGCTTGAGCTTTCGGTGAGGGAAAACATCGTGAGGAAACCATAGCACGGTGGTAGGGTACTTTGTACCCGACTGGCTGGCTACCACCCTCAAGTTCAAAATCAGTCGCCAAGCACCTATCGGTGTGTTCCGACAGCTGCACTTGAGAGCCAGTGTCCATCTAGGCTGTGTGTGCTTACCACCTTCGGCCACATCATCACTTACCATAGTGAGATTGTAGTCAAACACAAACATATCCAGAATAAAAAATTAAAAAAAACATTACGCACACTACCATGCGTTTGACACACTCACACACACATCTGTTTGTCAATCGTATTTTCTAAAAACTTTATGGTCGAATTTTGATGAGTGGGCGAACTAGTATTATGTAATCCACCCATACTGTTCATAGTTCATAAAACTTCAGTAGATTCTCATATTATGTCATGTCTTTAATAATACATGTAACATTATGAAATATTTACGTAGGCGTTTGGCGGCATGTTTATATAGACATCACATAACATTTCATATACAGGGTGTGAGAAGATATCTTGATATCTCCTAGGACATGTTTCTAGAAATATACAATCATTTTATTCTGAATGCTGTTTTGGTTATCGTTTTATCTTGCGCCTATCTATGTAGGTAATTCTGAGTAACACCATAAATAATTACCATTTCTAATATCATAAATGCGAAAGTATATTTGGATGTGTCGCAAAAAGTACTGAATGTATTTTTATTAAACTTATTACACGTGTAGAAAATATCTTGGAATAAAATATATGACACTTTTTATCCCGGGAAAAGAAATCTCTCCGGAACGCCAGTAAAACGGTAGGGACAGTAAAATAAAAAAGGAATAAATATTAAAAAATGGTAACAAAAAAATTACCAAATGTTTTATATCCAAAGATTTAGTTTTAGGAATAACTTGAACACCATGTATATAAAACTTGTAGTTAACATATACTCTTAAATAGTTGTTCATCTCAAAGACTATTCGTCATTGAATATATTAAAGAGTGTTTTCACCTTTAATTACTTTTCATGTAGGTACTCTTACCTATCTACTTGTGTCGTGCCCACGTCTACCCACATCTGGGTAAAGGCCTCTAACTTTCTCATCAGCCCTCGGATACTTTGCAGTCAGTTTTGATTAAAAACCTCTAAATTTATAGAAATATTTGAGACACAAACATACGGCTTGTATGTAAAAAATGTCCGAGGATATTTATTATTAAAATCCCACTAATATTATAAATGTGAAAGTTTGAATGGATGGATGGATGGATGGATGTTTGTCACTCTTTCACGCAAAAACGGCTTAACGGATTTTGATGAAACTTGGCACACAGGTAGATCATATCCTGGAATAACACGTATTATACCTTTTATCCCGAGAAAGGCTAGAAAAAAATAAAAGTGAAATTGTTTTGATATCTACTCTAAAATTATATATTGAGAGCAATCATTCATAGATGACCTCTGTACTCGATGGTGAAGTAGCCCATTTCCATACTAATATTATAAATATGATAGTAACTGTTCGTCTGTCTACAAGGTTAAGGGCTGAACAGATTTTGATGAAATTTCTACGGGGATAACGCTGAGGAATAACTCAAATTAGTCTATCTGCAGACTAATTTGAGTGAATAGCTAGTGTTAAATAATTTTCACAAACACTTCTTCGATAACTTGGTTGAAAACGTCGTGACGAAAACTTTATACTTATTTATGTTGACGAGTCCTTATCAAACGGGAAATAAAATATACACTTTTCTTAACAAATGTCACGTTCAATGAGTCAGTAAATGAATGAAACCTTATAAGACGCTAGTATGATGTACCACCCCTAGGGATAAAAGTGATATTACACTTTCCTCTCAAAGCTACGCAGTTCTGAATCCTCTTGGAGATCAAGGTCACAGAACCGGCATTTAAATATATTAATATGTAAATAATCTGTGACTTCGAACAGGGGTGCGTATTTTGTTAGGTTATGGATGTGATGTCAACCCTGTAATGGTAGGCTCCGACCGCTTCATCTGTGCTGTGATTGGTTCAGATAAAGTTGGGGTTCGAGTTTAAGCGTTTGCTAAAAATATAATACTTTATTTAGTTTAGTAGTCAAAAATGGAGAAACAAATTTTGTAGTTTTTTGAAATTATTTTATTCTGTTTTTAGTATTTTTTGTTATTGCGGCAACGGAAATACATCATCTGTGAAAATTTCAAATGTCTAGCTATTACGGTTCATGAGATACACAAGTGGCTTGGTGACAGACAGACAGACAGTAGAGTCTTAGTAATCGGGTTTCCGTTTTTACCCTTTTGGGTACGGAACCCTAAAAAACCAACAAACCTACGGCTGGACTTACACTTGTAAGTTTGAAAGCAATTACTGTAAGCTACTTACAAAGCGTGTTTACATTTACAAATTTATCGTATGTTAATAACGTAAGCCTACTTACGTGAGTAAAACTTACAAGTTTAGTAAGTGCGGGGTACAATCTAGTTAACACGGAAACAAAATACACTTTCGATTTTTTTATATTAGCTATACTACATACAAATCTATCGCTATGATAACTGATATTTATCTATTTATATAAAAGTAGAAGTCCTGACTGATCTATCAACGCCCAGCCTAAACCCTTAGACCTAGAAAGCTGATTTTTTCCCAGGTGTTGTTTTTAAAACTTGACCGAGGAATAAGAACGGATTTTTCGAAATTCAACCCTTAAGGGGGTGAAAAAGGGGTTGAAAGTTTGTATGAAAGTCGGTCATTTTTGAAGCTAGAATCATGAAACTTTGTTTTTAGACTAACAATTTAAAATAGAGAAACACGTATATTAGCGTTTTTTAAATTTCTACCCCTGAGGGGGTGAAACGGGGATTGAAAGTTTGTATGGAAGTCCGCCATTTTTTGAAGCTAGAACCATGAACCTTTATTTTTAAGCTAACAATTAAAAATAAAGAAACACGTGTTTTAGCGTATTCTAAAATTCAACCCTTGAGAGGGTGAAAAAGGGGTTGAAAGTTTTTAGGGAAGTTGCATCATTTTTGAAGCTAGAACCATGAAACTTTATTTTTAGGCTAACAATCAAAAATAAAGAATCACGTGTTTTAGCGTTTTCTAGAATTCAACCCTTAGGGGGGTGAAAAAGGGGTTGAAAGTTTGTACGGTATTTCGTCATTTTTGAAGCTAGAACCATGAAACTTTGATTTTAGGCTAACAAATAAAAATAAAAAAACACGTGTTTTAGCGTTTTCTAAAATTCCACCTCTGAAGGGGTGAGACGGGGGTTCAAAGTAAGGTGTTATTACCGTCTCTTGGTATAAAAATGAGAAGGACTCACTCATCAACGCCCAGCCTACAGCCCACAGCCCTTAGACCTAGAAAGTTGATTTTTTTCACTAGTATTGTTTTAAAGATATTACGACGAATAAGAACGAGGAATAAGAAAGGTTTTTTTGAAATTCAAACTCTAAATGGGTAATAAAAGGATACGCGGGTGAAACCGCGGGGCGGAAAGCTAGTTATGCATAATTTTAAAATATCTACGAATAGAATATTTCAAAGTGAGCACGCTGGCAGTGGAGCTCCAGCGTCTTAATATTGGCAACATAATTAAGTAAGAGTATGACTAGTCAAGCGGACATTTAATCAGAATATTGGTAGATTGAAAGTTAGTTGATACTTAACATTTATTCGATACTTATCTATCTTTCTGAATGTAGGAAACTATGTTGCCATTCCTACTAATATCTATTATAAATGCGAAAGTTTGTACGTTTCTATGTCTCTATCACGCAAAATCGGTTAAACAGATTTTGATGAAACTCGGCACACAGGTAGATCATATCCTTGTTTAAAATATAGGATACTTTTTATCCCGGAAAAGATAAGATTCTTGGGGAACTCGAGGAAGAATAATGAATGAGAACAAAAAATGATTTTCGAAATCAATATTGGTATAAGATATAACTTGATGAAGTTATTGAAATATTAAAGGTAAGTATAGGGCCTATAAAAACAAGACGGAACAAAGCAATACAAGATTGATTCAGACAAGTTGAAATTGTGGAAGTTTGGAGCTATCGAAACGGTAACTACCTTCTCTATACAAACTGTCTGATAGGTTTTGAAAAGATTTAGTGTAAATACTAAATTGTCTATGGTCCCAATATACCTTGGTTTAGTAAAGAGGTAATCGCTTTGAAATATTCCAGAAATACAGGAGATTTATTTTGATTTGTATAAAAGTGCAGACTGAAATACATTAATAAATGTAAAAAATATTAAGAAAATTTATAAAAAATATTTATACACTTTTACATAAACTTTATGAAATAATAAAATAAACTTGTAAAATATATTGTGTAGGTATTATTATCACAGCAAAAGAGCCAGTAGAGTAATATATTCTAATAAATAAAACTATGAACATTAATAATATTAGAATAACCATTAAGCCATGTATTCACTGAGAAACATGTTTCAGATGCTAAGTTTCTGGAACAAAACGTAGATGTTTACAGAAACAATGTTACGGGGTCTTGGGCGTCCACATCTCAGTTGTTTCAAATATGTCACCTGAGGAGGTATTCCATAATATCGGCTTTGTTTGAAATAATTCTATTAATTTAAAAATGCTATTGTCGTCCCACACTACAGCCATGTTTATAAATAACTGAAACACACATCCACACTCGTACAGCTGTTGCGAAACTGATTTGTTTCGGTGCTCTCCAATTTCATCGGGGAGCACACAAACATGCTAGAAACACGTAGTGTTTACCGCAAAAGTTTCACATGTTTCAGAAACATATTGATTTGTTTCAGAAACACGTAGATTTTGTTTTTGAAACAGCGTTTATAAACAACAGTTTCTCAGTGAATACATGGCTTTAGCATATAAAACCAGGAAACATCAACATAAAGAAAGACAAGAGATAGGATTGAAAATACGAGTCAACTGTTACCTATAAAGTAAACTGAGACAATAAAAATGCAATTCATCATTCCTCTCAACGATCCTTCGTACAGTAACAAAGACAATGTTCACTCAATCGAATATCTCATCGAATCCTTAATGAATTTCCAAGTTTTGTTAGCTGCGTTTTTATTTTTGATAACTTGCTCATTCTTGCATGAATATTTTTTTGCAAGATGAATTTTAGTTTCTTGCATATTTTGTAGGTATTCGTTATAAATATATTTTCTACAGTCAATAACACTGTGACTACCATTTTTATTAAATTATACGCAGATGAAATTAAAATTTACTTTTAAATTGAAAATAATGCAATCATGATGCTTATTTTTATTAAAGTGGAAAACAGAATCAGTACTACATTTAGTAGGTACATTCTAGTACCTAATAAATAAATGATTTACAGTAAAACATGCTCACATTACACTGATTAAGATGATTCTTTGACCTACAAAACAAAAATAAAGTTTTATTAATTTCGTCTCGACGATTTGATTCCAACGTATTGATTTAACTCTAAATATTTTCACTGCCAGCGAATCTAGGGCAACGCAACCAAGTTAGGAACTATTAAATATACTTGAAGCCCAAGTTATAGTCCTACAAAATAATGAGGTATCTTATTTGTCGAGGTCTTCATTATGTGAGATGCCTTTCTTATTTGTAAGTAGAGCGATTCATTACGCTAGTTGTGGAGTTGTTTAGCGGATTATGTGGTTGTATCTACTCGTATCAGATTTGGTATAAAATAATGTTGGGACTTTCTTGCGTTGCTCATTGATTTATTACTTTTCCGCCCCGCGGTTTCACCCGCGTTTCCGAGGGATCTTATCTTATCCCGGGATAAAATGTAGCCTATGTTAATCTGGAATAATGTAGCATTCAAATGGTGAAATAATTTTAAAATCGGTCCAGTACTTTTTGAGCCAATTCGTTACAAACATACTTACATACAAATCTTTCCTCTTTATAATATTAGACCTTTGATTTTATTATAATTTAATATTATTATGACTAATTTTCTCTCGAATTACTGGATTTTCCTCAACCGTACCTTTAGAGGGAGTTATTTTTGAAACCTTCACTTCACTAAAATCTCTGAATGAACTTCATTATGACGCTTTTCTCACAATTAAAACGTGCCGAGAATGATGATTTACCTAAAATCTTGATCTCTCCAAAATGCTTTAAATATAAGGGCAATGATGGCAATGTCACGTTTATAATTTCTGACGCAAGTATGAATTAGCCTTATTTACCAAGGTTAAAAGTTCAAGCCGTATTTTGTTTACTAAATATTTCATATTGTTCGAGGAATTTGTATATAATGTTATTCAAAGTCAAATGGTTTTGTCAAAATTCATCAAAAGGACCTTTGTTGATCTTATTGTTAACTGAAAATATTACTTGAATAGGTATTTCTTTGCAACGACGTAATAAAATTGGTAGTTCCTCAAGAATATTTAAAAATTAACGACTAAAACTACACGGAAATATATCACGTCTAATGATAGTCTTATTATTCAGCAGCAATATTTGATCCACATTGCGATAAAAAACTAAATTTTAAATGAACCCTATAGCATGCATGGTCCAACATGCACTTGGCCGGATTTTTATTATCAAAAGCTTCAATGATGCTAGCCCATGGTAATAATAGCTTATCATAAACCTCTCGTCCTTCATGATGCTGATCGTCGTTTCAGTCCACTCGTGACCACAATCAATGCAGCGTAGTAAACAACGGTACTTTGTAGTACCCGACTGGCTGGCTACCACCCCCAAGTTGAAAATCTGTCGCCAAGCACCTATCGGTGTGTTCCGACAGCTGCACTTGAGAGACAATTCCCATCTAGGCATTGTGTGCTTACCACCTTCGGCTACATCATTGCATAGCATGGTGAGATTGTGGTCAAACACAAGCTTATCCAGAATAAAAAAAACTTGATCATAACGTCGAGGTTAGTCAAAATAATATTTTGATAAAATTCTGTGCGATGTTTGATAAAATTACTACAAATATTGTTTACTAGCTTTCCGCCCCGCGGTTTCACCCGCGTATCCGTTTTTACCCCTTTAGGGGTTGAATTTCGAAAAGTCCTTTCTCATTCCTCGTCTAAATCTTAAAAACAATACCTATGAAAAAATCAGCTTTCTAGGTCCAAGGGCTTAGGCTGGGCGTTGATGAGTCAGCGAGTCAGGCCTTCTCTTTTTATACATAAAAACATTATAATGTTGAGATTGCGATGATTATTATCAGAAGTGACAATAGTTGTGATACAAATTAATCCAACTAAGAAGTTGTATTGGTGCGATACCCGATATGAAACTTGTGGGAACTTCGACAAATGGCCGCCGTCTCGTCGCGTCGCGTCGCACCCTGGCTCGCCTAGATAGATGCAACTTTGTTCATTTGCACAACAAACTCTCGCGTTCTACCATTCAGTAGTTAAAACAAGTTAAGGTTGTTTCAATTACCTCTGTTCAGCTTACTAGCTGTTTTATTATCCGAATTGCTATTTTTTTGTTTTTTTTTATGTCACAAGTGACAACGAGGCAGGCGGGTCACCTGATGGTAAGTGACAACCGTCGCCTATAGACATTGGCAATATCAGGGGATTGCTAATGTGTTGTACACCTTATTAAGGCGAACTGGCTCTCAAGTGCAATTGCCGGAACACACCAACAGGTGCTTGGCGACAGATTTTCAACTTGAGGGTGGTAGCCAGCCAGTCGAGTACTACAAAGTACCCTACCACCGTGCTGTGGTTTCCTCACGATGTTTTCCTTCACCGAAAGCTCAAGCTCATTGTAAGGATTCGAACCCACGACCTTCGCCGCGGTATCCGACGTCACTTACCACTGAGCTATCATCGCCTATTATGTTTCGTTAGCAGAAATATGTTTTGTCTGGATTTCGATTAAACTAACACCAATATTGTTTAGTTTCTAATGTTGTACACCTTATTTTAATTAATAATACTTATTTAATATCTATTCTATTCTATAGATCGAAGATCTATCTATACTAATATATTAAGCTGAAGAGTTTGTTTGTTTATTTGAACGCGCTAATCTCAGGATCTACTGGTCCGAATTGAAAAAATATTTTAGTGTTGGATAGCCCATTCATCGAGAATATATATTATCTGGCTTATAAGCTGTATAACATCACGCTATATTGCAAAAATCACCTATTAAAGTTAGTCCATGATAAAAAGTATCGGTACTTTAAAATTTTAAAATTACTAAGTATTACAGTCACTGTTTTCATAAGTTTAGTTCCAAATTCACACCAATAACACAATTTTTAACAAGTCTAGACAAGTCTAGAAGTAATAGTATAGGATCACGTTCTTCTCAAAAGAATTGTCGGTCATTTGTGCTCAGTAACGTTTTATCGCACGTAAAATCTTGAATGCCTCCGCTAAGCTCTTCGCCCTTTGATAAAGTTTATAACTATCTTATGCCTTCAGAACTTCAACTCTATCTTAATGGAATAGAGACTAGTATTAAGTGCGACTAGATTTGGGTTACGTTGTCGTTTTGACCTAAAAAACCAGCTGTTAGAACGTTTGTTGATGGACATCACAAAATACTACATATTTAAAACTAAAGTTGCTCCCCGCGGTTTCACCCGCATTCCCAAGGGATCTTATCTTTTCCCGTGATAAAAAGTCCTATGATTTATTCCAGTATATGATCTACCTGTGTCAAAGTGTCATCAAAATCCGTTCAGCCGTTTTTGCGTGATTGATCAGCAAACATACAAACTTTCACATTTATAATATTAATAGAATGAGCAGGGTTTTGATGGTGAAAAGGGACACGATCTCTATAAAACAATATGAATAGAATAACTCATAAATATATAGCTAGTATTGAATGCTCGTAACTTGAAGAGATCTGCTGAAACGTAATTTCTCAACACGAAGTCGGCAAAAAAACGAAATACCTTGATACTGAGAAACAAGATTAGGGTGAAAGTGACACAAGCCATGCCAGAGCATAATGAATGCGCTTCAAATCTTCCGGACCTTGAGATAAGCATAGATGCTCCAGACATTTATAATCTACACTAGACTTTTTGGCGGGAACTTGCGAAGTGTCGATGCGTTTTCGTTTTATTTTCATTAAATTAGATAGAATAATATCGGTGGATTTGTCCAATAAAGATCAATCTAAGTGCACAAGTGAAGTGAATGTATCGTGTCTTTTCAGGTTGTCCCAAAAAGTTCGTGAAAAGTTTTAGTGGAACAGCCGCCAATTTCACTAAAACCTGACCGGCCTTGTATCGACGAGGACTAGACTTTACAGTAAAAGTCACAATATAACGTTACTATGACATAAAAGAAGAATATTTCAAATAAAAAAATGGCTTAAAGTTCTAGATACTAAGCCAAAAACCTTTAAAAAAGGATGTAGGAGATAATCTCTGACACTACTTATCCGATTTTGAAAATTCTTTCACTAATAGAAAGCTATATTATCCCTGAGTAATATATTATCATCTCGAAAACGCAGGACTGAAGGTTATTTAACTTGTTGAGATTTCGAGACAGAATCGCTTACTCAATCAACTCGATTATACTCGATATTATTCTAGGCTCTGTGTTTACTACTTTCAGCCACATTTATTGCGACTATAATATTAATATATAGATAATATGCGTGTAAGATATTAGGCGATTTGATGACCATCTTCCTAAAGTTTTAGATAGACAATGTGAAGAATATATTTCCGTCCCACGGTATCACTCGCGTTCCCGAAGGAATAAAATAAAATGTAGCCCATGTTATTCACTGACAATCGAATCTTTTCTGTTTATAATATATATATATTTTTTTTTTATGTCACAAGTGACAACGAGGCAGGCGGGTCACCTGGTGGTAAGTGACAACCGTCGCCTATAGACATTGGCAATACCAGGGGATTGCTAATGTGTTGTACACCTTATTACAATGCCTTAAAGGCGAACTGGCTCTCAAGTGCAATTGCCGGAACACACCAACAGGTGCTTGGCGACAGATTTTCAACTTGAGGGTGGTAGCCAGCCAGTCGAGTACTACAAAGTACCCTACCACCGTGCTGTGGTTTCCTCACGATGTTTTCCTTCACCGAAAGCTCAAGCTCATTGTAAGGATTCGAACCCACGACCTTCGCCGCGGTATCCGACGTCACTTACCACTGAGCTATCATCGCCTTAATGTATATTAGTATATTAGTTTCGACTATCCATTGATATACCATCAAGAGAAGAAGAAGGGACATATAGCTAGTGAAACCACGTAGCTGTAGGTTGGTAATCATTTTTCAATTACATAAAAGTGTGCATCTAATATGCTTTAAAGTTCACTTTAGTTGAAATTTTGTTGCTGACAATATATGAGAGCAAATCTTTCAGTAACTCAATAATAAAAGCTTTCGCTCGTTCGCTTATTGAATTTTAACTTGATATTTCACATGCTCTTTGCAAAGTGAGTTTTAAAGGATCCATGGTATAATAGCTGAAAGGATCTGTAGCGACATCTATCTACAAACAGATATAGTACGCACGAATCCTAGATAGATGGCGCTTCAATAACCTACATCGCACTTACGATGTTTTCTATGCGATCTGCATATATACAAAATTCCAACATCTACAGTTGGTCCGCGGTCCCCAGGCACGATGACCTAGCCTAGCGGAAGATCTTCCCTTTTCAATGGAGGAGTCTAACACCTCGCTCCTCCATAGATCTATACTTCTGATAATGTTCATACATTCTTGAGCTTCTTGAGTCACCTACTGATGACCAGCTATCCAAAAGGCCACTTGATCTTAATTGCTGAATACAATTCATATTTCGAACCTACCTATCGGTGTGTTCCGACAGCTGCACTTTGAGATCCAGTTCCCATCTAGGCTTTGAGAGCTTACCATCTTTGGCCACATCATCACTTACCAAGGTGAGATTGCAAACAAAAGCTTATCCAGAATTAAAATAAATATTTTATCAATTTCAGGAGGGTGGCCAATATTTTGTCGACTTTTTAAAATACCTTAAATCCATCTGGCTCTAGATTTTATCAAGATTTTTACTCTGCCAAGAAAGTAAACCATATTTTTGGAAATAACAAGCTGCCGGGCGATTATTAGGACCCATCCTACCACGGGACATTGTTAAACTTAGGATAGCTTATGTCTATAAGCGACTGAAGCCACTTTCCATCAAGTGACTCATCTACACGCTTGTCAGAAGAAATTATTGCAGCCAGCATTATTGATCAAATGGCCTTTTGGACGGTTAGCATTACTGGGAGCTCTGAATGCAAACACAATTTCTTATTCTGTGTACAAACCTAATACGGCTTATACGTCGAAAATTCTCGTGAAGACGTTCATTATTTTGGTCTCTTAGTTATCTATAGTTAATGTCCACGATAATTTATTCCATAATAATAGAGCAAACAACATGTATCCTGTTAGAGGTTCATAAATAGTTTATTGAACTCTGGTAATGGCCTTGCTTTCTATTTCGCCTTCTAATGGCAATGTATTGATAATCTTGCTGAGAAACAGCATCGTTGGGCGGTATATTAGGAAATGAAAAAGGGTAAACAATATCGAAGTAAATTACGTTCTAAATCTTTTATTAATATCAAGATGAAGTAAAGAATAAAAGGCCAATAACGTTTGCAAAGTAAACTAAAATATCAATATTAGTTTAACGTTCTAAGGATTCCGTATTCCAAGAAAAATCGGTCATAGACCCATTGCCAAATCCTTTTTGTAGAATCCAACTAAATCTTGAAAAGAGAAGCTAGCACGAAACATATTGGACGAACCGCATTTCCAAATCAGTATTCTGATTGGTAAGCTCAGAAAGGCGGACAAACTCTTGAAGTGATATCAAAACCAGAAACCGGCAAAGTGAAATTAAATTCAATAATGATTACCTCATTGATCACGCCATAGAATTCGTTCTAAGATGTGATAATTACAGAAACCAATGAGGAGCTTTATAGGAATTGTTCATTAACAGGTTTATTTAAAGGAACAAAGCGCCATTTGATTTCTTGACAGCTCGATAATTACTTACGTTTATTGGCATACTAGCTTTTACCAGCAATTGCGAATTCGTGTAGCGGGGATTTTGAGTTTTAAAAAGTTGAACCATTTAGGAGTGGAAATCAGGCAGACGAACATAAAGTTACTAAATACAGATTGTGGCCGGCACGACCCAGGCAGGACAAGACTAGCAATAGACAAAGGTCTGCAGAAACGGAAAATAAGAGCAGTACATTAAATTGGGTACATGAAAGATTGAATATTTAGTGGGAATAAATGGTTAATAATATTGTTTATTTCAATTGCAATTCAGATTGTACAATATAGAAAAAAAAAAACATAAAATGTATGGCCAATAATTGGCTTCCACGAAATAACATAAAAAAGTTGCCTCATTAATTACAATGACATTAAATTTAAATTATTGTGTGTGTGTGTTTCTTATTGTGTGCGTGTGGGTTCAAGGGTGAATAGGAGAGGTAAAGGCGAGTATGAAAAGTAAATTGAAGATAGATAAATAAAAAAACACAATCTTATTAAGTATTAACTATCCTTGCAAGAGTTTGCATTATTTCAGCTCTGAATAATGGTCTCGATGGTTGTTATCTGCAAGGAGTGATGTTTTCCGTAATTTATACGCGTCTAACAGCTCTGATAGTATGCGGAACTGTAGCAACTGAACTGAACTGTTTGCAAAATGCAAAGACGCCGTGCTGCTAGGCCGTGCAGCATATTTCCCCTTCCATCTCGATTCCGCCTGATTGCAATTTGCTGCAAATGTTGTGTACTTTGAGAATATCAGACACGAATAACCTTTTAGTGGTGCAATAATAATTTTAAGTATGGCAATTTCCATTCCAAAATGTTATTTCAAGATTTAAATGAGAAAATATCTTCTATATAAAAAACGCATTCTTCGTCCTCTTTTGAAGTACTTTTTTAGGGTTCCGTACCCAAAGGGTAAAAACGGGACCCTATTAAGTACTAAAACTTCGCTGTCTGTCCATCCGTCTGTCTGTCACCAGGCTGTACCTCAAGAACCGCGATAGCTAGACAGTTGAAACTTTCACAGATGATGTATTTCTGTTGTCACTATTACAAATAAATATATATTGAAGGGAGGCTCCCATACAACAAACGTGATTTGTTTGCCATTTTTACGGAACCCTTCGTGCGCGAGTCCGACTCGCACTCGGTCGGTTTTTTTTATGTTAACCTTCTGATGGAGAAGTGATTGAGGTTATCAAGAGTTTCTTTCAATATTTTAAACAAAACTCTACGCAGTCTAACAGAAAATACACTTCAGTGACTATGTTTTAACACGATACAAATACTTGTGGAGTTGGTGGCGAGTTCGATGACCCAGACATCTCTCGGAAAGTAACCCAACGATAAATTTAAACCTTTTAGATATATATCTACATATTATATAATTAGAATTTAGTTATTTACCAACCTACATCATGTCAACTTCTAATTTCCAGGTATTTATCTGATTGTAAGTGACTATTAGTCTACATACATTGGCAATACCAGGGGATTCCTAGTTTACTGTGAAATTTTTAACATGCCTTGAAGGCTCTCAAGTGCAACTGCTGACACACACCGATAAGTGATTGGTGTTACCAAGTGTCATCGCGTTCAAATTCAGGATGAAAGCCAGCTAGTCGAGTACTACAAAGTATCCTACCAACGTTTCCCTTGTAGGGTTTTTTTTTTATTTTAATTTATTTTCTTCTTCTTCTCTTTCTTATCCCACGCACATTCCTCTTCCACTCCGCTCTATCACTAGTCGTCTTTGTTCTCACACCTTTCATATGCATATCATTCTTCACGCAGTCCATCCATATCTTCTTTGGCCTTCCTCTACCTCTATATCCATCCACTTTATGCTCAATACTCTTTTTGTTACATGCCTTTCATCCCTCCTTATGACATGCCCATACCAAGCCAATCTATTTCCTTTCATCTTTTCAGTCACTGGTGCTACTTTCAAGCTTCCTCTGATATACTCATTCCTTATCTTATCCATTCTCGTAACGCCACACATCCACCTCAGCATTCGCATCTCAGCCACATGCACTCTTCTCTCATTCACCTCTTTCATTGCCCAACATTCAGATCCATACATTACGACAGGTCTTATGACGGTTTTATAAATTTTCCCTTTAAGTTTCATGGGCATTCGTCGGTCACATTTATTGTATAGTAACTCTATTTGATCTAATTTTACAGATGATACCTATGCTTCATATCTGAATTGAATTCGATTGTTTTTTTGCTGTGAATTGATTCGTTGATACTATCATTTCAGTAGTTAATATCTTTTAATTAAATTCAGATATGAAGTTTATTATGAAGCTGCAAATGTGGTGAAATTAACTCTGTTTATGTTAGTTTTGTCTGAAAAAGGTAGAACGTATTTTGATGACCTTGAACCCTTTGATAAAGACATCAGTGGTCGAAGAAGAGAAAATAATATTATTATATCAATTTTTATTCAGAAATAACTACAAAACTGCACATATTTATTGTTGATACCTTAGAAGTGTACTATGAAACGGATATAACATATATACGGCCATAACATATATAATATGTTTAAATCAATTTATTATTTTGTTTGTGAGATTTAAATCAGATAATAAGCTTACACGACAATGCTTTGAGTGCAAATCATGTAAAACTTGAGATACTATGCGTAAAAGTCCCCTTAAGCCGGCAATATACGTTCGCAGAGATCGCAAATTTTCTCTTTATAAGAATGTCTGAATACATTCAAGTGACTTGCTTAAACATCTTATTATAATTGATAATGCTGGTGAATTGAACATTTTCTCTTCTCTTCTTTAAAATTAGTCTTTTATATGAAGAGCAAAGTGTAGTGAAAATACGTTTTATCTGTCTAAGACTGGAATATATTGAGTGCTTTTGGGGGTGGTGGAAATAATAGTTAATATAAAATATGAACAGGACATTCAGTTCCTAAATAATATCCTACAACTACCACGATACTGTTACTATTTGTAGGCATTTTGTGGCATTTTCCTATATAACGAAGTTACTATACGCCCAGCAAAATATTAGTTTTTAGTTTTTTTTTTTACTTCTGGCATTTTTAGGTTTTCTCTATACCTTCCCACTTAGTTGGTCCCCTTGGTTCTTGACCTGTTGTAATATTTTTACTGATATTTTTTTTAATTTATTTATTATTATTTAAACCTTAAACTATCCAAAAAGGCGTAAAACGGTTTTTTTTTACACCAATTATTGAAATAAAATCGACGTTCTAGAATGTTAATAAAGAAATAAAAATAGATTTCGGTTTACCCTTCAGTAGAGACTAACTCCCGATAAATCGCACCCTCGGGATTTTGAATTGAACTTTGTATTGTTCAAAAGTCCTGAATTGCTACATAGTTTTTAAATATAGTGGTGTCGACGTACTATCGATGGACAGACATGCTAATTATTAGGTGGTTTATGAAAGTTCTTTTAAAAAATCTGATTCAAAACTAAGCAAGCAAAGGTTGTATTTTGGAAATCAGATAACTGATATACTGTATGTAGATTATTACACCCAGATTCGGACAAACATACATATTCACGAACACAAATGACGGTCCTGGGCGGAATCGAACCCACGACCTGTAATGTTCTTACCAGCTACACCAATCAGCTCGTTTGGATGGTAAATCTAGGTAACTAATGCGGGTTATAATTTTTTATGTATTTTTGTATTACTTTAAGAATAAAATTGTTAAACATTTGAAAAAAAAAAGCCAATATAGTCAGATGGTCCAAAAATATTTAAAAAATGTAACCTTGCTGAGTTTCTTGCCGGTTCTTCTCAGTTGAAGGCTGACTTCCGAACCGGTGGTAACTTCTGTAATTCGACCTTCATCAGTGCCCTTCTAGGGCCTAAACTGAATAAATAAACTGGTTTTGACTTTGACTTTGAATCAACTGCAAAATTTAATGACAAAATTTATCATTATCTGCATTTTTCAATCATTATTGATTTCAATGAATTTTATAAATATGGCGGACATCTGCAAAAAGGCATTAACTAGCGTCCGTTGCTTCTCCAAAATCAATCTTATTTCGTTCATCGATAATTTCAAAATGAATTACCTGCATTAATCCAAAGGGTTTAACAGTTTAAGACACGACATAAACTTTTCTTCGCGGAGATATTGAATTTTAATGTACACAGTTTCCGTCGAGTTCTCTTGTGAGCGAAACAAGCGAAACCAATTTGAACTTACTTTTTTTAATCAAAGTTTTTGTAATAGCTATGAGGTGAATGGCCTTTATCATAATATGAAATTATAGAAACGTGTAAATCATATGCACATGTATTTCGTTTTCTAAGGAATCTTTGTTACACAGGATTTAATTGAATACATGAAAACAACACGCTTTTGCGACGTGAAATATGTTCAAAAGTCTGCTGGCTTCCATTTTGATGTATTAAATTATGTTTTCACTCCTCTTGCTCAAAAAGACCGTCATTGTAGCTTACCAGAGCGGTTAAAAAATAGCAATTCATCCTCTAGGGGAAAAAGTTTTTTTTTTTATTTTTGTGTGTCAAATGGCAATGAGCCTACAAAAACGAAAAAGTCTTTAGTCATAAGTAGAATAATAATGAATAAAGACTCGACTTATTACTGTTTCATAAAAAAAGAACCTCATTTTAATTTTGAAAATCTCTGGTAGAATGCATGCAATGTGTTGCGGCTACAGAAGAAACAAAAAAAAAGAAATTATAAACTACATATTTCATATTGTATTGGATTGTTTTATTTTTTCGCAATCGTAGTAAAAAGTGTGTTAGTGTAACACACGGCGCTAAAACCCATTAAAACTCGGTTTCTATTTAGTCCCTCGCTAAAGCTCGGGAGTAAAACTACCTCGTATATAATGGGTCATTTTAGCCCCTTGTATAACAATCTACTATTTATTTTCACAAGAAAAAATCATTTTCAAATACTGAAAAATATGTGGCAAATATGTGGTAAATATATTTAATTGTGCCAAATGAAGCATTGACAAAATTAAATACCCATGTTTAATTAAAGATCGTCAGAAGAAATAACGAGAGAAACAAGCAAATAAAATGAATAATTAGTACAGTTCAAGCCGCAGTCCAAATAATTATCCTCAAAATTATACTTTCAGGAAACCTGAATGCTCGAGATGGATTAAAGGCATGTAAAATCCTCGGTTTCCTAGTAACGGATAGAACCCTTGAAGGACAGTTCATATGTTGGGCTATCAATGAACTATCTTTTATTTATAAATAAAACATAAATAATTCATATGAAATGAAATGAAATGAAATTGAAATGAAATGAAATTGTTTATTCATCCAAATAGGCCTTCACAGGCACTTATGAATAGTCAGAATCTAAATGCTCGGCATATACATAGTTAATATTAGAACAAAATTAATATAGCCTTTTGAAACGTAACATAAAAATCATAATAAACTTCAGTTTATGTATTTTTTATGAATAAACCAATAGCAGAAGCCTCAGACTCGCGCAATAAGAAAAGAAAGCTTGTAAGCTCTATGAAGTGAAACGTTTAATGTTTATCGTAGCAATTATTGAGTTCGTACAAAATCTCCAAACGAAAAGAATTACCAAATGACTATTTAATTGGGACCAATGAACTAATTTAAATATTGTTAAGTTTTAGGCTTCTGTGCAAAAGTCTAAGACTTTTTGTTTTGTTTTGTTTTGTTACATTGTTATTGTGGAGAGCCAGTTATTTTCATGTCCAGTAGTTAACATATTTAGGTTTAATAACTGCAATTATCCTAATTGAGCTGTCAAACGTCTCGTCTCCAGTAATTTTGAATTAGTTTGGTTAGAATAAAGTTTTAGGTAGATAACGAGTGTCGAAACTCACTCAAGTCAAGTCTCAAGTAAGATTTAAATTCGATTGTTCGACGTCTCTAGTCAAAACTTGGCGTCTATTAAGCACATAGAAGGGCACTATTTGAAGGGCTTTGCATTTATTGATCTATCTATATTAAATAAACGTGAAAGTTTGTTTTTTGGAACGAAATTCCTTATGGCGCGTTGCGGGAAAGTACCCTAACCGGCAAAAAATTTCCGTAGCGTTAAGTAAGATTTGTGTGACGTATTTCGTGTGCATCGAAGATACACGAAAATGCACGAAGATACACGAATCGAACCCACGACCGCCGCCTCAGTACCCATGAGTGAGTTTTGTGATAAGACAAAAAAATATTCTTTTGACGTCTATGATAATCAACTTGATAAAGCACCTATCGGTGTGTTACGGCAGTTGCACTTGAGAGTCAGTTGCCTTGAAGGTATTGTAAAAAGGTTGACAACATATTGGCAATCCTCCTGGTATTGCTAATGTCTACAAGCGACTGCAATTACCATCAGGTGACCCGCCTGCCTAATTGTTACTTGTGGTTTTTGTGATTTATTGCAATCTGATACCTTCAAAGAATTCCCTTGATTATCACATATTTTTTTACAAATATCGATGCTGAGAATTTGCCTTTTCTTTTACGTATTCATGTTTCTGAGAAAAGATAAAACAATTGTCTTGCTATATCAATATTCACAAGGGAATAGGATGTCCTATTACAATATTTTGAGATATTTGTCAATTCTTGAATAATATCTCCATATTTTTGAGTTCATTCAGCTCAGTGATAGTGGCGTTGGATACCACGGTGAAGGTCGTGGGTTTGAATCCTACAGTGAACTTGAGCTTTCGGTGAAGGAAAACATAATGAGAGAACTAAAACACGGTGGTAGGGTACTTAATTAACAAGATTTAAATGTTGTGTTTGATAATGTTATACTCCATTGAATGCAGAACCCATTTTTGTAAAGTGCAATGGAACAAACAAAGAGTTAATTAAATATACCAATTACAGGAAAACTAGACAAAGATACTAAACACGAACTAAAAGACGAGAAATAAATGGAATGTCTGTCACATTTTTAAATTAAATCTGATGCAAACTTTTAACATGCCATCTTGTTAATTTAATTTCAGCTCTACTTGAACTACAGAAACTACACTTTTAATCAATGGATCGGATATCATATCGCAGAAATTAGTTTGCTGAGTAGACAAGTAGAATAGATCAAAAACAGTATCAAACCCACTTTCGCCCGCTCTGTTCTCAATCATCCGTGGTCGGTATAAGTATTCTTCCACCCAGCCCTGCTATCCGTCATATCGTCTTCTCGCATTCTCGCATCATCGTAAAATCTATCCATCTCTATTTCAGTTTTCTTCTTCTTTTTTATCCATCTCGTAACGTTAATATTATTCCTCCTTATTCTCCATCTCAACTGTTCATTGGTACCACATTAAAAACTCCTCTTATGTAATGTTTCTTAATGTAATCCGTTCTGTAATAATTCGTTGGGGTGTATCGGTTTTTACAAGCTTTATATTAGCTTGCAATGTATGTATGTTTTTCCGGGGTGAATTTTGCAACTCAATTTTGAAGCACATATCTGCCGAAATTTTGCATAAAAGTTTAGTTTAGATGACAATGCATGTTTAGCTGTGTGACGTCATTCTAAATCCAACATGGCGGAACACCTAAGATAGTGGACTATTATATTTTTAATGCAATCCTACAATATGGGTATGAAATGAAAAGGCTTGCTGATAATAACTCAAAAAATATAGTGACGTCACTCTGAATCCAAAGCTTGTTTTTAAAAAAGTTTTTTGTAACATATGTCATGATTTTTATGTTTATCGTATGATTTTAGAGCTACTTTATCTTAAAATAATAATTTATTGATTAAATTAAATAAAAGTATCAATTTCAAAAATGGCAACACCGTCATTAAAAGTATTCCATAAAGTAGTGATGAAAAAAGAAGGAAAGATGGCGATGGAAGGGGGAGCGTTTTAGCGAATGGATAGCAGAGCCGTAGCTCGGCATTCTAACTCCGGCAGCTGAAGTTAACAATAGTAGGGTGAAACCTCTGCCCAAACTACATTCTTCACATTAGTTTGTTAGATCTTCATTTACTCAACATATCAGAAGTGTTCGTAATCTACTCCCACATCAAGAATTATTTCATGTAAGTTTCACTACCCTCCTTATTTTTAAATATAAATGTGTTAGAATGTTAATTGAAGTTCAATGTAGACTATTCCACTCAAATTGATGAACGATATATTGATATTTTACAAATTGCGTTAGATTCTTTTACGTCGTCGATAATATCAAGAACTTGCAAATATAGTTACGACCAAAGTTAAAAGGTACCGCCATATGCTTGGAAATAAACCGCGTTGCTATGTGGTGTCAATCGTTACTTTCGCTTATAATTATTTCAATATTGTATAATCTTAATACTGTCGTTTAACAATATGCTGAAATTATTTTTTTATTCAAAATAATTAAAAAAAAAAAGCAGCAACGTAATGGTGGGTGGAATAATGTATTGTTTAGTGAACCCTTTCACGAGGAGAATTAGAGAATTAATTATCTTAAATAGTACAACCATTTTATTCGCTGGTTCGAATCCTGTGAAAAATACAAAAGTGATGAAGAAAAACTTCCTAGAACGTTACATGGTTGAAACGGTTCTAATAAGTGATTCCTTGTTTTTGTTAGCAAAATTTGCCATTTATAACTAATCATAACTTTTATTTTAAACATGTGGCATTTAGTGAGTGAGTTTAGTGTTGAATAATTTTATTTGTTCAACACATTGGAAATGGTTTTTTTATTTAATTCCACATACAAATGGGCAATTTCATACTTAAACCCAATATTTGGCAACTGAAATAATTTTTAAGCTTTTATCATCATTTTAATATCTTGCTAGTGATATTTTTTTATTTTGTACTATCTTGTTGACGTGAGAGCGCGTCTGGTGGTTTCGCACACGTGAGCGAGCGTGGTGCTGTTGTAGACGTGAGTTGTGCAGCTAGATTAACTTGTTTAGTGTGAAAGCTCGTAGTAAAATTAACCATGTGTGAGAAAAGCCTGTGTGGCACCGGCCCGTGTGGCACCAGCCTGTGTGGCTAGCCTGTGTGGCAATAGCCTGTGTAGCAATAGCCTGTGTGGCAATAGCCTGTGTGGCGCAATAGCCTGTGTGGCGCAATAGCCTGTGTGGCGCAATAGCCTGTGTGGCGCAATAGCCTGTGTGGCGCAATAGCCTGTGTGGCGCAATAGCCTGTGTGGCGCAATAGCCTGTGTGGCGCAATAGCCTGTGTGGCGTAATAGCCTGTGTGGCGCAATAGCCTGTGTGGCGTAATAGCCTGTGTGGCGCAATAGCCTGTGTGGCGCAATAGCCTGTGTGGCGCAATAGCCTGTGTGGCGTAATAGCCTGTGTGGCGCAATAGCCTGTGTGGCGCAATAGCCTGTGTGGCGCAATAGCCTGTGTGGCGCAATAGCCTGTGTGGCGCAATAGCCTGTGTGGCGCAATAGCCTGTGTGGCGCAATAGCCTGTGTGGCGCAATAGCCTGTGTGGCAATAGCCTGTGTGGCAATAGCTTTTGTGTTGTCTATCCTGTATGGTAATAGCCTGTGTGGTAATCAGATTTGTGTTATTCGATAAATGTGGTCGCTCTGCGTTAATGTGGTTTTGTTGAGAATCGCTAGACGTGAGAGTACTTATCGTGGTTCGTAAATGTGAGTTAATGTGGTTCTGCTGAGAATCGGTAGACGCGAGAGCACGTCTCGTGTTTCTTTTTACAAGCTTTATATTAGCTTGCAATGTATGTATGTTTTTCCGGGGTGAATCTTGCAACTCAATTTTGAAGCAGATATCTTTAACCGATTGAGCTGAAATTTTGTATACACGTTTAGTTTAGATGACAATGCATGGTTAGCTTGTGACATCATTCTAAATCCAACATGGCGGAACACCTAAGATAGCGGACTATTATTTTTTTAATGCAATACTACAAAATGGGTATCAAATGAAAGAGCTTGCTGAGAATGACTCAAAAAAAATTAAGTGACGTCACTCTGAATCCAAAGCTTGTTTTTATAAAAAGTTTTTTTAAACTTATAACTTATTTAAATATTATGTGTGTGTTGTTTTTCTTTTAAATAAATGTACGTGACACAATTGAGACACTGTTGAAATTAATTGTGATTGTGTACATTCGTTGAGGTTTGAGACATAAAAGCCTATGTGAAACTGGTTAGACTTGCTGGATTGTGTGCGTTTGAAGGTTTATTGTGGAGTGCACGGCGGTTGCTCTCTGACTTACAGCATAAAGAGCTTTACTTAAATGATTTGGTAATCAAGTATGCGAGTTCACAAAAAGAAATAAAAGAGCATATATTGGCTGCGACTCAATTATTAGATCTGTGTAAATATAATGAGGATAGATTTGAGTCACTCTCTAATAACCATACTTGTAGCTGTAGTACACATTACTACCTACTGAGGAATCTTTGCCATTGTTGAAGTATGCTCTTTCTCAATTGAATATAAAACAGTAGTTATTACGGATAAAATAGATACCTATTCATTTTGGTTCAATTCTAAATAACCATTCCAAACAACCAGTGGTTAATTATTGTATGCCAGGTGCTTCATTCATACAGATTGTTATAATTATTCAAATGAAATTGGACAAGTAGGTATACCAATATTTTTATATTAGTTGGTCAAGGCATAAATATACATAGGAAAGACCTAGTTAATAGTTTATGAGTCCCTAAAAAAAAATAAAAATAAAAAAAAAATTTTTGGGGGTAATGAAAGATATATTGTGTGCTTTCCCCGCGTCAGTTGACTATACTGACAAACAATATAGTTATATTATGTATTTAAATAACACATTAATAAGTTGACCTGTCTTAATGCCAGTTTTATATCTTTCGACACTAATAAGTTTGTTAGTGGAATTAAATCCCTAAAAATGACGGTGATGCGAGTTTAACATTTTTTATCCATCCCAAAAGTGCGCAACGCCGCTAAAGAAGATTTTTTTTTAACTTGATGGCTACATTGATAGCATATCATATTGATATGGTTATAGTGAGTATAACAAACAGTAGGTGAAGTGACCCAGCCTTTTATTTAGTCATACTAATAATATTATTGTGGTTAATTATTTAAATATATAGTTTTGACAATAGAGAAGCCTATAGGCAGAATATCACCTTATTGCATCAGAATATAAATCGCTTCTCTGGCAAAATACATGTTGAACTTGTTGAACAAAATGAAAGCACAGTATAATATATCTTTATACTGTGATGAAAGTTGATGTTTTATGTTTTACTGAAACGTGGTTAAAGCCTGACACTATAGTTTTCAATGTAAATAATTTACGGTTGCCAGTGCCTACCACAGGGTGTCTACCATGAGCAGTGGATCTATTATTTTAAAACATTGTGTTTGTTCGAAGGTATTTGAATTTGTTTGAGGTCAATAGCAATCCTCATCACCCGAATTCAGGCTAGCTAAAGTCGAAAAAGGTCTTTCTCGGGAACTGTGTTCGTTTCTGCAATGGGATCCCACGTGGGGTGACTGGAATGTTTTGTTTTGTATTTGGGAAATGTTTCTTATATATTTTTGAAATTGCGAATGAATAAAAAAAAAAAAGAACGTGGAGTCAATTGTAAACGTTCATTGGTGCCATGCCGGACCCTAGACTGATTGAATGAGTTTTGATTTTTAATAAAAATAAATGTAATAATGATGATAGGTATAATCACAAACTGTGAAGAAATTGATTGTAATTTGAGATTAAGATTAGAATGAGCGACACGCATGAATAATGAAGTAAGAGATAATGTATTATTTGTTATACATTCAGTTTTAGTATAGACTTATAATTATAAGTATGAGGTAAAATCTTCGATCCACAATAGCTATAGATTTAGGGTCGGCACAAAAATATACGTCTCGGTAAATAAGAGCGCACTTGAAAAGTGAGCTCTTATTTTGTTTAGTTTGCTTGAACACAGCCAATATAAACACGTCTCACAATGCCGCAGTGTGTATTCAAAAGTTGCAAAAATAATGCTCGAAAAAGCAATTTAACGGCCGGGGTATCTTACTTTCGGTAAGAACATAAAGAATAAGATATATTTTAAGCTTTAAACTAACAAATAATATACAATTTTGAACAAAATTACATATTTTATACCACGCTACCAACGCTACAAATGACTGGCCAAACTCGCCAACACACGCACAAACTTCGAAGAAGAAAAAAAATAAACGAAACAAAACGATGTAGCTCTCAAGGCAACATAACGGGAAAACATACTTTATTTGTTGCTCTTTAAGGTTGATTTCACACTAAATGTTCTTTAACTTATGTCTTTTTCTATTAAGTGACAGGAGTAGTTTATTGCTTTGCTCGTTTTATGTGACTAATGATCGAAAGTATTAGAGAATATTTTGAAGATTTGTGACTTTAATACTGGGTGCTATGGTTGTAATTAGGTTGAACTTAAAACTGTTTTAAAACATTTCTCTCCCTTTGTTATTAAACAAATGTAGCTGTAAAAGTATACTCACGCGGATAGCATTTAGCTTGGATTTTGTACGTGACTCGATATCTATGGCTATACCTATATCTATGGGTAAAATTATGTGTGCCTGTACCAGCAAGGTATATTGAATGTTTTTGAAATGATAAAGTCAATTGTTGTGCGGAAACTTGATCCTCGCACATGATTCAACCTTGACACTGATTACAGCAAACATTTATTACTATTAATTATTTGTATTGCTCATTCTAATCCATTGATTAGTACAATGTCTCCACCTTGGTTTCACACTTTGATTGGTTTGATAGTTCATTTCAAAAAGATCTTTATCTTCTTTAAGGTGGTATGTTGGTTTCTGTAAACGGCACAAAGCTGTTCCTGAGCTCTGCTGTCTAAACACGACTCCAGATCGAATTTTATCATTATTACATAGAAGTCTTTCCGTAAATTAAAACCAACGAAGTCTGTTCTTGCCACAATTCTGATCTTGTTATTTCCTGATTGTTGAGGTATAGGTATAAACCTATAAAGTTCGATTCGATTCTGGCTCACGAGAAGGACCCTGATATCAAAAAGACAGTAGGTACTGTTCTGAAGTCGTTGTTTACACTGTTAATAGCTGATAGATGTTTCTGAGATTGTTTTGTATGTCATCTATAGGCAGTGCTAAATGTTTAACAATAGTACTTAGCTCTCTTTTTAGTTGTTCAGGAGACAATAAATGAGGTTTGAATCGACCATGATAGAGGTCAATGATGGTATCTGCTAGCATCTTCTGTGTACTCTTTAGGTTTTGTAGCATATTGTTTGCTGTTAATGTAAACAGATCCATGTCGAAGTTTTATTGAAGTTCCTGTTTAAAACATTTGTTGTAGCATCTAAATTCATCAAATGCTGATTGTTAAGCTTTGTTTGCTTATCGATTAACCTTTCAGTTATTTTTAAGACATTGTATTCTGATCTATAATAGATGTATGATTAGTTCGAAGCAGTTCGACATCCATTTCATACGGTTCCGCAAAACTCTGATCAAATAAACCGAACAGGCGGTTGGCGACGTAACCAACACCGTCGATAAGGCCCCGGTGAGGTCGCCGGAGGAGCCGTCGGAATGTTGACTTTGCAACATATTATGATCGTAGTAGTCGAGCTCTGAACAGGCATGACGTAACTGAAACCATAGGACTTCGCATTGAATATTTTGTTCATCTAGATGCTTTATATACTTAGTCTTATTCAATGCAGCTATGCCTTGCTTGGAGTTCATGTTGTAATATGCAAGTATTTTCCAGTTATCTTTTATCAGTCCCATGCTGTAAATTTTATCAAAGTACATCACTTGACTATCTTTGAACTCTGACATATTATTCAAACATGATGCATTTGAAACTATTTTCAAAAGAGCAACGCCATCATAGCGGATTTAAATGAGTATCGCCGTTTTGGCTCAGTGCACTGATTTGATTGCGTTTGTTGATGATTTTCTCACCCTGTAGGTAAAATAGATCGTTGATTAATAGGACGTTTTATGAAGCCATTCTTTGATTTAAGAGTGACTACTCTGACGTAGCCATGCTACTACGATTTAAAATACTGAATCTTGTAATCAGCGTTTCTATAATGTCGTTTCTTTCTTGATTTGTGACGACATTAACTGCCTTTGATTTTTTTTTCGTCTCTTGATTTGTGAAATATTCTGGTTACTCAGTATCAAAGTTAATGTTAAATCTTGAGAGCCAAATGGGCCTATTCCACCACAGCAAATGATCTTGAAGCTGTGTTGCCGATGTACCTCTGCTGGCACAGTGAGCGAGATTTTCGTTTGACTTCACATATCGCCATGATTCTGATGTTATAACTTATTTGTTCTGATTTAGTTCCAGTGCCAGTGATTCGCCTACTTACAGAGTCAGATTATTAAAATATATTTTTATGCAGACCGAATGTCATGATTATGATTCGATAAAATTGTATCTTTTTATTATATTTATTATTAATAATAATTGAAACAAAGTTTTTAAAATATTCTTAAGTACTTATATCTTATTGCATTTCATTTACCCCAGTTTTTGTGTTGTTTGATCGTACGCCGGAGGCTGTACGATGGCGGATGGCCGAATGTCATGATTTTTATGTTTATCGTATGATTTTAGAGCTACTTTATCTTAAAATAATAATTTATTGATTAAATTAAATAAAAGTATCAATTTCAAAAATGGCAACACCGTCATTAAAAGTATTCCATAAAGTAGTGATGAAAAAAGAAGGAAAGATGGCGATGGAAGGGGGAGCGTTTTAGCGAATGGATAGCAGAGCCGTAGCTCGGCATTCTAACTCCGGCAGCTGAAGTTAACAATAGTAGGGTGAAACCTCTGCCCAAACTACATTCTTCACATTAGTTTGTTAGATCTTCATTTACTCAACACATATAACTTATTTTGTATTAATAAGACTGCAATGAACGATATGCTCTGAAAAATACAATTTTATCACATCCAAGCTTCGATTAAAATTATTAAAACTCCTCTTACATCGAATCCTGACAACTTAATTTGATGTTTATGTTCAAATTGTATCGGGTAGTTTGTTTTCGTGCTATAATAGGGTACCTAATATAAAAATATCTTAAAAACTTTCCGAACATATCAATTGAACTCTTGAAAATAAAATATGTTGTCAAATGTAGCTAAAGTGAAGTCTGACCACAATGATGTGGTGATAAAGATAAATGCGGTCAACGACCACTTAGCTCTGCCGAACTTAACTTTATCCGCCATTTTAATTTGGACTGGTATTTTAACGATTACTTGTGTCTGGAATTGATTGACAAAATCTTTAGTTAATACTTTTATCTATTACTTTGAGACTTTTTTCAATATTTATAACGGGCACAAATTAAATAGTCAGGCGTGAAAACAGCAAGAAAAACTTTAAAATCTTTTTGTCAGTTTTACGTGACAATGAAGCTAATTTTGTTTACTTTAACTAACAAATAGCTAATACAGACAAGCTCTTTTATTAGATTCACAGGAAACTTAAAACAATAGACGCACAAGAACTGATTTGTCTCATAGAGTACCTCCCTACATCTTGTAAGCCGTAACTCTTGCTAAGCGATCCGTAAAAGTGATCATTACGGTCGAAATTAACTCAGCAAAGTAAATGATATCATTTAACTTCACGATAGTACCTAATAGAGGAATCTAAGAAAAGGTATTAGTAGCTGGGAAATTAAAATGAAGGGATTTTTGAGGCATAAAATTAAAATCTGTACCTAAATTACGGTAAAGGTTCGTAAAACTCTCAAAAGATGCTGATATTGTAATTACTTTAACAAATTTATTTACTAAATAGCTGTCATCCATGATTTTACTAATGTTCTTGGGTTAAAAAGTTGCTTACATAGTCTTCTGCCTGTCAATGAAAGTCCCGTGAAAATAGGTTTAGTCGTCAAAAAAATTTGGCCGGTAAAACAACCAGAGGGAAGAACAAAAATATTTAAAACACGTGAAAGTCATGGCTTTAAACTCATTAATTCTATTTATTCGTGTACCTTTTACACACGTCTAATATATAGATACATGTCTATACAAGGTTTGATGAAGATGCTGTTAGACGTGTAATGACAGAATAAATTAAGACAACCGGTGCTGTTGAACTCTATCGATTGGTTGAGGAATATTAAAATTTATAGATCAGCCTTAAAAATGCTTGAACCATATCTTACAATGTATTTATTTTAATGGAGTAAAGTCAAGATTTATTGATTGTACTTTATCTGTTTGCTTGGTTTCCACGGTTTACCTTAAATCCTGGATAGGATAGAGCCATCTTTTTTAATAGGCCATGAGCGAGAAAAAGCTAACATAAAATTTTTAGTTTCCACTTCTCTCGTTTTCCAATATTCAATCTTAATAACATTTTTATCAACTAAAATCTCCTTGCTGAAATTGAAAATTTTCTTTATAGTTAGTTCTCTATCTTGGAGACGATTTCATATTTTTTCTATACATATATGAGTTTATTTTCACTCTGCATACCCTTGCAAACTGATATCTAGTTCTATTAAACAAAAACGTGTTCAAAATAGGTGTGCAAATCGAGCCCAAAAAAAAAAATTACCAGATTTCTAGCTTAATAAACTTTCTCCAACATGAACTATTTACCCAAATTACCGTCTTCATCAAATTCAATAAAGCTGTCGTCTAAATACGAATATTCTAATCCACACGAGACCTTACTCAGCCAATAAATACTACCATCATAATGGAATCCCAAAAACCTACATTCGCACTTTCCTGCTAACCCAATCAAGTCGATGTCCGTAGAATGTGTGTCACGGTGGATCAATCAGGTTTTTGTCGCTGCTCCTCCCGGCTGTTGCTAATTGGACATCTGTGTCTTTATTACTCATTTAATTGTCTCGAGGAGTTATTTTAGGCTGTCTCTTCCTTTTTGCGTGTTGTATTGTAATGTCTGCATTTCTTACTAATATGGGTTTACACCAAGTTTGCATTTAATGTTCATCATTGAGAGACTCTTGATTAAGTTTCATACCCGAAACCAATACTTCATTGCGTGTTGTGAAAAAACCGTTCATTTGTAAATTTTCAAATATTCCTGTTCCAATTTTAGAAAGTACCAAATAATGTCGAGATCAATTTGAAGCGCAAACGTGAATTATAGAGTGATAATTATTATACGATTTTCAGAAGCTCATGAAATCTCTGGATGTTCCATTTCAATTGTATTTTCCGCTACCTTTCAAATTTCAATTCCCTCCGAGATTCAGAGAGTTCATTAAGTTGGTAGTTTCAATTTTCATTACTGGTGATTGTATTATTGACAGTAGGTACTGTAGCTGGCCTTTACTAAATTAGTGCCGCGCCTGAGGTTTAAGCTTACGTATTAATTCATAGACTTTTCGTTGAAGGAAAATGTTGTGAGAAACCGCCATGACTAGAAGTCAAATTTTGGGGCGTGAATTGTCCCAATTGAACTAAAAAATTAAGCTCTTCATTTTTTTGTGAAGATGTGATGATGATCAAGAATTATACTGATAAATATCAGGATATTCACATACATACTATTTTGAATAATTAATTATCAAATTCAAGTTTTAACACAAAAATAAAGAATCATGGACAAGTTTTATTGTCGATTAGCACAATAGATAGATACAGTATATTCTTGATACTTGAGTTCTCTTCCATAATGAACTTTTGAAAACAAAGTTATTTAATTAAGTCAAACTACAAAAGTCGGAGAAGAAGAACTGGCAAGAAATTCAGCAAGGTAACATTTCTAAATATTTTTTTGACAATCCGACTAAAGTAATCAAAGTTTTTTTTTTATGTTTAACAATTTCAACAATAATGAAGCGGTAGGTATTAATGTCTATAAAATATACAAAATGAGGAAAAACATGGTGTGCTTCATCATATTCAATATGAGATAGTCTGTCCAGCAATTACTATAAAGCTCGATTACACTAAATTTAGAAAATACGACTGAATAAGGCATTTTTCTTTATCGGCCAATTTTTCACTGTCTTGTTTCTTATTACAGTTTAGATTTAGTAACTTACTTTGATTTAATTAAATGAGACCAATTTATTACTTACGAAGAAAGTTTGATAAAAAATGTACACTAGAGCTGAATTCTTAATCAGTTATGACTTTATTAAATGCACTGAAAAGTTAAAAAATAATTTTATGCTACAATGTTACGAGCAAAAGCATATCTATCCGTCTATAAAATCAATAAAATCATACTTTAAAACTAAAATTTAGGTCAAATTAAAACTATTGGACCGATTTTAAAAATTCTTTCACCATTTGAAAGCTTCATTATCCCTGAGTAACATAGACTATATTTTTATCCCGGGAACAGATAAAATAGCACGGGAACGTGGGTGAAACCGCGGAGGACAGCTAGTCAATTATAAGTAACCACCCAGGTGAGTTACGTAACTTACCATGGCACCCCATGACCTACATTAAGTGAGGTGAACTTAGGTAGGTAAGCGACCTCTGTTGCTAGCCATCATACTGCAACTTAGGTTCAGCTGCTTTGCAATTCTAAAGAGCGTTCGTATTCCATCGAAAACCTTGTGAATGGTGTTATTGCTTATACATTTTGTATTGGTGGCTTGATGTCAATTTTAAATTATAATGGCTTTGACATACTTATGTTATATTCAGCGTACTTTCCCGCTCTCTATCATGGCAGTGGCATAGCAACAGGTAACGTTACCAGCTCTGCCACCGGTAACAATCACAAAAGGGAAACAATCTAATGCCTTCCTTCGATGCTACAAAACCTAGTTCTGTACAGTTTGGCTGTCTTCCACTTCAAAAATTCTCCTGAAATACTTACTAGCGCGCCTTGTCCAGTATTTGAAAATCAGCTCCTATTAGACTTCATGGCGAATTATGGTGTCACTATATAACTCTTGGAAATCAGGTGAACCGTCTGCCTGCCTGTCAACACGATGACAAAAAAAGGTTGTGGAATGAGCTCCCTGTAGAGCTGTGTATAAAAGAGGAGTAACAAGGTCGGCAACGCGCTCGTGACGCCACTGGTGTTGCAAGTGTCTATAGGCCACGGTAACCGCTTACCATCAGGTGGGCTGTAAGCTTGTTTGCCATCCAGTGGTATAAATAGAACCGAGGCAAACAAAATCATCTTTAAATTTCCCCTGAAGTCGAGTAAAACTGCGGGATGCAAACCACTATTAAGATTAAATTACGTAATCTAAATTCTCTTTCCTTCCATTCTTCCGTTATCTTGTAAAGCTTGATCCATTTCTGGTTATGACAACAAGCCATTCAGCTGTTCAGAAAACGTTTGACATGAACAGAAAATTGGGGTTACTTGTAATCTAGCTGAATAGTAATAAAGCCTTTATTCACTCACCATGAGCTATAAATCTAAAACTAAAGTATAATAATTAGTATAAATTAATAATTTTCAGCAACCAGTTTGTCGGTCAGGTCTTTCGATAGATCCTTCTTCTCATTCGATATAGGCCGCCCCTAGATCCTTCTTCTCCATTCCTTTGCCAATGAGCTTTGAGCGCTATTCTCCCACATTTTTTTGGATTGGAAGTAAGAAATCTCCTTTGGAGTTATTGCAAGTAGTTGAATAATATAATAAATCAATTTGCTTGTACCTAACCTAATATTCGCCGATGCAAACGGCACGTGTGGCATCTATGGATGCTCTGGTGTCCTTAAATTAGTCCACTCACCCGCACACAGCCCTTATTGGATAACCTTAATGTTCTAATTTGTGGATCCGTGATGAATAGTCTTGTATTATTTTCTAATTGGTTTGGATAGATATTGTTATAGCGAAGTAGGTATGTCTTATTAGAAATGTCTGGAGATTGACTTGTTAATATTGATTTCATTCTGATCAAGCCTCCATTGTTTTGATTCGTTTTTGTTTATGGTAACTATAGTCTATATGAAGCAGAAATTTGTATAGTCATACGTGTGCTTATTTATCAAAGCACTGAATTAAAAAAATATAATTAGATTTCTCCATTACTGTATCTTATGTATCCTTTTAATATTGTGCGAGGAAGGCGGTGGTTGCCACACGCGTCATACTTGTGAACAAGTGCTGCTTGTGGGGGCTGGTCTGTGCGAGTTTGTTGTTTATTAAGTCAGTCATAATTAAATTATATTGTCAGTGAGACTAGATAAATAATTATTGAGTGTAATAGGTGTACCTAAGTTGTTTTTTGAAAAGAGTGTTTGCTGAGTTTATTGCCGGCTCTTCTCAGCAAAAGCAACCTTCCGAACCGAGCATTAGAGTCTGACTATTCATAAGTGTCTGTGAAGGACTATTTGGATGAATAAACAATTTCATTTCATTTCATTATGAATTAAAAGGACATTAGATATGAAACGTATGACGATTAACTCTGTAATCTTCCATAGAAACACAATGTGAAACAGCTGATCCTACACTTATTTAATCGAGGCTAAAAAGTGGTAAATTCTAAGGCGATGATAGCTCAGTGGTAAGTGACGTCGGATACCGCGGCGAAGGTCGTGGGTTCGAATCCTTACAATAAGCTTGAGCTTTCGGTGAAGGAAAACATCGTGAGGAAACCACAGCACGGTGGTAGGGTACTTTGTAGTACTCGACTGGCTGGCTACCACCCTCAAGTTGAAAATCTGTCGCCAAGCACCTGTTGGTGTGTTCCGGCAATTGCACTTGAGAGCCAGTTCGCCTTAATAAGGTGTACAACACATTAGCAATCCCCTGGTATTTCCAATGTCTATAGGCGACGGTTGTCACTTACCATCAGGTGACCCGCCTGCCTCGTTGTCACTTGTGACATAAAAAAAAAATCACGATACCTTTTAGCAATTTTCATGTACAATTTATTACGTAAGTATTAATCCAGCTGTAACTCATAAACATTATTACAGTGCGTAATAAACATTATAATTCGTATAACTTTGTTCAACTGCAATTAAGTACAGTCCTAAAAACAGTAGCAAGTATTATTATAAGCGCATAATATATTAAAGTGCTCGTAAATTATACTACTTCACACTTTAGCAAACATTAGATGCCCCAAATTCACTTTACTTGAAACTGAAACGTATTCAATATGGCCAGTGATTCGCGTTTTTATTCAAACGCTATGTCTTTAAGGTTTCGCGGTCACCCACTTACTGTTCTTTCTTTTATTGAGTTTTGAATTTAGGGCGGAAATTAAGAAAAACATATTCCTTTTGTATTAAAGGACAGGTTACGGCGAGGTTTTCTTATGTAGATGTATGACATATCTGGGTCTAGCAATTTAGTTTTGAAGAATCTGACTAGCATTATAAATGCTATATTTTTAAATTCTAAATGTGAAAGTTTGTCGGGATGAATGTGAAGATGTTTGTTACTCTTTCATGCAAAAACTACTGAATAGATTTTGATGAAATTTGACTCATAGTAGATGGTTTATATGGGATGCAAGAGGAAGAAATAGTGCTTTCATAATTTAGAAAATCCATTTATTTTATACGCCACGTCACACTATACAGCTTCGTAGGCTTCCATTTTACCAGAGACAATAGTCTAATACTAATAAACATACTTGAACATAGATCATAAAACATAGAATACTTTTTATAACCGAAACGTTTGGAAATTGATGCAATTTATTTTTTTGTTATGGATAAACTTGTGTTTGAATCTTGATCGGTAAGTGATGTTGTGGCCGAAGGTGATAAGCACACAAAGCTTTGATGATGATGAGATTGCGGTATTTTTCAAAATGGTCGACGAAGGGAGTAAGCAAGATCTTTTTGAGAAGGAAGAGATTATAGATTAGTCTTCAAAATAAAATACTTTGAAATAGACAATTTTTAATTCAATAAAAAAAAAACAAAATATACCTTACAATTCAACTTACAGATTGGACTTTTTGGCGGGAACTTGTGAAGTGACGTTGAGTTTTCTTTTTATTTTCATTAAATTCGTGTATTTTGAGTTTTATTGAGTAATTTCGGTGGTGTTTTGTCCAATAAAGATCAATCTAAGTGCACAAGTGAAGTGAAATGAAATGAAAGCGTGTATCGTGACTTTCCAGGTTGTCCCAAAAAGTCCGTGAATGGTTTAGTGGAACAACCGCCAATTTCACTAAAGCTTGACTGGACATTACAGTGAGTTTGAGAATGTGACTATAACATAAAAGAAGCAATTAAAACTGAAGAAAATGTATGCGATTGAAAGACTTTGTATTGACTAAAAGTACTAAAACTTATGTAAAAAAATCTGACAAATAGACCAAGACCATTTCAAATACTTTGACATTGGCAGAAATATCCTAAAAGGATGATTGCCAGCAACAAAAAAAAAAAAAAAAAACTTACAGATTCCATAAAATAAATGCAGACAGATTATTTACCTTCAGTTCATATCTGTAGTCTTATCAAAAACAAAATGGCTTCTTTTGTACGAACTTGTAATCAGAAATCAGATTGTCAATTGGTGTTCTTACTTTATGTATTAAGTTTTTAGGATTGCGTACAAACAGAAATAGTAAAAAAGTTCCTTTACGAGTATGATATGACTTCGTTGTCTCTTATACAAAAAGATTCAGTAAAAATCTGGAATTGTCTAAAAATACTTGAGAGGTGTCAAGGGACACCCGGATGGAACGAAGTTATATAAGTTATATAAGTCGAGAGAGTATATATATATAAAAAAAACATATATATAAATAGAAATGAAAATATCTGGCTTGCTTTCTATAAGAGAGAGAGAGAGAGAGAGACAGACAGACAGAGAAACATGCGCACGCCCCACAGCGGTGTCACCGACACAAAAGTGTCGTAAGATTTTTTTTCGTCTAGCCCCCTTTCACAACGCGCGATAAGGAACTTCGTTCCAAAAATTATGTAGATTAAAAAATACACTATGCTAAACTTAAATACTTAGACTTCCTTTTTGTTGCCATAAATCTCGCAATATAAGACATGAAAATCTAAAAACAGTAATATAGTAAAAAGAGCAAGTTTCACCAAACTCAGTTTAGTAGTTACCAGGCATGCGGGTCACCTGATGGTAAGTGAGTACCGTCGCCTATAGACATTAGTAATACCAGGGGATTGCCAATGTGTTGTACACCTTATGACTTTATGACAATACCTTAAAGGCAACTGGGTTTCAAGTGCAACCGAAACTCACCAACAGGCGCTAGGCGGCAGATTTTCAACGTGTGTGTGGTAGCCAGCCATTCGGGTACTTCAAAGTACCCTACCACCGTGCTATGGTTCAATGTAAGATTCGAACCCACGACCTTCCACCACAGTATCTGACGTTGCTACCACTATCACCGCCTGAAAATACACATGAACAGAAGAATTATATACAAAAAGAAAATATGGTATTATTCATTTTAATTTACACAATTTCTACTTAACCTTGTCGCCAATACTGAACCCTCAACGCAAGTATTAGTTTCGAACTTTACCAGTGTCTTTAAATTAAACACTAAGAACGCTGCGTCTGTGATTTTTTTAGTTTTCAACTTGGATTTAACTTGTCAAGCTTTCTCCGAAAATCTTGGAATACCTAATCAGGAATTATTTAGTTTCGCTTGTCTCTAGGATATTCACAGCGACAGTAGGTAAGGTATTACATAATATTAATCTTTTGTCGGCAAAATTCATAGGAAGGGTTAATAACCTTTGCAATGCATCTATATATACTATAGGTATATTAATGGAACGAAGTTCCTTATCGCGCGTTGTGAAAGGGGGCTAGACGGAAAAAATGCTCACGAAAAATTGTCACCGACACTTTTTATGTCACTATGTATGTTTATTAAGCTGTGCGGCGTGCGCATGTTTCTCTGTCTGTCTCTCTCTTATCGAAAGCAAGCCAGATATTTTATGTATACTCTCTCGACTTATATAACTTATATAACTTCGTTCCATCCGGGTGTCCCTTGACACCTCTCAAGTTTTTTGTAAATATGTCCATCTTTTCAATTAGTATATTATCATGAAAACAATGAATTTGGTGCTCAATCACTTTTTAATGATTAAGTAGCTTTGAATTGGTACATTTAAAATTTCACACAGATTCAACATGTCTAAACTAGTTGATTTGATTTTTTATTTCTTTGTTTGTTTGTTTGTAAGGGATAAACTCTAAAAATACTCAATTGATATTAAAAAGTCTTCATTTAAAAAAGCTACCAGTATTATCAACGGGTACCGGGCGGAAAGTGTATTTATTATATATAATCTATCTCCGAAACTACAAAATTGCATTTTTTTTTCACTAATAGAAAGTAGACTACTTTTCCTACTCCAAAACGCGGGTGAAACCACGGAGTAGAAACAGATCTTGTACATGGGTACGAGTAAAACCTGCTTAATTCACTTAGGTAATATTCTCTACTCCAAATAAAGTTCTTAGACTCGGAAAAATCATCAATCCAAAATTATAGGAATACAAACATCTGGGTTACACGCCCCTTAACCCCATCCTAGCCCCGATCTAGTACATTGTACTGCATTTTTGCACTACTTATCTTTACTCGTGGAAGCATATTAGATGGCAATCAATCACGCTCGCATCGCACGGGTTAGACGCACATGTGTGCGTTTTCTCTCTATGTCTGTACGTGATTTTTACATGTGTGCGTGATTCCCAACACTAGACTGCGTCGGTGGTCGGGCGATATCGAGCGTCATCGGCCAACGACCCCGGTGCATTTTGTACAGTCGTGCACAGTGTGCTCTAATTTATGTTGAGTGCGAAAATAAGGATTTATGGCGTGCAAAAATAAATGCGACGGAATGAAAACGTTGCGGTAAGCAAATGTGTTTTGTTTGACTAAGCGCTCTCGAATATGTTATTCTTTATTTAGTTTCATGAAAAATCATATTTATAATTTTTAGGATTCCGTACCCAAAGGGTAAAAACGGAAACCCTATTACTAAGACTCTACTGTTCGTCTATTTGTCTGTCACCAGTCTGTATCTCATGAACCGTGATAGCTAGACAGATGATGTATTTCTGTTGCCGCTATCACAAAAAATACTAAAAACAGAAAGAAATATTTAAAAAAACTACAAAATTTGTACGGAGTCCGACTCGCACTTGACCAGCTTTTTTATTTATATCTTAAAACAATTGTATTTATTGATAATGCGATCGATATATGAATTTTAAAGTTTTAATACTGAATTATGTCTTTGTTATATTTAATGGTGTCGTGATTTCTGCTTATCATTTGTAAGTGAATTTTAATTAATATTTCTTACGTTTTAATTATAATATAGCTTTACATGTATTCATTTTGGATTCAAAATACCTATACCTAGTAGTAGTTTAAATAAAAAAAACAATTATTACATACAATAAATCTATTGCTATAAGTTTTGTACTCGTACGTAAATATTAAATCCAGTATCCGTATAAAATTTATGAAATAAATAAACACCCCAAATGACATTCGATAAAATTCAAAATTGTCCCTATTTCATCCGCCCTACGAGTTATAAGGTAAACATCCAGTCACCACAAAGTTTATCATAATCAGCGCCGTTAAATAAGGATAACAGTTTTACTGTCTATTTATATCGCACAAGTTTAAATTACTTAATCAAACAAAGTTTTCAGGTCGACACCCTAACAGTGCTGTTATCGAGGATACTTTAATAAAAAGTTCATTACACTTTTTCTCTCGACTGTCCATACTTCGGTTCTTCCGCTAAGTTAACACGTTAATTGAGGGGGTGAAGTGTCAAACGTCCGCCGGAGAGGGGTTACAGCTATTTGATTTTGAACCTTTACAGAAGGATTTAAGGACCATTAACAATTGTATAAAGGTGTTTGAATGGTATTAATTAAGTGTAGTTAAATGTATGGCGAGGGTGTTGACGTTGTTGGTACAGATCAATGATATAATAATTCTAATGTGTAGATAGGATAACAATACAAAATTCGTTCTTAAACGATTGCCGAGAAATGGCACTCTAACGCGCATATATTATAAATAACATTGCAGTATCTCAAACTCAAACTCAAAACCATGGAGTTAAAGAAGTATTCTTTACTCCATGCTCAAAACTCATTTATTCAGTTTAGGCCCTGGTAAAGCACTTATGAACGTTACAATTGACTACACTTAAACTGAGAAGACTCCTGAAAAGACATAACACACGGTGGCATTTGTGGTTGTTTTTGGTCACTTTTAATTGCACTCCGGCGACGCGAGACAGGTCAAGTTAGGCTCCCATTTTTAGAGCGCTAATAACCTATCTACACATTTTTACTTATTCTATCACAGGTACAGATCGTATAAATTGCCTTTAGTTTATGATAAAATAATATGAAAATTATCTGTGTCGTGGAAATTTACAAATTACAGAGACCATTTCTAAACAACTTTTTCTTTCAATTCAGTTTTTATAATTATTATGTATAATTAAGTTTTTAGTTGCTACTATTTTTTATCTAACCGAGAGTAATTCTGTATGTTTGTTAGCCTGAGTTCTTTCAGTTAGTTGTACCTTGAAATTACGGTGGCCACAGGCTACTTACTACTTGTTTTAAGTCAACCCCTAAGTGGGTAAAAAGGGGTGAGAGGATAAAGAGAAGAATTTAATGAATTCTAGTTCTATTTAAATCACTAAATAATAAAAAAATTAAGACAATTTTTTCCGTCCCCTTTCCACTCCATAAATAAGACTACAACCTTTTTGTGACATCGAATCCTTATAAAGTTTCAGGTTTTAGGAATACTAAAGAACTTATGAGTTTTTTACTATGAAACTATGAAAGTTTTTTATGACTGTTCGTTTGTTTCGGGACTTATAAACGTTAGTATACTTTATCACCTCGACGAAAATAATACAGTAATATTGTCTATACCTTTTTTTTTCGGTGTTATACCAGAACTATTTTTTTAAATTAAACCTTCAAAGTGCTTAACAAAAATAATTTCAAAACTTTCATAAATTTTTATTCCGTCAATATTCTGACAGCTGAACTTGAGGGCCAGTTGCCATCTAGGCTTTGCATGCTTACCACCGTTGACCACATCATCATTTACCATGGTGAGATTGTGGTCAAACACAAACGTATCCTAATATATATTTTTCCTGATACTAATATGTGTGTTATGGCGGCTAAAAAAGGAATAAAGAAATTGAATTTAGTTACGAGTGATTTGAGCAGACCAGCCCCCCACAAGCAGCACATGATCACAAGTATGACGCGTGCTAATTAATCCAAAAAATCTGTGTGTGGATTTAAAACAAAATCATCTCTCACGGAGAATTTAATCCAACAGCGACGTTAAAGGCCAAGGTCGTTGAAAACCTTCCAACCATTTATTAAAATCAAGACACGTTATACTTACCTGCCTTCTACACATATCTATATCCCCTTCTCGTATTCACGCGCACGGTCTCAGAGTTTTTTCACCTTTAGAAATGCGGGCCTTTGACTGTACCTGAAGCTGTAATACGCTAGTCTTTGAGAATCGAGGTCGGCAGTTGAAGGTCCAAATCTTTGTAGATACTTCCATCGCTTAAATGAAATTAAAGTAAAGGAAGCAGAATTTTTATTATTATTATAAAAATATAATGTCTACTTTTTTACCAACTAAGTTAGTTTTCAATTTAGTAAAAATTTAAATACACTTAATTTAATTAAATAACAAAATACACTAAATTTATACATACTAAATTAGAAACAAAACTAAAATACCTATAAATAAAACTAAAACTAAATGAAAAATGAAAATATTTTTATCCAAATAGGCCCTTTACTATGAATAGTCTAGACTCTAACGCACGGTTTAGAAGGTTGTGTTTGCTGAGAAGAGCCGGCAATAAACTCAGCAATCACTCTTTTCAAAAAGCAACTTAGACCTATTACATTCGATAAATAACAAAATTTCGTGTTTCGGCATCAAAAAAGGAATAAATAATTAGAATTTAGCTGTGATTGAGTTAGTAAACAACAAACTCAAGCAGACCAGCCCCCACAAGGCGACAGTTCACAAGTACGACGCGTGTGGCAGCCACCGATCTCATCACCATATTGTAGGGAAGTAAGCGACCCGCCACACGACGCCGCCAAAAGCAAAGGAATTATGGAAGTAGAATTCTCGGTTTTTGATTGCGTACCTATCACATAGTTGGATCAGATGTATTTTGAATGTAGGCCAAGTACGATTTAGGTTTATGTATCTGTTCGCACAATTTTATTCCTAAGAGATTTGGAGTAACCTTTTTGGAATCTATATAGCCACTTAAACCCTTATGATATGCTCTAAATTTATCCCCACGTACCTACGTCCATCGTTCATATAATTAGAAGTACCTAAAATTCATACGGATGAGTTAATTTGGGTCTAAATTATATATACATGTCCAAACATATTTATATAATTATGTGCGTTCCTACATAATGATGGATACTTTTTACTTGCACGGTGGTAGGGTACTAGGTGGTACTCGACTGGCTGGCTACCACCCTCAAGTTGAAAATCTGTCGCCAAGCACCTGTTGGTGTGTTCCGGCAGTTGCACTTGAGAGCCAGTTGCCCTTGCCCTTAAGGCATTGTAATATGGTGTACAACACGTTGGCAGTCCCCCTGGTATTGCTAATGTCTATAGGCGACGGTAGTCACTTACCATCAGGTGACCCGCCTGCCTCGTTGTCACTAGCGACATAAAAAAAAAATCACATAATATTTTTGTAATAAATTATCTTGGTTTGGTAATATAGTTAGTTTTAATGACCCACGATTAAAAAAGGATCTAAGTATGTATTTTGAGTCACAAGTAAATTTCTTGCTCGATTGTCTCGTCTTCCTGAGATGTTTAAAAAAATATCTAAAGATTTTTCTAATCTTAAAAAAACAGAAGAGAAAAAATTATTCCCCGAGGAAAATAATATTTTGGCGTAGATCGTAATAGATTTTTCTTTCTTCCGCGGCCATTTAAATTTCTTCGTCAAACACTCCGTGAACCGATCAGAACTCACGGTTCAAGTTTATCGGTGCAAAATTACCATGAGAAAAGCTGCTAACTTTCAATACATAATGAAAATTGTAAAAAGGCCATTCAACTGAGAGTTTATAAATCATGTAATGACTTCATATTGAGTTACTAGTTGGGAATTAGTTTATCGGCTATTAATCATAGTTTGTTAATTTACTATTTCAACAGACTAAATACTAAAGTTCAACAATTACAGTAGAAATAGATAATTTACTAATAGGCTTGTAAAGCCGGACGTAGTCTTTGACGTAGTTAAGTATTTTAAGACCAAAAATCAGTCTAGTCGTTCTAGAGTTTTTCGCTTAGCAATATATTTGGTAATTATTTTTTATTGAAGATAGGTTGTGAAAAGGGGCTAGACGGAAAAAAATGTTACGACACTTTTAGTGTCACTGTCACTGTCACTGTTGGGTGACAGTTGTGTGTAGTAAGCTATTGTAACCTGTGCGGCGTGCGCATGTTTCTCTGTCTCTCTCTCTCTCTCTCTCTCTCTCTCTCTCTTATAGAAAGCAAGCCAGATATTTTAATTTATATATATAGAAATAAATAGAAATGTTTTTTTTTATATATATACTCTCTCGACTTATATAACTTATATAACTTCGTTCCATCCGGGTGTCCCTTGACACCTCTTTTAAGTTTTTTTTATTAATGTTTTGTACTATACTCGCGTATTTAAATGTGTTTTCTATTTGATATTGTAATTATACAAAAAGCAAATAATTGATAAAAATTTGGTAGGCTTTTAAATTGGCAACCCTTTCTTTCTAATATTGTAAAGAGGAAACATTTGTATGTATGTGTGTATGTAACGAATAAACTCAAAAACTGTTAGGCCGATTTCAAAAATTCTTTCACCATTTGAATGCTACTTTATTCCAGATTAACATAGGTAGGCTATATTTTTATCCCGGGATAAAATAAGATCCCACGGGAACGCGGGTGAAACTGCGGAGGACAGCTAGTTGTTAATATTTTTAATACTTAGAAATTTATTATAAATTCTTCTGGATGTTTTTTTTTTCTTTATTTATTTTACGAGGGTTTACTCAGATTTGAGTATGCCACCCTCATCGGTGTAACAATTGTACTACAATCAAAGTTATAAGTATATAAATTACCGCCGATTTTAAACCTTTTTTAACAATTGGATGTTATGAAAGGCAAAATTTCAATGAGCTTACATAACATTTGTTATCTTTGGTTGTTTTCAAGAACAAGGATACTGGTTACACGATACTCTCCACGTAATATCTAATCAGCATGAAGATAGAGTTTCATTGACGATAGAAATTGGAAATCTCTAGAACCGGGTTGAAATTGAAAAATATCACTTTTCAATTTCATAACAATGGGGTCTATTACGTAGAGCTGCAATCACTCTTCATTTCAAATTATTGAGTAGCTTTCTGCTCCGTTTCACACGTGTCACTTAGTGATCTTATACTTGAAGGTGGTAGCCAGCCAGGCCAGTACTAACATTTTTTTTTATGCAGGATAAGTAAGTGATGATGTGGCCGAAGGTGGTAAGCACTCAAATCCTAGATGGTAACTGGCTCCCAAGTGCAGCTGTCGGAACACACCAATAGGTGTTTGGCGACAGATTTTCAACTTGTGGGTGGCAGCCAGCCAGTTGGGTACTATAAAGTACCCTACCGCCGTGCTATGGTTTCCTCACGATGTTTTCCTTCACCGAAAGCTCAAGCTCATTGTAGGATTCGAACCCACGACCTTCGCCGTGGTATCCAACGTCACTACCACTGAGCTATTATAAACTCTTATACATAGAACTCTTCCACCGTACGGTTTCCTTACGATGTCTTTTTTCACTGATAGCTCAAGGTCATTAGATACAGGATTCGAACTCACAACATTCATTTCAGCATCCCTACGACTGAGTTGTAAATCACTAAAAGCTTCTTGTTTTCACGATATAAAAATAATCCTGTTTTTATCTGTGATGTGAACTATCTCTGAACTAAGTTTCATCTGAATTCAAAGAGACTTGGAGTGGTCACAAAATACGGTAGATCGATCGTAGACATAAGATTTTCGACTTATGAAACTGGTTATGTAATAAAAAGGCGATGATAGCTCAGTGGTAAGTGACGTCGGATACCGCGGCGAAGGTCGTGGGTTCGAATCCTTACAATGAGCTTGAGCTTTCGGTGAAGGAAAACATCGTGAGGAAACTACAGCACGGTGGTAGGGTACTTTGTAGTACTCGACTGGCTGGCTACCACCCTCAAGTTGAAAATCTGTCGTCAAGCACCTGTTGGTGTGTTCCGGCAATTGCACTTAAGAGAGCCAGTTCGCCTTTAAGGCATTGTAATAAGGTGTACAACACATTAGCAATCCTCTGGTATTGCCAATGTCTATAGGCGACGGTTGTCACTTACCATCAGGTGACCCGCCTGCCTCGTTGTCACTTGTGACATAAAAAAAAAAAAAAAAAACGGGCTAGTTTTGCTCTTGGCCAGCGACATATCTATTAACGTATGTTTCCAAAGACTGCCCTTTAATGCGATCTCTTTTATAAACTTTGGATTTTTTTGTGCCTAGGCCAATCTAGGGCCTACATTGGTAGCTTATATTTTAGTTTTTTTTCTGTCTGGCCGTTGTATCTTGTAAGATCTCGATATTAAAGTAATATTATTTTAGGTACAATACAAATATTTTATTTGAACAATGACTTTTGTTGATTATTATAAAAATGACTATTTGATGTGACGTTTCGATGTGAAGGTGACTCTTTCACGCAAAAACTGTTGAACGAATTTCGATGAAACTTGGCACACAGATATAACACATGGAATACTTTTAGCCCGGGAAACGAAAAGGTTGAACGCGGGTGAAACCACGGAGGACAACTATTTTAATAATCCCTCGGAAATGTGGGTAAAACCGCGGGAGATAGTTAGTTAATTAAAAAAAATGCTGAACTCAAAACATACTTTTCAGTTAGTAGTTCTTTTGACAAAATTAATTTTGTGTCCCTGCTTCGTATCCCTGTCTCAAGAATGTCTTTTAATTTAAAGTCTTAGATTTATTACTATCTCAAGGCCCAATTCTATTCTATTCTATTCAATACAGATTGAGTTCAATAAATCAAATTGAAGCAGATAAAATTGAGAAACCTACTTACCTACCGACTTGATAACCTTATTTAAGTTGAAAATGTCTTGCAATATCAAGAAGTAGAAAATATACTGAATGTAAATATAAGGTATTTCATATTTCTATAAAGAGCTATAGAATTTGTTCATTGTAAATACAATATTTAGTAGAATAATTATATCGAATTATGAATTACTAGCTTTCCGCCACGCGGTTTCACCCGCGTTCCCGAGGGATCTTATCTTTTCCCGGGATAAAAAGCTTATCTGCTATTCCAGACTCTAATCTATCTGTATGCCAAATTGTATCCAGATCTATTCAGCCGTTCTGGCGTAAATGAGTAACAAACATACATCCATCCAAACTTTCACATTTATAATATTAGTAGGATGATCGAATTGCGACCACTGGCGAATTTATCTTCTATAAATTTATCTGAAGTATCTTCTAAGGGCAACTTTGAATACTGTATGAAAGAAAAAAAACAATAATAAGTAATCGAGAGAAAACACAAATTAATGTTGAAAACCAAAACACGTTATATGAAAACCGCCCCTAATCTAACTAGTTCTAGTTTATCACAATGACAAACGTCTGGTTTGCATGTTGGCGTATTGGCCCAGCACTGCACAAAGCGAGGTTACTGCGGTGGATGGCCAACTGACCTGGTTCCCAACGATCGATCCTTGCTGCACTTCTGTTGCCATCGATTATTTCTTTTGATAGAACTCAGTTACATTTCTTTTTAAGTGCCACTGTCCATTCTACCTTGTATTGTAAAATTACAGGGCAAATCTGTGACATTTCATTTCTAGTAATCATGTTTCATTGCCTTCCAAGTATCAAGTCATTTTATTTATTATTCATGAAGCATTTTGGCCCTTTAACTGGCTAACTCATTATTCTTTTTCGCTCTATCGGTCTTTTTACCGCTGCATTTGATGTCAAAGGATTTACTTGACAATTTTTTTTCCTCAACTGTCTTACATAGTATTCATTGTTTTGTGAAATAAATTGCATTTTTAAAGGTAAAGTTTAAAATATTTTTATTCCTTTTTCAAATACTTTTTTTATAAAGATTGTTCAGATAGTGTAATTGACAGACGATAATTTGATTTCGATAACGTCAATCCGTTATTGGATTTATTTGAATCTTACATGAAGAGTCTTCAAGTTATACCTAATCGGATAAGTTAAATAGATCTTGTATTTTAAGACCTTAAAAATATGAAAACTGATAATATTCATGTGGTCTTTAAAGTCAACGTCAAAGTCAAGTTTAGAAAGAAAGAAAATTACCACAAATAATACATAAGAATTACAATAAAAAAAACTTGAGAGCTGTCAAGGGACACCCGGATGGAACGAAGTTATATAAGTCGAGAGAGTATATATATACATATATTATAAAAAAAAAACATTACTATTTATAAATATATATATATATCAATATAAATGAAAATATCTGGCTTGCTTTCTATAAGAGAAAGAGAGAGAGAGAGAGAGACAGACAGAGAAACATGCGCACGCCGCACAGCGGTCGGTGACTTTTGTGTAAGAATTTCGTAAGATTTTTTTCCGTCTCGCCCCCTTTCACAACGCGCGATAAGGAACTTCGTTCCAAAACTTCGTTCCAATAAACGTACAAATAAAGTTGATAGTAAACAAAGTACTTTAAAACATATTCTTGAATAATTAACCGCTAGTACTTGGAAGAAAGCATTACAATGTCTGTGGTTTCAACTGTATCACTAAAAACTCAGAGTAAAGTGGTTGACTCAGAGTTTGAGACAATTTTTATTTTCTAATCTTTAAACAGACTAAGAAGAGCAATAATGTAGGTTAATCTGATTTTGGCTTAAAGCTTTTTGTAATAATATAAAATCATCAGATAACAACCAATAATCCAGTTGCGAGCCAACATCTTGATGACACGATGCATAGACCCTCCACTGCCCCGGTCACCAGGTCAAGAGGCACGGGATATTGGCTCTTCGATCTTCAACGGTTGCTACCCGAACGTGCAGTATGCTGATGTATCACTTAGGACTATTTTTGTCTGACATACTGTAAAATTAAAGCTAGCGGTAGCAACTATGGTCTTTAAAAAAATATCGGCATGACATGGTTTTCTATTCATCCTTTTTATCTATTTGGAACCTTTTTACTCATCCTTTTAATCCCATCTTATAATATTCACAGCAAATGGTTCCTTTTCAACTTTTGGAACGAAGTTCCTTATCGCGCGTTGTGAAAGGGGGCTAGACGAAAAAAAAACTTACGAAAAATTGTCCCGACACTTTTTATGTCACTATGTATGTTTATTAAGCTGTGCGGCGTGCGCTTGTTTCTCTCTCTCTCTCTCTCTCTCTCTCTCTCTCTTATAGAAAGCAAGTCATTTCTATTTATTTATATATATATGACAATGACAGTTTTTTTTATTTTTTTTATATATACTCTCTCGACTTATATAACTTCGTTCCATCCGGGTGTCCCCTTGACACCTCTCAAGTTTTTAAATTAATGACGTTACATTAAATATTCATAATTCAAGATGATAGCTCAGTGGTAGTGATGTCGGATGCCATGTTGAAAGTCGTGAGTTCGATGAGCTTGAGCTTTCGGTGAAGGTAAAGATCGTGAGGAAACCATTGCACGGTGGTAGGGTACTTTATAGTACCTGGCCGGCTAGCATCCTCAAGTAGAAAATCGATCGCTAGGCACCAGTCGGTGTGTTCTAACAGCTGCATATAAAAGCCAGTTACCATCTAGGCTTTGCGTGCTTACTAATTTCACTAATCATGGTAAAATTGCGGTCAAACACAAGCTTATGTAAAAGTAAAAAAATCAAGAATAAAATGGAGATTTTAAACAAAATAATGATTTTAGTTTCCTATCAAAATATTAGCTTATCCCATACATATATAATTTGTATACCGTTGTATACAATGTATTAGCTCCTATACAAATACACATCGCTCTCGTTTCTGGTATGTTTGCGTAAGGTTGTGTAGAAATCCCTTAGAGGCAAGGGGTCGTACGAACATCCCACGAATATTTAGCATTATTTGACTAAAGTTTGCATCGTGCCCTCATTAGCAATGTAGGTCGATTCAAATTGTTATTATTAGTCGTGTTTAGTTCATACATAGATTTGGTAAAATCGGTAACGAAATTTTGGATTATTTTCTAAAGTTTTAGTTCATATTTGATAGAGGTCGATGTAAAATAATTAACAAAAAATATGATGGTACTTACTAATCTTAATAATAATTAAAAACTAAAGCTACGAGACAGACAAACATTGAAATCAAAATATGGCTGTGGATAATGAAAAGGAATTATGGATAATGGAATGGATAATGAATTAAAATCTTAATACGAATGGTACGATTGCAGACAAATTAGATAAATCAATAAAAGTTAAGATAGAATCCAAATCCATATTACAAGATATTCATAACATATCTTGATTTCTATAACTGACTGATAAACAAGGGTCAAATGGGAGAAGAGATCAGGCAGATGATGATGATGAAACAAGTTGTCCGGGTAACTAAAATTATATTCATCACAATAAGTACTATTTCAAAGAAATTCAGTCATTGAAAATTCATAAAGTCTGGCAAGAACAGTCACTTCGTAAGGCTATCCCGGTTCGAGTCTAAATAATTAAGTGGGGCCGTGACTGTCTTAATTAAGATTAATTGTATTTCATGGCACATTTCTTCAAATTGAGAGGCTTCAATGGTATTGGAAATTAATACCACGCCACAATAAAAGAGAATTGAAATTAATGAATTCCTATGATGAAAATATTATTCGTTGTAACTTCAGATAAAAATTATGATTTCATTTGAGGTAACTGCCGCCTACATAATATCTATAAATAAAAACTGGGTCTCTCTCAGAATAGAGACTATACCAATCATTATTTGAATTAGATCTGTCTACGAAAAAAATTATAGGTTTTTCATTTTATTTTCCATATCCAAGTAAGGATTTAAAGGTTTAGTCTATCTGAGATTTTAATGACATGATATCGTTTACTTCATGTCTGACGTTCGATATATTTAGAATTGTATTATTACAAACATTTTGAAGAACATTAAAAACGTTCACAGCTAATAATTCATAATCATCAATATTCTGATTATTTTAGACTAATCTAGGGTTTGCTAGAAGATCTGATGCAATTTCATGCAATGCATAACGCAGGATCTGAATTTTTTTAATTGAAAGTGCAAACCCAGTAAATAGCGCCATTGTTTTGAATCTCTTTTGTTATTTTACAACTCACATATTAGAAAACAAAACTCGATATTATTGGCTAACAAGCATCGTATAAAGATCTCTTACATTAATATTTTTTATGGGTGCGATGAGAGTTATCAATCCCCTTCAGTAGTTTAAGGCGATGATAGCTCAGTGGTAAGTGACGTCGGATACCGCGGCGAAGGTCGTGGGTTCGAATCCTACAATGAGCTTGAGCTTTCGGTGAAGGAAAACATCGTGAGGAAACCACAGCACGGTGGTAGGGTACTATGTGGTACTCGACTGGCTGACTACCACCCTCAAGTTGAAAATCTGTCGCCAAGCACCTGTTGGTGTGTTCCGGCAGTTGCACTTGAGAGCCAGTAGCCCTTGCCCTTAAGGCATTGTAATGGGGTGTACAACACATTGGCAATCCCCCTGGTGTTGCTAATGTCTATAGGCGACGGTAATCACTTTCCATCAGGTGACCCGCCTGCCTCGTTGTCACTAGTGACATAAAAAAAAGTAGAATTACAGATTGTAGTTCTTGTAAAATACTAATTTGTCAACTATTTCGGATATGTGTTTAAAAGCTAGATGTATTTTTTCCCTCTGAATCGTTACCATGTTACCTTAATATAAATATCTTACATTATTTTTGGGAAGTCAACGAACTGGGTACGTTTACCTTTTAATGCGTAAGAAAATGGTAGAAAACATTTGAGCTGTTAAATGACGAGTGTCAATTTTTTCTTAATGAAAATTCTTTGGGAACTTTGAGCCTTTTATTATATATTTACTATTAAGTGTGGGACGCAACGTGTGTCGACACTCTTGCGCCATCCCATCTTCCTAGCACAGCGTGTCTTGCCGGCGGTGCCGCTGCATCTGCTGAGAACCTCAAGCGGCGAAAATATAATAGCCTTATAGGTAATTATATTTTCGAGCCGTTTGGGGTTGAAACTCTCGGGTCGTGGGGCCCGAGAGCTCATTTCCTATTTAAGGATATTTCCAAAAGATTGGTTGACGCTTCCCGTGACCAAAAGGCTGGCTTTTACTTTGGCCAAAGATTAAGCATTGCCATTCAACGTGGCAATGCTGCCAGTCTTTTGGGAACGTTACCAGTCGACGGCGATGCGGAGGAATTCTTCGACGCACTTTTATAGTTTATTTTAGGTAGTTTTTAGATTAGATTAGTTTTAATATAGTTATAATAATGTAAATATTTTATTGATTTTATATAGTGTTCTGAAATTGATTAAAGTCTATTAAGGTATTACTTTCAATCTTCATCACAATTTTTTATTTTAAAAGGACTACATCGGTAATGCTTAGCGACAGATTCTTTACTTGAGAGTGTTAACTAGGTTTGTACCTATTACAGACAGTACCCTATCAGCATGCTATGGTTCCTCTCGATGTTTTCCTTCACCACAAATTCAAGCTGACGGGCCGGTTGGCGTGGTTGGTTAATCACGTCGCAGGTCGTGGGTTCGATTCCCATCCAGGACAGACATTTGTGTGCATGAACATGTCTGTTTGTCCTGAGTCTGGGTGTAATTATCTATTTAAGTATGTATTTACAAAAAAAAAGTAGTATATGTAGTATATCAGTCATCTGGTTTCCATAATACAAGCTCTGCTTAGTTTGGGATCAGATAGCCGTGTGTGAAAAAAAAAGCTATTTATAAGATTAAAAACCACAATCATCACTATGGTATTTAACGTCACAGTCTAAGCTATCATCAATTTCTACTTCTAAATCAATGTCTACATCTTGCATAGGATTTGTGTAGGATTCGTTTGTAAAATTTGCAGTTGGCTTGTCTATCATTGTATTTAAAACAAGCATAATGGATGTCTTTCCAATTACATTGTTACGTTTGGATGTTATCGGGCGCTGTACGGTGGATTTGTTTGATGTGCTCCTGAATTAAGACTAATTGTGGATTTACTGTTGGATTAAGGAAGATAAGGATGATTAATGTATCTGAGACGTACGATATTTTATGGAGTTAGTCATTATTTTGGACATTAAACTGTCTTTTAAGGCGATGATAGCTCCGTGGTAGTGACGTCGGATAACGCTGCGAAGGTCGTGGGTTCGAATCCTATGAGTTTGAGCTTTTGGTGTAGGAAACATTGTGAGGAAACCATACCATGGTGGTAGGGTAGATACTTTTTAGTACTCGACTGGCTGGCTACCACCCTCAAGTTGATAATCTGTCGCCAAGCACCTGTTGGTGTGTTCCAGCTATTTCACAGATGGCTTTACCTCAACAGCAGATATATTATAAACAAGATGTCCCCTGCGGTTTCACCCGCGTCCCCGTGGAATCTTATCTTTTTCTGGGATAAAAATATAGCCCATGACACTCACAAATAACGTGGCTTTCTATTGATAAAAGAATTTTCAAAATCGGTTCAGTAAATCCAGAGATTACAACCTCACAAACTCACAAACTTAACCTTTTTAAACGACTTCAAAAAAGGAGGTTTTTCTCAATTCGACCGTATATATAACTAGTCATTTTTCTAAGTAGATAATCTTATTATGTATTTCTTTCATTGTATTTTTGGTTTTGGCACCGACTTCAAACAGATAAATAGATATTTATAGAATAATAATTTGAATAGGTTATTCTGATTAACTAAATTAAAATTCGAATACTTTGTGCTAAGTAAATTTTTTTTTTACTTTTTTTAGTTTCTTTTAGAAGTCGTTTTTTTTTGTTAAAAATTATTTTATTATAATATTAGTATAGATGATATGAATTATGAAATAAAAAGCATATCGATAACAATTTACCCATTTTATTATTACATAAAGTTAAAATGTTATATCTTGAAAATACAATAAAACATGTTTGTCAAATACAATTGATGAATAGAACACTTTGTAAAGTGTTGCAAGCTACAAGAATTTTACGAGCGCAATTTACAAAGATATACCAAGAAGCAAACTTCAAAATCCTGCCAATGTATAATCTCATTTATTTAGAAAGACAAAAGGTTTTTCAGACGCGTTGGTTGAAAATCTATTCAATTTACTGCAGAGACTAGCTGACTCCGACGTCTCACCTCCCTAACTGGCCATCCGAGATTGTAAACCCAACTTTATTTATTACCCTATACAATTTAAAATACTTTACTTTAAAGGAAATTTTGCAGTTTGGGCGTCGTTTTTATTTAAGACTTGTAGGGGAAGTAAGGGTTCGTTTTCTTTCACATTTGATTTATATCAATGTTCAAAAAGGCGATGATAGCTCAGTGGTAAGTGACGTCGGATACCGCGGCGAAGGTCGTGGGTTCGAATCCTACAATGAGCTTGAGCTTTCGGTGAAGGAAAACATCGTGAGGAAACCATAGCAGGGTGGTAGGATACTTTGTAGTATCCGACTGGCTGGCTACCACCCTCAAGTTCAAAATCTGTCGCCAAGCACCTATCGGTGTGTTCCGACAGTTGCACTTGAGACCCAGTTCCCATCTAGGATTTGTGTGCTTACCACCTTCGGCCACATCATCACTTAACATAGTGTGATTGTAGTCAAACACAAGCCTATCCAGAATAAAAAAAAAACACAAAAGCTTTATTATTTGAATGTTATTAAAAGTGGAGACCTTTGTCCTTCAGTGGATGTCTTTCGGCTGACATGATGATGATGATGAAAAGTGATTAATAGCTAGACTTCATTAGTAAAAAGTGATCTATAGCTAAATTTACTAAAAATATCTTAGATAATTGGAAAATTCATAAAAAATGAAAAAGAACTTTAGAATCAGTAAGAGAAGATATATTTTCCCCGGAATTAGTTAAACTATGTTTTAGCATTATTAAATTGATTTAATTACTGCAATAAAATACCACTTTACTTTATTTTAATTTATTGCAGAATTCACTATTTAAATGGAAATCTTTTTGGTTTAAAAGAACTACATCGAAAAGAAGGGTTAAAGGTTCATATAAGATTTCAATGCTTATTTCTAATAATAAGTTCTAACCTAATAATAAAATATCAGGTTTTTAAAGCACTCATCAACCAGCTATCGTATTACTTCGCTAATGTATTACTGGAGGTCACAAGTTCGATGTCTTCAACTCTAAGAGAAGTGTAAAATAAGCAATAATTGCATGTTTGTTTAAGAAATTAAAAAAAATATTGTTTGCTTCTACTAGGGTAAGTGTAGAATTTCTGCAAGGTCAACGAAAGTTTGGATGGATGGATGTATGTTTGTTACGTTTACGTACATTTACGTCAGAACGGCTGAATGGATCTGGATGACATTTGGCATGGCGATAGATTATAGTCTGGAATAGCACATAGGCTACTTTTTATCCTGGGAAATAATAAAATCCTTCGGGAACGCGGGTGAAACCGCGCAGACCAGCTAGTTATGTATAGATAGTGTCACCCATGAAGACTTTTCCTAATCCTAATGTTGTAGAGGATATTGTTGATTATTTTTAACAAAAACACATTGTATATAAAACAGGATTGAATATAATCATAACATTATTGGATAAAGATTATTGAATTTCTCTCAATCGCTAGGCGACTTATGTAAATTATAAATTAATTGTATTGATTCCTGATATAAATTTTTACAATAAACTGAAAATAGATAGTTATATAATAATACTAGCTGTCCCGGCAGACCTTGTTCTGCCCTATTTCTCTAAAACGCGTCTTTGTTTTGTTTCGATTGATGTCAAATGTTTGACAGCTGGGTGTTTGTATGGGAAAAAGAAAAGGGCTGTTTTTAGGGTTTTCCCGGCAATTATTCGAATTTTTCTCGCCGTAAAAACCATCCTTGGACTTCAAAGAACATTTAAAAAAAAAAATGGCCAAATTGGTCCAGGCGTTGTTGAGTTATGCGCTTACCAACACATTTTGCGATTCATTTTTATATTATAGATTTAGTTTTAAATATTGTATGCCTATAAGGCGGGACATAGTTACACACATGTAGATACACACATAACATTTGTATTTTTAATATCGTATGATCCACAATAAATTGCTTTGACTTTGACTTTGACTTACGAGTCGACAGTTTACGCCGAGCACCTATCGGTGTGTTCAGTTCCACTTGAGAGCCAGTTTCAAGTTTTTGTAAACAGATCGACAGCACATTAACAAGTCACTTACCACCAGGTGACTCGTCTCTCATTCAAACTCAAAACTCATATATTCAGTTTAGGCCCTGAAAAAACGCCTACAAGTAGAACCTTTCCGGGTGATTTCTCTTACATTGAAATTAGAGTTGCTCCGGGATTATCAGCTTAAGTTTTAACAGTTTAGGGTCACGATCCATGCACTGATATATTTTGGCACAATTCACTTTACGTCGAATTTAATCGTATGCTCGGTGAAGCAACAAATTATTGCTGTTTTAGATCAAAAAGCTCACTATAGGGATGTTGCATGTATTCAATAAAAAATATCTTTTATTTATTTATTTTTTTTATTGGGAAATAGGCTAGCTCTTGACCGCAATCGTGCTTGTAAAAAACGTAGATGTGGTCTTAGGTGGAGCGAGTTCGCCCAAAAGGTGCCTATTTACTTTAACTTTGAAGGAATCCAAGTTGTACGAGTTCGGAAAGACAGCTGCCGGCAGTGAGTTCCACAACTTGGCTGTGCGCATAATGAAGGAGTTTTCGAAGCGCTTGGTCCTTATTTTAGGTATATCAACCAAGTAGGAATGATAGCCAGCAGTGCGTCTACTCGTGCGATAGTAGAAAGGAGACGGCAGAATCAGCTCATGAAGCTCCTGCGCACACTCTCCGAAGTACAGTCGGTAGAATACAGAGAGGCAGGCTATGTTTCGCCTGTGAGCCGGACTGTGAAGCTTTGATTCTACTAGCGTCCTGTCGCCAATAAGCCTCACCTCTAACCCTAACCAGTTTATAAACCTTTACCGATGGGAAACTTTAACTGATGGGTAACTTTTTGAGGTTGCTGTTGGCACAAGTTATTGCTATGATAACAATCACACTTGCTTACATTCGCTTTTTTTGTCGTGTAAATACAAATAAATTATAAAGACAGAGTATTGGCTATTGTGAAATGTCTTGAATTCTCTTTTTGGTCATATACCTTAAATACAGGCCTTTGCTTACGGCGGCGTCGTGTGGCGGGTCGCTCACTTCCCTATAAAATGTGCGAGGAGGGCGATGTCTGCCACACGCGTCATACTTGTGAACAGGTACTGCTTGTAGCCAGCCCCTACTGTGCGAGTTTGTCAGTCATCATTAAATTCTATAGATTACTATTTTTGCCGCCATAACACGCAAATATTGTCAGTGAGACTAGATAAATAATAATTATTGAATGTAATAGGTGTAAGTTGTTTTTGAAAAGAGTAATTGCTGAGTTTATTGCCGGCTCTTCTCAGCAAAAACAACCATCCGAACCGAGCATTTAGAGTCTGACTATTCATAAGTGCCTGTGAAGGCCTATTTGGATGAATAAACAATTTCATTTCATTTCATTACACATGAATACATCCCAGAGAGATAATGCTCTATTAAAAAAAAATATTAACAATACTCGAAAAATAATCGTAAAATAAAATAAAATTCTAAACACAATAAATGTTTTTTTTTTATTGAGTTCGCGTTTGACCACCATCTCACTTGATGATAGGTGACGATGTGATCTACGATGGTGCACGCTTACCTAGAAACAACTTATTCACTCGTGACTTGACGACTCCCAGGTTGTAACAATCGGGAAACAGACTCAGGCAAGGAGTAACTTTCTAAATCATATTTTCTAAACACTAATCCTATGAAAGCTGTACTTTAAATACTGCACAAGTTGTTACAAAACAAAAGTGAAATTATGATATATTATCATATTCAAATGAGAAAAATAGTGCCCAAATGTGCACATAATGATGTAGTAATATAATATACTAATGGAATGATCCCACAAACTATGTAAGTACTATGAAATTTTTACGTAGTCAAAATTTCTACGTAACAAAGTATTATTTATTTCAACTAATTCAAATGGATCCTCCATTTGAATTAGTTTGTATCTGTGCCAATAGATCCGGTGCGTCAAGTGCGACAGATTCAGGGTCATTCCATGCACGCACAGAAGGTGCGATATCCATGATCGTGACCTGACCTCACTGCACTTGCTCACATTGGAATCCTTATTACGGTATCAATTTAGTTAATAATTCAAGATAATTTTTTACTTCAGGATAAGCTTATGTTTGACCGCAATCTCACCATGGTAAGTGATGATATGGCCGAAGATGGTAAGCACACAAAGCTTAGATGGGAACTGGCTCTCAAGTGCAGGTATCGGAATACAAGGCGATGATAGCTCAGTGGTAAGTGACGTCGAATACCGCGGCGAAGGTCGTGGGTTCGAATCCTACAATGAGCTTGAGCTTTCGGTGAAGGAAAACATCGTGAGGAAACCACAGCACGGTGGTAGGGTACTATGTGGTACTCGACTGGCTGGCTACCACCCTCAAGTCGAAAATCTGTCGCCAAGCACCTGTTGGTTTGTTCCAGCAGTTGCACTTGAGAGCCAGTTGCCCTTGCCCTTAAGGTATTGTAATAAGGTGTACAACACGTTGGCAATCCCCCTGGTATTGCTAATGACTATAGGCGACGGTAGTCACTTACCATCAGGTGACCCGCCTGCCTCGTTGTCAAGTTGATAACTTAGTTTAGGCATCACTGACAGTCCTTGTTTTTATTGAATAACGTAAAAATATACCTACCAATGTAACAAATGTGATAAAGTAGCCATTCGATGTGAAAATAAATAAATAAATTAAATCAAATTAATAATAATACTATTAGGATTATGTCACATCAGAATAAGAACACAACCTTAGTCGACCGCACTCTAGTCACGTGCTAGACTAAAACGCGGCCAGAAACAATTTGTGGTAGAGTAGGTACAAGTTGTCATATCTAGAGCACATGACCCTTAAACAACGTTGTTTTATGTAATAAGAATGATGTATAAGCCACTTTGTATGCGGCTATCGGTCATACTCCTAAAACCGGGTCAGTGGTTGATCCCTAAAATGAGGTTGCCAAAACATTCGTGCACCAATTTTTGTTTTAATTTTTTTATTGGAACGAAGTTTTGGAACGAAGTTCCTTATCGCGCGTTGTGTGGGGGCTAGACGGAAAAAATGCTCACGAAAAATTGTCACCGACACTTTTGTGTAGGTGTGCTATTGTAAGCTGTGCGGCGTGCGCATGTTTCTCTGCCTGTCTCTCTCTCCCTCTCTCTCTCTCTCTCTCGTATAGAAAGCAAGCAGATATTTTCATTTCTATTTATATAATTATATTTATATATATATGTAAAAAAAAAACTATTTATATATATTGTTTTTTTTTTTTATATATACTCTCTCGACTTATATAACTTCGTTCCATCCGGGTGTCCCTTGACACCTCTCAAGTTTTTTAATTTCTAGCTGTCCCTCGCAGTTCTATCTGCATTCTTGAGGGAAGCTTATAGGGCTTTTTCTATACTATGTCCCCCGCGGTCTCACCCGCGTTCCCGTGAGATCTAATCTTTTCCCGGGATAAGTATTATATCTCTTTTTCCAGGATAATATAAAGACGCCTAAACATACATTTTTTTTTAATTACGTTGTACTGCTTACGTCATAAAGATCAACAATCAAAACGTGAGGTTTAGAATAATAGGCGTTCTTGGGTGTCTAGATCATGATTTGTATTCACTTTATAATACAGTGTAAAATGTGCTTATGAAATAGGCATAAGAGACACCCCTATAAAAGACAGGTGTAAGAAAGAACGTAGTTGAAGATAGTTAAAATAAAAGTAGATACCCATTATGAACAACTGTAAGACAATGATAGCTCAGTGGTAGTGACGTCGAATACCGCGGCGAAGGTCGTGGCTTCGAATCCTACAATGGGCTTGAGCTTTCGCAAGGAAAACATCGTGAGGAAACCATAGCACGGTGGCAGGGTACTTTGTAGTACTCGACTGGCTAGCTACCACCCTCATGTTGAAAATCTGTCGCTAAGCACCTGTTGGTGTGTTCCAGCAGTTACAATTGAGAGCCAGTTGCCTACTAAAGTGTACAATACAGTGGCAATCCCCTTGGTATTGCTAATGTCTATAGGCGACGGTAGTCACTTATCAGCTAGAAGACCCATCAGCTTCGTTGTCATTTGTGGTATAAAAAACTTGAGAGGTGTCAAGGGACACCCGGATGGAACGAAGTTATATAAGTTATATAAGTCGAGAGAGTATATTAAAAAAAAAAAAAAACTATTTATAAATATAAATAGAAATGAAAATATCTGGCTTGCTTTCTATAAGAGAGAGAGAGAGACAGACAGAGAAACATGCGCACGCCGCACAGCGGCGTGCGCATGTTTCTCATGTCTCATGTCACTTTTCTGTCGGTACGAAAATCACCGACAGAAAAGTGTCGGTGATTTTCGAAAGATTTTTTTCCGTCTAGCCCCCTTTCACAACGCGCGATAAGGAACTTCGTGAAAAAACTAAAGAACGTGCTTTTCAAAGGGTCAATTGAATTCCCAGCTCTGGTTTGATCATAAAGGACAGTTTTTAGCACTACTTGATTACTTTTCGCTTTTTGTTTACTGATTGCAGGGTCGAAAGTTAGTCCACCCTTTACCTAGGGCCCTTTGTTATTTTGGATGTGTTTGGATTTGGTGTAAGGTTTGAAGTTGTAGTGTAGTTTGTAAAGAGTAAATTGATGAAGTTTCTAGGTTATGTAATGATTGCGATGTTGAACCGCAATGTTGGTTTAATTATTTGTTTTGTTTACGGTTTTGATCTCGAAGATGAAACCTATTTTGTTGGTTCGATCTAGAATCGCGCTTGACCTATTTTCTGGAGGATCTCCTGAAATTCCCCGGAATAAATATATCCTTTTATTTTCACACAATAGAGACCTAAGTTCATATGACCAAAAAAATTTGCTTGGTATATAATTTCAATATCTATCCTGAAATATTAAAGAGTATATCTTCTTAATATATATAAATCTCGTGTCACAATGTTTGTCCTCAATGGACTCCTAAACCACTTAACCGATTATAATAAAATTCGCACACCATGTGCAGTTCGATCCAACTTGAGAGATAGGATAGTTTAAATCTCAAATTATAGTCGCAATTTTAAATTATTGCTAATTATTTGTCTGTTATTATTTGACAGTCCCAATTATCTGTTAACTCCAAATGATTCTAACAGATGTCGATACCTTTCGACTGGGTTGAGTAAGTAATCAATAGATGGCGCTGCTATGGTAAATCTATTCAGCCAAAATTATGTGGTCCACGCGGGCGAAGCTGCGGGCGGAAAGCTAGTTGCTTACTAAATTTGGAGTCCTACGCTAACAATATTAAGAACTATTTTTGTGCACGCACCACATACATGACCTCAAATAAATCTAGACCTATGTTTGTGGATGATTTACTCGCGTTGAGGCAACAAAACATTACTTTTCTCACAAAATAGTGAAACAGCGAAGCGTGATGTACTTACCAAGTTTTGCGTGGTTAGCCTTTATTGAGGCTTACTGGAGTTTGAGTTTGGGCTATTCTGTTGGATGAGTGTTAAATCAATTACGGAATGTTACACCTACATGCAATATTCTTCTCTATAACTCATTAATACGGATCAAATTGGTAGTTTTTATTTATTTTATTTTATTTATTTTGGCACAAACAGTCAATATTTACAAATTTTTGTTGTTTACAATATATAACATAAAGACAAAGAGTGCCCAAGAGTTGTATCTATAAATAAACCTACGAAGAACTTAAAATAACACAAAAAACAAGAAACAAGCCGTAGAACTTAGGTTACCATATAACTTGAAACCAAATTAAACATGTTTAATTGTTTAACCAAATTAATTTTGTTGGTAAGAATCTTGTGCAAAGTTACCAAATCAAATTGTTTACGGCGGTTTTCAAGTGACAGGGGAGGGAGTAGAATATTCTATTTAGTGAAGAGATGGTTGCAAGTGTCTCAAGGTCACTCCTTTGTAAATCTATAATGGCTTTTGGCAGTAGTAACGTGAGTAAAAATGAACCTTTTAACTGCCGAAATAGGGTGAGAGTTGGTATAATGAAAATATAGATACAATTCGGTACAAAAGTTTATATAAATAACTGCGAACTAGAATATAAATCACTCATGGACACTGGATGGACAGGCAGGCACAAAAGTTATAAAATTACATTGGACGCCACCCAAATAGACAAGCAACAAAAGTTTTTCAGCCTGGTAACCCACATATCATGAAACTACGGACTTATAAATACAGGCTGCGAGAAAAAAATGGAAGGTAGTTTTTATACCAAATTCGAACTGCATAAAAGTGTTATATATTTCTTGACTCTACTTTTTAGGGTTCCGTACCCAAAGGGTAAAAACGGGACCCTATTACTAAGACTTCGCTGTCTGTCCGTCTGTCCGTCTGTCCGTCCGTCCGTCTGTCCGTCTATCCATCTGCCTGTCACCAGGCTGTATCTCAAGAACCGCGATAGCTAGACAGTTAAATTTTTCACAGATGATGTATTTCTGTTGCCGCTATACCAACAAATACTAAAAACAGAATAAAATAAATATTTTAGGGGGGCTCCGATACAACAAACGTGATTTTTTTGCTATTTTACGGAACCCTTCGTGCGCGAGTTCGACTCGCACTTGGCCGGTTTTTTATGCTTCATATTTGTAGTAGACAAATAATCCGATCATAAACAATTAATTTTTTTATCTTAAGGATAAGTTTTTCCATTATAAACGTGTCTATTGACCAGTTTCCTGTCATTGGCTTTAGTTATTTTTTTTTATTTTTCATTTGTACGCACGCTGTATCTCAAGAGTTCTGAACGGCGCTGTAGCTTCAGAAGGGATTTATCCCGGCGAGTCTCGGAATCCTCGGATATAGCGGGTTTCCTGAAAACTTCCTATTATCTTTAACGTCTGCAGATTGAATTCGAATGGCGATATTCCATATTTGATTTGATTGTTATATTTGTGGTTGTGATTGTACCATTTCATTTCTGTGGCCATTTTATTTTCCTCACGACGGAATGGAGCGTCATTCGTTTGGCGCTTGTTTCCAAATTCCAAAAAGTTTTACCGATTTTTATATGGTTTTTGTATAATCGTTGTGAATCTCTTCGAGATACAAATATTTTGTTTGTAACGAATTGGCTCAAAAAGTACTGGACCGATATTTAAAATTCTTTCACCATTTGAATGCTACATTATTCCAGATTAACATAAGCTATATTTTATCCCGCAATAAGATAAAATCCCACGGGAACGCGGTTAAAACCGCGCGGAACAGGTAGTTTTTAATATAGTATTCATTGCTACAGATTAATAAGAAACGCTGCAATATTATGTATGTATTAAATATTTGATAGATCTACACAAAAATTGCTGTTATAAGTCTGGTTTTTTTCGCCGTAATAATAATTATGATTCGGTGGTTTTCATCTTTATATTTTTATACAAATTATGCGAAGATTATTTTTATATACTAACTAACTAGTTCAGTAGTAAATAACTGAAAAAGCCTTTTTTTTATATTCTGGATAGGCTTGTGTTTGACCACAATCTCACCATGGTAGGTGATGATGTGGCCGAAGATGGTAAGCACACAAAGCCTAGATGGGAACTGGCTCTCAAGTGCAGCTGTCGGAACACACCGATAGGTGTTTGGCGACAGATTTTCAACTTGAGGGTGGTAGCCAGCCAGTTGGGTACTACAAAGTACCCTACCACCGTGCTATGGTTTCCTCACGATGTTTTTCTTCACCGAAAGCTCAAGCTCATTGTAGGATTCGAACCCACGACCTTCGCCGTGGTATTCGACGTCACTTACCACTGAGCTATCATCGCCTTAGCCTACGCAAAAAGTTGCTCCAGTAATCCTTTATTACTCGGAGCTGTTTTCGAAGAAGGTTAAAGAAAATTGGTCAAGCGCGAATTGATAAGATAAGGTTGCCATTATTCAAAGCTTTTTCTGGAATCTCTTCAAATTTAATTAAAAGTATGAAAGGTGAATGACTTTTTAGCGGTCATCAGACTCTTGAATTTGTATGTATTCAGTCTTTTAACTTCCGCATCATGAATTATTACTAGTAAAAATAAAAAAAATACCTGTCATATCATAAATAATCTTCTGTAAAAATCTTTTTCTACATAGATCACAGCGCCCCCTCGTCTTGCGCCTTATAAACTAAAATATACCTAGTTTTAGTCGCCAGAACCTTACAGATTATCCCAAGTTTACATACAAAAAGTATTTTTAAAATACCATCGCGATAAATAATAAAAAGTTTATTTTTAGAGACGCTACGCCCCTTGGAACTTGATAAGGCGCGCCCCACCATTTGGGAACCTCTGTCTTTAAATGCCGTTGCTTGCACCTATTTTCTACTATCTGTTTTTAATATTATTTTTATGTGAATTATTTACATTATATTATTTTTACATTTTGTTAACCTTCCAGTAAAAAATGATTCAAATATTATATCCTAGGTTGCAATTTAGGGTACTTTATAGTACCCGACTGGCTGGCTACCACCCTCAAATTGAAAATCTGTCGCCAAACACCTATCGGTGTGTTCCGACAGCTGCACTTGAGAGCCAGGTTCCCATCTAAGCTTTGTGTGCTTGCCACCTTTGGCCACATCGTCACAAGCTTATCTATAATATAAAAATGAATCGCAAAATGTGTTGGTAAGCGCATAACTCAACAACGCCTGGACCAATTTGGCCAATTCTTTTTTTTAAATATTTGTTGAAGTCCAAGGATGGTTTTTACGGCGAGAAAATTCGAATAATTGCCGGGAAAACCCTAAAAATAGCCCTTTTCTTTTTCCCATACAAACACCCAGCTGTCAAACATTGACGTCAATCGAAACAAAACAATGACGCGTTTTAGAGAAATAGGGCAGAACAAGGTCTGCCGGGACAGCTAGTCCAAAATAAAAATAAATATGTTATCCAATTATTATGATATTAGGAATTACTAAAAAATATGTAGAGACTTCAATCTTGCAAACCCTAATAAAACAAAGTGAGCTCGTTAAAATTGGTGCGACGGTTCTCTGGAATGGCTTAACCCCGATCAAACACTCATATTTTAGATTACTCTAACATAAAACGGCACTTGAGTACCTACCTAGTTACTCTCTTAGTTGTTCTTGAAAGTTAAACAAATTGAAGAATTGCTGGCAATACTTTTATTATCTTAGCAGACCATTTTTAATATATCTTGAAGTTGATAAATCTATTTAAGCAAAAATTACATGAAATAAAATGAACGAAATTTTGCCCTGGTGTTTTATCCACGCTCGCGGTAGGATCTCTTATATTTTAAAAATAAAAATATTTAATTCCAGCATAATATTATCGATCTCTGTGCAAAGTTTCGTCTTAATTAATTTATGGGTGAATGAATCACAGACATCTTAACTTTCACATCCATAATATTATTAGACTAGTATTTGTTAGCTACGGCTTTTCGTGTTCCCAGGGTAAACATTATAAATATATTAGGATTATAATATTATTAGGATTAAATATTTAAAAAAAAATTGTTCAACCGTACAGATAGCAATGAAAGTCATAAGTTCGAATCCTACAATGCTTGAGATTTCGGTGAAGGAAAATATCGTGAGGAAATCACAGTACGGTGGTAGATAGCTACTGGCTATAGGCGGTGGTATTCACTTAACATCAGGTGACCCGACTGCCTTGTTTTCACTTGTGGTATAAGTAAAAAAAAGTTACACAAAAACTTTATTTTTTAATATTTAAAATATTAAAATGATTATTTTTTAAATAAAGAATGTTAAAAAAATGCACCATTGAGGTTATTGTAAACACTATTTAAAAAGAAAGAAGTGTTTACTAATTATGTTGACTTTCTACTCCGAAACAATGAATAAATAAATAACAAAATCCTCAATCGGGGTTCCACCCGGCCTCCTCTATCTAATTTTCCGAGTCATTTAATAGTATCCCTTGATACCCCATCTTCATCAAATCCTCTTTAAGTGTGGCCATGAGAAAGTGTCAGAAAAACTGAGTCATTCATTCTCTATCTGGCCATATCTGACCCATACAACCTTGGGTATACCCAAATGCACTCCAATCATGAATCGGGTAGGGACCACTGTTCACATTATTCATTTCAAGGGTGAACTAGTGATGTATTAAAATTTATATTCAATGCTTGAAGAGTGGGTAAAAGTCAATGGTTTTAGAATTGATGTTATCGATATGGTATTTTATCGTTACTGTTGTTATTTTATCAAGTTACTTTTTTAATTAAATTAAGTTACAAAAATAAAAAGTGTTTCTTATTCAACTCTGGACAATTCAACTCCGGTCCACTCGCGGAACATCCGCGAGTGGACCGGAGTCACAAGCGCTGCTGAGCTCTTCCGCCTCGCAAGAGACAACCCCAAATACTCAGAGCTGATAGCCAACCTTCAGTGATTGGAGTGGCACCAAAAGAAGAAGATTCAACTGTGATTGAGAAAGTTATATGTTTAATAGAATTTTTATCAAGAACACAAAACTGTCTTGAAGATATTGGTAGCTGTCCCATGGAATCTTACATTTACTTGGAATAAAAAGTACTATGTCCTTCTCTTAGGCTCCAGCTATCCCTATGCCATAATTCTTAAAAATTGGTTCAGTGGTTTAGGTGTGAAATGGTAACAGATTGCAACACAGACAGGGTTCCTTACGCATTTATCTAAACTAATATTATAAAGAGGAAAGATTTGATTGTTGTTTGTTGGTCTGTTACGATTTCACTAAAAAATTACTGGACCGATTTAAAAAAATCGTTCACCATTAAAAAGCTACATTATTCTTGAGTAACACAGGCTATATTTTTATCCCGGGAAAAGATAAGATCGCAGATAAGTAGGGATTCTGTCGAAGAAAAAAGCATCTCTGATCAAAGTACCTAATTCAGGTATTATAATTGCTTATTCATATTTTTTTTCGTAGCTATAAAAATATAAAATTGATGACGATGTAAACTGAAGAGTCGATAAAATTACATATCGATAAACATCTTTATCGACAACATTGTTTAACAACAGTGCGTGGTCAGATCGGACAACAATTTATCTTGTCTCCTCCGCTGGCCCTCTGACCTTCGAAGAACTGCGTACAAGGATAAGTGCTCTTCAAACGGATGCCTCAAGCGAAGGTCTTTTGATGATCAAGAATTTTGGGAAAGTCAAACATGTTTTTCTTGAATGAGAATTTCCAAGTGCCTTTTGTTGCCAGTTCGAGTTGCACCCTTCTAACTTTATGTAGATTGAAATGGTTATTTTTATAACAGGTAGGAAATAACTTTTAATGCGACATTTTATTAAAACAGATAAGGGTTAAATTACATTATAAAACGGGTACCAAAATAGAAACAATTATATACCATCCGTTCACAAGAAACTTCAAACTTTAATGAAACCTTTCGTCGTGAAATATCAAGTTGTAGAGACATTAAAAGGCGAGTGGGATGAAATAAGATAAATACCTTTGTAAACTTTTTGGGTATCTTTATTTAGACTGTCTTCTAAAAGGACTGGAGATGTAGATTTTTAGGTATTTATTATTTTTCTACAACTAACATTCAAATTCAAAAATCTCTTTATTAAGTGAACTCTTCATAAGTATTTTTGATCGTCACATGTTATATATATATTACTTTTTTTTTTAATCTAATGCTCGATTCGAAAGGTTGCTTTTGCTGAGAAGAGACGGAACTCAGCAATTACTCTTTTAAAAAAAAAGTAACATAGACTTATTACATAATATGTTACTATGGTAAGTGATGATGTGGCCGAAGGTGGTAAGCATACAAAGCCTAGATGGGAACTGGCTCTCAAGTGCAACTGTCGGAACACACCGATAGGTGCTTAGCGACAGATTTTCAACTTGAGGGTGGTAGCCAGCCAGTCGGGTACTACAAAGTACCCTACCACCGTGCTATGGTTTCCTCACGATGTTTTCCTTCACCGAAAGCTCAAGCTCATTGTAGGATTCGAACCCACGACCTTCGCCGCGGTATCCGACGTCACTTACCACTGAGCTATCATCGCCTCAATGTATTTCATCAAACTGTTTGCAGAAGTGAAAGTGTTTGTTTTATTATGCATGTTTGCACAGTTAAATGAAATTTTACTGTAAAATAATTTTCAGTTTCCATTGCACTTAAATTCTGGTAACAAGTGTAGGTGTAAAGTTTGCATTTTAAGCTCAAAAAGAAATCCGTTTTACGCCCACATTGCATTTTGTATTGGAAATTAATTTCTACCAAAGATTTTTGAATTTGAATTTGAGATTGTAGTCAAACACAAGCCTATTAAGAATAATAATAAAAAAAAATTATCAAATATAGTCTCCGCTTTGAAGCCTAAATAATTTCTCGTCCGATCTTTCAATAAACCATTGTAAATATTAATGTAATTATTCAAATAAGTTGTGAATATTCATTAGCCATTTAGCAATAAACTGCACAAAACATAGCTCAGATCATTTGGCAGATTTTCATAAATAATTCTATTACCATACTAGTGGGCCCGGCAGACGTTGTCCTGCCCTAAAATAAAACTTAGAACCCGATTCCAGCGCCACCAATTGTGAAACTAAACCATCTGTCAGTCCGATCTCGAGACATGTCAAAACGTCGTTCTATACAAAATGTATGACAAAAATAATTTTCTTCATTATTTTTTTTTTTGTGAATTTTTCCTGAATTTTCTTTGCTATAAACCTCACGGAGCCCGAGACCTTTCCAACGAAACAAAACCGTGGAAATCGGTTCGTGCGTTCTGGAGTTATATCGTCAGGAAGGAAAACCCGACTTATTTTTATATAGTAGATTATACCTACTATGATTCATCAAATTCAATATGAGATATATTTGAATGATTCTGTATGTGATCATTATTGGTTAAAGGTGGGTCCTCACTGCATGCTTTAATTATTATAAATATTACATTCCTTGACTGTATGTGCTTACCTTTACTTACTAACTTTTAAGGCAATGATAGCTTAGTTATAGTGATGTCGGATACCGCGGCGAAGGTCGTAGGTTCGTATCTACAAGCTTGAGCTTTCGGTGAAGGAAAATATCGTGAGGAAACTACAGCACGGGCGTGGTAGGGTATTTGTAGTACTCAAGTGGCTTGCTACCACCCTGTGTGTTTGAGCAGTTGCACTTGAGAGCCTGTTACCTTTAAGGCATTGTAAAAAGGTCGGTTACACATCAGCAATCTTCCTGGTTTCGCTAATGTCTATAGGTGATGGTAATCACATCATCAGCGACCGTATGCTTGTTCGCTTTAATAACAAAAATAACCTTAAATAACAAAAGATAGTAAGTTTAAAAATCTCCCTTTTTTGACATGTCTTAAGAAGAGACGATTAATTATTTCCCATTCAAATCTAGCTCCAAATTGGTAGTAGCGTTTTCGTCTCTCCTTTATCGCCTTCTAGTTTTCCGTCCCGTGGTTTCACCCACATTCCCGAGGGATCTTAAATTTTCCTTAGATATAAAGTATCCTAAGTTTCATTCCAGGATATGATCTAACTGTGTGCCAAGTTTCAACCAAATCCGTTGAGCCGTTTTTGCGTGGTTGAGCAAAAAACATCCAAACATACAATCTTTCACATTTATTATATTAATAGGATATTCATTCCGCTTCAGCGTATCGCCAACAGTGGGACTCTACGTATTCCATATTGCCGTACCCGTTCGAAGGCTCCGCGTAGAATTAATCTTGTGCAGCTATTTGATAGACATGAAGGCTGCATTATTTCCTTTGCTTTCCCTCGCCGACATGGCGGGATTTATTGAATTTTTCGGCCGATTTCTCTCCTTGTTATCCAACATATAAACGAATTATGTCAAGGTTATTTCTGTTGAATATTGTACGGTATATTTACGAGTTTGTTTTTAATTTTCGAGGAAGAGTTACAAGGAAAAGTGTTCTTGAAATGCTTTTAGGAGTTTACTTACTCGACGAGTTTTGATTTGAATGATATTATAAAATGGTGTAGATAGGTTATAATAGCTCCGAGAGCGGTATGTTAAAAACTGGCAAATTACCAATTTTGACCTGTATCGCGATGCCAGTGTCAACGGATCCACTTCAGGTACCGAGTGTGTTTAAATGTAAATGTGACCCAAAACAACCAAAAATGCCTTCGTATTACATTATCTATATGTTTTTTTTTTTTTTTATGTCAATAGGTTGAAAAACAGGCAGACGGTCCACATGATGGTAAGTGGTCACCGCCGCCTATAGACATTTGCAATACCAGGGTGATTGCCGACCTTGAAGAGCTCGTTTAACGCCCTTTTTGAAGAACCCTGAAGAATGTGAGTTGGTGTGGATGGACTGTGTAAAGAATGATATGTTTATGAAAGGCGTGTGTATTGAGACGACTAGTGATAGAGCGGAGTGGAAGAGGAAAACATTTTGTGCCGACCACACCTAGCGTGAGATAAGGACAAGAGAAAGAAGAAAGAAAGAAGATATGTGCGTTGGTGTGCAATTTTTTTAAGAGCGAATGCCGTGTAGATCTCGCCTATCTACAATTTTTTACTTTTAATATCATTTTTATGAACATTAAAAGTTTGTCGATCAGTAAGTTTTATTAATACAAATACAAGCAGTTCTAGTAGACATTTACATTCGGTCCTAAAATGTTGGTTTTATTGTCCGAATCCTTCAGAACAGTTTTTATGTGAGCTACATTGCGCACTTGTTCATAAACTTAAAATTGCTATCAAACATAATATGTATAAAAAAACACAGTAGTACATACAGTCGAAAATATAACCTCCTCCTTTTTTGAAGTCGTTTAAAAATTTGAAACATTTTCAAAGTGCTGCTTGTGGGGGATTGTATACTTGAGCTTGTTTTTCTAAGTCAGTCATAATTATTTTTAAGGCGATGATTGCTCAGTAGTAGTGACGTCGGATACCGCGGCGAAGGTCGTGGGTTCAAATCGTACGATGAGCTTGAGCTTTCGGTGAAGGAAAACATCGTGAGGAAACCATAACATGGTAGTAGTGTACTTTGTAGTACCCGACTGGCTGGCTACCACCCTCAAGTTGAAAATCTGTCGCCAAGCACCTATCGGTGTGTTCCGACAGCTGTACTTGAGAGCCAGTTCCCATCTAGAATTTGCGTGCTTACCACCATCGGCCACATCATCACTTACCATGGTGAGATTGTGGTCAAACACAAGCTTATCCAGAATAAAAAAGAAAATTCTATTTGCCGCCATAACACGCAAATATTATCAGTGAGACTACATAAATAATTATTGAATAGAACAAAGACTAAGTTGTTTTTGAAAAGAGTAATTGCTGAGTTTATTGCCGGCTCTTCTCAGCAAAAGCAACTACCGAACCGTGCGTTAGAGTCTAGACTTTTTTTTTTATTTTTTTATTCTGGGTAAGCTTGTGTTTGACCACAATCTCACCATGGTAAGTGATGATGTGGCCGAAGGTGGTAAGCACACAAAGCCTAGATGGGAACTGGCTCTGAAGTGCAGCTGTCGGAACACACCGATAGGTGCTTGGCGACAGGTTTTCTACTTGAGTGTGGTAGCCAGCCAGTCGGGTACTACAAAGTACCCTACCACCGTGCTATGGTTTCCTCACGATGTTTTCCTTCACCGAAAGCTCAAGCTCATTGTAGGATTCGAACCCACGACCTTCGTCGCGGTATTCGACGTCACTTACCACTGAGCTATCCTCGCCTTAAAATCGACTATTCATAAGTGCTTGGAAAGGCCTATTAAATTAAATACTAAAATATTTTCAGTTGAAATAAATCTATGTAGGTAGGTACTTGATTCTTAAGAATGAATGCAAAAAAAATGTAGTGGCTTATTTATGCAAAATTCTTTAGTTGTAAATAGGTTTTTCACTTGGTTCGTGACATCGATTTGGTTTTAACTGAAAAATGTGCGTATACTAGATTCAACTTTAAAATATATCTTTTAGAGATTTTTCAATAGGTTTTGCTTAAGTGGCTTTTCAAATCAAATGTTTCAATTGAAATTCGTCTACTAATATATTATTATGTTCGTCTTTAGAATAGTAAAATAATACTTCTGAAAGATGTTTCACCCCCGTTTCCAAGGAATCTTATCTATTCTGGGGCTTTTTTATACTTTAGGATAAGCTTGGGCGTAAAGAGAGCTCTTCAAGGTCGGCAACACATCGGCAATCACCCTGGTATTGCAAATGTCCATAGGCGGCGGTGACCACTTACCATCAGGTGGACCGTCTGCCTGTTTGTCAACCTATTGACATAAAAAAAAAAGCTTGACTGCAATCTCACCATGGTAAGAGATGATGTAGCCGAAGGCGCTCCTGTCGGAACACACCGATATAGGCTTGGTGACAGATTTGCGACTTTATGGTGGTAGTCAACCAGTCGGGTACTACAAAGTATCCTACCATTGTGCTATGGTTTCCTCAAGATATTTTCCTTTACCGGAAGCTCAAGCTCATTGTAGGATTCGAACCCAAAATCTTCGCCGCGGTATCCAACGTCAACCACTGAGCTATCACCTTAAAGTATCCAATGTTTTATTCCAGGATATGATCCACCTGTGTGCTGAGTGAAATGAAATGAAATGAAATTGTTTATTCATCCAAATAGGCCTTCACAGGCACTTATGAATAGTCAGACTCTAAATGCTCGGTTCGGAAGGTTGTTTTTGCTGAGAAGAGCCGGCAATAAACTCAGCAATTACTCTTTTCATAAACAACTTACACCTATTACATTCAATAATTATTATTTATCTAGTCTCACTGACAATATTTGCGTGTTATGGCGGCAAAAATAGTAATCTATAGAAGTTAATTATGACTGACTTAATAAACAACAAACTCAAGCAGACCAGCCCCCACAAGCAGCACCTGTTCACAAGTATGACGCGTGTGGCAGCCATCGCCCTCCTCGCACATTTTATAGGGAAGTGAGCGACCCGCCACACGACGCCGCCGCAAGCAAAGGCCTTAAAGCGAGCATGACTAACTTAAGCTTGCTCCAAACAAAAAGAAACAAAACGAATTAAAACACACAATATGTTATCACTGTTACTACTAACACGGTTTGTAAAATTAGGTAATATAATAGTGTATCTAACATTCCGCGACATAACAATATTCAAACGCACAAATGTTACAAATTTACCAAGCATTATCATCATTAAAATATTCATTTATATTATAGTAAGCCTTTTTTACCAAAACAGTTTTAATACAATCCTTAAATTTTTGCAAAGACATATCTAAAATTGCAGTTGGGATTTTGTTATAGAAGCGTGCACCCAGTCCTAAAAATGATCCTTGCCCTTTCTGAAGTCTATAAGCAGAGGTCACAAGTTGGTGCTTATTTCTAGTATTGATCGAGTGCATATCACTTTTTTTTACAAAAAGATTAATATTTTGATGCACAAATAATATATTTGCATAAATATATTGAGATGCAACCGTGAGTATGCCAGTTTCTTTAAACTTATCTCTGAGAGAAGTTCGAGCCCCCAAGTTATAAATAGCTCGCACAGCCCTCTTTTGCAAAACAAAAATTGTTTCTATATCAGCAGCTTTACCCCAAAGCAAGATGCCATAAGACATAACACTATGAAAATAACTAAAATATACAATTCTAGCTGTATCTACATCAGTAAGCTGTCTAATTTTCCAAACTGCATAAGCCGCCGAACTGAGTTTCCCTGCTACAGATGATATTTGGGTCCCCCATTGAAGTTTCGAGTCTAAAGTGATCCCTAGAAATTTGGTTGATTCGACAAGATTGAGAACTTCATTATTTAACATTAAATAACTACCTACTTTTTTTACATTTGGTAATGCAAATTTAATACACTTAGTTTTCTTTGCATTTAAAACTAAATTATTTACTGTAAACCAATTTAATACCTTAGCTAATGCACCATTTACGTCGTCATAATTGGATTTCAGTCTATCAACACCAAAAATCAGTGAGGTATCGTCAGCAAATAGTACAATTCCACAGGTATTGTTAACAGGAGTTTATTCGAAATCCGTTCTACAGTTTGCACGTAAAAGAGTAACAAACATCTAGTAAGAAGATAAACTAGACAAAAATGAGACGCTCTATACATTCGATGTAGTAAATAAATATCAACTTTCTAGTATTAAGTAAAGCGCGTACAATAAAACTATCACTTATGTTTATATGAGCCACATGTCATTATTTGAGTGCTGTCAACTACAACGCTCGTTGTTCCTACTAACTTTTAATACCAACATAGTTTTTATTCCGCAGAGATAGCCTGAAGTAGTAAACAAAAACGGAAGTTATAGCTGTAAATCTTAGATTAAACGTTGTTTTAATAAATATAGAAAAGAACTAGTATTATATCACCGTTTCTAGGGTTCCGTACCTAAAGGGTAAAAACGGTACCCTATTACTAAGACTTCACTGTCTGTCCGTCTGTCTGTCACCAGGCTGTATCACAAGAACCGCGATAGCAACACAGTTGAAATTTTCACAGATGTATTTCTGTTGCCGCTATAACAACAAATACTAAAAACAGAATAAAATAAATATTTTATGGGGGCTCCGATACAACAAACGTGTTTTTTTTGCTATTTTTACGGAACCCTTCGTGCGCGAGTCCGACTCGCACTTGTTAATTCACGTGATAATTGTAACATATGCATGATAATAAAGTAAAGAATATGGGCGTGTTTTTCAGCAATACTTAATCATAAGCTTCTACCGTAGGTATAGATTCAAACAGGTTTGCGAGTGATCCCAGTTTTTCTAAGGGTACAAAGATTCCTTTAAAAAAAAGGCATCTTTGTACCCTTACTCTACCCTAATCTCTGTTTTTTTGTTTTGTTTTTTATTCTGTATAAGCTTGTGTTTGACCACAATCTCACCATGGTAACTGATGATGTGGCCGAAGGTGGTAAGCACACAAAGCCTAGAAGGGAACTGGCTCTCAAGTCCAGCTGTCGGAACACACCGATAGGTGCTTGGCGACAGATTTTCAACTTGAGGGTGGTAGCCAGCCAGTCGGGTACTACAAAGTACCCTACCACCGTGCCTAAATGCCGTGTTTAATTCAAATCTGTTGCCTCGTTACGAAAATGAGTGGAAAAAACATACGCACGCGCCTACAGGCACAACCATTCGGAATAATAATAATATTAGTACCATTTCAATGAACGAAACTACAAATAAAAAACTTGAGAGGTGTCAAGGGACACCCAGATGGAACGAAGTTATATAAGTTATATAAGTCGAGAGAGTATATATATATATATATATATAAAAAAATAATAATATATATATAAATAGAAATGAAAATATCTGGCTTGCTTTCTATAAGAGAGATAGAGAGAGAGAGAGAGAGAGAGAGAAACATGCGCACGCACAGCTTACAATACAGTGACACTAAAACTGTCGTAAGATTTTTTTCCGCCTAGCCCCCTTTCACAACGCGCAATAAAGAACTTCGTTCTAATAATATTATCGTATTTAATGGTATCTTTTATTAAAATTATGCTGAGATTTGAACAATTTTATTAGCACTTATGTAATATACCTACGTAATTCATGTAAAGACTTTATAGCGATGAGAGGCGTACAAAGGCGTACAGAGAGCACATAACTCATAAAACCAATGAATTGAATACACTTGAAGAGTCAGATCGTTCAAGAAACAAAATTTTATGGATGGGAAAATTGAGAAAATTTTACGAAAAATATTTTGCCTTCACGGTAGCTAGAGATTTTGTTAATTGTATCTTAAGTATATAATAATATGAAACTGAAATACTACTAATAATGTTTGAAGATCTATCAATCTACGTAACTACATAAATAGAAAATTATATTTCGGAATTTATTTACACCATAAAATATATCTAGCTTTTATGAAATATACCTATCATCAAAATTTCATCTAAACTAATATTATAAACAGGAAATATTAGATTTTTTGTTTCTTACGATTAATGCTCAAAAACTACTCAACCGATAAAAAAAAACAATATAAGAAAGCTTATTTTTTTATTTAGCTTATTTTATTTAAATAATTAATCGAGGCCTCGGGTGACCGGAGGGCGGGGAGCTTTTTCCGCCAACGCATCAGCTTGGCCATCCAAAGAGGAAACGCTGCCAGCCTGCTGGGAACCTTGCCGATCGGCAGCAGCGGCAGCCTCGAAGAAGTTTTTTATATATTATAGTTGTACATTTGTTTGTATATTTTGTACATTTGTTGTAAATAGAATATTATTTAAATAAACATTTAAGTTAATAAAATACATTACAATGCTAAAAAAAAAGCTACATTATCCCTGTGTAACATAGGCTATATTTTTATTCGTGAAAAAGATAAGATCCCACGGGAACACCGCGGTGGATAACTAGCCGATGATAAATCATTAAATAATAATAGACAATAGACTCAAGTAAAACGGATCTAACATACAGACGGACGAACAGACAATCAGAATGAAATTATATGGAATTATTTTAATTTGAAAACGCCTAAAGTTTTTTTTTTTTTTTATGTCACAAGTGACAACGAGGCAGGCGGGTCACCTGATGGTAAGTGACAACCGTCGCCTATAGACATTGGCAACACCAGGGGATTGCCAACGTGTTGTACACCTTATTACAATGCCTTAAAGGCGAACTGGCTCTCAAGTGCAATTGCCGGAACACACCAACAGGTGCTTGGCGACAGATTTTCAACTTGAGGGTGGTAGCCAGCCAGTCGAGTACTACAAAGTACTACCACCGTGCTGTGGTTTCCTCACGATGTTTTCCTTCACCGAAAGCTCAAGCTCATTGTAAGGATTCGAACCCACGACCTTCGCCGCGGTATCCGACGTCACTTACCACTGAGCTATCATCGCCTTGAAATAAGTTCAAAAGAACAAACAGTACCTTGTCAAGTTTCTAGCCAAAGTCTTCTAAGTTTAATTGTATTCCGAACCGGTGGTAGAGTCAATTGTAACGTTCATAAGTGCCTTACCAGGGCCTAAACTAAATTTTGAGTTTGGGGTTGACTTTGATCACATATAGGTTTAGAGAGCTACTTTCTAATCATTATTATAATAAATCTGATGTACAAATTGAATATTGGTAGGTTATTAAATCAAACATCATGTTATTACGTTCGCAGTCCCTTCATCAACTTTTCAGACAGGGATTGTTTACGTACCCCGGATTAGTTTTGTTGATAAGCCTATTATTTGATAAACTGTATTTACACACATATAATAACTCGAATCGCTATTCCTAGAATACAATTTTTATAAATAGACTAAAAACCGACTTTTATAAGTGCCCTTGTAGGGCTTGTTTTTTTTTTAATTATGAATAAGCTTGTGTTTGACCACAATCTCACTATGGTAAGTGATGATGTGGCCAAAAGTGGTAAGCACACAAAGCCTAGATGGGAACTGGATCTCAAGTGCAACTGTCGGAACACACCGATAGGTGCTTGGCGACAGATTTTTAACTTGAGGGTGGTAGCCAGTCAGTTGGGTACTACAAAGTATGCTACCACCATGCTGTGGTTTGCTCACGATGTTTTACTTCACCGAAAGCATTTTTTTTTATGTCACTAGTGACATCGCGGCAGGCGGGTCACCTGATGGTAAGTGACTACCGTCGCCAATAGACATTAGCAATACCAGGGGGACTGCCAACGTGTTGTACACCTTATTACAATGCCTTAAGGGCAAGGGCAACGGGCTCTCAAGTGCAACTGCCGTAACACACCAACAGGTGCTTGGCGACAGATTTTCAAAGCTCATTGTAGGATTCGAACCCACGACCTTCGACGCGGTATCCGACGTCACTATCACTGAGCTGTCATCGCCTTAAACTGAATAAATGGTTTTGACTTTCACTATCTCACAAATAAAAAAATAAAAAAATGTTTTTAAAATTGCGTTTTATTTGAATATATACAAGAAAATCCTCTGAGAAGGAATTTAATTCGTGTTTTACAACAAATACAAAATCTCAAGAAGCTCTTACTTCAATAGATTTAAAAGAATGCTCGTGATCATTTTGAGCATAATAACTTGATGGTAATGTCATAAAGTCTACATAGAATTGGGTCACCGATTTATTTTTCTAGAAACAGTCATTTTGGTAGTTCATACTAGTTCATACTGAAATGCATCTCGGAATGTTTTTCCTCTCCAAAAATTCTATTGCATTGCAGGATTTGACTCAACTATCATCTACTGATCATTCCTGATTCTATATTCTGACTATAGCAGGTATTCGTGATAGTGCAAGTAAATGTATTCCTTTAAATTATGCATCCAGGGCATTGGGTAACCCAAAGGCATTCCATTTTATCATGCAACACAAATTTATCGGTGGATATTTACGAGTTGTTCCGGGCACATTAAGTTAGTATTTTTTGGATTTTTAGTAGCATTAAAAGTATCATGTCAGATATTTTTACTATCAATAAGTAATACAGTTAATGTTTTTTTTTGCTTTTTGTTGTACATAAGTTTCTAGACAGAATCTTGAAAATTATTATGACTATAAGACTAACGACCATTAAACGGGGAGTAAGTTTGTTTGACATCTTTTTAAAATAAAAAACAAGCTAAGATAATTTTTTTTTTTTTTTTTTTTATGTCACAAGTGACAACGAGGCAGGCGGGTCACCTGATGGTAAGTGACAACCGTCGCCTATAGACATTGGCAATACCAGGGGATTGCTAATGTGTTGTACACCTTATTAAGGCGAACTGGCTCTCAAGTGTAATTGCCGGAACACACCAACAGGTGCTTGGCGACAGATTTTCAACTTGAGGGTGGTAGCCAGCCAGTCGAGTACTACAAAGTACCCTACCACCGTGCTGTGGTTTCCTCACGATGTTTTCCTTCACCGAAAGCTCAAGCTCATTGTAAGGATTCCAACCCACGACCTTCGCCGCGGTATCCGACGTCACTTACCACTGAGCTATCATCGCCTTGAATCTAATAAACCAAACAGCTTAAAGAGTAACACATAAACTAAAGTTAAATAATAAAAACGCTACAACTATTTACGTAAAATGAAACACCACAGAGCAACTAAGAGGAATGCACAAATAAGCTCACAGAAAGCCTGAGATAAATTGGTCATATTAGTAGGAGAGCTATGTCGCAAAACAAATGACTGCTTACACGATGATCCTAGTCTGAATTAAGGGCTACGTCTAGAATGTTCTTCATTATGACCAGTCTCTTTTATTGTAAGTGCAACCTGGCCCTTAGCTTGGTGAACAGATAGTTTTGTATGAGTATATTAACTTCTTCGAGCATCCATAGTAAAACAGTATTTTTTAAATTTCAATGCAACTTGCTGTTTAACGAAGTCTCTTCAGTGTATTGTAGGCCTTTTTTTATTTGGATCAGCTTGTTTTGACCACAATCTCACCATGGTAAGTGATGATGTGGACAAAGGTGGTAAGCATACAAAGCTTAGATGGGAACTGGCTCTCAAGTGCAGCTGTCGGAACACACTAACAGGTGCTTGGCGACAGATTTAACTTGAGGGTGCTAGCCAGCCAGTCAGGTACTACAAAGTACCCTACCACCGTGCTCTGGTTTCCACACATTGTTTTCCTTCACCAAAATCTCAAGCTTATTGTAGGATTCAAACCCACGACCTTCGTTGCAGTATCTGTCGTCACTACCTCGAAACTATTTTATTAAATTTAGGCCCTGTTAACGCAATTATGAACGTTACAATTGACTGTACCACCGGTTCGGAATTGAGATGACTCCGGCAAGAAACTCAACTCTCCAATAGAAACATCTTTCCATCCAAGGTCTTGAAGATTGAAAGATAATTTTGAAAGGAGATAGGCAAGTACCTCGTGTAGGCTTATAGGCCCCTGAATTCAAAAATACGATTTTTGCAATCTCTACAGTGGTTTAACAATTAACAAATTCAAACATCGTCCATAATTGAAAATAAGCACACCTACTCTAAACTATAATACCCTTGAGTTAAGTTTCAATTTTCCCAAAACAAACAGTTGGTATTTAATAAGTTAAACTATCCAGGGTAAAGGAGAGCCGGGCATGTTTATAATGCAGTAGCGGCTTCCCGGACGACCAGGGTATCTTGAGCCGGGTGTCGCGTCCTTGAGTTTGTTTCTTCACGCATACGAGTCTAAGCAGTCTGGATGCACACTTGACTTTAGCACTTATGTCTCTAAGGGTAGATTGGTTTTATGTTTGTAATTTGCCGACATTGGCAATACCAGCTGATCACCGATGTGTTGCCAATCTTTAAGCATCCTAGGAACAAATTGACTTGCAGGTTCAACTGTTCAAATGATTCTGAGCGGTGAAATATTTATTTTATGAAGTACCTAAGTAAGTATTTGAAGTAGCAGACTCTGCGTCTGAAAACGGTCTTCCTTTATAATGAGTAAAGATATGAAAAATACAACGTCTCAAGGCCTTCATTATCCTAGCCCGGGAGCAAGTCGCGCTGGTCCGTAGCCTGGTCGGAGCGGGTCGGGGCGGGTCGGGGCGGGTCGGGACGAGGTGCATCCTAAGTGGGTCAGGCCGATGAACTGGGGCAAACGATGCCGATGCTCGGGGCTTGTAGGGACTTGTTGCCCATCGCGATAGTACGCCAGGTGCGCTGCTTTATGATGGCTGTTCGGGAAATGTTATGTTGTTACGAAACTTTTTTTTTGTTTGCATTAATTTGACGATACATTCAATTATTTTTGTGGCTATGGTTTAATATGGTTTTAAGGAGTTATGTTATGAGTAGATATTATTATTGCAAGCAAAGTCACTACAAAAAAACCTCTTAATTTATTGTCATTCAATTATTTATGGGTAAGAGATAACTTCCCATAAAAGCGGACGATAAGCTGAAACATTGTTTATGGCTGTGTTCCAAAGGGACTGAGCTTTTAGTGTACAATTAAAGCAATTAACAGAGGTTCACATCTCGAGCTTAATACTCGGCACAAAAATGATTTTATTTTTGCAACGGCCCTTTCATAATTGAATTAAATTCTGGCAAAATATCTCAAATATATTTTACACAACATAGAGTAGGTATTGTATAAGAAAATACATGAATATAGTATGTTAGAGCTAAGATTCAGTGATTACCCTAAATAGTCTTTAAATAGGATTTTTGCATTATCTACAAAGCAAATGCAAATAGCTTATCGTGACTTGAACAATCTTAAATTCACCCCAACCTTTAAGAAAATGACTGCAGATATGAAAAAAAGCGAAGGAACCATATAAACGTTTTGAATATTTTATGTCAGGTCAAGGGCATACAATATAGGTGAACAAAATCCTGAGCATTAAAATCAAATCAGTAATTCATTACTGATGTAATCGATTGAATCTAAAAATGCAGCTCTTTGAGCTGACCTGGAAAATTGAGACTTACCGTTGTGGTGTTATGATTGAAATTTTATTGTAAATGCCTTGCCATTTCCGACTTTTGTATTGTAATGCGTTCCGTACCAGGACAAGGCCAGGGGTGAGAAGGATGTGAATATTGGTGCTTGTTGGAAGAAAGGGATGGCGTTAGAGGAATGCAAGGCTAAGAGGTCGCAGGTAGTACAGTGACCCAGTTTCTGTTGCAGGGCGTCGCGCCGTGTAAATATTGATTTACCCACCTTTATGACACTTGTTGCGTTAGGAACTTTAGGTAAGGCTTCCAGACTACCAGCTCTTTCTGAACATCGTAGGATTATTTAGTTTCATATCTTTGTTCTAGGCTTTTCAGTATTTAAAGGACGTGGTCGCTCTGATGTCTAGTTTCTGAAAATGGGTATATTAACTATGTTATGCTTTGCCCAATCTAAATTGTAGCTAATACTTCAGTAGTTTTAGTTTTAGTACAACCGCAACTAAACTTACAACCTTCTATTGAAATCAGCAAGTTTCTTTGGAGTAACTTATGTAATCATTCTAAATTTGTTTTGAAATGAGTAATTGCTGAGTTCATAGGATCTTCTCAGCAAAAGCAACCTTCCGAACCTAAAATTTCATATCATTTTACAAAAATTATTTACATTTATTATTTTAACGATAATGCTACTATTAATACCTATTTACTGATAAATAAATATGAAAATAACTTCGAGCTGGTTATTGATTAGTAAGATCACTACATGTCATGATTTGGGTGGGTTCGAATCCCACCTGAGATATAATTATCTATCTCTTACCTTTAGACAAAATAGGTAGTATATCTAAGCTATTTCAACTTTCTACATGGACAATATAAGAATCATAGTTGTTTGTTACAGCATGGGTCCTGGGATGGCTGATGTGCAAGACAGTTCCCTACGTGCAAGGTCTATCAGTGGCTGCCTCCGTGTACAGCTTGGTCGCTGTGTCGCTAGACAGGTATGTCAAAGTAGCATAGACAAGTTTTCCATAAACCAGTGGCTCAAAGTTTTAGGTGATGTTTAATTTTATAAGAAATTAACATTAAAATTAACAGCAGATCTAGCAGGAGATAAATGGATTTTCAAAGGTCTATTAATTTTTATGTATGTTGATTTTATCAAAAATAATCTTTCTCAAAAAAGATGTCGATGGATTGACTTGAAATTTTAACAAACCGCTGATTTTTAATTTGAAAGTAATTTTCCACCGAAATGTGAATTTCAAAGCGTTTTGTGTAATAACTACAGGTACCATGGTAACGCTTATATTTATTTATTTAAATATCAGATAGAGCTACTGCAAAGGGTTAGTAGGTAAATTATGAAGAACCGCTAGGCCACGCCGAAGATTTCACCTGCCTTCCCATTTTATACATATTTAGCAGTGACAATTGGTACGTCCATCCCAATTTTTATTCCACCCTCCCTACCCCAGAATTAACCAGCAAAAGCGCAGTGGAAGAATATGCTGTGAGTAGTAGTTTTTATTACCACTTTCCATCACCCATCAGGTCCAATGAGTCTAGTACGCTGCTTTGCATTTCAGTTTCGCGGGTACCAACTGTGGAATGCATAGTTGTCCGGTGATGGTCATAGGCTCCATCACCGCTCCTTCTTTGTGACCCTACAGCTGGTATTAAACAAACATCATAATACATGTTATAATATACTTATATGTATACATATATCGTACATAAATACTGTGTCCTCTGTTCAAATTCAATCTCAAATTGATTTTGGATCAAAGGTTCAGAATGAAACCTTTTAAAACTTTCAAGACCACAAGATACAGGGTAAGGTAAAAATAAAGCAAAATAGGCTTATCAGTTCGAGAATTCAAATAAAAAATTCAGTAGTCTTCGTATATTTTATTCAACAGCAAATGCAATATTTCTTCTGCACAATAGGAATCTAAAAAAAGGATCGCGAAGGCCGCAACGATACTGCGACCTAAAAATACCTGGGAATCGAACCTTGACCCGGCAGTGATAGACCCTATTATAATAACGATCTTATTATACCACTGCACATTCTAAGCCAAGGCCTTGCGTGCGAAAAATTTGTCAAAGGTATAGAGGCTTAGAAAAAAGGCCATGGGAAATATGAGTATTTTTGATTGATCGAGAATTTATGCGGTGTATGGAAGTTAGTAGAGGCCTATGTCTAGCAGTGGACTAATATAGGCTGATGATGATGATGACGATAGGGAAGTTTGGATTTGTTCAATGATCAAGGTAGATTCAAAATATAATATACGACGCAATGATATCACAGAGGTCTTTGAATAAGATGAAACTTTGAAGGGCGTAAGACATTAGACCGAATCTCATAATGAGCTTGTAGTAATTGGTAAAGAAAAGCACTGTGAGGAAATCATATCACGGTGATTGGTTTATAGCAAGGAGTAGGGCTGTTATGGATATGATATTTTGGATCTGGATACGAAAACAGATGTAGTGGTATCATACGGTTACGCTTATGAAATTATTTCGGATTATCCGATGGTTTTGGATAGTTTCAGTCACGGATTTTTATAGAATTGTAAACAATTTTTATTTAAGTTATTGTAATCCCGCAAGAATGTATGACTTACAAATACGGCTTAGCATTAATAAAAAAAACTATTTAAACAATGCAAGAGACGCCAAAGGCTACTGTGCCGGGAATAAACCTGTTATAATGTGTCTTATTTACACTCCGCCGATATCCGATATTTTTCGAAATTTTTATATAAGATCTTCAAATAGATTTTTATTTTGAATATCCATAAACCTTTAAAACCTGATCAAGATTATAGGCTTCCCCAAACATTTGAAGTTCAAGAAAATTGAAACAAAAACCGAATGCTAACAAATGTGGTTACGTTTGTAAATGTATCTTCTTTCAAAGTAAACAATGACTCTTGTGGATTTGTGCTATGGAACCGTTGAGGTATGGTCTAAGTTATAAGCTAGAAGAGAAGATGTTTCAGTCCTGCACGGCGATAGGTTATTTTATAGTTCTTGACTGGCTGGCTACCACACTTTAGTCGAAAATCTGTTTGTTCCGGCAGTTGCATTTGAGAACTAGTCCTTTAAAGCATTATAATAAGGTGTAAAACACGTTGGCAATCACCCTGATATTGCTAATGGCTATAGGCGACGGTTTCACTTAACCTCACATGACCCGCCTGCATGGTTCTCACATGTTGTTGACTAGTTTCCACCCCCTCAGTTTCTCCTGTGATTCGAAGATAAACGGTGTAACGGTCGTCTAGGCTATCTTCTTGTCCATCAAAAAAATACAAGAACATATTTAGCTTTCAAGTGTAGCTATTGAAAAGGACCAGTACTGTATTTTCTACCTAAATAAAAGACGATCAGATTGTGGAATGAGCTCCATGTAGAGGAGAGCTACAGCACTTCAAAAGAGGAGTAAGAAGGTTTATGCAAGGTCGGCAACGCGCTCGTGACGCCTCTGGTGTTGCAAGCGTCCATAGGCTACGGTAACCACTTACCATCAGGTGGGCCGTAAGCTTGTTTGCCACATAGTGGTATAAGGAAAAAAAACTTGAGAGGTGTCAAGGGACACCCGGATGGAACGAAGTTATATAAGTCGAGAGAGTATATATATATAAATAGAAATGAAAACATCTGGCTTGCTTTCTATAAGAGAGAGAGAGAGAGAGACAGAGAAACATGCGCACGCCGCACAGCTTACAATAGCTTACTACACACAACTGTCACCCGACCAACTGACACTAAAAGTGTCGGTTTTTCGTAAGATTTTTTTCCGTCTAGCCCCCTTTCACAACGCGCGATAAGGAACTTCGTTTCAAAAAACAGATAAGAATAATTTTATCCGTAAAAACCGCGAGAACTTTATGTGAGTGTTCCTTTTCGTAATTTTGGTTACACAGACAATGCTGTTTGTTCTCTTTTTACTTAAAGCCATGGCCATAAGCTTATGCCAATTGAAGCATCGGCGTACGTGACGCGAATTAATTATTTTCACCTAAATACAACACTGATTTCAAGTACACGAATATACTGCGTGTGAACTTTTGATTAATTGTTCGTTCAGCAAGACTGTTACTCTATATCTAATTATGCTGTTTATTTACTTCGTCAACATTATCAATCTGGGCTTCTATAAGTGCATCTCCAACCTTATTTATTTTAAATTTATCACATATAATGCTGGTAAAATTGTCTAGAGACAGTTGCCAGTCAATGAAAAAAAAACATCGTGTTTAAGGACTCCCTAATAAATTTCCTTTTTTTTTATGTCACTAGTGACAACGAGGCAGGCGGGTCACCTGATGGTAAGTGACTACCGTCGCCTATAGACATTAGCAATACCAGGTGGACTGCCAACGTATTGTACCTGCCGGAACACACCAACAGGTGCTTGGCGACAGATTTTCAACTTGAGCGTGGTAGCCAGCCAGTCGAGTACCACACAGTAACTTACCACCGTGCTGTGGTTTCCTCACGATGTTTTCCATCACCGAAAGCTCAAGATCATTGTAGGATTCGAACCCACGATCTTCGCCGCGGTATCCGACGTCACTTACCACTGAGCTATCATCGCCTTCTTTCTTCATCGAACGGTTCAACTTTAGTAGACCCAAGGGATTGCAATCGTGCTACCGTTTTGTGTAACAAAATTATAATTAATTTCATTGTGTTTGTCTAGCATTTCATTAAATTTTATATTATTTACGCCCTTTTTCTTTTTGATTCAATGGCATAGTTTACTCATTTGTTCTTTTCGTGTCTAATACGTAGCAAAATTCCAAAAAATATGATATACTAGTGGACCCGGCAGACGTTGTCCTGCCCTGAAATTAAAACAAAACTTAGAACCCGATTCCAGCGCCATCTACCGGGTCCAATTTTGTTTTCAAATCATCGAGGAACCCATTGAAATACACACACAAAATTTCATCCAAATCGGTCCTGTTACCATACTCCTCCGAAACGGCTTGACCGATTACTCAAATTACTAAAATGGCTATTAAAAAATAAGGGTTGATCGTAGAAGGGTGAAAATTGGGGATTGTATGTATTTTTGTATGTTGTATCATAAAACAATAGAAATTAGAAATTTTGTCTCAAAAATAAAAAATAAAATTTGGGGTGGACTACCCCTAACATTTAGGGGGATGAAAAATAGATGTTGGCCGATTCTCATAGATACCGGATAAGCACAAAAAATTTCATTAAAATCGGTTAAGCCGTTTCGGAGGAGTATGGCAACGAAAACTGTGACACGAGAATTTTATATATTAGATATTCAGAAAGGACAAAAATGTAAACGTACAATTTTTCCCAGAAAAAATGAATGGCAGATAATTATTTGTAATGCGTAGGTAGCTAAGCCTTTTTTGTACACCACCTACCGTCTCATCGACATGAAATATTATTGTCAAAAGAAGATCCAAAGGTCCTTATTTTTGCATAAAAAGAACATTATATCGTTGGAAAAAACTGAAAATACGTACAGCCTGAATAATGATGCCAACCACATTTTCGTGACACGAAGCATTGCTTTGGTCTTTGTAAAAACTTTTTCAGACATAATTATTCGATCGGATGCTTCGGTGAAGTCAGTGACCTTGAAGGGACTGTAGACTGCCGGTCACTATTTATTACATAAAAAAACAACATCTTCGATACGTTTCACAGAAATGAAATACGTGACATTGTATTAACCACTTTTGTATCAGACGAGGGGTGAAAGGTTTTCAAGTGTAATCTTATTTCTGTAACTTAGTGGTTAGAGAATAAAAAATCTTTAAACCAAAAATCTAAGTAGAAACGAATTTTAAATTCTTATCGAGCATTAACCTCTTGAAACGAATGTATTTGTTTATAAAGGTGCGTGCTCATTGCTAGCGGGATAACGTGGATGTGAGTACTACAAAGTACCCTACCACCGTGCTATGGTTACCTTTTTTTTTTTTTTTAATTCTGGATAGGCTTGTATTTGACCAAAATCTCACCATGGTAAGTGATGATGTGGCCGAAGATGGTAAGCACACAAAGCCTAGATGGGAACTGGCTCTCTAGTGCAGCTGTCGGAACACACCGATAGGTGTTTTGGCGACAGATTTTCAACTTGAGGGTGGTAGCCAGCCAGTCGGGTACTACAAAGTACCCAACCACCGTGGTATGGTTTCCTCACGATGTTTTCCTTCACCGAAAGCTCGAGCTCATTGTAGGATTCGAACCCACGACCTTCGCCGCGGTATTCGACGTCACTTACCACTGAGCTATCATCGCCTAATACCTACCTCACGATATTTCCTTTCAACAACGAAAACGGCAATCGAGATCTACCACCACAGTTCTGCTATCATAGCTTTTAAAATAATTGTGTAACTAATTATAAATACTAAGGTCTCTTTTAGGTTTTTCGCCATCCATATCTTCTTAAATCTGGCACTTTGCTCTGGTATTATAAAGCAAGTTGTGAGTTCTAAAAGAGTCATCATTATGTTTTCCTTCAAACGTAGTTGGTATTGTGGCATCACCTCTAAAATTGGCTGTCAATTTGTAATACAAAATATAATTTTGATTTTTCAAATACCAACCACATTTCGCTTTTTTACATGAACAGTCATTTACTTTTTATGTTTGAAATTGGTTACCTCCAGTAATTTGATTTAACGCACAAAAGACAGCACCAATGTTAACTCAATTATCTGGAAGAATCGACGAATAATAAACCAGTGTTGTGGAAAATGTAAATAGACAAAGTCTGTTGTTTGAAAATCAATTTGAATCTTAAACTTTAACTATTGGAAAGGTTTTTGAACCTCTGTCTTTTCGTAAATTAAATTACTATTTGTTCATTCATATTTTTTCTAATGATCTTCTTTTTTGGTTCGAAGAAGAAACAGAAAGATTCATAATCATCGTTTCCAACCTTGTGATGTTTAATGGTGCTACAACTTGCAATTCAAAGCCTTTAGACCGCCTACAGGAATTCTCTATGCACATTTCGATACATCAGTACGTTAACTAATTAAAACGAAGTTCCTCAATGCAAGTGCAAGTGCAAGTGCAATAGGAGTTGTCTGGTAGAAATCATCACGTAAAGAAAAAGCTTTATGTATACTCTTTGCCTATGTATAAATTATTTGGACAACGTCTTCTTAGTTTAGCACTGATGCCATACCCCGTGCATTAGTTATTCCGGACTCATTGATCATGTTTGAATATTTGCAGAGATTCAAGACGATGGTATTGTTGCGTGGATTCCTGTCACGTTGTAAAATCATCGGGTGATTGAGAAAGTTTTGTTTAGGACCAAGTTCATTACCCTTGGCATGAGTACAATTGTAATTTAAACTGAGATACTTTTAGAGAAGATTCTGAATTACTAACTTTTTTTTTTTTTTTTTTTTTTTTTATGTCACAAGTGACAACGAGGCAGGCGGGTCACCTGATGGTAAGTGACAACCGTCGCCTATAGACATTGGCAATACCAGGGGATTGCTAATGTGTTGTACACCTTATTAAGGCGAACTGGCTCTCAAGTGCAATTGCCGGAACACACCAACAGGTGCTTGGCGACAGATTTTCAACTTGAGGGTGGTAGCCAGCCAGTCGAGTACTACAAAGTACCCTACCACCGTGCTGTGGTTTCCTCACGATGTTTTCCTTCACCGAAAGCTCAAGCTCATTGTAAGGATTCGAACCCACGACCTTCGCCGCGGTATCCGACGTCACTTACCACTGAGCTATCATCGCCTCAAACTCAAACTGCTCTGATATTCTTTACACACGGCTTCTGATCCCAAGAAAATATACTATTTGTAAATATACATACGTACATCAAAAAACTTCGATTTTAGGGTGTAACTCAAATCAGCCGTTCTAGTTTTAATTTTCGCCTGCTTCTGGGTGACCATCACTATACTTTTTATTTATATTAATAAGATCTCGTCCAAAAAAAACACCTGACATCCACGTTATCCCATTGTTATTTTTCGAGTCACTAAAAAAACATTTGATTGTGTCGTAAAAAGTTTTTTTTGCTACATTTCTTCTTCATTCCTTCCCTAAACATATAACAAATTGCAAGGCAAATACTTCCAGGCCATAAAATAGTTCATCCAACAGCCCTAAAACTCTCATCAGCAGATTTACTGATACACACTTGGTCGCCAGCCAAACGCTGACATTCCGCCCCAGGAAGCGATCACAAATCACTGTATGTCAGAGGTAATAAATCTCCGAGAACCATGAAAACGCAATCACGGGAACCCTTGACAAAGGATGTATGGTAACAAAATTACGGTCCATTACAGCAAGGTCACGAGGCCTTGAGTGCAGCTCCCGTAGACACAGCTATGATGCCAGATCTGGCCTCTAAAATGAACGCGTCGGTAAAGAGGATTACTTCCACTTCTTGCGATGACTGTACCGCGGGGTGTCGTAGTGAATTTTAATTGATCGTAAACCTTTACTGCCCTTTCATCCGGAAGTTATTTGGGGAATGGAAAGCGGAATGTGTGGTTAAATTAATTAGCAGCTTTATTTTCTTTCACGGTGACATTAAAGTTATGCTACTGTATATAAGATACTCATATGTACTGTGATTGATTTAAGATCTGTGGCGTTTGTTTATTTTTCGGAATAATGTTTCGAGGTTTATTTATTACTACATGTCACTGATAATATTAAATACAAGATTCCCAGCTAAATTTAAAAAAAAAAGTAAATGTAAAAAAATTTTTTTTTTTTTTACAAAACATAAATAATTCAGGTACAGATTTATACTCGTACTATAGGATCGTATCATTTAAATTTTAAATCACATTCATCTGGATAAAATCTGTTACGAATTCATATTGCATTGTCCTCGGATATATTGCACGAGTTTCTGCATAAAACGTGTCCCATAAAACACTTGAAGTGTTGTAGTTGAAGTTCAGGGAGTGTCCCAAATGTAAAGGATCCCGTGGCCTTGCCCCAAGCCCGTAGCCCGTTCCCTGCAGCGGCCCTGTCGAGTCAAGGCTGCTCGCATGTTTAATTTTGTGGAAAAGGTTCTTTTGCCCCGGGATTATGTAAGCAATCTTTTACAAGGTCGGTTGTTGTATGCAATTTATTATGAGGTTTATTCAGGTACGGCTGAAGGAGTGTTAGTCGTGGCTAAAGGATATGTTTTTGTAGTTAAAATGATTCGTTCATTTTTATTATTTGGTAGGCACCTTGTACGAAATAGCAAGTTCACTATAATAATAAAATTATACAAATTTATTTGCATATTCATTAAAAATTTATGGCCTTATTCATAAAAATATAGACGGTGTTTAGCAACTGCATACCACCTTTTAGCAACTGCTAAGCACTTAACTAAATACCGTCGATTTTCATATGAATAAGGCCATTTGTATAAATAATGTTTTTAATACAATTGAGGGAGAAAGAAGCATATCTTTATTTATTATTTTTAAATTATTTATTTAAATTAATTAACGGTCAGTATAAAGATGGTAACCTTTTAGAAAAAATTAAGCTGTTTGTTCCCCGTCGTCCAATGCGGTTAAAAATGAAAAGAACTTTTGAACTGCTTCATAGTCGCACAAACTTAGGAAGGCATTCTCCATTAACTCGCATGTGTTCTTTATACAATCATTTGTCAAGCAATCATAATGATGTTGATATATTTCACGATAATCTGTTTTCTTTTAGAGTTTTTTTAAATAAGTATTTGTAGTAGTTTATTTGGCGACATTAGCAGTTAGCACTTTTTTAATTGTCAAAATTCAAGGTAAATAATTGTAAATGTTGTGGACACATATGATAAGTGTAGGTACAAGAACCTGTTGTCAATAATTTTATAATTTATGTAAGTTGTGTACTATACGCTGTTTATGTTCCTTAAATAAATAAATATCTTAAACATTAGTAACGATCATAAAATTCCAGATTTTGAATACCTAAATGCCTAATATTTTTACTACTATAATATTTAGTGCCATTACTACTACACAAAGAATTCTGTGCAAATCAGAAAAAGTCCTTCGCTCTGACTTCAGTTCTTTTGTTACATCACGGCCATTTTACATAATCCTGACTTGTACTTGACTAGTTTGAAGTCAATGCCGTCCGTCGGATAGTTGTAGAGATAAATCGTTTTACTTCTTTGACAAGGAATATTTATTCTGAACTTAAATTATTTATTTGTATGGAACTTTTGCAGTTTCTGTTTACAGGCCTGTCATCGTTATAGTTTTTCTGTGCCTGTATGGTCGTTCTATCAGTCAGACAAATCTTAGTAAAGATGTGAGAAAGCCAATTGAAATGTTCAATTTGCTTCGATGCCATGAATTTCGACAAAAAGGTAGTTAATTACATTAAATTTAACTTTTTTACAGTCTGGCTGTAATTGACTATATAAATAAGTATTATTAAAATTCAATTTATAATTTTTTTGCCGCAAATATTGTCAGTGAGACTAGATAAATAAATAAATAATGATTATATGTAATATGTGTAAGTTGTTTTTGAAAAGTGTAATTGCTGAGTTTATAGCCGGCTCTTCTCAACAAAGCAACCTTCCGAACCGAGCATTAGAGTCTAGACTATTCAAAAGTGCTTGTAAAGGCCTATTTGAATAAAAAACATTTTCATTTCATTTTATATTTAATAATTGTAAAAAAAATATCATTTGCTTTAATGTGGGATGTCACAAGTTCTTAGGTACATGTATGTAGTCTCATTTATTAATTTAATGATGTCTGTAGTACCTATAAGTTGTCTGTAAGGTCAGTAAAATGGACTGGCCCACCAGGTACTAGAGCGAGAGGCCGACCTTGTATTAGATGGACAGACGAAATAGTTGCGACGGCAGGTAAAAATTGGTTATTCATAGCCACGGATAGGATCAGCTGGCATTCCTTGGAGGAGGCTTTTACCTGAAGGGGGTCCATACAAAATAATTTATAATACATGTACCTAAAAACAAAAAACTTGAGAGGTGTCAAGGGGCACCCGGATGAAACGAAGTTATATAAGTCGAGTATATAAAAAAAAATATATAAAAATTATATAAAAAAAAGTATATAATAAAAAAAGTATATAAAAAAAAATAAAAAAAAATCATTTTTTATATACAGGTTGGTGACGACGTAACGACATTAATTTAAACCAAATATTGGGTACCGCGTTAGTAGTTCGTACACCAAGTTTCATCAAATTACATTGAAAGGTATAGCCACAGGAAATTATTTTCACTTTAATCATTTTAACACGTGCTGTGAATTCATAACAATTACGAAACGATGTCATTCACCTAGCTAGAGTAGCTAGACGGAACAAAATTCAGATTTACCTACATGCTTAAAACACAACCAAATAAAATGTGCGGCTCAGAAATCGTCGGTTGATGAAATTTAGACCTTATAACCATAGCGTTAAAATCCTTATTAGCGCGCTGCGCGGGCGTCGATGCCTACTTGCATGAATGAAACAATACACCTACAAAGGAACCGCGGCGGCCGGTCTTTGCCTAAAACTGTGCCAGTAGTGCCTACAGGTCATTTGAGGTCAATAGGTAATATTAATAGAGAGTTGTGTTTCGTTTAGATTATTTTCGGAATTAGTTTGTTTGAAAATTTCGCTTTTTGTCTGTTGATGTAATACCAGATTTAATTATCACAAAGTATTTTGATTGACTAGTAGTGACCGTGTTTTAATTTAATGTCGTTACGTCGTCACCACTCTGTATATATAAATAGAAATGAAAATATCTGGCTTGCTTTCTATAAGAGAGAGTGAGAGAGAGACAGAGAAACATGCGCACGCCGCACAGCTTACAATAAAGTGACACTAACACGAATAGTGTGACAATTTTTCGTAAGATTTTTTTCCGTCTAGCACACTAAATGTTTCCCCTTTCACAACGCGCGATAAGGAACATCGTATATATTAATCTTTTCATTTAAAAAAAATATATATGTTCTAATTAATTGTCCCTATGTAATCAATAATATTGTATGGAATCAAATAAAGCTTATTATTATTATTTATTATTATTAGTACCTATAAGTTCTACTTACATATAATTTGTAATTAGGTAGCCGAGTAACCAATTAAAATTACTTTCCATACATTAACAATAAATAGCCGGCCTGTTATTGGGATTTCCGATACCCATAACATACATTTATTGATAATATCGACAAATCCAGAACGAGGGACAAAATCAAGGTAATAAAATACCCCCCGCGACCCTACCCCATCACGATCGACCCCGATAAATAACATAAACACAATCTTAGTTATAGCAAACGATCTGAAAAGGCTTTGCACCTAATAATGGGAGCTTAGATTTATTTCTTGCATCCGCTAGGTGGCTTTATCAATGAATAGCGACGTTGCCTATATTCAATAAAAATTATCTAACACTAACCAGTGTATAAAACACCTAAAAATACTCTTAAATAGCGAACACTTTGTAAAATTCAACAATTCTATGATTTTTAATTAGCAATTTAAGCTTGGCAGTATTTCAAACAAACCTCCATATAAGCCTATCGTTTTGACATTTCAATAAAAGAAGCTGATTTGATATGTCCTTTATTCTAATGTAGCGAAAACAAAACACTAATCCACTAATCAATAAACAAATGACTGAATTTGAAAATAGAATTCCATGTATTTAAAATAAAATTCATTTGAATTTAGAATTTATTGCCAGCCATGCATAAATTACATTTCAAATGGCCAGTATTTGTAAAACGGTAACTTCATAGGTAAATTAGGTACCTACCTATTATTTATTCATATAAAGGCCTTTTTATAGAGAGATATCATAAAACACAGTCTGCTGCGTCTGTTTGTCTGTATGTTAGCGATAAACTCAACTACTGACTTTAATTCATTAAGTTTTTGTGTATATTGTCTGAAATATGACGATGAAGTCGGAAAAAATCATTCCGACTAGGAGCTTTACTGGTAAATCAATAGAGTTATCCTAATACGACACCTCGAAAAAAATGTAGTTAGTCGTATCTCTGACCCAATAATTAAGTTCCTTACAATACGTCGGCTTTCCTCGCAAGTGAAAATACATGGACCCTGACAAATTCCCGATTAGCACCAATTACTACCAATAGAGATGGAGCCTGTAACAAATCACTCGTATAACCCTCAGAGTCATTAACCTTGAGTATACGGTTTATTAGGCGAAAGTGTCCTCGAGAGTAAAATATATTGAAAACCTTTGGAAGTCCTTCATGCACTGTTGATTAGAGTACAATTTCTGGGTCTTTTGTACCGCAGGAGTGGTTTCACAAACGTATTTACCAAACTTGCTGTCCTCCGCGGTTTCACGCGCGTTCCCGTGGCTATGTGCTATTCCAGACTATAATCTATATCTATGCCAAATTTCATCCAGATCCGTTCAGCCGTTCTGGCGTAAATGAGTAACAAACATACATCCATCCATCCATCCAAACTTTCACATTTATAATATTAGTAGGATTTACAATGTATTTGATTGCTCATCACGTTTTTTCGCCAGAAATCTGAGTTATTAGAATATATTAGTAAGGAAAATATATTTTTTTATTTGTAATACCCCAAAACAGTCTCGCCGTGATGTATGAAGCCTGCATGTCAATGACACTTCGCTATAAAAAGGGTTGAGGTAAAACTAGAGCAAAGTAAACACCACGTAAATCTTTTATACTGCCCGCCTCTGATATACGAGCTGGGGTGCTAAGAAGGCGGATTTTTACATTATTATAACTCATACGACAAATTCTATCAAAAATAATGTTATGAAGTATTTCATTGCGTGTATTTTTACAATTGTATATGGAAATATTAGGCAAGGAAAAAAGAACTGTATAAATATTGTAGTAGGATTGATGGTTCAGTACTTTAAAGGTATGATTTTTTTGAAAAAAAAGAGACAATATAGTCAGATGGTCCAAAAATATTTAAAAAATGTAACCTTGCTGAGTTTCTTGCCGGTTCTTCTCAGTTGAAGGCTGACTTCCGAACCGGTGGTAACTTCTGTAATTCGACCTTCATAAGTGCCCTTCTAGGGCCTAAACTGAATAAATGGTTTTGACTTTGACTTTCGATTGGAGTAGTAGGTATTATAAAGAAAAGGCACGATTGTTAAATTAAAAACTTTGTAAGTAAGAAAGTTTAGTTTTATGCAAGCATGAATAATAGTAATCGATGTTTGCATTTTGACATAGTTTTGTGTCATTTTAATCTAAGTAGGCATACCAAAGTATGTAACGTTCATTAAAGCTTCAAGCTATAAAAAGACAAAAACCTGAGAAACATTATATCTTATATTTAACTAAAGGAGTGGAATCAAGTACAGTATACATATGTATCTAAAATTGAAAACTCACAGTAAACGATAAAAAAACACAATTTAAATAAATAAATAGTATTGAATCAACATAGGCGTAAGCGTGGGTTCGAATCCTACAATGAGCTTGAGCTTTCGGCGAAGGAAAACATCGTGAGGAAACCACAGCACGGTGGTAGGGTACTATGTGGTACTCGACTGGCTGGCTACCACCCTCAAGTTGAAAATCTGTCGCCAAGCACCTGTTGGTGTGTTACGGCAGTTGCACTTGAGAGCCCGTTGCCCTTGCCCTTAAGGCATTGTAATAAGGTGTACAACACGTTGGCAGTCCCCCTGGTATTGCTAATGTCTATTGGCGACGGTAGTCACTTACCATCAGGTGACCCGCCTGCCGCGATGTCACTAGTGACATAAAAAAAGAACTAAAATCAAAGGGGAATTATTCTTTGATATTAAAAGGCAGTTCAGAAAATAATAAATAATTGGACAAACTTCAAATGAATGAATCAACATTGTTATGAATGAATCTATTTACTATTTCAACGAAGTCAACACTGAAAATAGTCTAGGAATGTAATGTTGTTTGAAAAACTAATTATTGCTTCGGAAGCTGCGTGGGTGGTCGACAAAGAGCAAACCAGGTACCTAACAGTAAAAACATCTGTAATAATAACAATAATTGATGAAACTTCTAAACTTGCCGTTTTGCTAAGTTGTAGGCGCGGAGAAATAATAAGATTCTCCTCTGGGATAGGCGTCCATGATCTCAGATTTATTTACATTGCTAAATAAACTTTGAAAGTGCGATGTAGGTTTGTGGTGTCTTTTAGTTTTTCACTTATTGTTATGGCGTCGTGCTTTTTATTATTTTTTCCATGTCAACTCAATACCATCATCAGTCATTTAACATCGCAAATAATTGATATTTTTATTTCCATGAAGGAGCGAGATTACACTCCCCCATTGAAAAGGGAAGATCTTACGACAGACAGACGACGTTATGGTCTAACTGTAGATATTGGAAACTTGTATAGGTATATGCAGATTGCTTGGAAAACTTCGTTAGCACGATGTAGTTAATTGTGTCGCCATCTATCGAGGAGTCGTGCGAACTATATTTGTGTTATAAATAGATGTCACTATAGGTCTAATATTTGCAACCAGTTATTTTGCTTCATCTATCTCCAATCTATTGGTAGACCAAATCAATTCAATGCTACTTTAGCTCTTGCTAGTATTTATTCTTCTCAATTTTCTGAAAGACTTGAGATTATATTTTGTACCTAATTCAAATAATTCTTGTTCTAATAAATAACATCTACGATCAAGACCATGGGTAAACCGTGGATCTCAAACAAGTATATAAATAAAACGATACAGGATCGGGTGATATCATTTTTATTTACCACATATTTTATCACAAAATAAGGGTTCGAGTCACATACAATAAAAATTAACTAGCTGACTAATAACTTGAACATTATACTATTCCATTAGCATCATACCACCCAATTGAACCATTCAATGATGAACAGAAATAAGCGGTGCATGTCGCACAACAGGCACGATAGGTGCAGCATGAACTATCGGTGCGTGAACTATTGGGGCTGGATGTAGGACTGCGCTGTGGCTGACAGCCACCGGGTGGGCGACGGCCACAGGGTGTGCCACCACGTGATGAACTGGTACCACTGGAGCTATGATCCCGGCCTGTGCGAAGGCGATGAAAGCGAGGAGGACCGCCTAGAAAAATTTTGGCAATAAAAACAATAAAATTAGAAATCCACTATATTTCTTGCAGATTCTTTATTCTGCTTCTAAAACAGTAGTAAAGTCAGTGGCTTCATCGACTGATTAAATGGATTAGTGCTGGATTTCTTCTGCAAGAAACTTGTACTTTTGGACACTGGTTCCCTATAAAGTAGATGTCCACATGGACATAATTCGATCCCTAAGAGGGTAAAACAAGAGAAACTGTAGGGTCGAAGCTGATTACATAACTTTTTTTGTTTTTTTTATATTCGATAGGCTTGTGTTTGACCACAATCTCACCATGGTAAGCACACAAAGCCTAGATAGGAACTGGCTCTCAAGTGCAGCTGTCGGAATACACCGATAGGTGTTTGGCGACAGATTTTCATCTTGAGGGTGGTAGCCAGCCAGTCGGGTACTACAAAGTACCCTACCACCGTGCTATGGTTTCCTCACGATGTTTTCCTTCACCGAAAGCTCAAGCTCATTGTAGGATTCGAACCCACGACCTTCGCCGCGGTATTCGACGTCACTTACCACTGAGCTATCATCGCCTTTTTCTCTCTACTAAGAGTTCATAGCTGATGGTGCACTTATATGTCAGATCATAGGAGTTTAATCATCACATACGTTTATCAAAGAACTCAGTATCAAGAAATTGTATTATCGCGACTTGCATCTTAATTTCTCTAGCCCTTAAAAGGTTCTCAATTTTACTTAAGTAAAAGGATCTGTTAAGTGAATGAAAATAAAGTTTTATGTTACGTAATGTATTGTTTTAATAATTACATTATTTCATAATATTCTTGCACGTAGTTAGATAATCTTTCAAAGTTACAAAAATACATAAAGTTCTTTTGAAACAAGCAAACTATTAAATTGTGTTTGAGACTGGTTGTAAATGGCACACTTTTTTAGGAATAAAGAGGATCGCAGTTTAATTAAAAAATTTAAATACAACGAATCTAAGGTTTTCGTAGTTTTTTTTAATATCTTAACAAACATTTAAATGTAAATTTAAAATAAAAGTTTAATTTAACTTTCAATTTTATTAAAATATTAATTATTTACATTTTAATGCGGTGAAATATTCATGTTGCTTTTTAAGAATAACATTTTATTTTTCTTTTAACAGAATTTAATTTTGAAAATGAGCTATAAATCTTACCAATTTGAACATTTTGATGAGTTGAATAATATTTTTTTAATAATTATAAATTGTGTGTTAATCCACAGATGCTTGCCAACTGTATGTCTAGATCACCTAGGCATAGTCCTTTTATAGGTCCTAAGGCCTACGGTCTAGGCTATGCATCTACTTGTAATAAATCCTATCGTTTGGCAATATGCAACACGAGTAGGTAAACCTTCGGGTGTATAGTGCACTTGGCTTGAATTGACACAATTATTTTATTTGCATATTTTTGTTGGTATTTTTTAAACAATTGATACTTTGGTGTTGGTATTATTTAAAATCTATGTTAGTATCATACATTTTTATTATGAAACCATTTTTTTTATTTTGGTTAAAAAATGTACCTATAAAAACGGCAAAATATTTTTAGCAATTATTTTTAATTGCTATCCAATGCCAAAATTGAGAAAGTTTAGCCACCGACCAAAAGCTTTCTTTTACTAAATTTTCATAATACCTTTTTTCCCTAAAGACATAATTATTATTTCAAGGTACCTAAGATTGAAAATGGCATGATAAATTATGTTCTGCCCTTGAAACTAGGGATGGTTCTTATCTTCAACCAAACCTTTAGGACATTTGTTATAACTAAAAGTTTACAATCGACGATATCATTTGAAATTGTTGCTGGAGGCTAGTTCCAGAAATGATATTCAAGTTATGTTATCTTGTTTGTCTGCCAAACTTCATATAAATAAATTGACTTTATTTTGTAAAGTAAAGTCCTGTTATAATAGGATAAAGCCACGGCTCGCAAGCTAGTTAAACTATGTTTTAAGGTTCAAAACATAAATTTCGACGGAAATTTCTACGGTAGCCGAAATATACTCACACAACCGTCCATAATAACAAAAACTCACTGGTTGAAATTCGACCAAAATCTTTATTGAAAAACATGACAATATTTAACGGTGAAAAAAGAACTTAAATAAAATAATCTACTATTATTACATCTTAGACCTGAAAAAGACGACTTCATATTTTTCTCTGATTCTGTACGTCCCTAATTGTGATCTGAGATATAACAGTTCCATTCATTTCGCACCAACATAATGGTAAGCAGATATTCTATTTACGGGCATTTGTATACAACTTCCTGCGATGATACCTTAATGGATTTAAAGGACATCTCATTATATACCGTACGTATTACCTAATAAGGTTTGTTATTTATATTGATTACACGTTTTTAATGGAAAAATGACGCAATTTTATATAAATAATAATGTTTCTGTTCTTTATTTTTAAATTTTATCTAAAAATATTGCGAAATAAAAATAATCTAGTTATGTATATATCATAAGGTTCAGAAGTATTTTTACGATACAACGATAAAACTACGATGTGTGCTTTTTATTTTTAATATTATCATGAGCAAAAATTATAAGGGAACCCTTAATTTTACTATGAAACCCTTAAAAAGATTATGATAATCAATAAACTAGATACAGCCTCACTTTCACTGTTGTAGTACCAATTAAAAACTGGTGATTAATAGGTACTTTCCTCGCGATGTTTTCCTTTTCCAAAATATCAAGCTCATTATTGCAAGCATACCCACGATCTATCATCGCCTAAAAATATTCTCTTTATTCCATATTGATTAAATACTTAAATAACAATTTGTCAGTCAAAAATAAAAGATCCAGCCAAGTTTCTGATTTATTCCAACTCGACTTGTATTTCAATAAAAACTTTGTTTCGTAAGTAGGGCTCTAGTTAATCTCCTAGGCAAAGTTCTTAATGTTTAAGTTATTGGCCGAAAATAGCTCCAAAGTCTCGCTTTGTGATATTGCCATGTTGTTTTTAATTCTTAATTTATGAGATCCTTATTTGGTATTTATTTGGCACTTTATATTATTTCTGGTATTTATCGGATAGTTTGTTATAACTATAGCTGTTTCAGGCAACCTGCCAAAACTTTAATAGTATTTTTATTACGAATCATAGTAATTTGTTTTACAACTAGCTTTCCCGATGGATTGTTTCCAGTACAAAAAACCCTTAAAAAACTCATTTTTTTCCATCTACGTATATACCTATAGAAAGCCTGACTCACTGACTTATCAACGCCCAGCCTAAAAGTTGATATTTTTCACTAAACGTAAACGAGAAATAAGAAAGGTTTTTTCAACCGCTACAATTAAAATTCAACCTCTAAAGGGCTTAAAAGGGGTTTGCAGGTAAAACTGCTGGGAGGAAAAGGTAGTTTACTTATAAAAAAAATTTTTTAAAAAGACATTCACTTCTACTTGCACAACAATGAAAGCGTTTTAAAAACTGTGACAGGCCAAAAACACATGTCTTTGGAACATTTAAAATTTATTATATTTTGATATGGGTTAAATAGCCATTATCAATCAACCCTACTATACCGACTGTGTGGTATCAACGAACATAATTGTGTAAAATACCTTCGACTGTCTTTCATCTCTCTACTAAATTATTTCTCATTATTTTGTGACGTTAATTAACTAGTATTTACATATAAAATTTGATTATAAAATGTATATCGGAAGTCAGAATCTGAAAGTATAGCCTGAAAGTGTAACAATCAAATTGACTAGTCTAGCATATAAAAATCTATGATTTTTTGTTCGTATTTTATGCTCTATCTAGTGTCTAGTCTATACTAATATTATAAAGAGGAAAGATTTGATTGTTTGTTTGCATTGAATAGGCTCCGAAACTACTGGACCGATTTGAACAATTCTTTCACCATTAGAAAGCTACATTATTCCTGATGAACATAAGCTATATTTTATCCCGGGAAAAGATTAAGATCCCACGGGAAAGCGGGTGAAACCGCGGAGGCTAGATAAACGGCCGATGCTCTCTGTATCAAATATTTGATATTATTAGAGCCACGAACAAAAGCAATTGGTAAAATAATAAATTTTAATTTCCCTATCAACTTGGAAGTTGTTATAAGTACTATCATTTCCATTTCGCCAATTAAATCAAGCGCGTAGGCGGTCATTAGTGAGTGGATCGCTTAAATAGTTTGCTCTTCGTTAATTTATGGGGAGTAATGACCCCAACAGTGGGGTGAATGGATATCCTATGTTTCAAATGTTTAATTATACTAACTATTGCTGCTTTATAGGTACGTATTTAATTGTAAAGTTATATCTTAAAATCTATAAAGATAATTTTTCAAAAAGAAGCAGCTGATCTGGTTTTGTTTTCAGTGCAATATTTGTGCTATTTTGGTCTATCTCTTCTCAAACCATTTGTCCCCGGTGTTACCTTCAGTAACTTTTTAAAACTCTACTCAAGGGCATTTAAAAATTACCCTAAGTTATTCTCTGTTATGCTCTATGTATTTGCTGAGTTTCATGCGTTCGTGTGAGATTGATTAACAAACATCCATACGTTTTAGATGTATTAAATATATTTATTATATATTTTTTGGAACGAAGTTCCTTATCGCGCGTTGTGAAATGGGGCTAGACGGAAAAAAATCTTACGAAAAATTGTCACCGACACTTTTTTTACTATAGTAAGCTATTGTAAGCTGTGCGGCGTGCGCATGATTCTCTGTCTGTCTCTCTCTCTCTCTCTCTCTCTTATAGAAAGCAAGCAGGTTTTTTTAATATATATATATATACTCTCTCGACTTATATAACTTCGTTCCATCCGGGTGTCCCTTGACACCTCTCAAGATTTTTTTATTTCATTTTCATCCATTCTTCGCATGCTATAGACCCATCTCAAAATTCTAAACGATTCGATTCCATAACTGCCCAATATTCTGAACTATACACAACGCAGCTTCCTTTACTCTATACTTTTTTATATGACCTTCATTCAGTAGGGTAGGTATAGTTTATCTGTTAAATGGCCGAAAAGACAACACAAACATGGCTACGACAGATCAATCACCCGTACTGTACGATAGACGCCAATATTTGCTTTGGTTACGTACTCGTATATTGTGTAAGCAAGCTGTTGTGTAATCCTACTGTTTTCCGAATTGATCTGCAGCGTTTGAGTCTACCATTCATACCAATTATAATAAAAACAATCTTATACCTATAATTTCCCTATCACTTTTCGTGAAAGTTTGTTTCAAAGTCAAAACCATTTATTCAGTTTAGGCCCTAGAAGGGCACTTATGAAGGTCGAATTACAGAAGTTACCACCGGTTCGGAAGTCAGCCTTCAACTGAGAAGAACCGCCAAGAACCGGCAAGGTTACATTTTTAAAATATTTTTGGACCATCTGACTACATTGGCTTTTTTTTTCTAATACAAAAATACATAAAAAATTATGCATTAGATACCTGTGTGTTTAAGCTGTGATACTTTAGATTAGATCCGGTAGGTGGCGCTGCAATCAGACTCTAGGTGTTTTTATTTTCTGTCTGTCAGGTCAGCTAATATTATACAGGGTGTGCCAAATATATAAAAATGACCTCAGTAAAAGTGTCACCATTTTCGAGATATTTAAAATGAAAAAATTTAAAATCAATACATCAAAATCAATACAGTAATATCTAAATATCTCGAAAATGGTGACACTTGTAATTACGTAATTTTTGTAAATGTTGGTAGGTGACCTGCCGATCTATCTCCCCCTTAAGTTTGTCCTACTACTCACCGGGCATCCTTTATATTATTATGCAATTTATACAGAAGTGTGATTGTTGATTTATCCCTCTTAAACGCAGCAACGGATAGTTACATTTTATAGACATTGTTGATGAGCAGGAGAGTGACAAAGGCTAAAATTATAAATAAATGAAACACCTATTGGTACTCACAATATTTATTTAACCTAATATATAACTGAATAGGATGGTAATGAATTAGTTTTCACCTTATACATCAATGGCGATGCATGAATCGGTATCGGATGAACATCATGGCCAACTGGAAAAGAGTACACGCTGTGTATTGGCGCAGCCTGTACTGTGTGTACTAATGGCGTGGAATGTACAATTGGCGTCGATTGTACTATTGGCGCGGAATGTACAAGAGACTGGTGATATATGGGTACTGATCCGTATGATGAAGAGTGGATGTGGATGCCTGGTATTGGTGATGCAGCAGTTATTGTTGCTATCGCGAGGAACTGAAAAAAAAAACAATATTATTAGCTGTACCCCGCGGTTTCACCCAGAATGTAAGGACCCTATATCCTATTCATCTGATCCGGAATTAAATTCATTACTAATGGAATTTTGGTGATAGGATAGCTCAGTGATAGTGACGTGAAATGCTGCGACAAAGTCGTGGGTTCGAATTATACAATGACTTTAGCTTTGGGTGAATCAATACATCGTAAGGATACGGTGTTAGGGTGCTTTGACAATGCCTCTGGTATTCGGCGGGGTATCTTGACAGACTTCTGACTAATAATACCATCTAATAATCTATATTACCACTTAGTATATAAATGTGAGTTAGATTGCTTGAGACGTTTTTAAATGAAAGGAAAATGATGGATTGCAGACCGCAAACTGTTGCCGCTGCAGTTTGCGGTCTGCAGATATAGAATTGTCAAAATAGCTCAAAAATACGAGAAGTAGGTATGTAATAAGATATCTATGGAAATATTATGTCTATTTTATCTGTGTTTTTATCTCACTATTTATTTATGAACATGTACTAGTGTCAGCCAACAAATTATTCAATAAGATCTCATCTGACTTTAACTTATCGTTGACAATTACTCTTAGATATGCAGTTTACGAGGTCATGGGATCGAGTCCCGACTATGACGCGGCGTCGAAAACCTTGTTTTTATCACGATGATTAATTTTTTATGTATTTTTGTACTAGTTTAAGAATAAAATTGTCAAACATTTGATAAAAAAAAAGAAGCCAATATAGCCAGATGGTCCAAAAATATTTAAAATATGTAACCTTGCTGAGTTTCTTGCCGGTTCTTCTCAGTTGAAGGCTGACTTCCGAACCGGTTGTAATTTCTGTAATTCGACCTTCATAAGTACCCTTCCAGGGCTTAAACTGAATAAATGGTTTTGACTTTTTTTTTTTTTGTTGCTGGCTATCATCCTTTTAGGATATTTCTGTCAATGTCAAAGTATTTGAAATGGTCTTGGTCTATTTGTCACAAAAAAATTTTCCATAAGTTCTAGTACTTTTAGTCAATACAAAGTCTTTCAATCGCATATATTTTCATCAGTTTTAATTTCTTCTTTTATGTTATAGTCACATTCTCAAACTCACTGTAATGTCCAGTCCTCGTCCGTACATGTCCAGTCAAGCTTTAGTGAAATTGGCGGTTGTTCCACTAAAACATTCACGGACTTTTTGGGACAACCTGGAAAGACATGATACACGCTTTGATTTCATTTCACTCCACTTGTGCACTTAGATTGATCATTATTGGATAAAACACCACCGAAATTATTCAATAAAACTCAAAATACACGAATTTAATGAAAATAAAACAAAAACGCAACGTCACTCTGCAAGTTCCCGCCAAAAAGTCAAGGAGTCTGGTTTTGACTTTGACATTGATGTTTATGTTATAAAAAGGAGATAAACACTTTTTTTATATATCAATGGTCGAATATCAAAACCAAAAAAGTTTATAACTATCGTAAATTAAAAACAAAAGTATTCGATGTTTTGAATTTAAATGAAGAATATGAATAGTTCAAGTGACCCAGTCCTACGATGCCCTTCAAATAGTATTATATCTATATCTGACGTGAGCGTATAAACAGTAACTACAACAATTGATGGTATTGGATGAAAGTAAAGAAAATTCTGACAGGATTAAGTTTTTTGCTGGCGACACGAGCGACATTGCGAAAAGCACACTTATTTTATGTTTTTCTTTGAATCGGTGAACGTGTAACTATAAAATAATATAAAAGAAACATTTACCAATATAAAGGACCGTGCCATCTCGCCGGCTGGGTGTGACTGTGTGAGCTAATGGGGAGGATGAATATAAATACTTTTTTTTTACACCACAGACAATGGATGGAATGTCATAATAACTAACAATCAATACACCGGTGGTGAAATAATAAATTGTTTGTAACTTCCGTATTTAGTAAAGCAACGTTTCATTATAACAGTGTTTTTATTTTTAGGGTTCTGAAGCTGAAAAAAAAACAAAAATTTTATAAAATTACTTTATTGTTCATATTTATGACTATATAACTATGAACAATAAACCAAGCACCTGTTGGTGTGTTCAGGCAATTGCACTTGAGAGCCAGTTCGCCTTAATAAGATGTACAACACATTAGCAATCCCCTGGTATTACCAATGTCTATAGGCGACGGTTGTCTCTTACCATCAGGTGACCCGCCTGCCTCGTTGTCACTTGTGACATAAAAAAAAATATAACTATCCCCCTCGGTTAATATATAGCTTATGACCCTCACAAATAAAGTGGCTTTCTATTGGTAAAAGAATTTTCAAAATCACTTCAGTAGTTCCAAATATTATGTCCTACAACCTCACAAACTTTACCTCTTTATGAAGACTTTTTTCTCGGGAATAGGTAGAGATATCAATTTGAAATTAATACAAAGTTCTACAGACATTGGAGGTATAAATTTTAAGATTCTAAGTCAACGAAACAAAAAGTTTGGTACATTTTGATATTTGCAAACTCATTTTGTAGTTGTATTACTTATTTTTGTTATGTTACGTATGAAAAAAAATACACTGCAAAGCTATCTTTGTTTTACATTCTCATTTATGAATTTTATACGTCCTATCTTGTTATATCTTGTTGTTACTTTAGTACCATGTGATTAAATTGATTCTTATTTTTGAATAAGATTTTAAACATTATTTTTCAAATGAATATGTTTTGGGGACGATATCTGACATTAAGATGTCAGCTAGCATATCGTCCCACTCGCCTTTGAAGCCGTGGGGCGAAAGACGTGATCAATTTAAAAAGTATAACTCACTAGCTGTCCTACACGGTTTCGCCCGCGTTCCCGTGGGATCTTATCTTTTCCCGGGATAAAATTATAGCCTATGACACTTACAAATAACGTGGCTTTCTATTGGTAAAATAATTTTCAAAATCGGTTCAGTAGATCCAGAGATTACCCCATACAAACTCACTTTACAACTTTACCTCTTTATAATTAAGTATAGATTTATAGATAATTTGTTTATTTTACCTATCTAATTAAACAGTTTAATTGTTATGTATCTTTAGAATTAAACTGTTTGATGTCTTAACCTTATGCAATAAGTTGCAAGGAAGTAGATCGCTTCCATTTATGCAAGATGAATAAATTGAGTCAAGTTCATTACTTATTCTAGCTATATTTGTAGTCAAACGATAAGGCTAGAATTACTTGTATAATTTCATTTTCCACAACATGTAAATTGAGCAGAAAAACACTTATTTAAATAATTGAGTACGCAGCAGAATATGTCACTGAGTTTCTTGCCTTTCTTCTCAGTTTATGTGGTAGAGTCAATTGTAATGTTTATAAGTGTTTTATTACGGCCGGAACTGAATAATTCCCTCCGCGCTATGATATGGGGTTCTTCAAAAAGGGCGTAAAGAGAGCTCTTCAAGGTCGGCAACACATCGGCAATCACCCTGGTATTGCAAATGTCCATAGGCGGCGGTGACCACTTACCATCAGGTGTACCGTCTGCCTGTTTGTCAACCTATTGACATAAAAAAAAGAGATTTCAGTTTGAGTTTGGTGAATGATATGGACCTATCGAAATAATTTATAGCATTTTTACTTTAAATTAATAAATTCGTTTGCTAATTATCTTCTTCAACATTGTAGGTACTTATATAATAAGATATTACACATAATTATAAATAGAATCTTCCCTTGTGGCATGCCCTATTTGATAAAGTCAATGTCAATTCAATAAGGCTGTATAACGCGGTCACGATCGTTTAACTTAGCGTGATAATTATACAGGATGTTCAGCTGTATTCTAGTCTTAAAAAAAGATCTAGGCTTTGTGTGCTTACCACCTTTGGCCACATCATCACTTACCATGGTGAGATTGTGGCCAAACACAAGCTTATCTAGAATAAAAAAAAAAAAGGTAAAAACATTTCAAATAAATTTACAGTTTAAAAAAAAACCGGTCAAGTGCGAGTCGCAGTCGCGTACTGAGGGTTCCGTATAAACTCGTAGGTATGTAAATAGTTCGTTCATCACAGTAATCTCGAAGATTTTTATATTTTTTTCTACTATGTTGTTTTTTTTTCGGATGCATACGGTTTTCAAATTTATTCTTTTATTTGTGCTACATAATATTGCTTCTTGCCAAATTTATTGGTTTTAGGTTAAGGGGTTAAGGGTTAAAAATCCTACTTGATTTAATTCCCTTGCGAGAGTCAAAATATTGATTTTTCTAATTGTTTCTTACGGTTAGTAAAAAAAGTGTTTTCTCCTTAATAAAACAACACGCTGTACATTATTATTCATGTACAAGCAAGGATAAAATTATTTCAACGTGTGGAATTTTGATCTGGTATGTTTAATTGAAGTTAATCGCAAATATGTAATTTTATTTATTTGTTTGATTACAAAAATAAAATTACATTATTTTTATGTAATAGGTAATATCTTGTAGGTAGGTACCTATACATATAGTTGCTGGTTATGTAATCTCAACATTTGAAGATATTAAAAGCATTTTTGAACAAATCCCTTCATGATAGACTTGAGTATTTATCAACAGCATTAGGAAAGTCTCAATTGTTCTTCTAAAATATTGGGGCATTCTACCAACAAATTTTTTTTCTGTTAAATTATTTTATATAACCGATTTTGGCATTTGTTCAGATTTATTCGTTCATTCATTAATTCATTTGTTTACATTTTTAATAAAAGCTTGGCAGAATTATAGAACGATAAATAAACGACCTGAAACTTAAATATAATATAATATTCAATAACAATAAATCTACAAACGCTCAGATACCAATTCACAGAATACAATTTTGAAACGGTATTGTAAATCTCGATATATCAGATTGTAAAATGCAAATGTCTTTACTGAAATTATGTTTAAGCTACACAATTCAATAGCATGCCACTTTGAAGGTGATCATATCAGAAGTTTGACCTTCGTAAGTCTCTTGAGGTTTAAATTGAATAAATGGTTTTAATTTAGGCTTAAGAGTTGATATGACAGTTGAATTAGTGATATCACAGTTATATTATGTGATATAACATGACTGTAATATTAAAACTGAAGAAAATGTATGCGAGTGAAAGATTTTGTATGGTCATGAACAAATATTAATTTTAAAAAAATAGACAGACAGAGCTTTCTCAACTAAAATTCTATTTGAACTCTTTGTACGGTACCATAAAAAGGATTCATATCTTTGCTTCTAAATTATATATAGGCAAAAAATGTCACATATGATTTTTTTTGTGGTGTCTATAACATTACAAGAAATAGTTTTGAGATAGTGGAGCTATCTATATATTTTTTACTGACATTAAAATGAGCTGGATATATTTTAAATTGAGGTTTTATTAGACTTCCTTTACACCATCGGTTGTAATTAAGAAATGGAGTTGATACGATGGACGACTGTTTCACGGCTATAATGATTTTATATTTAGGAGCACTAAAAATAAGAGTCCTTCTAATCCTAATAATATAAAAAAAAGTACACATAGGTCCAGTATCTTAAAAAAGCAGCAGTACAAATCCTTTAATAAATTGTGATCCTAGAATAATGTTACAGACGGATTGAATGAAGCCGAAATAATAAAGTATCAAAAAACATTATGTCAAAAAGATAAATGCTATTTTTTTTTCAACCATAGACCTAATGAAAAATGTAGAAGGAGTGTACGTAAACGATAGTCTCCAATGAGTCGCGTTGCAGAAGAATGCAATCGGCTTCATTTTTCAAATTCAGCTTCTTTTACCGTGTCTTCTTTTTACTCCTCAGTAAATGAGAGTGCGCGGGGCTCAGTCATCCTGTTTTATATTTTTTGGTCTGAGTTTTCAACTATGTCCATCAATACGTTTTTCTTCATGGGCTTTTTGAATGATTTTAAAGTCCTTGATATTAGTTTGCGCAGTGGAAGTACATATCACTATGATCAACTTTTACAATGTTAACAACTATGTATTAACGACTACCAAATCATCCTGTATACGTATTGAAACTATATAAATTTAATAATGTTTTTAACAAAACTCAAAATTATACTTAGAGTAGAATACACTTAGAGTAGAATAGAATATTAGCTTGGTATTTTTTGTTTTAGTTTACTATGTAGGTAAATGTATTTTTGAAAATGTAAATAAAATTAAGAAAGGTAACTAATGCGGGTTATAATTTTTTATGTATTTTTGTATTACTTTAAGAATAAAATTGTTAAACATTTGAAAAAAAAAAGCCAATATAGTCAGATGGTCCAAAAATATTTAAAAAATGTAACCTTGCTGAGTTTCTTGCCGGTTCTTCTCAGTTGAAGGCTGATTTCCGAACCGGTGGTAATTTCTGTAATTCGACCTTCATAAGTGCCCTTCTAGGGCCTAATCTGAATAAATGGTTTAGAATTTGACTTTGACTTTGAGCAGCATGTTGTCGACTGCAATCGGCGTCGGCGGCTGACGTCGCCGAGTGTCGGCGGCTGCAGTCAGCAACATGCTGCTCGTGTGAACGAGCCCTTATTAGACTACATAATATTTCGGGAACGCGGATCCCACGGGAACGCGGGTGAAACCGTGGGGGACAACTAGTTAGGTATATACATATAAAACAAAGTCGAGTTAGTTACACTATTTATAACTTGAGAACGGCTCAACCAATTTTTATCACTAATAGCAGAATAACTATTAAAAAGTTGAAAATTAACAAAAAAAAAGAAAATTATTTTTGTCCTACGTTTTGTATAAAACGACTTATATTTATTGACTGATGGTTTAGTTTCACAATTAGATCCGGTAGGTGGCGCTGGAATCTGGTTCTTCGTCTTTTTTATTTATCTACATAACAGGAAAACGTCTGCCAAACCCACTAGAAATTTATAAAAAAAAAATTACAATAAATAGTGAACACGAAAGTTTTTTTTTAACTTTTTTTATTAAATACATACATAAATAGACGAAAAAAATGTGTAAAGAATAGCCCAGGATATGTATTTATATAAATTAACATAAATAATTATATGTTGCAGACATGTTGTAAGAACAATAAACACATATTCTCCGAATAAGAAAGCTAGAATAAATATGGCGTATGGTAAAAGGGCAGTGCAGAATTATAGTGCGTGAACGCTACCGGCGCCGGCGCGTGGTGCACAAACTGCGCGGGCGCATGTAGCCCCACTACTGGGTAGATCGACGGTATACGATTGATGGCCGGGTATATTATAGGTTTTGGCACTGGTGCGGCGGTGGTCACTGCTAGCAGTGATAGGATTGTTACCTGGAAGAAAAAAAATTCCTTTTTCTTTATAATTTTTTTTTTTTTTATGTCACTAGTGACAACGAGGCAGGCGGGTCATCTGATGGTAAGTGACTACCGTCGCCTATAGACATTAGCAATACCAGGGGGACTGCCAACGTGTTGTACACCATATTACAATGCCTTAAGGGCAAGGGCAACTGGCTCTCAAGTGCAACTACCGAAACACACCAACAGGTGCTTGGCGACAGATTTTCAACTTGAGGGTGGTAGCCAGCCAGTCGAGTACCACATAGTACCCTACCACCGTGCTGTGGTTTCCTCACGATGTTTTCCTTCACCGAAAGCTCAAGCTCATTGTAGGATTCGAACCCACGACCTTCGCCGCGGTATCCGACGTCACTTACCACTGAGCTATCATCGCCTTAAAATCGCCTCGTTATTTGACCGATAACTGAAAATTATTGTAAGATTCAAACCTATGTCCTCCTTCATGCCAAGTACTAAGCTATCGTAGTCTAAAGTAAGAAGGAACATCGATACATTTTGAATCAAAATTGAATGTAGCGTCGTTTTATTCAGCATTTGTATCATGTTTCTTCTTTTGCGATAAACCTACTTCTAATGATTCTACGAAATTTTGAAATGTGTCATTCCCTCTCGAACTTCAAATGAGATTGAATTTTCGGTGAAAGAAAACATCGCGAGGAAACCATAGCACGGTGGTAGTGTACTTTGTAGTACTCGACTGACTGGCTACCACCCTCATGTTTCCGCTAGCTGCACCTGATGCTGCATACGGTATTCACTTACCATCAGGTGATCCGCTCGCCTAGTTGTCACTTGTAGAATAAAAAAAGTTATTTATTATAATAATATCTACCTTTAACAAAATGACGCTAAACTAAACTTTGAAACAAAAGAAACTCACCAAACTCAACATTTTTCCAAAACAAACTTTCACAGTCAAATCCCAATTGCAATCACCTAAGCAAGTGACTGCCATTTTGACTGACTCTTTCAATTTATACTCGTACATAGTAATTTGAGTAGTTTTCTATGCAACCGTCTCTTTATGGCTAAGTTATTTGTAATATCCAGCAGGATTCTTTGCCACTCTATCGAGTAAATTAAACGGTATTTATATGTGTTTATGTATCAATTAATTAAAAACGCAGAGATTAGGAATATAACTAAAATAGATAAAGTCACATACACAACTAGAAAACACAAATAGAGATGGGTGGGACACACTCTACGTGGACCAGAAAAATTGAGTAAAGTCATAATAAACTGGCATTCTAGAAATAGGAAGAGGAAATGTGGGAGACAATTTAGAAGATGGGAAGACGAAGTAAAAACAATAGGAGGCAAAACTTGGTCCAGAACAGACCGATCTAGGGAAGAATGGAAGAAGTTGGAAAAGGCTTTTGCCAAAGCGCAAACATATACAGCTGACGATGTAGAAGTAACCTAAAATCATAATATAGGTATTATTGAAAAACCCAATTTTGATGTTATATCTGAACAAATTATTATTATTATCTATATCAATGAGTATTGCGAACAGATTTCAGATCTTGCTTTCCTAATTAAGTTTACTTATCCACATACTAGCTTTTACCCCGTTGTTTTTATCTTTCTAATAGTGATATAATTTCAAAATCAGTTCAATAGTTTTGGAGATTGTACCTCCAAACATACAATCTTACAAACATTACCTCTTCTTTGACACAAAAGAAAAATACACATATGTGTCTGTCTGCCTTGTAGTAATGGAGTTAAAATTTGTTTGGTATAGATTCTGCTTCAATTCCTTATCTGGGATTAGAATTTGTTTCTCAAAGAAGGAACGCGCGGTTTGCGTTCTCAGCGCTACGAGCATAGATTAGTGTACAGAACAGAGAATAATGTACTTTGGTAAATATGAATCTATTAGAATTACATTGAGCTTGAGCTTTCTGTAAGGGAAAGCAGCGTGAGGAAACCAGTAGCGATAGTTCTACCCTCAAGTTTGAAATTCCTCGCCAAACAGTTAAAAAATATTTTTCAGTTTTTTTTTTGAGAATGACAAAAAGGGCCGTGTTTCCTTATGCGGACTATTTGGCGAGCGCTTAGGGCGAGAGCCCTAAGCGCATTCTGGTTGAGAAACCACAATGCAGAACTTTAGACGACTGACCGCTGAGGGCGCCCCAGCTGGGGCACGAACCTCGGCTCAGGGCGTTGCCGGGGGGCACAAAAGTGGGATCAGACTTCGCAAAAGCGATTCAGAGGAGTTTTAGGGGATTGGACGGGACTGAATGCTGACGAGAGTGTCTGAGTGGCCAACAACGATTCCAGCAGTTACATTTAAGAGCCAGTAGCATTGTTAGAAAACGTACCTATTGGTAATGTCCTGACTGCTTGGCATGTTTCATGATCATTACTTTACCTTATAGACCTTTAAAAAAATCCCATAAAGCTATTCCGTTCAATTTAATATGTACATAGGCCTTGGCTTTTTTTGTAACGTTCTAAGAGACCTTATCATCAGTGGCCATTTTCATAAAGTCAAATTTACGTGTCACTATCGGTATTAAATGATTAAAATGCAAGCTTCTTTTCACAAAAATTTATATAAATTGCCGCGACGAATACCTCATTGCATATAAATTGCAAAATCTTATATAAATGTCAGAAAGCAGTAGTCTTTCGCTCGTTTATGAGATTTATCGCTATTCGCACTCATAAAAATTAATATTGTACCCTGTGACAGGGCGGGACGAAATGCTCGGTAGAGTATCAAACTAGAAATTCATTTGTTACCACTTGACGCCTGCACTGGTATACAGGTGGAGTAAAATCTAAGTACCTTTGCTTACTGCTATATTTTATCTAAAGGGGTAAAAGGGTAAAGTCTAGAAGGAAAAAGTCTGGATTGTCGTAGTATAAATTTTTTCTCACTTTAATATAAGTTTTGATAGGCCCTTTCTAAAGTCAAATTCACTACTGGTTTGGAATTTTTTATCTTCAATAGGGGCGAGAAATTTAGCAAGGTTATCTTTTTAAATATTTTAGCTATATATTTACAGGTTTTTTTTATTTTAGGATATGCTTGCCATGGTAAGTGACACACAAAGCCTAGATGGGAACTGGCTCGCAAGTGCAGCTGTCGGAACACACCGATGAGTGCTTGGCGGTCAGATTTTGAACTTGAGAGTGGTAGCCAGCCAGTCGAGTACTACAACGTATCCTACCACCGTGCTATGGTTTCCTCACGATATTTTCCTTTACCGAAAGCTTTAAGCCCATTATAGGACGATGTTGCGTGACGTCACTGGCACTGAGCTATCATCGCCTAAAAAGATTTTTAAAGCAATGCTTTTAATTTCTACAGAGACCACAAATAATGCAATAAATAATCATCATTTACGAGTAACTCACCGTCAGTCCATAATCTAAAGTACGTTCAGAATTAAAAAGCTGTTATAATGTGTTCGCTTGCCATATATCATGGTAATTGACACCATGACCATTGCAAATATGGTATTGATACATCTAGACCGGTTGGTCGTCTTCTTTATTACGAAACACTACCCGTAGATAAGGCATCTGTTCAGAATCTGCGTTTTATGATAAAAATCGGTATTGGTTCCGATTCTATAGTTAAATCGTGCGATTTCTCTTTCTGACACAAAACACAAGCAAATGATAGAAGAATTTTAGTTTTGTCAATTTAGTCCCATTGCTTGTTTTCAACGTAAATTTAAGTCTACTAATACTAATATTAGTAGTAATTTTTATAGGCGATGATAGCTCAGTGGTAGTGAGGTCGGATACCGCATCGAACGTCGTGGGTTCGAATCCTACAATGAGCTTGAGCTTTCGGTGAAGAAAAACATCGTGATGAAACCATAGCACGGTGGTAGGGTACTTTGTAGTACCTGTCTGGCTGTTATATTATATCAATTATTATTTCGCATCCCAAGTGTCCCATTTTTATAATAACCCGCCTCTGTTTCGAGACATTAATCTTTTCGATTTTCCAAGAACACAATCGTATTGAGTTACTTCAATTACACAACACAAACCGATTTATTCGCGGAATACCTTATTTAATACACATCGAGTAAGGGATCGTCCTAGATTCCCTGTTTGATGTACTTACAAAATGTTACGATAGAACAATTTTACCAATATCGGATAACAATTATTTGTATATTAAATTTTCAAGGGCAAAAGTACATTTATGTAAACCGTTTCTTAAGTCTGTTGGCGTGGTTTTAAGATCTATCTTGATGTATTTTTGAAAATGTAAATAAAATTAAGAAAGGTAACTAATGCGGGTTATAATTTTTTATGTATTTTTGTATTACTTTAAGAATAAAATTGTTAAACATTTGAAAAAAAAAAGCCAATATAGTCAGATAGTCCAAAAATATTTTAAAAATGTAACCTTGCTGAGTTTCTTGCCGGTTCTTGTCAGTTGAAGGCTGACTTCCGAACCAGTGGTAACTTTTGTAATTCGACCTTCATAAGTGCCCTTCTAGGGTCTAAACTGAATAAATGGTTTTGACTTTGAAAATACCTTGCTGAGTTTCTTGTCGGATTCTTCTCAGTTTAAGTGTATTCTGAACCGGTGGTAGAGTCGTCCATAAGTGCCTTACCAAAGTTACCAAGGCCTTATTTTGATACGTATATTCATTATTTACGTATTCCCTCCGCGCTATGATATGGCGTTCTTCAAAAAGGGCGTAAAAAGAGCTCTTCAAGGTCGGCAACACATCGGCAATCACCTTGGTATTGCAAATGTCCATAGGCGGCGGTGACCACTTACCATCATGTGGAACCATCTGCCTGTTTGTCAACCTGTTGACATAAGGAAAAAGTGTTTTTTTATTGTTAATATTAATGCTGAGTACTTTATTCTCCAAAATATTACTTCCATTGTTACACCAATAGTCAAATACTAGTTTTAATAAGTTATTACAAAACTATTTGTCCTTCAAAGTCATTATTATGATAAACCGGTTGGGCTGGAGGTGGTTCCTGAGTGCTACATGGCAAGTCGAAGGTTCGATTTCCACTCAGTACAAACATTTCTGTACATGAACATTGTGCTCGTATGAGTTATGTATTTCAATAGTATATACCTTGTTCAGTTCAGTATCAGATAGCCGTGTGTGAAGTCATAATTCTATAAATACTTTAAAGACCTTTTTATCTTGATCGTAAATGATGTTTTGATTTAATTATTGTTCTAACGTTAAAGAGCCGTAATAAATATCAAATTATCTGCCAACGCCTACGTGATGCCCTCATTCGTGGCTTTGAACATTGAAACAAAATTCTCTTATATAAGATGATATCCTGTAACTAAAATAGGGGTGTTTTTAGTAGGTCTTGAGGTCGCAACCTTCACACCTACGTTTATAGACAACCAATGAGATTACTGACAATATTACAGCTATCTAAATATTACTTTTGGATTCCTAAAATTGTAAGGAGAAAAGGTCGACAAAAACAAAAAATATATCGGAGGTACATTAAAGTTTATTCTAAATTTTCATTATGATTTAATGGTGGACAGCAATAAGGGGAACTGTTTTGACGATGGGGGAGTGGTGGACGATGGGGGAGTGGTGGACGATAGAGCTGCTGTGAGCGATCGCTGCGGGAGCGGTCTTCACGATGAGAGGGGCGGCGTGCACGATGGGCGACGCGTGGACGATGGGCGCAGCGTGGACCACGGGAGCGGAGTGGATCAGAGGTGCGGCGTGGATCAGGGGAGCTGCGTGGACCACGGGAGCAGCGTGAACAGCGTGAACAGCGTGCACCACAGGCGTGCCATGGTTGACCACCTGGCTACTCTTCGTAATGGTTGTCTTGGAGCCAACCACGGGTACGGTGTGGACGGCAGCGACCACTGGGGTCTGGTGGGTGAGGAGCAGGCCGGGGGCGGCAGCTGCGCAGGCTACGAAGGCGGCGAAGACAATCTAGAAATGTGAATAATATTAATAGTTATTGATGTGACAGTAATGGTTCCTACACCGGCACTTAGTTTATGTAACGGCACGCAATCTGACAAATATATTGAAAATGGCAACATTACGGTTGGTTATTTGATTTTAGTTACAGTTGCCTCTAGATTGTTTGGTGATAAAGGTCATTATTGAAATGTAGGTATAATTATTTTTGGACGGACCACAATTGACAAAAGACATTAGCAAATACCAAAGGTATTGCCAATGTCTTGAGGGTATTATCCAGGGTGATGAGGGTGATGAGGGTGATGAGTAGGTACTACGAAGTACCTTACCACCGTGCTGTAGTTTCCACACGATGTTTTCCTACGAAAGCTCATGGTAAAATACAAAACCACGACCTTCGCTGACGTCACTACCTCTCTATCGTCTTAATATTCCTTGAACTTCACTGCTAAAATTTATAAATTTATTCACTATTTTAAACAAAACTTACGAATTTCTGCATGATTGTTTTGTTGTTGTTTTTTTGAACAGTTGTTGATTGAGTGAAGCTCGGTGAGTTATCTAACTACGAGTGGTTACTCGTCGGTTTATATAGTGGTCCAAGCCGAAATTCGACAATGAGTGCACGCAATGTCGTACTTGAATCTCGTATAAATTATAAGAGATAGGAAATATGCGAGCTTTTGTAGAGAAGGTATTATGACTCAAGGCAATGCCATGTTGTTTTTTAAACACAATTCCAAATTAAATTTCAAAATGTATCCATTAAGAAAACTACTATTAAAAAAATGAATAATGAGAATGAAATTTCTGTGCTTACTACAGTATTTTTACTTTTTTGTTGATATTTTTTTTTGAATTTTTTTTTGTAGATTCATAAATACATGAAAAAGATGACGTTAAACTTTAAAAATTATAAAAAATAAAAGATGCTACAATATGAAAATGAATTTATTTTAACAATTATAATATGAAATTTCCTAAATATTTTTGCTGTAAATTTTTAACAAAAATCTTTAGTATTCACCAACTGTGCACATAATCAATAATACCGCATCCATCACACATTCTCTCGCCACGCAAGCAATACTTGTAGAGATTAATGAATGCATAAACAGTCCAAGAACAAGATTCGACGTATGAGTATGAGTATTTAGGTTGATGTCAAGTTCAAACATATCGTCAATGTTATTTAATAAGCTTTTTTTTATTATAAACGAGTTGTTCAATAAAGGTTTGTGTTTAAAACTATCAGAAAAACACCTATTTTACTACCAAAACCAATAAATTCTCACCAAATTCACCTATCGGTGTGTTCCGACAGCTATACTAGAGAGCCAGTTTTTCCTTACACATCATCACTTACTAAGTGAAATTGCAGTCAAACACAAGATTAACCAAAATTAAAATTAAAATTTTTTTTCATTAGTTTAAAACCCAAACCTAATTGTGTGAGCATTTATCTATTTTGGCAACCAAAAAGAATATTATATAGAGAGATTTAAATTGCATCCTTTAAGTGATAAATATCCTGGGAAATTCTTTACACGCGCCATCTGATGCCAAAATAAGCAGAGCTTGTACTATGGAAAAAATAACTGATATACAACTTTTTAAATACTACAAAATATGTAAATACGACATAAACATGACTTGGAGGAGGTAATCTAAGAAACGACATATCCAATTTTGATGGAAGCTACATTATTTCTAAAACTGCTACGTTTCATCTTGAAAACGCAATTAAAACGAAGGCAGTAATTAAAAATGCCTATGTTACACCTCGGATACTAAGTCGTACTAAGTGTAGTGACGTCATCAATGTCAAGTTATTACATTTCAAACATAAATTATGATGGTTAAAAGCTGCGGATATGTCATTGCCATCCAATTTGAATGACCATGGGCGTGTGCGTACTCTATGGAAGCTTAGTCTATGAAGGTCGATACATTGTAAAACTTAAATTATATTTATGCATAATTTATAATGGAATATAAATAATTCTTATTATGTAAACGTACACATTAAAATTAACTTTTAATATACCTACGTAAAAATTGTGATAAATCTTGAGAAATTCTTCACACACAGCTATCTGATCCCAAACTATGCAAAGCTTGAGCGTACTACGGTTTTTTTTAAATATATACCTACCTTAATAGATAGATATATTGCAATAGACAATTGTAAAATGGTGATTTAGTTCGCACTTTCATTCGTAGGGTTTAAAAATTATTATGCAAATAATTAAAAAAGTTAGATTTTAGTTTCTGTCTAAATTCCTTCAGAATAGTTTTGAAATGCACAAGGTATTATGAAAGTTAGCAATGGATTTATTTCGATAAACTTTATTTAGTAGGTATATAGATACTAAATAAAATTTACAATAATTAATTCGGGCAGATTCACGGACCAGTTTCAATAATTCAAATATTTTTAACTACATGTCTTATTCATATAAGTGTTATTACAACTATAAAAATACCGAAATAATAATTAAGAAGTCATTTTTATAAATATTCACGCACGACACATCTGTATTTTTACATAAAACAATTTGTGAAGTAGGTCATAAGATGCATACATTGCGCGTAAATTAATATCGTAAATTAATCATTACATGATTTATGTGACGTAAAACGGCAATGGTATTTAAAATAATTATTTTATTCAATCATTAAATACTTAGCCGACTACACTTAAGTAATTTATAACTGTGAGCGTAAGAGATAATAATTCATTGTAAGTAAAATTTAATTCTAGAAGGTACTATTCGATTTCAAAATTATTAATTGTTGCTGATTCTGTTTTTCTGACAAATATTTGTAAGCTGAGTAGTCAAGCATTATCAGTATTAGATACGGGAATCCTGGCCTACCTACATTTTATCCAGGGTACAAATGTAAGTATGAACGGTAAGTAAAGCTCCACGAGATCTTGACAGGACAATTCATTAGTTTTGACTACTAACAAAAAAATTGCCTTGCTGAGTTTCTTGCCGGAGTCTTCTCAGTTTAAGTGTATGTTGAACCGGTGGTAGAGTCAATTGTAACGTTCATAAGTGCCTTACCAGGGCCTAAACTGAATAAATGAGTTTTGAGTTTGATGTGCGGGAATTATCGGTCAAGCAAGTCAAATGAGCGGACTTGAGAGAACTCTGATTGCTATGGATTTAGCTATATTTTTTGGACCGCTGCCCTTTGGCAACGCCCATGGCTTATTCCATAACTAATATTTAAATTACTTCTCCTTGTTTCCTTAAATATCAAACCTAATTGAAATGGGCTTGAACCCTGCTGTGAGATAATAAGTAGATAACTGTACCTAATCATTTGATTGCACACTAACTATAAATTACTCAACAATACAAACGCGTTGCGCCCGCGCGGTGCGCTCGCAGTTTCTTCATCATTGTCTTGAATGTCAAGTTCATGTACTATTATACTTTATTCTACAATCTATGGTTTAATGCCGTAGGCCATGTCTGCCTTATTTATTTATGTTTGCTATTGTCCATTAAAAAAATCTCAATTTTGCATAAAAACTTAATTATGTAATTATTAGAAAAGATTCATAGATCATGAGGAAATAAGAGAAAGAAGGAAATAACATAGCGGAACGGCGATGTTAGCCCATTAGTAGTGACGTCGGATTCCGCGGCGAAGGTCGTGGGTTTGAATCCCACAGTGAACTTGAGGTTTCGACTGGCTAGTCTGTCGCCAAGCACCTGTTGGTGTGTTCCGGCAGTTACATTTGAGATCCAGTTGCCTTTAAGGCATTGTTAAAAGGTTTACAGCACACTGGCAATCCGACTGGTATTGCTAATGTGTATAGGCGACGGTAGTCACTTACCATGAGGTAACCCGCCTGCTTGGTTATCACTTATGGGTTAAAAAATGTAAAATAATTACATACAACGCAAAACATGATGATTTTAACTGGTCGCATTCGAATTAAATCTCAAGGTCAAACGACGGTTCAACTAAGATTCAGAACATCGAGTAAAACTGTCATTTACCATGACTATTGCTTCATGTAATGTAATTAGAAGGCAAGTGGCTTGTCAAATATTCGCACAAGATATTTAATGTTACTTGTGCAAGATCACTCAAACATTATACTTATTTTGTTTGTGACATGCGATCTGACTATTAGGTTTAGTTTTAATTCTCGAAGGACAGTGTAGTCCGCTTGTGCAATTCGGTCTTTTTGTTTTTTTATCTTAACAAAGTTATATTTTTAATTTTATTTTTTTATGTCACTAGTGACAACGAGGCAGGCGGGTTACCTGATGGTAAGCTACTACCGTCACCTATGGACATTAGTAATACCAGATCGACTGCCAACGTGTTGTACACCATATTACAATGCCTTAAAGGCGAACTGGCTCTCAAGTGCAATTGCCGGAACACACCAACAGGTGCTTGGCGACAGATTTTCAACTTGAGGGTGGTAGCCAGCCAGTCGAGTACTACAAAGTACCCTACCACCGTGCAAAAGCGTACATGACCCCTTAGGCCTCCACCTTTTTGTTCTCCCAATAAAAAAAAATGAGAGTGCCACGAGCGACGGCGCCCCCTAACATCCTGCGCCCCTAAACCATAGAATGAAGCCAGAACTGTGTGACACAATCTCGCAATGGTAAATGAGGAGGTCGAAGATGGCACATAAAACTTCAAAGAAACTGAACTCTATTTAATTTAAGGTCATGGATTCGAATCCTACAATTTACTTGAGCTTCCGGTGAAGGAAAACATCGTGAAGTAACCACAGCACGATGATAGGGTACTTTGTCGCCAAGGAAAATCTGTAGCCCAGCACCTATCAGTGTATTCCGACAGCTGCACTGGAGAGCCAGTTCCCATCTAGGCTTCGTGCGCTTACGACCTTCAGCCACATCACCACTTACCATGGTGAGATTGTAGTCAATCACGAGCTTATCCTAAAGTTTAAAAAACTATAGATAGTAGGTAAGAATTTCTACTCTGGTCTGGCCTTAATGGAGAATGTTACTAGGTATGCCAAATCGGTTGAAAGTTTGTTACAGTGAAGCTTGTATGTATACAAATACACTAATTTTTGTTGTAGTCAAAAATACCTATTAGTTTTGATTTTACAGGCATTTAAACTTCCGATAAAATCGAGTCCCGCTAACAGTCACGTGACCGCATTTGACGTCAATTTGCAACACTTGCTCATAGCGGAGCGTTGCACATTGACGTCACACAAGTATTCACATCGAGTACGAGTCCGCATCGCACGTTTACTTCTATAAATCGGAAACTAATTGACGTATCGAAGTAATTCTTTCACTTGTATCTTTTTTTATATAGAGAGCTAATATACAAAATTAGGTAACATTCTTAATTAAATTCACGCTTCTACCTGTCTAATGTTACGGAAGATAATCAAGTAAGGTATTCCCTTAGTTGATGTGTAGGATTACATTTGTACGCCCACGGTATCGCCGTTATTTTCATTTTAAATTTCCTATTATACATTAATGTTTTAGGGTTATCAAAACATTCAATTTTGTTGCTCATGATTATAATTTTCAGGTATTTAATATTACATTATGAACTTTACTCTTCCCACACATATACGTAATTCGTGACCTACATAGAATATATTTGCAATTTTTGATGTTATAAAATATCAAAAAAGGTATTTCCTCGTTCATTCCTGGAATATTCTTCACGAACGTATCAGATCCTAAACCAAGCAGAGCTTGTATCTACTATGGAAACCTGATGACTTTTTTATACCACAAGTGCCAGGCAGGCGGGTCACCTGATGGTAAGCGACTACCGTCGCCTATAATAGGCATTAGCAATACCAGGAAGATTGCCAATGCGCTGTACACCTTATTACAATAGAATAGAATAGAATAGAATATCATTTTATTTCATAGAATACGGTACATTTGTTGGTAATAATGAAGCGGCCGACGACGTATTTTACCATTACAGATGGTGTAGAAATTTTTCATATTAAATTATTTGTTAGTAAAAATTATAGTTAAAAAATTAAAAGGTAAAAATTAAAATTATACTAGTAAATAGATTGAAAAATAATAAAATGTCAATCTACAAATAAAATAAAATCAAAACGGTCAAGAAAATATAACAGTAGGTACAAATAAAATGTCAATGATTCCGACACTGCAATAAAAGAAAAAAACACATTTAAAAATCATTAAAATAATCAGTAACATCGTAATAACATTTAAGTATCAAATAGTCTTTAAATTTTTTTCTAAATGCATTATTATTGAGCTCTTTAAACATTTTCGGTATGTTATTGTAGATGTTCTGTGCCACACAAAATATACTTTTATTCATCAGGGCAGTTTTGGAACTACGCATGCAAAGGCGACTATTATCACGCCGGTTACGCTTTACAGTATCGGATAACGATGGAAACAAGTTTTGATTTGTCCTTACAAAATAGTGCACATTCTAATATATATAGTGACGGAAGTGTTAGAATTTTATGCTTTACAAAATATGGTTTGCAACTGTCCATTGTTTGGAGTCCAAACATCGCTCGAATACATCGCTTTTGAGCTTTAAATGCCAATTCTTTATGGGTTGAGTTGCCCCAAAATATAATACCAAATCTCATAATTGAAGCAGCAAGACCATAGTATGCCGTGAGCAATGCATCCGTGTTCAGTATCGAGGCAAGTCTATGTAACGCGTAAGCGGAGCTGCTGATTTTCTTACACAGTGCCTCAATATGTGCTTTCCAATTGAGTTTATTGTCAATGATCAGACCTAGAAACTTTGTGGTTTCTACTTCATCAATAGGATTACTATTATAACTTACATTAATCTTAGGTATAGAGGATGGTCTTTGACTAAACTGCAATGCCTTAAATGCTCTGAAGTAATACTGCCGGAACACACCAACTGGTGCTTGGCGACAGATTTTCAACTTGAGGGTGGTAGCCAGCCAGTCGGGTACTACTAAGTACCTGCCACCGTGCTCTTTCCTCACAATGTTTTCTTTCACCGAAAGCTCATTGTTTTTGATTCGAGCCCACTATCATTACTGCGGTAACCGACGTCACTTACCACTGAGCTATCATCGCCTTAATGTAAAGCTGTACCGAAACTCATAATGTATTCATACAGATATTGTCATTATTTAAGACAATACCATTGTCCTGCTTGTGTAGTCATACTTTATATTGAACAAAATTCACGCATTCGTTGATTCGATTCAATTTATTTCAATAATATTTTTGTAAAATCTTTTTGAAAGGTGTACTACAATATTTTCACATAATGCAAATACTCAGAATGATAATAAATTGTACCTACATAATTAGTTATCTTAAAAAAATACACTGTAAAACATGTATCTTTACAAAAAAGATGCAGTCAATTACCTACTGATATTCTATACCCAAACTCAGGACAAATAGACTGTTTATACACATTAATGTATTTCCTGGATAGTAATCGACACGTTACATTTCATAAACTTATGCGTCGTATACGCGGGAGCGCCAACAGTATCCTGAGAGTAACTAGCGAGAAGCCTGACTGTCCACTTCTGTGGCACTGGACCCGTATGCATTGCTGCGGGTTTGGTGCACCAGATGGTGGACACAGGTTTTTAAATTAATATTTATTTAATGTAAAATAGTTTTAGTTTACTAACATAGTCTGTAAGTTTTGTTATACTAATCTCATATGGACAATTGTCTGATTTAAACTAATAAATAAATAAATAAACTATCAATGAATAAAGTGTAGAATATAAAATAAAAAATAGAATGCGTTTTTTGAAGTTTGCAACCCTGGTATAAAAATATCTAAGTGTGATGTACCTAAATTGTTAACAATTATTCAAGTTTATTACATTTACTGTATTCCGTGACGTTGACTCCGTGATATGTAATGAGCGAGCTTTAGTATTACCTAGACCATGTAATTACTGGAGACTTTAAATTATTTACACTCAGGTGAGACGGTCTAGCTTAGCTGAGTCGAGACCTATTTCCTATCATCACGTAACATTACATTATTGTTTGAATGTTGTATCGCTTTTACATAATAATTATCTATAATTACATAATAGTTATATGGTATCTTGTATTTTCCAGCTCATTCAGGATATGATCTATAATTGTGCCAAATTTCATTAAAATGATTTCAGCAATTACAGCGTTATTCAGTAAAAACCACCAAATTAAAATGAAATGTTTATTCATACAAATAGGCCGTCACAGGCACTTATGAATAGTCAGACTCTAATGCACGGTTCGGAAGGTTGCTATTGCTGAGAAGAGCCGGCAATAAACTCAGCAATTACTCTTTTCAAAAACAACTTAGGTACACTTATTTACATTCAATAATTATTTATCTAGTTTCACTGACAGTATTTTCGTGTTATGGTGGCAAAACGACATGTACCCTCGAATTGTTGTACCTTATTAAAAGGTTTCTTATAATAATTATGTGAATATCGTAATACAATCTTGATGAACATAATCTTTAAGGAAAAAAGTAAATTAGGGCTTCCCATAAACTTCGTAGGTTTTTTATTAAGCGTTGTTTAACAGGTTTCACTTGTTCTCCATTGTTATTATTTTCATTGACTTCTATTTAGCCTTTCAGGTTATAAAATGAAATGGATAGGTATTGGTTTAGCTAGCAATCAACTTTCAGTTTTTTATACCACGAGGCAGATGGGTCACCTGATGGTAAATGACTACCGTTTCCAATAGACATTAGCAGTACCAGGGGGATAGCCAATTCATTGTACACCTTATTACAATGCCTTAAAGGCAACTGGTTCTCAAGTGCAACTGTTGAAACACACAGGCGCTTGGCGGCAGATATTCAACTTGAGTGGTATCCAGCCAGTCGAGCACTACAAAGTACCACCGCGCTATGGTTTCATCACGAAATTTTCCTTTACCGAAAGCTCAAGCTCATTGTTTTTGATTCGAACCCGCGAGGCAAGCTCCCATTGCCTTAAAAGTTAATTTATTGAAGTGATAGTCTTTTATTTACCTACTTTTACCAAAACAAAATTCTAAGTAATTTTATAATATTTAAAAATGCAGACGACAGAACCTTGAAAGAAAACTTTGTAAAAATGCTTAGCCGAATAAATTTCCTTGAGATTGAATAAAACATTAAGCACGTAAAAGCGAGATCATCTGTTTATCCTGTCCACAGAGACAAACTCAATCCGAATAATAATATCAAAAGGAAATGTGCCGGAAGAAGCGTCTATTAAAAAACACAAAATAATAAAGAAACATTTTTATATTTCAACAAACATTAATGATGAATAGCATATAGAGGTACGGATTTAACTATAGGCACTGTCTCGTGGACAGTCGAGCTGTGATGAGAGACAGCTGAATCACCACTCTTCACTGTCACTAGAGGTGAAGAGTGAAGATATACAGGTGAAGAATGAACTAGAGGCACTGCATGATGAACATAGTGCTGAGATCCGTCGACAATCTGGTTGGTAATAGCAACAGTAGACTTGGGAACGTAGAACGCATGATGATCATAAGACGTGTAGTGAACTGGTGAGTGGATCACGGAGAGACCTCCATGGTTTACGATCTGGTTGCTCTTTGTTATGGTTGTCTTCCCTGATGGGATATGGACTGGAGCGTGGACTAAAGGGACTATAGGAGCGTGGACGAAGGTGCTTCCATGGTCTACCACTTGACTGCTTTGAGTTAATGTAGATTTTGATAGAGGTACTGAGTATACATCGGTGTTAGAGAAGAGGTACCCTGGTGCAGCAGCAGCACAGGCTAGTACGGTCGTGAAGATGATCTGTAACGTTAGAAAAATAAGTTTTACATTATGTTTTACTTTACTAAGGACCTTTACAAAGTTTCAAAGAAATCAGGTGAAGGGAAAGTTTTGGATTCAAAAATTAATTGCGAAGTTTTTACAGCTTATTTTGCTTCAATGTTTAACGATTCAATTATTGGGTAACTTACGATATTTTGCATTGTTAATATTGCTCTCACGTCTGGTTCTCAACTGATGGGTAGTGAGTGCGACTTAACCTTTTTATATGCTGTTGAAAATAATTATTGACTGCCCCAGATTGCGACAATTGCGGTGACCACGTTCTTGAATTTTGTTTTGGTCTTATTTCGCGTATAAGAATGTATTCTACGGCACAGGATCTTGCGTCACAACGAGATCTCATATGCCTTGTCCTTATGCATGTCCAAGTCTGTCAATTAAGTGATTAGGAAACAAATTGGCATAATTAATTTGAAAAACAAAATGCGATAATGTCAATTAGCGATACAGAATTCATTTAAAAATATCACAACATTTTTTTGCGGCTCTGTTTATTTGACGTTTACTCATTGTTACTTATCTTTTTATATGTACGTGTGTTTGTCACTGAACTCCTCCTAAACGGCGGCCGACGAAAATCACAAATGTTACTGGTAGATGGCGCTGCAATCGAGTTTTAGGATATTTTTTTTTATTTTCATGGCAGATAAATAATTATTTAAAAAAAAAATTACTTGTAAACCATGATAGAAAAATATTTTTAGTTGATTTAAAAGCTTTTCATAAAAATATGGATATTATAAGTGTGAGTACCTACGATGATGAAAAAATCTAGTCTGCTTACTCATCACGATCGGCCACAGCATCAATATCGGACATGACCAATCCTATTCATCATAAAAAAAACACAAAGCTCAGAATTGAAAACTCATAAACAACGAAATCGACGCTTGCAAAGCCAGATTTTAAGCTAAGATAAAATGCAATATTAAAACAAAGAAGGAAAGCATTGTCAGTGAACAATAGTTGACTTCTATGATCGACCTTCACTTGTATCGAAGGTATTTATACATTTTATAGATAGTATCTGAATGGGAGATAAAAATGTCGGCGAGAGTCGATTACATCTTGGGCGCAGAGTTAAGAAATACACGAATGAAGATATTGTAACCTACAAACAAGATTGTACTGACTGCGTGATTTCTGTTTTTTTAAATGTGTCAAACTCAAATTTATAGGGTGCAGTTTTTAGGGGTGAAACGATAAAAATAAATATTAAATAAAGATTTTATTTTATATTACAGTAGGTAATTGGTTACGTATTTTTTTTGCGGTAAGTGATGTCGAAGATTCTTCTGGGGTTTAAGATTGAGTAGGTATAAGACCGGTTAGCATGTTGGCTGGATACCGTGATTACTATGCCGCAGGTCGTGGATTTGTTTCCCGCATTGGGAGTCTGGGTAATTTGGTTTAGTATGTGATTAGTTTGAGATCTGACAGCGTCGTTTGAATGTCTTAAATAAGGTATTTTGAGGCTTTCGGAATCAACGTCACTAAAGCCTAATTTAAGAATTAATGAAGCTTTTCACGCAATTCCATGAAATTGTGCTCTCAAATAATTTAAATAACGTTTTCGGGAAGGTTTCCCGTATCGCGTGGGCGGGTAACTAAGGAAATAATATTATTCCGTGACGCTTAAGTTATCATTGAGCCGTAATATTTATCTAAAATTTCGCTCTAGGTTTTATTTTGAGAATGAAAGAGTTTGTATTAAATACAGAAGGTAGACTACCATATTAACGAATATTTAAATGATGACAATATGCTTCGGTGTAGCGCTCGCTCTTGCAGGACATATCTTAATAATTCTAAGTTTTTTTTTAAAAGAGGAATTGCTGCTAACTCCTCTCAGCAAAAGGAACTTTCCAAACCGTGCATAAAGTCTGTCAATCAACTTTTTCCGAGATAAAGTATCCGATCTTTTATTTCAGAATATGATCTACCTGCGTGCCAAGTTGCACAAAAAATCCGTTCAAAAATCTTGAAATACATCCTCACATCACAACAAACTGTCACCTTTAAAATAATATTCAAACAAGAATAATTAATTTAATCGACATTACGATTATAAAAACATGTAATTTAAGTTTAATCACATGTTTGTTTGTATATAAAGACGTGTCAGTTTGATTATTTTATCAGATCGCAATCAAAAAATTGGATAAGTATCTGTTCACCTCACGTACAGTCGCGGATACCGTTCTTAACATAAACAACTCAATCTATTCACAAGCCAAGACTGCAAAGTAAAATGAGGAAAATCGGAACAAAATTTAACTAAAAAAATATTTGAAAATTATAAGTTTATTTTTTCATGTGAAATCTGTGGGTGTAACTTTGTAAAATGTAATAAAACCGGCCAAGTGCGAGTCGGACTCGCGCACAAAGGGTTCCGTAAAAACGGCAAAAAATTCACGTTGGTTGTATGGGAGCCCCCCTTAAATATTTATTTTATTTTAATTTTATTATTAAAGTAAAAATACAATTGAGTATTTTGTGAATATTTCAAGTGCCTACCTTTTGTCATTATTGATATCGAGCAAAAAAGGGCAAAAAAATAGCGTTTGTTGTATGGGAGCCTCCCTTAAATATTTATTTTATTTTGTTTTTAGTATTTCTTGTTATAGCGGCAACAGAAATACATAATTTGTGAAAATTTCAACTGTCTAGCTATCGCGGTTCTTGAGGTACAGCCTGGTGACAGACAAACGGACAGACAGCGAAGTCTTAGTAATAGGGTCCCATTTTTACCCTTTGGGTACGGAACCCTGAAAAGGGACAGAATTGTGTATTTTTTTTCCTCTAATGTAGTGCAGGCATTGGGTTCTAGCCCATACAGCCTCAAACCCTAAACTCATTTATCGACCAATGAGCGCGTGCGGTGGTAGAGTTGGCTGTCAGATGGTACCAACCCATTTTCCGAGAGGTTGGTACATGTATGGTACAAGGAAGGTGAGATGTCAGATGTTATACATCATATGTGACTACTGTAAGGCTCGCTTGCGTTGTGGTTTCCTCAAGGATGTTTTCCTTCGCCAAAAGCTCAAGCTCATTATAGGATTCGAACCCACGACCTTCGCCGCTGTATCCAATGTCACTTTTTCCCACCATTCCCACATTTGTGTGCAAGATCATCTAACCATCTGGAATTTGGGTGTAACTATACAATATCTATAAACTATCTATGTAAGTTTTGTATATCATAAATCCAAATCATCCGCTCAAAAAAAAGTTATAATTCGACATAATTACTATTTGCTGACGACGTCAATCGTATCTCTTTACCATAAGTGCTAGTTTTGAATGTTTCTCAGTAATTAGAGGTTGTAAAATAATTGTTTTTACCGACCGTTTATCATGTTAAGATTATTATAGTATAATTAATTTGACACTCAGCTGTCCGATACAATTAAATGATTTTAAAGCTATAAAACTCGCGCATACTCGATAAATTGCGAAAAGGTGGTAAAATACAGCCTTTTTGAATTATCGGGTTGGTTGGTCAATGATTTTTAATGTTTTTCGACTAAAAGCAATAATTAACGTATATTTTTCGTGTTTTCGATAATCTTTTGCATAATATTTATTCACTAGGTACTTAATAAAATTACGACATAGTAATAAAGTTTTATTCAATCAATAATATTGATCCAAATAAAATGATCCCGCCAAAAACATTTTCATGTAAATTTTTGCCAAGACCATATGGCTCGCACTGACAAAAATTATACAGATTTCATATAGAGCCAAGCTTCTAACTCTACACGCCCTAACTTTACAAACAAAATAGAGAAAAAATTGTGTTACCCATCATTAATCTGACTATCGAGATAAGTTTTAAAGACAAGTAAGTGGGAACAGAGCTGGTGGATGGTGATGATAATGTAAAATCAGAATAAAATCAAGCTTTAATTATTTTGAGCAAACAAGAAGCAAAATTAAATTGGACGTTATTATTGTCTTTGAACACTTTTACATGTTTTATTTTTTAGTTATAAATACGTAGTATCTTTATATTGGTATTAATTAATAATTCCAAAAGAACAATAAACTTTCCGACTTTCAATAATAAACATTCAGCTATCATGAATATCTACGATGACCTTACAGATCATTCAGCAAAACTAGATCATGTTTCAAATCATATGTGACCAACCAACCAACTTTATTTTGCTGCTAATTAGTGAATTGTAAAAAATAATGAACTCAACCTTAATGGCTTAAGAGCTATTTATAATTAACATACGAGTGTAAGTTTGTCGCATTATAAATTATGTAATTGAACCATTTTCGATGTCAATGTCGGTACGTGAATGTTGAAAGTGGCGCCCGCGCAGCCTCTGACAGATCGAAAGTGCCAAATATGCGGTTACTTGTGATAAGTAAAACGATGTTAAATTGAGGGTTATGCACAGTTAAATACCTTGATTTTTTACGATAAGGTTTCGTTCACAGGTTCACTCGTAATTTTAATTTTTATTCGATTACCAAAAATATTTAATGACTGCCTTTTTACATGCGATTATCGGGAGTTATTACCGTAATTATTTTTTGTTTTTATATTAATATCTTGTCACTTAATTAATCTCTTATAGGTTGTTGTAAGATAAATATATATTTTTAGGGCAAAAAAATAAAATAACAAACAAACAGAAATTGCATTTAATTTATCAAATTAAAGATCGTAACTGATATGTTTATTAAAAATAGGTAAAAAAAGGTTGGCTTGTTTACATTATTGGGCAACGGTAATTGGCTCTCATGCCCATTATTAGGCGTGTAAAATTATACCTACTTATGTAGAACAGACTCGCATTTTACTAATTTACTTGTTCTCTTACTATATAGAGTTTTTGAATCAATACCAGTTTTACTTGATTAAAAGGAAAAATTATTCATACAATTATGCATAAATCAGAATGCAGTCCTGAAATTAACGCGAGGTTATGGTCAGTATTAATATCATACATCAAATAAAATTGAATTAATCAATAAAGCCTTATTAGATTAGGTTTTTCGTTTTGTTTTAATTGTTTCCCAAATTAAAAAATTTGAACATCTTTTTTCGAACAAATTCCCGTGTCGCTTTGTTGGTCCGCAAAGAACTCCGAAACTACTGAACCTATCTTGATGAAACTTGACACACAAATATATTATATCCTGGAAAAAGAGTCTAGATGCTTTTTATTCTGGGAAAGAAAAGATCGCAGAACTCAGGTGAAACCGCGGAGAAAAGCTTATAAAAAAATATTTTTATAGGATTTTGAACATAAATGTCTTTTTTTTTTATTTTCGATAGGCTTGTGTTTGACCACAATCTCACCATGGTAAGTGATGATGAGGCCGAAGATGGTAAGCACACAAAGCCTAGATGGGAACTGGCTCTCAAGTGCAGCTGTCGGAACACACCGATAGGTATTTGGCGACAGATTTTTCAACTTGAAGGTGGTCGCCAGCCAGTCGGGTACTACAAAGTACCCTACCACCGTGCTATGGTTTCCTCACGATGTTTTCCTTCACCGAAAGCTCAAGCTCATTGTAGGATTCGAACCCACGACCTTCGCCGCGGTATTCGACGTCACTTACCACTGAGCTATTTATGCTTTACTTTTAATATAGTACGCATACTTTTAAACTACTTATTTGCAACTACCTACACTCTTGCAACGAATTTTATTGGAAATAAGAATTTTTAACACTTAATAAATGCGTTTTTTTGCCACGAATCGTGTCGTAATAATAACATTAAAATGCACGTAAGTATGAAATATAACGTAAAATATCCAAATGTCATTGAGGGGATTACAATGCAATAATATTCATCACTTTCAGATACTGTCGTTTAATATTGGATATTTTTCACAATCAGTCCTTATGCGGACAGATTATATGTTGAATGGCGATGTTATTAGCCATATTGTATTTTTAAATCCTACTTCAAAAAGGATTAAAAACATGAAAAGTAAGGTCAGGCGCGTGCGATTTCGGGGGGAGGAGTCATGTTCCCTGTGCCCCCCCCCCCCCTCGGAACACGCCTGAGTAAAGTTTTTACTCAAATGAGTCGGTAATATGTAGAGTTTTGAGAAAGAAACTCAACAATAACTTATTTTAGTTTTAATAGTCGATTATTATTCCAGATTTCAGTATTTCTCATAGAGTAGGTTCACACGTCATCTTGTTTAAATTATCAGTCATTTTATGTAAAAGTATCTTATAAATAAGTTTAGTTTAGTTAAGAATAGTTTCTTATACAATTGTGAAGCGAGAAATTTCATTTATATGCGCTCTTGTCACACATAAATTTGTTTGACTAACTTTTTAAATGTATACACAGATAGTTCTTGAATTGAAAGAGTCCTTTGCTAAGCCAATTTGTTGGTACAGCAAGATTGTACTTATTTCTAGTGTTCAAGCAATGACTGTCGCTTTTCCTAGAAAAGTTTTGGATGGTTTTTCGAACATGAATTAAATATTCATACATCTATATTGAGTCTCTAGGTCTTAAGTTATAAATTTCGCGGTACTAAAACTAGGTAGGTCCCACAACGTATCCTGTGACAGGCAGTTTATCTTACTCTTGCATACGATATCATGCTGTATAAGGTATGTATCGCTCTTTATTCATAAATTAATATCATTTTTATACAATTACTAGCTGTCCCCCGCGGTTTCACCCGCGTTTCCATCGGATTTTATCTTTTTCCGGGATAAAAATTTAGCCTAAGACACTCACAAATAACGTGGCTTTCTATTGGCAAAAAAGTTTTCAAAATCGGTTCAGTAGATCTAGAGATTACCCCCTACAACCTCACAAACTCACAAACTTTGCCTCTTTATAATATTACTAGCTGTTTCCCCGCGGTTTCACCCACTTTCCCGTGGGATCTTATCTTTTACCGGGATAAAAAGTAGCTTATGTGCTATTCCAGACTATAATCTATATCTGTGCTAAATTTCATCCAGAACCGTTCAGCCGTTCTGGCGTAAATGAGTAACAAACATACATCCATCCATCCATCCAAACTTTCACATTTATAATATTAGTGAGTTTATAGTAAGTAAAGATAGTAAGTTCTATTTGAGATACTTGCATGTATTGTATTGCTCATAAGTAACAAGCTGCAATAATTGGAAACATGGAGTCGAGACAAAACACATATATTTCATGTAAGAAGTTAGTTAGTTGGGATCTACATATCTTTATTGCAACGGAGTTGAGACCTAATTAATGTGTCTGGAGTCTATGAATCTATTGGTGAACTATTTGTACGTAACTCATTAATATTTATAGTAACACTAAGCTTTGAAGGCGATGATAGCTCAGTGGTAGTGACGTCGAATACCGCGGCGAAGGTCGCGGTGTGATAGGAAAAAAAAAAAAAAAAAAAAAAAAAAAGTTGCTATTTGGTTATCTGACGTGATCGGAAGACCACCTAAATGGCACGTGAAGATTAATGTATTTTAGTATATAAGCTGAACATTATTGTCATTAAAGGAGAGTAGAGGTGCTCTGTGAATAAACATGTGATCTAATCATCGTTGGTTGTTTCTCTCCATCGCCACATTAATTCCATTATTGCAGTGGGTTCGAATCCTACAATGAGCTTGAGCTTTCGGTGAAGGTAAACATCGTGAGGAAACCATAGCACGGTGGTAGGGTACTTTGTGGTACCCGACTGGCTGGCTACCACCCTCAAGCTGTCCCTCGTGGTTCCACCTGCGTTCCCGTGGAACCTCATCATTTTCCGGGATAAAAAGTATTATTGTTTTATTCCAGGATATGATCTACGTGTGTGTCAAGTTCTATCAAAATCCGTTTAGCCGTTTTTGCGTGATTGAACAACAAATGTACAAACTTTCACATTTATAATATTAGTAGGCTTGTTTTAAACAATCTTGCCCTAGTATGAAATTAAACTATAAATCTTCTCAAAGGGGATTATCAGGTAGGTACTAATGAACTGTCAGACTCCAACTCACGGTTCAGAAGGTTAGTTTTGCTGAGAAGAGCCGGCAATAAACTCACCAATTACTCTCTTTTCCAAACAAGCATATGTAGGTAATTATTAGACTTAAAATGTGAATCCTGTCTAGGCTTTGTGTACTTACCACCTTCGGCCACAACATCACTTAACATGGTGAGATTGTGGTCAAAACACAAGCTTATCCAGAATAAAAGTCTCCTGCAAGAGCGAGCGCAACACCATTAGAAGTCCATAATTGTCCTCATATAAATATTCGTTAGTATGGTCTACGTTTGAAACTGTCTTAACACGTTCCGCATTGGCAAATTTTAAAGTGCAGGAGGTATTTTTGGTAGAAGAGTGCACCCTGTATCAAGACCTAAAAAAGCTTGAACTTTTTGGAGTCCACAGAAGAAAACATACTGACTAAAAGTGCAATATAATTGATTCAGATACTGGTATAATTTTGTTTCTTAACGTAAATAAGTTGACGTCTGACCACCAACTCGCCTGTTGGTAACCGACGATGTGGCCGAAGATGAAGCACGCAAACTTATAAGATACCTATTCACTCTGACCTTGAATATTGACCAAGACCTCTCGCACTATCATTAATTAATATGAGGTTATTATCCATCAGGTACACACTCTAACAGTCTATTGACGTATAAAACAAAACAAAAACATACGAGACATAAGTTATGAGTTTTAAAAAACTTTTTTAAAAACTAGCTTTGAATTCAGAGTGACGTCACTTTATTTTTTGAATTATTCTCAGCAAACCCTTTCATTTGATACCCATATTTTAGGATTGCATTAAAAATAATAGTCCGCTATCTTTGGTGTTCCGCCATGTTGGATTTAGAATGACGTCACACAGCTGACCATGCATTGTCATCCAAACTAAACGTGTATACAAAATTTCAGCTCAATCGGTTAAAGATATCTGCTTCAAAATTGAGTTGCAAGATTCACCCCGGAAAAACATACATACATTGCAAGCTAATATAAAGCTTGTAAAAAAAAATCCATACGAGCAGTAATTGAACTTATCTCACGATCTGACAATTTGACACTTTATTCGAACAATAAACATCCTTTGTTCATAATGTAAGATATCAGAAGTAGCAGAGAAAAATAAAATAAGAGTTGCATGAAAATGTAAGAAAAACTTTTATACTTAATTGGTCTTGATACTTCATATAGTGAATTGGTTTTTATTATTTTTTGCATTTCAGCTATTTTTGCAATTCATTTTATATTTCTTAACATTTTATTATTATTGAATTGAATTTGTCAGTCATTGAAGATTTTTATTCTTATTATTCATACTTAATATATAAATACGAAAGATACTCTGTCTGTCTGTCTGCTCAGTTCTCATGGAAAGACTTATTAAAAAAATACCCTAAGAGAATAAAAAAGCACGATCCCGCAATAACCCTTGTAGTATTTTCATATCATAAGAAAACTTGTTTGAGACAAACGTTTTAATAAGCAAATAAATATCTATAGCTTGAATTATGAACGTTTGTTTGTTTATAAGTTGATATTTTCAGATTAGAGAAACATAATCGCTATCGTAGCGTAGCCTCGGACAAAATCTAACAGCCTTCAAATGTCATTAGAACGCGTAGTTCAGTCACAGTAACTATTATGTTCCAAAACAGTAGAACAACTCATTCAAATTTAAATACGTAGATGCTAGTTTGAAATATAATTTTGATTATTCAACAGGGTTATCTTAAATTTACTGTTTAGTGTTTTTTAATATCATGATTTCAAACAAAAAAATATAGTTTGAAGTATTGATTGACACAAAAAACTGATACCAAAATCAGATATTTCTGTGTCAGAAGTCTGATAAATAAGCAGGTGAGTCACATTGTAGTAAGTGACTACCGCCGCCTTTTCGAAATCCGTCAAAATTAGCAATACCAATGGAATTACCTTGTTGCTGACTTTTCACAGTGCCTAAAAGGCTGCATACTCTCAAGTTTATCCAATAATATCCATCAAAATGACAGAATTTAACTTGAAAGCGCTAACCAGCCTATTGCTGCTATCTTTCCTCGCGATGTTTTCTTGCACAGAAAACTCAAACTCCTTCTAGGATTCGTACCCAAAACCATCGTGCCATTGAGACACCATATTCTTGTGTCATTACAATGTGAAATGTGACTATAATATACTCAATTTCTTGTCATAGTCTAACAATTATCAGTGTCAGTTTTAATATGGGGCACTGATGCTGATTTCAGATTTACTGTTGTGTATCACAAGATACTTTACTATAAATTAATAATCTATTGAATGATTTAGCTTTAGCCGTAGGCTGGTTGTTAACAAGGTAATTTTTTAGCCTTCTGGTTATTTGTTTACTTTTAGCCTTCCGGTTGTTTGTTTACTTTTAGCCTTCCGGTTTTTGCTATTATAAAGCTTACTCCAAATGTTTATAAAATTACATTATTTTGTATTTTCTAACAAAAAAATAAATAAAGAATGGTAAAAGATTTTAAATATAAAGTCAATCTTACGTGCATTTTTGGTACATTTTCATTAAGATATGGTTATGACAGTACCAGAGTGAAGCTGCAAAGCAAAAGCAGGGCGTAGGTAGACAAGCCAGTAAATGGTATTGGGGTAATTTCAGGAGTGATGTGGGACCTCAATATGAATGTTGACTGACATATCAAATCAGATTCTGTTTATGAAATGTCAAAACCATAGTTTATGTGGAGGTTTGTATGTAATGCTTGCTTGTGACGTCATAAATATACACCATTATATGATCTACTCTTTTTAGGTGTTTTATACAATGGTTAGTGTTTGATATTAAGGCGATGATAGCTCAGTGGTAGTGATGTCGGATACCGCGGTGAAGGTCGTGGGTTCGAATCTTACAATGAGCTTGAGCTTTCGGTGAAGGAAACATCGTGAGGAAACCATAGCACGGTGGTAGTGTACTTTGTAGTACCCGACTGGCTGGCTACCACCCTCTAGTCGAAAATCTGTCGCCAAGCACCTATCGGTGTGTTCCGACAGCTGCACTTGAGAGCCCGTTCCCATCTAGGCTTTGTGTGCTTACCACCTTCGGCCAGATCATCACTTACCATGGTGAGATTGTGGTCAAACACAAGCTTATCCAGAATAAAAAAAAATCCTTATTGACGTAAGAAAAGAAAAGATAAAGAAAGGGGGGACAAACGTAGTTAATAATAATAAAAGCTCTGCCTGTCAATAGCGAGGCACAGGCTAAGCTTATCTTAGATGGCACAACCCAAGGTGGTGATCATTGATTTGCGTAGCTAAGATTCTTTTTTTTTTATGTCACTAGTGACAACGAGGCAGGCGGGTCACCTGATGGTAAGTGACTACCGTCGCCTATAGATAGCAATACCAGGTGGACTGCCAACGTGTTGTACACCTTATTACAATGCCTTAAGGGCAAGGGCAACTGGCTCTCAAGTGCAACTGCCGGAACACACCAACAGGTGCTTGGCGACAGATTTTCAACTTGAGGGTGGTAGCCAGCCAGTCGAGTACCACATAGTACCCTACCACCGTGGGGTATAAAATGAAAAAAAATGATAACATTTAAAAAGAAAACCAATATAGTCAGATGGTCCAAAAATATTTAAAAAATGTAACCTTGCTGAGTTTCTTGCCGGTTCTTCTCAGTTGAAGGCTGACTTCCAAACTGGTGGTAGTTTCTGTAATTCGACCTTCATAAGTGCCCGTCTAGGGCCTAAACTGAATAGTTGGTTTTGACTTTGACTTTGACTATAAAAAAATATCAATACTATCTGTATATTCTTTGGTGACTGTTAATTTTAAATGAATTTTATAGGTAGGCCTTCAACATCCTAAATTTTTAAGTGCAGCTCTATTCTTATTTTATCTGCATACAAATTCTACTTTTTTTATGTCTACACTGTAATGCAAAGGAATACTATTGTTTAAATAAATTATTTATTAATGAACACGCATATGCATGGTCTTTGACAATTGAACAGCTCCAGTGATTATGCGACAGCGGGCGCGATAAATTGGCAGTTTGCCTTTTCGGTAGTCCTAGAATGATATAGATTGAATTCGAACTCAACATTTACAAACAAAGATTAATTATTCTGTCAAACTTTTCCGTTGTTAACTTTAAATATCAAATTGATATTTAACCTCAGTCAGAGTGTGTTTGTAAGTACCAAAATGTTAACATAAATACTTGTTAGCAAAGTTTATTTGATATAGAGTAATTACATTTATTTGCATAGCAATTTATAACAGTTATTGTAATTTTCAATGCTAATTGCTAAGTGTAAGCTTGACATTGGCCGCTCATTTTATAATTTATGCTTTTTAATTTATCTATTTATAAATTTAGAAAACAAAATATGACATGTTAGTTTAGCAGAATTTGTATTGTCTTTTTACAACTATATGACTTTTTAGGTCCTAAATTCGATCCAGCATACTGGCCAGATAACTGACGCCATACTGCTGATTTGTTCTAAAACTAGACTCTAGACTAGACAGAAAGTAGACTCGTCAGTGTCAGAGCCATTTTTATTGATAACTTTTTTTTTATGTCACTAGTGACAACGAGGCAGACGGGTCACCTGATGGTAAGTGACTACCGTCGCCTATAGACATTAGCGATACTAGGGGGACTGCTAACGTGTTGTACACCTTATTACAATGCTTTAAGGGCAAGGGCAACTGGCTCTCAAGTGCAACTGCCGGAACACACCAACAGGTGCTTGGCGACAGATTTTCAACTTGAGGGTGGTAGCCAGCCAGTCGAGTACCACATAGTATCCTACCAACTTAATCATTTTACTTGACACCGATCAACCAAATTATTTAAAAAAGGCGCCAATACACCAGAACAATATGACATCAGTTAATCACGTCACACCATACTGGATCTTTTGGGATCACTGGTAGTGATAGTCGTAAGTATTGACGAAGATCATGGTTCATTACGGAAACTTTTGTACCCGGTAGGGTACTTAATTGTAGTACCCACTTTGTGGATTCCACCCTCTAATTGAAGATATGTCGCCAAGTACCTTCCTGTGTAATTCAACACTATATTTTTGATCTAGTTTCTTTAGGCATACAAAATCAATGAATAGTAAATATATTGAAATTTGTAATTAAATATAGATACACGAGTTACAAGAATTTTACGTTTGGAGTTACCCCGCACTTACTCACACAAGTTTTACTCACGTAAGTAGGCTTACGTAATTATCTTACGATAAATTTGCAAATGCAAACACTCTTTGTAAGTAGCTTACCGTAATTTCTTAATAATTTGATTTGCTTTCGTAAGGTTTACGTAAGTTACTTACATAAAACTTACGAAAGCAACTTACAAGTAAGTCCAGCCTTACTTAAAAACAATTGAAGAGAAATGATAATTGGAGTTTTCGGAGTAAAGATAAAAAAAACTACAGGCGCTTGCCTTAAGTTGCATTACATCGTGTTTTCCTCGTTTCACCTTATTTTTCGCTCTTACTCCACCAGACCAGATAAGTGGCTCATTTTGGCTGATTTTATTTTTTCTCAACGAGACGGCAGGTAGGTATATAAATTATGTAGAAAAAGTGTACGGGCAGTAATTATTTGATGATATTCTGTATTTTGCAAAAAATTTGCTACACTTGAAATTTGTTAACAGTGGTATTTGGTATATTTTATATCTCTAATAATCATTTCTATCATCATCATCATTTTTGTATCATCATCTGTGCTTATGACCAGACGCTGAATCAATATAATATCAGTTGTAGGGTTAATAATCCTACTAAATATTGAAATTCATTAGCAGTACTTATGCAATGTATATGTAGGATTTTCTTTGAGCATACAATTTGGGTAGGGAAGCACTAGGTTCAATATTGAATTCAATTACTTTATAACTTTGAGCCACTGTGCGAATAACTTGGTTTTTGCAATTTTATGAAAGTTACCATATAACTAATGTTATTGTTTCTTTTACAGATTCCTCGCAATCTGGTGGCCACTGAAATGTCAAATCACCAAACGTCGCGCCAGAATGATGATCGTCTTTATCTGGATCTTTGCCATCTCCGTCACCGCTCCATGGGTCGCGTTCTTCGACCTGGTAGTGGTGTTTGAAGAAAGCCCCCACGTCCGACTCTGCCTTGACGTCTGGCCTAACCCTATCAGCGAGGTCGTGTACTTCGTTATCGGAAACCTAATATTCTGCTACATCCTACCGATGGTTCTTATCACCATGTGCTACATCCTCATCTGGATCAAAGTCTGGAGGCGGTCCATCCCCACTGACACCCAGGATGCCCAGATGGAGAGAATGCAACAGAAATCTAAAGTCAAAGTTGTCAAAATGCTCGTCGCCGTTGTGATTCTATTCGTCCTATCCTGGTTTCCATTGTACCTTATATTCGCTAGGATAAAGCTCGGCGGTCCCGTTCAAAAATGGGAGGAGGATATGTTCCCGGTGGTCACTCCCCTAGCACAATGGCTGGGAGCTTCGAACTCCTGCATCAATCCGATACTATACGCGTTCTTCAACAAAAAATACAGGAAGGGCTTCGTCGCTATCATTAAGAGCAGAAAATGTTGCGGCCGGCTCCGCTACTACGAGACTATCGCTCTGCAGTCGTCGAGCACTTCCACGAGGAAGTCCTGGCATTATAACAATAACAATCATCCGTCGTTCACGCGCCGCTCGCCGCCAGTCGACAAGAACGCAGTCTCGTTCATATTTAACCACACGGGGGTGTAAGTATGGTGAGGTGCTGCTACGGGTTTACATTGAAGCCGCGGTGGGACTGCGGGCGCCGAGCGCGCAGTGCACTCCACTCACAGCATATCTACAGATACGACGTTTTCTATTGTTAACATTTTTTTACAGTTTGATGTTGTCTCGTGCGAGGACCGAGTTTTGAACTTCGTGATGTAGATGTATTTAAATTAAATGTGTGTACGGTTCTACTAGTGCCGGTGGTAACTGTAATTTTTATACGTAAGTCGTTTAACATGTCATTAAGGAGATTTTATTTTTACAATTATTATAACAATTATGTAGTAGCGGACTGAACAGTGGTGAGACGCACATCGAGCATGTTCTGAAGTAAATTATAGGAAAATACAACGTTTCGCCAAAAATATGTTTTTCATAAATTTATATTTTTGCTTCTTTTCTGTTTTAATTTGAATCGTTCCATATCTCTTTCGACGTTGTATACTTTTAAATAACTCATGTTTTTTTACATAAAAATAAAAGAAAAAAAAACTTTTTTAAAATTAGTAAAAACAAAAAATCCCTATTACATAGAGTTACAGTAAGTACAAAGAAATATTTTGTCGAAATAAGCTTTTTTAATAAATTAAATGTAAAAATACAGAAGTGAAGAAAATTTTTATAATTATTTTAATATATACATTATGTACCAGATAAAATCTATAGCAAAAAAATGTGCAGTAAGATTAATCAAATATTTATTTACCTATTGTCATTTGAAAAACAGGAATCCATTGATAAAAATAGCAAAAAACATAAATGTTTCGACAAAAAAAATCATATAAATATATTTCAGACATATTAAGTTAAATTATGTAGTTATTGCAATAGCAATAGAATTTTGAAGAATCTTAAAGGATTATAAAAAAATATATAGTTTTAATTTTTACTGGTTCTTTAGACATTTACGGTCGCCTGCCGGACAGCGATCGCAAGCCGCTTTGAATGCACAAATTTAACTGATTAAGTATTTTAAAATAATGTCTAAGCTTACTGAGAGGAATAAAAATATATTTTAAATTAAAATATTATTTGTATAGGAATAAAGCAGGGTCAAGCTGTTTGTATGTCACCACTATAATTAAGAACATTCCAAAATATGTACATAATATTATGGCTATGAGTTTAAAAAAAATATCAGTCTACTTTTAATTTCAAAGATTAAACTTAATTGGGGGTTAACAGTGGGGATCATTATAGTGCCTAAAATATCGATTGTCTTCAAATAGACTCTCGATATTTTCGATGGCCGGAAAACCGTTTATAATAGTGCGGCCAAACTGTCATCGTTATCGATGTTTTAGAATAACTGTAAAATACCATCGACTGTAAATTATTAACGGTTTTCCATTTAGAAACTGTCGATATTAGGCAATTAAACATAAAATATCGATAAAATGTGGTGATACGGATTCAAACAATTAACGACCCAGTAGATACTAAAAATATTTTTATTTCTCAAACAGGGCTTCATTATTCATAAGTAAAATAACTCAAATATTATATATAAATAGATGTATGTGTACTCAATAATAATCGCACATAATAGACAATGTTTAGAGATAATCTTTTATTTAGAAGTAAGTAAGAAATATTTTTCTACTGTGGTAACTTGGAATGGTTATGAAATGGCTCCTCACTTCACAACTTTTATCCTATTTGATATTGTTTAATGTAATTCTTGTTATTATGTTTGCTACGCAATATTAGAGCTTAGAATAAACGGACAAAGTCGAAGCTTGCAAGACTGATATAAATTGCGTGTACTCCTTCTAAAGGATAATTTTTGTGATAATGTAAATTGGATTTTGAATTCATCTATTTTTAAATATTAAAGCTTTCAACAAGCTTGCTATCAACCTAAACAAATTACTATAATTTAATACTAAAATCAGAAGTAGACGAGCTTTTATCAGAAATATTGTTAGCTGAATATCATGAACTAATTTAAAATAACTAGGTAGTCCTAATTGATTGCATGTTTTTCTTTGGAAATATTTTGAATATAATTATTTATTAAATAAATTATATGGCAACATATTATACAAAGGAATGTGAAGGCAATACGTGTAAGAATAATTCATGCAGAGCATGTTATTTTAAATTAGATGTTATATTAGATTAGATTATATAAATGAATTCACAAATTGGGGAGTGTAAAGGGCCGCAAATGTAAGTTCGTTTGTTACAATGCCTTAAACCTTGAGGATATTATGACAAATTAAATAAATATATGTATCATAACTACTTCCTATAATATTTTTTGGTTTGTCTAAAGCCAAAACAAGATATCTACCAATTTGTTTAAGGAGAGGTACAACAAGAAAACTACCAATTTGTTTGAAGAGAGGTAAAACAAGAAAACTACCAATTTGTCTTTAATTTTGATTGTAATATTTATGCTCTCTTTAGAATCAAACAAGCGGATTTAAGTGCAGTAATTAATAATAAATAATAGAGTACCGTTTTTTATCACTTATCTCAGATGACTAAGTTCTATATAAAATCAGAGATATCTTATAGCTCAGTGGTAAGTGACGTCGAATACCGCGGCGAAGGTCGTGGGTTCGAATCCTACAATGAGCTTGAGCTTTCGGTGAAGGAAAACATCGTGAGGAAACCATAGCACGGTGGTAGGGTACTTTGTAGTACCCGACTGGCTGGCTACCACCCTCAAGTTGAAAGTCTGTCGCCAAGCACCTATTGGTGTGTTCCGACAGCTGCACTTGAGAGCCAGTGTCCATCTAGGCTGTGTGTGCTTACCACCTTCGGCCACATCATCACTTACCATAGTGAGATTGTAGTCAAACACAAGCCTATCCAGAATAAAAAAAAAAAAAACATATAACTTTTTATTTTTTGCAAGTGGTAACTCAAAATCGTTACGGCACTATAACCAATCGTTCTAAGTTAAGAGTTGTGGTACTTGATTCCTTTGTTTATTCATGCTGCGGGCAGCGACTTCATTGAATTTGAGTTGATCTTAATTTAACGTTGAATTGGTAAAAAATATTCAATTGAAAAACCGTTTCAAAAGTTCAAAATAAAAAAGTTTATATAAAAATCTTATTTTTTCATCACATAAATATTTAAAAAAAATGTATCATTTAAGTGGGCTTGTTATAAGTAGTAAATGACTACATGTTTATCGTAATATCAGAAACGTATTATATTATAAATAATAATTAATTTAATAACTAGTTTTATACATTTTAGAATAATTAAAAGTCTATTAGGACTCTGTTGTTTTATAATAAGAATGTTCTATACGAGTATATTTATACAATCGGAATTTGTCTTGTAAATTTCACATTTGTAAATAAATGTATACTGTATTTTATATAGAACGATAATAATTAAATATTTTACATATTTTTTTTAATTATTTTCACTAAATAAGCATTCTGTATTATATCGCTGTTATTTATTTGCTGTGTTTGGTGTTAGATTAGGAATTTATAATTATAAAAATATTGTATAAATGTAATAATGTGCGACCTGATTTTAGACATTAAAAAAAATCATATTTATTAATTAATCCACTTCGTAATCAATAAAGAAATGTTACATTTGTTTGATGTTAATAATGTACTACAAATAATACCTGAAAATGGTTTCATATTGTCATTACATAGAATAACCGAAATGCTTGTAGCGTAGACGTTTGTTAGATAATGTACTATAAATTATAAATATATAAACCGCGTAGATTGATGTTTTAAGCAATGTTAGATGTTTTAAAATATTTACTAAGCTTTTTTTAGTGTGGACGACCCATTTGATTCTGAAATATTGAAGGATTAAAATAAGATTTTTTTATCGTATTTTTTTAAATTTGTAATTTTGATACTTCAAAATCATATGCGTCGTAATAATTTTCATATTGAATCAGACAGATTTTTCTAATTAACTGCAAGCAATCTTCAACATATTATATTATGGAACTCAAAAGTCTCCGTACAATTTTTCAACATATCAATACGAGTATTTGTGTAACCTCTCTATTTTTAGCAACACTTGTAAAACATTTTTTTTTATAAAATCTTTTATATTTTATTCATAGAAAAGTGTACTTACATGATATTTAATACCTACTACGTTTTTCATAACAAAAATACAATCATTACATAACTATACCTTGTTATATTTTCTGTCTAAAATTAAATAACTTCTATCCCTTAAAGTATACGAATGTTATAAATAAAGTCCTACAAATATCCTACAAATTATTTTATGAAAATATATTTTTAATTTGGTTTCTTGAAACATAATTAATTGATTTAGGAAACAGGTCTTCGGTAATCTTACATTATAATATGTGTAGTACTTATATTAAAATTAAAAAAAAGATTGTGAAACGAATTAAAATTCATAAAGAATTTTTTTTTTATAAAAATATGTTTGAAAATTCAAGCGAAGCAATGGAATATAATTATGTACATTTGGCAATTGGTCTATAGTAATTAATACCTAAACTGTAGAATAAACTCATCTCTCAGCATCTTCATTAAGCAGTAAGTAATGATAAGTTTTTTTAAATTATATCGATATCGATTACTCCATTGTATCAACACTATTCATGAATTTTGTTTAACCATGCATTTTTTTAATATATTTTGTATAATTATTTTTAGAAAATAGGTCAATTATTTCGTACAAAATTTTGTTGTACTTATCATTATGTTTATAGTTAGAATTATAAAAAAATACTGTTAAATCAAAAGAGTACCTACTTGTAATCCATATTCTAATAATATTATTGGTATATACCAGGTATTATAAATGCGAAATTGTATATCCATCTGACTGTGTGATTTGTTATCACGTCAAAAATTTATTTAAATGATTTTTCGTTAATCAAGTCTCAAATGGTTGAAAAATCATAACAGGTTTCCACGCGGAAAAAGTCGCGGAAAAAAACAAGAACCTTGAGAATTACTCATAGTTTTTTTTTCAGAAGAAAGTACTAAAAATAGTCGTAATTCATTTAAAAAAATATGTTTTGTAGATCAAATAACAAAATATCTTATTATTTTGGTATATTAGCAAAATTTAATTTTATTGTAAATTTTGTAGATCTAATTATAAATAGTATGAAGGTATCTAGTTTTATTTGATATGAATTAATATTAACTTTTTGAATTCCTCATTTTTCTAGAAAACAATTTTATTGTTTTATTTATTGCTAAGTAATGTTGTGTACTCGTAGTGAAAGTTAATAATAATAGTTGTTTTCACAATAAAATTAAAGCTTAGATAAAATGTTAAATTAACATCGCATACACTATTGTACGTAAATAAATAAATTGAATGTAAAAATAAATAATCCTTGTTTTAATAAAATTAACTAAAAAAATACATATCAAATCCATTACAACTATTAGGAAACAATATCTTGGTCATAGCGCAGACAGCCTGAAGTCCTGCATCTGTTGGTTCTTAGTTCAAAGATAAAACAAATTTGATGGATAGAAATATAAAAGAGCATTTCACAACAAACCCACATGAGTTAAGGCCATAAAATTCATCATACCATAAGATTTGTATTTTTATATGTTTCTAACGAATAAACTCAAAAAATACTGGATCGATCTAAAAGAAATCCTTTACCATTAGAATTCTACTAAAATGGCTATATTTATATATCGGGGAAAGATAAGATCCCACAGGAATGCGGGTGAAACCGCGGAGTAAAACTAGTAATACATAAAAGCGAAATACCACTGATTAATCACGTAATCTCAGAAAGTTTTTTTTTTATTTTACTTTTGGATTCGCTTGTCCAACGGTGGCACACAAACAAACCCTAGATGGGAACTGGCTCTCAAGTGCAGCTGTCAAAACACACGAATAGGTGCTTGGCGACAGATTTTCAACTTGAGGGAGGTAGCTAGCCATTTGGGTACTACAAAGTACCCTACCACCGTGCTGTGGTTATCGCACGATGTTTTCCTTCACCGGAAGCTCAAACTCACTCAGCTCAAGCAAGTATCCGACGTCACTACCACTGAGCTATCATCGCCGAACTTGTCATTACCTTAGAGTAGGTATAATGTAAGTAGGTTTTTTTTTATGTCACTAGTGACAACGAGGCAGGCGGGTCACCTGATGGTAAGTGACTACCGTCGCCTATAGACATTAGCAATACCAGGGGGACTGCCAACGTGTTGTACACTTTATTACAATGCCTTAAGGGCAAGTGCAACTGGCTCTCAAGTGCAACTGCCGGAACACACCAACAGGTGCTTGGTGACAGATTTTCAACTTGAGGGTGGTAGCCAGCCAGTCGAGTACCACATAGTAACCTACCACCGTGCTGTGGTTTCCTCACGATGTTTTCCTTCACCGAAAGCTCAAGCTCATTGTAGGATTCGAACCCACGACCTTCGCCGCGGTATTCGACGTCACTTACCACTGAGCTATCATCGGCTTAAGGCTACCTATTAGATTTATTAATTTCTCTATACGTTATACAAATTATGTACCAGCAGGTATTTATATAAATACTAGCTGTTTCACCGCGGTTTCACCCGCGCTCCCGTGGGATCTTATCTTTTTCCGGGATAAAAAGTAGCCTATGTGCTATTCCAGACTATAATCTATCTCTGTGTCAAATTTCATCTAGATCCGTTCAGCCGTTCTGACGTAAATGAGTAACAAACATACATCCATCCAAACTTTTACATTCATAATATTAGTAGGATTTTAAAGTACCTATATAAATACCTTTAGCTACATTTTACAACTCGGTGACTCAAATACTTTACTGGTAATTCAAAGTTAGATATTATTTTGGTACGATCTGAGACTCATCACAAGATTTTTTAACGAAATACCTAATATTTATAAACAGCCTTTTAGTATTTGATAGCATATCTTTAAGCTTCATAAAAAGTAACAATCTTATTCAGGCGCAATAACCTGATTTTCTGGTTTTCTTCAATCTAAAACTAGTTAAACCATGCTTATACTAAACCTTATTAAAAGGTACCTAATTTTATTTCACGGGCCAATATCATGCCTCAGGTCGTGGGTTCGATTCCCATCCAGGATAGATATTTGTGTGCATGGATATGTCTGTTTGCAGGACAAACAGACATATCCATGCACACAAATATCTGTCTGGGTGTAATTATTCTATAAAATTATGTATCCTACTAATATTATTAATGTGAATGTTTGTATACTTGGATATTTGTTCCTCAATCACGCAAAAACGGCTGAAGGAATTTTTATGAAACTTGGCACACAGATAGAACATATCCTGGAATAAAACAAAACATACTTTTTATCCCGCGAAAAAATGAGATCCCTCGGAAACGTGGGTGAAACCGCGGGGCAAAAAATTAGTTTACAATAAAAATGGTATATAGTATATCAGTTATCTGGTTTACATGAAACAAGCTCTGCTTAGGTTAGGATCAGAAGGTCGTGTGAGAAAAATATTTATTTAGCTAGTTAGTACTTATAATCAAAACAAAAGTCTACATAATTATGTATATATGTACTTTCACTATATCATTATATTAAGACGATTCTAAAGCTTCGCACAAGGTAGGTATACTTCAAAAGATGCTACGCTTACGTAAACAATGCAGTATTGGATTTCAATGGCAAGGTCCGAGATTACACGTATGTAGGTATACAAGATCGTGGGTAGACCAAAGGGATGACAGGCTGTTGAGGTGCATTAAGGTAATTGAATAGAATTCCAAACATTTCACAGCAGGTACCTAGCTGTAATTTGAGTAATTTAAAGCCTTTCTCTAAACTAGATGTCCCCCGCGGTTTCACCCGCGTTCCCATGCGATCTTATCTTTTCCCGGGATTAGTAGGTATCATATCTCTTTTTCAGGGATATTAATATAATTTTGTGTGCCAAGATTCATCAAGATCGGTTACGTTGTTTTGGAGTTAATCATGGACGTCAATTTTATTTTACACCCGCGATCCCGTTTCTCCGTACAAATTTTGGACCCCCATTTCATCCCCTTAGAGGCAGAATTTTGGAAAATTCTTCGTGCCGAATTACAGCGCAATCTTATCAGTGGTTTGATTTGTGTGTTGATCGATCAGTCAGTCAGTCGGTCAGATTATAGAGAAGGACCTAAGGTTTGTTTTTCTGTTTATTTGAAGGGTTAATCGTCGTAACTACTGAACCGATTCTAATAATTCTTTCACCAATAGGAAGCTATTTTATCACTATCTAACATAGGCTTCATATATTATTTAAATTCACTTGAGAATGCGGATGAAACCACGATGTGGAAGCTAAAGTAACACATTAAAAAAAACCGTTGCCAAATAAATTCGTTTACACTCACTGGAAATATTTGCGTGTGCAAAAATCCCACGTTCCAAAGGTGACTTATCCACGTGCAAATGATCAAGTCGTCTATCCGTAAGAGAATTACCCAATCAATGTAATTGATGTATCTAAGGAGCCGCCAATCCGGCTGGAAAAGCCATGCAGATATTTTACACGTGGGCGAACTTGGCTTCCTCAAGGCTTTTGGCTCGTGTATTACGAAATTAATGTAATGGGAATATAAAGGACTGAACCATTCATAAATCATGTCAGGCTTGGAGTGTAGTGTTTATTGATGACGTAATCATTTTCATCCGAAAACTACCTACATGACGATATGACGTTTAAGGGGTAGAATTTTTGAAAATCCTTTCTGCGCGAATCTCTCTGTGCAGAATCTACCAGCCATGATTTTCTTGCATTTATAACTTTCTGAGATTTCGAGATTAATCAGGGAGTGATATTTCGGTTTTATACAGTGTGTCCGGTAAGGTGTACAATCATAGAAGGATATAGATGGATCATCTACCAAATATACAAAAATGACATTAATAAAAGTGTCACCATTTTTGAGATATTTCAATATTTCAGATTTTTTTGTATTGATTTTTGAATTTTAGATATTAAATGTATAAGTGCCCGGACAAATAAATAGATATATACATTATGTTTATGATTATGTTTAGAGTCAGATGTATTCAGTTACGTAGGTTATAAATAAGGCGATGATAGCTCAGTGGTAAGTGACGTCGGAAACCGCGACGAAGGTCGTGGGTTCGAATCCTACAATGAGCTTGAGCTTTATATAGCACGGTGGTAGGGTACTTTGTAGTACCCGACTGGCTGGCTACCACCCTCAAGTTGAAAATCTGTCGCCAAGCACCTATCGGTGTGTTCCGACAGCTGCACTTGAGAGCCAGTTCCCATCTAAGCTTTGTGTGCTTACCACCTTCGGCCACATCATCACTTACCATGGTGAGATTGTGGTCAAACACAAGCTTATCCAGAATAAAAAATAAAAAAAAATGGCAGAAAGAACCTCTTTAACAGCTATTATAATTAATAGCACTACATTATATTCATAACCGATTGTCAATTGCAAAGCCCGTTCCTGACTTTAGTTGTTGTTGACACTGTTTTTAAGCAATAACCAATACTTACCACATCTCTTGAGAGCCAGTTGCCCTTGCCCTTACGGCATTGTAATATGGTGTACAACACGTTGGCAGTCCCCCTGGTATTGCTAATGTCTATAGGCGACAGTAGTCACTTACCATCAGGTGACCCGCCTGCCTCGTTGTCACTAGTGACATAAAAAAAATAAAAAAATCTCTGCCACCTTCTACGACGAATTTCTACCTACTGACTATAAGCAACATACCCTTCCAAGTCAATAAATAGGACAGACAGAAAATAGTTGTGATTTCTGTCGTTCTAACCCAAATTATTACTTAAAGCACAGTAAAGGAAGCCGAATTTGAAGAAGAAAGCCGATCGCGTTCCTGTGCGACGCAAGTCACGTGGAATAACGTACATATTCTTGCACGTTGCTTCACTTCGTTGGAGGCTGTTGTTTACGTACGCTCCTTCTACCTTTTCAATTTGTTCCATGTTACCATAGTTACTTAATTGATTTAAAACAAAGTTTAAATAAATAAAACGAGCAAATATCTGGCCCATATTCGTGCAGGCTCGGCTCGTGGTCTTGAACCTTGTTTTTGGGTCACTGGTGCAAGGCTGGTGCATTCAGGTGTCCACGGATAGTTCCGCTCGAGGATATAGAATAACTGCTTGTTTGTGGTGATGGTTTATGATATCACCGTTTATCTTCCACTCTATAATAACGGGTAAGTAGGTAGGAAGACAATGTATAAGTTACCTAATATAAGGCAATAATTTTGCGTTTTGTTGATTCAAAATACCGCCCACGTCAAAAGTTTATGTTGTCTAAGCATGCCCGCGTTTTGTGCTCTACAAATTTTGATGGAAGATGCTTGATTTGGATGGGTTGTAATAATAAATTAATCAAAAAATTAAGTCATTTATGAAATGAAATGAAATTAAATGTTTATTCATCCAAATAGGCCTTCACAGGCGCTTATGAATTGTCAGATTCTAATTACTCTAAAGATTCTAGTGCACCGTTCGGAAGGTTGCTTTTGCTGAGAAGAGCCGGCAATAAACTCAGCAATTACTCTTTTCAAAACAATCTTAGAATTATTACATAAATGTATGTCCTGCAAGAGCGAGCGCTACACCCAAGCATTGTCGTCATTTAAATATTCGTTAATATGGTAGTACGCCTTCTGTACTAAAACATTCTTAACACGTTCCTTAAATGTATGTATAGGCAAATTGAACAGTGTAGGTGGTATCTTATTATAGAAGCGTGCACCCAGTCCTAAAAATGTGTCCTGCACTTTATGGAGTCTATAAACTGAGGTCACAAGTTTGTGCTTATTTCTAGTATTGATTGAGTGCATGTCACATTTCTTTACAAAATTACTAATATTTTGATGTACAAATAATATGTTTGCATAAATATACTGTGAAGCTACTGTGAGGATACTAATTTGTTTAAACTTATCTCCGAGAGAAGCTCGAGAGCTCAAATTATAAAAAGCTCGCACTGCTTATTTGTGTAAAATAAAAATAGTTTCGATATCAGCGGCTTTGCCCCAAAGCAAAATGCCATAGGACATAACACTATGAAAATAGCTAAAATAAACTAATCGAGCTGTATCTACATCTGTAAGCTGTCTAATTTTTCTAACTGCAAAAGCAGCCGAGCTAAGCTTCCTCGCAAGACTTGATATGTGGGTGCCCCATTGAAGTTTTGAGTCTAAAGTAATACCTAAGAACACTGTTGACTCAACAAGACTGAGAGAGTTACAGTCTAATTTTTTTACATTGGGTAGTGCAAATTTAATACATTTAGTTTTCTTTGCATTTAAGACTAGATTATTTACAGTAAACCAATTTAATACCTGGGTTAATGCACCGTTTACGTCGTCATAATTGTATTTCTGAAAATCTATTTCTGAGTATCTTGATCCATTTTTTCATTATTGTTAGACACGATTCCACCTTGCGATTTTACTCGCAGCAAGTTTCATCAAAATCCGTTCAGCCATTATTGCGTGAAAGAGTAACAAACATAGTAGGATGTTTAACAGTGATAATGCAGCTTTCCATTGGTGAAAGACTATTTATAATCGGTTCAATAGATTACCCTCTACGAATAATATAAATACAAACCTTAACTACCACTCTTTATAATATTAGCAGATTAACTTTAAATGTAGCTCAATGAACGATCTCATCAGGAATTTCATGCTTTGAAATAACCTTCAGGACACCATGTTGGCTCTTCCACATCATCAATGGTGATTAATGCAGAGTTTTTGCGAATTACCTGTTAAATATCTGAATAAGTAAAAATCTGTCGCCAAGCAACTGTTAGTGTCTTCCGGCAGTTGCAATTGAGAACCAGCCTTTAAGCATTGTTAAAAAAAGGTCGACAACTCATGGCAAATATTCACTTGCCATCAGGTCACCCGCCAGCCTGCATTAAGAATATCCAAGCTATATCATTTCACTGTGACTTAAATAAGTTTGAAAATCGAAGCATTAAAATATTGTCAATGTTCAATAAATTCTCATTCCAATATCGAGCAAAATCCAACCGTAACTTGGAGATTGAAAAAGGCTTTTAATTTTCTGATCCTTGGAGGGCTCGACCGAGGCTTTTGTCAAAGTAAATAAAGGTGATAATTTAGTTGATCCTAATAAAGTGCACGGCAATGTGACCTTCTGGTCGTTCAATATATCGGCCGCTATTGATCCCTCTCCTGGCAATGCAGGTCGGACCACAGACTAAATTATAACAGCCAGTGTACATTTCCAAACGCATGAAATTCTTGAGGAGGTTATATTTAGGACTTCAAATAAGTGCAATGACGATGAACGTGGTTTTGATTCTCACAATGAGGCTTTTTTTTACTTGTTTTTGAGCAGGTAGTAATGAAATGAAATGAAATGAAATTGTTGTTTGAAATGAAATGAAATTGTTTATTCATCCAAATACACAGGCACTTATAAATAGTCAGACTCTAAATGTAGTAGCTACACAAAGCGTAGAAGGCTCTCAGCTGTAGGAACACGATGGACCGGTTGGTTAACACACTACCTATCACGCCGCAGGTCGTGGGTTCGAATGTCCGAGGATATTTATATTTACTAGCTGTCTTATCCCGGGATAAAATATAGCCTATGTTAATCTGGAACAATGAAGCATTCAAATGGTGATAGAATCGGCTTCATAGTTTTTAAGTTGATTCGTTACATACACACATAGGCTACGGTAACCACTTACCATCAGGTGGGCCGTAAGCTTGTTTGCCACATAGTGGTATAAAAAGAAACATAAAAGAATAAGTTCACTGCAATGTAATTATAAACCATGACCTTTAATATTAGGCTTCTGATCATTGAAAACTTATAAGTATACTTTGCTTGGCTAAAAACCACTGGTTCAAGTTAAAGATCTATCGCCACTCTTACTGTTGTTCTAGCAGTACTACTAGCGTCAAAGTCAAAGTCAAAACCTTTTGTTCCGTTTAGGCCATAGGATGGCACTTATGAGGTCTAATTACGGAAGTTACCACCGGTTCGGAAGTCAGCCTTCAATTGAGAAGAACCGGTAAGAAACTCAGCAAGGTTACATTTTTAAAATATTTTAACTATATAATTTTTGACTTTATGTGGCAATCTACAGCCATATCGTCCCATCATAATAAATGTTGCAAAACGATTTGAGTGTCAGGGCTTTATCAAAGCTGTGCCAGGTGTCAGAGCTGACCTAATAAGTTGTGGGGTTAAGGTCAGATGGTTGATTATGCACAGTTGGCTGCAAATAGTGGTCCGTCGAGGACATATTGTACTGGACGTTCATTTGTGGTGCTTTTGACTCGCACTCTAATAAATACCATTTGCTTATTTAGTTGTTAATTTCATAACGTTTGAAACACATGTTGCGTTTGTATCACACCGTTTTTATATTAATGAAATTATTGTCTCTTTTTGATATATTTTTTAAAATTTTGCATTTACTAAGAAATAAATGTTATTCAATTAAAATATAGTTTTAATACTTTGTTAGGTTAATAAACAGTTTCCTTTAATATCAGTAGTAACCTAAAATAACCTTTTAAAATAAGGAAACTGAAACCTTTCTACTAATCCCATACTAAATGTATGGGAGCGTTTAATGTCAAAATTTTTGATACTTCTAGTTTGATTTAAAAAAAAAACTTGATGTAATTTTACTGATTAGGTAACCTACTTTCGATATCAGTTTAAATTTTTTGGATATCTGTTATAGTTACGAAATAATCGCCTGGACACACTTCATGATTACACCTGTATAGATTCGAGCGATTTGTCCTAAGCATATTTTGTGATTATTTTTCAAATGCATAATTTTTATTCAGATATTTTAGGCCTCCTATTGTTTTCTTTTTAATAAGCAATAGCTATTCTCATTAGTTTGAATTTGGTCACTCTACAAAATAAAATCATTCCATAAATGGAGGTATGCACATAGGCGTGGCTGCCGGGGCGTCCTGGGAAGCTGGCCGTGACCGGATTGTGACCTAAAATGGTCAGTTCAAGGCTGCCCAGATGCACCGTCCCTGTTGCACTTCTCTATACACGCCTTGTTTGGTAGCTTAGTGATGTGGTTAGATTTTTACGACATTTTACTGTATCCTGGGCATATTTTCACCCATACCCACGTAGAATTTTTTTTCTGATAATCGAATATTTATTTTTGTATTAGTTTAAGAATAAAATTGTGGAACATTTTTTTTTATTATTATGGATAGGCTTGTGTTTGTCCACAATCTCACCATGGTAAGTGATGATGTGGCCGAAGATGGTAAGCAAACAAAGCCTAGATGGGAACTGGCTCTCAAGTGCAGCTGTCGGAACACACCGATAGGTGTTTTGGCGACAGATTTTCAACTTGAGGGTGGTAGCCAGCCAGTCGGGTACTACAAAGTACCCTACCACCCTGCTATGGTTTCCTCACGATGTTTTCCTTCACCGAAAACTCAAGCTCATTTTAGGATTCAAACCCACGACCTTCGCCGCGGTATTCGACGTCACTTACCACTGAGCTATCATCGCCTTAAAAAAAAATGAAAAAAAAGCCAATATAGTCAGATGGTCCAAAAATATTTAAAAAAATGAAACCTTGCTGAATTTCTTGCCGGTTCTTCTCAGTTGAAGGCTGACTTCCGAACCGGTGGTAACTTCTGTAATTCGACCTTCATAAGTGCCCTTCTAGGGCCTAAACGACTTATTATTTATTCGTAGCTAGTCTTAAATAAATAAATATCCAATCTGAAACAAGTACTTACCCGATCTGCCCTTACCCTACAACAATTACAGGGGTATTCAAATTGAGCTAAGTTAAATTAAATCTGATCCGCCATGATGGATCGATTCACTGTACTTAGGGGACCACTGAACTCGCCCTATTGTATTAAATCAATTGTAATATAGTAATAGCCAGAGACAGTGGTTTTCATTTCTATACCCAGGATTATTTGTGACCCTTCCTTAAGACCCTGATCAGCTTAAATAGGGATTACAGTTTTACAATCATGTTTTGTCAATAATCTAATAGTTTTGTCTGACTGAATGTAAGATTTATTAATATACCAGCTATTCCTCGCGTTCCCAAAGGAATCCTTTCGATGATGAATTTTCAAAAATCCTTCGTTCTATTAATCCTAAGATTTCATGTTTAATCAGTTTGTGTTTCGTTTATTTATATGATTTATTCTAGTTTATTTATACTACTAATTAGTAAGTTTTATATTAGGTTATTCTATTGTAGATTAGTTTTCATGTGTCTATTTTAATTAATTATTTTGACCGTTTTTTTTTTTTTTTTTTTTCATCTTTATTTAAGGAGCTTTTTCGCTTAGCGAATATGCCGCTCCGTAGCACAACAAAAATCAACACACAAAAACAACCTACTGTAGACAATTCTCTTACCGGTTTTGTAAGCCACATTTAACATGATAATAATGACAGCCTTTATTCAACAATCTTAATTAAAATTGATACATACTTTATTTAATTAAATTAATATCTTTGTCTGTACTTTGTCATCAAAAATGTACGTACCTGTAAATGACTAGAAATCCTACTAATACCTCTTATAAATATGAATAATTGTATGTTTAGATGTTTGTTACTCAATCACGCAAAGACGGTTGAACGGATTTTGAAGACAAGTTTCATTTTTCTATATTTTTTTTAAAAACCTCTTATAAGAACGAATACTTCAAGCAGCTCTATATTTCAATGATAAAGTTTAAATTCCAGTAAATAATGGCACCAACATTGCAGCATTAACGTAACCCAGTTTCAGTGCAGCCGAATGCAGTTCAAGGTTGACACCCGGCTGCACCCTGCACCCTGCAAGCACCCTGCACCCCGCACCCACCCTGCAACCTGCACCCACCCTGCACCCCGCAGCTCCACTGTGCAATCGATAACAGATTTACTGTTCTCTTTACTACGAACGTTTATGCTTCCCGATACTCAGAACCATTAAATTGGACTTACAAATTGATAGCTTTAGTACAGCTTCACAATCTTATTTCGATTTGTATAAAAATTACTTTATTTATATTTTCATATAATGATAGTAGGATGTGTATCTATTTTTTTTTATACCACTAGGTGGCAAACAAGCTTACGGCCCACCTGATGGTAAGCGGTTACCGTAGCCTATGGACGCTTGCAACACCAGAGGCGTCTCGAGCGCGTTGCCGACCTTGCATAAACCTTCTTACTTAATTTATGCCCTATCCATGCCATAGCATGATGAATATTTTTATGGGATTAGTGAATCTATTAACTCACTTATATATGGGGGAATTATGGTTTTTTCTAAACATAAAATTTGTTTAAATACTTTCACTCTCGTTATCTGATCCCAAACTAAGCAGAACTTGTGTAACTGTGGAAACCAGAAAACTAATATACTTGCATATTACATTTATTTTAAATACATACATAGTAGATTATTACACCCAGACTCGTGACAAACAGTTCATTCAATGTCTGTCCTGGATAGGAATCGAACCCACGACCTGTGGAATGATTGTGTGTTAACTAACCGGCCCGTCATAAGCAAGGGCTTCATAAATCTCATTAATGTAATGCATTTAGTGATGACATTCTTAAGTTGAGAGATTAATAAAATTATTATCAATAATGAAATTCAGTATCAAATTGTGACACATTTTCAAACAAATTGTTTGAAAATCAAACACTAATTGAAACTTGGTGCGGACTATCGTCCTCGAGACAGTTTAGTGGGTGATATAAGTTATAAGCTTATTCCAAATAGTTTTTAAGCTATTGTATAGCTTTTATCGCGGGCTTAGATAGCGACCGAATCAAAAAAAAAACGTAACGAAATAATCTGACACCGTAACCATGACAACAGTCATGTCCTTAGGCACCTACATATTTTTGTCGTCGCCGATTTAGATGAAATTTGGTATAAAGTTAGTTTGGATTGCGGGAAAAAATATAGGATAGTTTTTATCCCAGAAATCACCCTTTAAGGGGATGAAAAGGGGGGTGGATGTTTGTATGGGAAATCAATTACGGCTGAACTAATTTCTGTCTGTCTGGCTGTCTGTTACCTCTTCACGCTTAAACAGCCGAACCGATTTAGATGAAATTTGGTATAGGGATAGTTTGAGTCCCGGGAAAGAACATAGGATAGTTTTTATCCCAGAAATCACCCTTTAAGGGGGGTGAAAGTTTATATGGGGAATCAAATTGATAGAATTCTCATAGGTTTTCCTGTAATCTACAAGCAATTAACTAAGGTACCCGCGGGTATTAAAGCCTGTCGGGTAATGAGGCCTAAATGTCAAAAATCACACTAAACAAAGGAGTTGACGCTCAATGTTACACTCACACATGCATAGCGCGACTACAAACCGCCGCGAGGCGGCGGACGCGCTCTACCTCTCCCCCCCACGTTAGTTTCGGCGAACACATTCTAAAGAGCGGCCGCACGGCATGAATTATAAAAATTGGCTCCAGTAAAATGTAAGTAATTCTTTAAATATTGCATTTATCTACCTGTATTGACTGTGTGTTTGTGTGTTAATGCATGCTTGTCCTATATTACCTAATTAAATGACGTGGTAGTTCTCCGATTTTTATTTATTTCGTTTTCTTTACGCACGTGGTCGGCGGAAATTAAGGCCTACAAAAATTTTCAATAGGCCTTATTATACTCTTATTTTTATTCGACTGCGAAAATAAGAATGTTATGTTTTTTGAGTGTATGTAGGTGTATATTTGCATGTTAATTCAAAATTTAACAGTAGGCCTTATTATACTTACTCATATTTTTATTCGACTGCAAAAATAGGGTTATGTTTTTCCAGTGTGTCTATTGTCTATCTTTTTCACAGCAACTGTTATACAGCCTTGTTAAGGTTACTTCCTGATGTGGGTGTAGACTTGATTTTGCGAGTTTTTGGTTTTAGAAAAGTAATTAACTTTTATTGCATTATTGCATCTAAGTTTATTCTTTTTGATTGTTAAATTATTATTTTTAATTTTACTTATAGGTATACCTACCTATTCTACTTAATCTATTTATGTCTATTTACAGTTCCTATGGTCACGATGCCTCCCAAACGAGCATTATCATGAAGAGTGTGTCGGGTTATCAGTGGATGATTCTGATGACTTCCAATGCCCTGATGGATGCTAAACGAGGCAATTTATTCACTTTTATAAGAATATTAAGCGTTATTATTGCTTTATTTCTATGATGATTGATCTCACATACCAAATTATAATGTTTAAGTTGATTTTTTTGGATAATTTAAATAGTAGGCCTTTTTACCCTACCCTATTATAATAAGGCCTAAAGACAGGGTTTTAAAAAATGTTAAATATTGTTTTAGTTTTGGGCAGAAGATGCCATTTTTTGTTAAAATTTTGTAGTCATATAAGTAAATGACTGATAACTAATAAAACTTGTTGATTATGATGGATATTTTTCATTTTATTACAAATCTCCCTTAGCTAGGCCTTAATACCCGCGGGTACCTTATATTTTGTATTTTTTTTTAATTTAGGCTCGGTAGTTTCGGAGATCAAGGGGGAAATGGACAATTTTCGTCTTCTTTCATGAATAAAATCAAAACTATTTATTTTACAATAATAACAAAAATATATTTAAGGTTAAGGTTAAGAAAACGAGCCCTTTAATTTGATATATTATTATGACACAGTAAGGTTTGCAAAACATTTTCTTTAAATTCCTAATTTGTCCACCGAAAATTACCCTTATTTAAAAAAATATTATTTACTTTGCACATCTGTGTTTGGGTCATAGAATTACACAATCCTACCAAATTTCACCTGATTTGGTCCAGTAGATTCGGAGCAAATGTCTGTGACATGTCCGGACAGACAGACGCACGAGTGCTCCTATAAAGGTCCGTTTTTTTGTACGGAACCCTAAAAAGCAGATTGGATAAAAAAATAAGCTACGCAAATTCCTAATTCCACGCGGACGGAGTCGCGGGCAAAAGCTAGTGTAGTAATAAAAGTAAAAACTGTATGGAAATCCGTTCAGCAGGTTTTGATACAGAAAGACACGGCGGAGGATTTTGCTTTATAACATGGCTTTAACTTAAACTTTAACTCAGGCATTCAGTGACTTCACGCCGCGCGCCGCGGTTCGTAGTCGCTACCAGAGCACCTTTCTGTCCCATCAGCCGTCGGTTCTACGAGCTATGTGCCCCGCCCACTGCCACTTCAGTTTGGCAATTCTTCAAGCTATGTCGGTTACTTTGGTTCGCCTGCGGATTTCCTCATTTTTGATTTGATCTCGTATGGAACCTCTTACTTCTTAGGAGGCTCACAGTAAGCGACCACGTTTCTGTTCAAAGACATGTTCAAAGTTACCTAAATAAATAATAAATAATATATAAATAAATAAATATCCTCGGACATTTTTCACACACGGCTATCTGATCCCAAACTAAGCAGAGCTTGTAATATGGAAACCAGATGACTGATATACTACATAGACTACTTTTTTTTGTAAATACATACTTAAATAGATAATTACACCCAGACTCAGGACAAACAGACATGTTCATGCACACAAATGTGTGTCCTGGATGGGAATCGAACCCACGACCTGCGGCGTGATAGGTAGTGTCTTAACCAACCACGCCAACCGGCCTGTCATAAATCTAAATCTGGTCAGCCATTGCGTTCTATCAACAACACACTGGAGGTGTCCAACACCTCGTTCTTCCACGTGAGCAATTTGAAAACTTAATAGTATAATCTAAGGCGATGATAGCTCAGTGGTAGTGACGTCGAATACCGCGGCGAAGGTCGTGGGTTCGAATCCTACAATGAGCTTGAGCTTTCGGTGAAGGAAAACATCGTGAGGAAACCATAGCACGGTGGTAGGGTACTTTGTGGTACCCGACTGGCTGGCTACCACCCTCAACTTGAAAATCTGTTGCCAAACACCTATCGATGTGTTCCGACAGCTGCACTTGAGAGCCAGTTCCCATCTAGGCTTTGTGTGCTTACCACCTTCGGCCACATCATCACTTACCATAGTGAGAATGTAGTCAAACACAAGCTTATCCAGAATAAAAAAAAAATAAATAATAATAATAAGAAAGTATATTTTACAACCCGCTCATTGTTTTAAACTTGACCAGTCTAGTTAACCTCGCATTACTTTGAGAGAGCTTTATTAAAATAGCGCTCGGAGCGCAGCGCGGCGCAGCCTGTACTCCAGCGGTTTTGGGACCAACGTTTTGCGATATTTGCTTGTTATTTTATATACAACACAAACTATTTTCAAGCTTTTATGTTTGTATATGTATACATATTAATACCAACGGAGTTATGTATGCCGTCTTTTTTTTACAAACCGCCCTTTGACTTTACTCACGTTTCTCAGGTAGGTCTATTATTTTCCCAGAATAAAATTTATCGTATCAATGTATACAGAGTGGTGACGACGTAACGACATTAATTTAAACCACATATTGGGTACCGCGTTAGTAGTTCGTACACCAAGTTTCATCAAATTACATTGAATGGTATAGCCACAGGAAATTATTTTCACTTTAATCATTTTAACACATGCTGTGAATACATAACGATTACGCAACGAAGTCATTCACCTAGCTAGAGTAGCTAGACGGAACAAAATTTAGATTTACCTACATGCGTAAAACACAACCAAATAAAATGTGCGGCTCAGAAATCGTCGGCTGATGAAATTTAGACCTTATAACCATAGCGTTAAAATCCTTATTAGCGCGCTGCGCGGGCGTCGATGCCTACTTGCATGAATGAAACAATACACCTACAAAGTAACCGCGGCGGCCGGTCTTTGCCTAAAACTGTGCCAGTAGTGCCTACAGGTCATTTGAGGTCAATAGGTAATATTAATAGAGTGTTGTGTTTCGTTTAGATTATTTTCGGAATTAGTTTGTTTGAAAATTTCGCTTTTTGTCTGTTGATGTAATACCAGATTTAATTATCACAAAGTATTTTGATTGACTAGTAGTGACCGTGTTTTAATTTAATGTCGTTACGTCGTCACCACTCTGTATACGGCCAATGGGCGTGTTATTTTTATTATGGCCTAGTGGCAGGCGGGTCACCTGATGGTAAGTGACTGCCGTCGCCTATAGACATTAGCAATACCAGGTGGTTGGTTGTTTGGTTAGACATACAGGTAGTATGTATCACGCCACAGGTTCGATTCCCATCCATTTAATATTTTAATAGTAGGTATTTATGATATAACTTTTGTCTTGTTTTTCTAAACCAATTACATTTTATGGCGATGATAGCTTTCGATGAAGGAAAACATCGTGAGGAAACCACAGCACGGTGGTAGGGTACTATGTGGTACTCGACTGGCTGGCTACCACCCTCAAGTTGAAAATCTGTCGCCAAGCACCTGTTGGTGTGTTCCGGCAGTTGCACTTGAGAGCCAGTTGCCCTTGCCCTTAAGGCATTGTAATATGGTGTACATCACGTTGGCAGTCCACCTGGTATTGCTAATGTCTTAGGCGACGGCAGTCACTTACCATCAGGTGACCCGCCTGCCTCGTTGTCACTAGTGACATGAAAAAAAAAAAAACATTATTTTTGTACAGATATAATTTAAATGTCCTTGATTTATTTATACAGGTAACAATGTTTAAGTAATACATACAGTTTATTACGTGTCAGATTTTTAAGAAGGTCAACTTTATTATATTCATCCATTTGTGCAAATATGTATCTACATGTGTTATTTTTATGCCACAAAGTAACACCACCGTGATGTGGCTTCCTCACGAAGTTTAAAAAAAAAAAAAAAAAAAAAAAAAAAAAAAAAAAAAAAAAAAAAAAAAACATCGCCTTCATTTGCAATCGCCTGTATTTTCCAACCATGCAAATTGGTGGCAGAAAATCGCTCAAATTGTTAAATTGGTTTACCGATAAGTAAACAAAGCACTCGGAGCACAGTCTGTTCATAGTGACAGGATGTTCGTTCAAGGTCTCGGCCTGGATGTAGTAATCAGGTCACTACGCAGAGCCTAGCCTAGGGCCTGCACTCCCTAAGGCTGCTTGGGACTATCTATTCGGCATTTGAAATTATATTGCCTGAATAGTTTCTTGTTTTTGGATTTTCTTTTTGTAAGACACAATAAGTCTTAACTTTTATTTTAATTGACTTAGTTTGCGTTTATGACATGTTTCTATGGGATGTGGCACAGCGCCTCTCGCGGATTTGTCATGGAACTATGTTCTTCCATTTCCAATCTGACGTCAAAACTTTCCCCAAGTTATAAGGACAATTCAGTTATCGCCTACCGACATACTGTTTAGAAAGTTTGGAAACTTAATTAATTTAAAATCACTCGCTTTTCTACAAGCATTATTGAAATGTGATTGAAAATATTAAATGCTGTCAAGATTTTTGCCATTGGAATGCACACGAAAGCTGCCATGATTAACTTCACACAGAAAACAGGCAAAAGGACTAATTTAACTAAGTCTCACTTATAATATTATTCCATTCTTTTATTTAACTTTTTTTTATGAATTCAGGTCGGTGTTTACCATAATAAATTATCATCCAATAAAATAATGCTTATAGTAATTGAAATAGTGTTTCATTTTATTATTTTTATTTTAAATCAATATGCACCTTATGTTACGGAGATTAGATGCATAATCTGATATAGCCTATCAGACGGAGTCTTTATAACAAAATTCCTCGCAGCCCTATGATATAGCTGACTAGAAGTGCTTATTGGCTACCCATTTAGCGTTGGCTGTAAATCTTGGTTGAGCAATATACAATCTTATTTCCTACATTGAAGGACTCTCACCTCGACCTGATCCCGAACTAATTATATTACATTAGCTATCCCAAGCGGTCACTCTGATAGAAAGTTCTTTGGAAGTTGTCTTTCAGATCTGTTAGCCAAACAAACAAAATACAGATAAGATTTTTTAAGCGCCTGTTAGGGTTTTTGATATGGGTTGTCATGTCACATACCATCACTTGCACAATAACTGTGACCTTTGCCGACGACACTGCTGTTCTGTCAATATATCTAACTTAGAAACTGATCCTAACTACAAAAACATCTGAACGAAATAGAGAAGTAAAGAAGTGGTTTAAACTATGGAGAATAAAAACAAACCAAATCAAGTCCGAAAAGTAACCTACCCGCCAGTAAAATTATACAAAGAAGATATCCCACACGAAGAACACGTAAAACTCTTGGGTCAATACTTAGATCGGAGATTAACTTAGCAGAAGCATAATCTGGACTAGGCGTAAATAATTTGACAGCAAACTCCGCGGTATATATTGGCTAACAGGTCGTCACTCTCAAACGAGAGCAAAATCATGGTTTACAAAATTATTAAGCCAATCTGGACATACGGCATTCAACTATGGGGCACAGCAAGAAATAGTAACGTCGAAATTTTGGAAAGATTTCAGAGCAAAGCTTTGAAAAACATGCTCCATACAACCAAAAGCATAAATGCTGAAAAAAATGCCTTGCTCAGTTTCTTACCGGAGTCTTTTCAGTATAAGTGTATTCCGAACTGGTGATAGAGTCAATTCTAACGTTTATAAGTGCCTTACCGGGGCTTAAACTTAATAATTGAGTTTTTGATTTTGATGTAAATGTAGGCCCTAAAATACGTACAGTAAAGCAAGAAATAAGTCAACATAGTGTACGATATCAGAAAAGACTTGCAAAACAAACAAATATGCTAGCACTGTCACTGAGTGGAGCAGGAGAACAACAGCACTCGAGGCTGAAGAGATGTGACATGAGACACACATTGATGAAAGTTACGCCTCACAAATGGAAATTTTAAGGCGATGATAGCTCAGTGGTAAGTGACGTCGAATACCGCGGCGAAGGTCGTGGGTTCGAATCCTTCAATGAGCTTGAGCTTTCGGTGAAGGAAAACATCGTGAGGAAACCATAGCACGGTGGTAGGGTACTTTGTAGTACCCGACTGGCTGGCTACCACCCTCAAGTTGAAAATCTGTCGCCAAAACACCTATCGGTGTGTTCCGACAGCTGCACTTGAGAGCCAGTTCCCATCTAGGCTTTGTGTGCTTACCATCTTCGGCCACATCATCACTTACCATGGTGAGATGGTGGTCAAACACAAGCCTATCCAGAATAAAAAAGAAATAAAAAAAAATCCTTATAAAATAAAACCAAATAGACTTAAAAGTTGGTCAACACACCACAGTTCTAGGACAGATTCATAGAGTTCATTCATTCAAGTTGGTGATAGCACCTATCGCACTTGAGAGCCAGTTCCCATCTAGGTTTTGTGTGCTTACCAACTTTGGCCACATCATCACTTAGCATGGTGAGATTGTGGCCAAAAGCAAGCTTATCCGGAATTATAAAAAAAAAGTTTGCCATGGTGCATAAAGGAAAAACAAAACATACCTCACTGTCAGTTTGTCAGACTTTTGACGTAAGAATAGAGTATAGTTAGACTTGTCCTCATGTCATTATATCTTCATGAAACATAAATCAGTCTCGCACAAGCAGGCAACGTGACGTACGACACTCAGCAAAAACTACCGCCAGACGCAATCGCGACGTCTTCTTAATCTTTGAAACAAAAGTACCCCTACTCATGCTCTGTATTTAATTTTCTTCTCATATTACTAGAAATTGGATCAAATTTTACATTCATAGTTATTTTAAAATCATCTTTTTACACCTGTTTTTTTTCACTAATTATTTTAATCTAGGTTATACAATTAATATGCGTACGTTACTATATCTCCGTAATTGCTGTCAAGTTTTTTTCTATGCTTTTATTGATACAGTTTGAGTTTTAATACGACAAGACTGAAAAGCCAATTGAGACTTCGGGCGTCCAATACTTCAGGAACATTTTTTGCTAGCTACGTTTATTGGATCGATTTAAAAAATAAATAAAACGAAAGTTCTATAATACAACATTAATCTTGCTACAAATTTTTAAACTTTTAAAACAGGAAGGAGAATTTAGAAACTCGCTCGCAACTCGCTTTTATCTGCGACAAAAAGTAGCGCCATTAACGATTAATCACGTTTTGATAATTGATACAAAGTTTGGTTTAGCCTTGACACAATTTTGTTGGAGGAACCCTAAATCAAGTGAATGTCGATAATTTGATTTACAAAAAAACAAAACCAAGGTTTTCTTTTCATATTCATATTCATTTATTCTGCTTCTAAGTGTCATACATGGATCTTATAACATTACATAGGTCCTTAAAAACTTAGAGACCTTTTAGGTATAGCTAATTTATAGGTACACATCTAATACTTATTTATAATAATTAATTTTTAACAATTTACAGTAACAAAATAAATAATTCCACCAATAATAATTTCAGTAAGCAATAGTAAGAATAATAATAATGTCACAGTTTATCCCAGTATGATGGTATCGTTTAAAAAATCATTGATGTCGTAATACGCCTTCTCCACCAAAAAACTATGGAGTCGTTTTTTAAATTTGATGGATGCCTCATTGCGCAGAGCAATCGGTATTTTATTAAATATTTTCGGTGCCATACAGAACAAACTTTTATGCAGAAGTGTTGTTTTTGAAGGCAATAGACATAAAGCATTACGTTGGCGAGATCTATTACGCTGATCAAATAAGTGTTGATTATATTTCACAAATACAGCGCATTCATAAATATACATGCTTGGACAGGTTAGAAGTTGAAGCGACCTGAAGTGTGGCTTACAAGTATCTGTTTGGCGTAACTGGAGCATTGCCCTGACACATTTCTTTTGGGATCTAAATACTAATTCCTTATCTGTAGAGTTGCCCCAAAATATAATTCCATACCTGATAATGGAAGCCACATGACCGTGATATGCTGTGAGTAGAGAAGATAGATTGACAACTGGTCTGAGCCTGCTCAGTGCATAGGAGAATTGACTGAGCTTTTGACACACAGATTGACTACTTACATTTTGATTACATAATGCGAGTTGACTTACTTTGTCTAAATTCTATTTATTATTATTCTGCCGCCTTAACACGCAAATATTATATTATCAATGAGACTTGATAAATAAATAATAATTAAATTAGGTGAAAGTTGTTTTTGAAAAGAGTAATTGCTGAGTTTATTGCCGGCTCTTCTTAGCAAAAGCAACCTTCCGAACCAAGCATTAGAGTCTAGACTAATCATAAGTGCTTGTAACGGCCTATTTGCATAAAAAAACATTTTCATTTTCATTCATTTTCAAAAAATACCAATTGAGATAATTTTGCTTTAATACAGTGTTTTTGATAAAATTCTACGCATTTTGTTATTAACATTCCGAAACGAGCGTTACAATTTTTTCATGAATCAAACAATTTTGACGATTAAAAATACTTGTGATGAGTTTGTTTCATAAAGTGCTTTTATTATCAATCATAAATTTTTGTGTTATAGAGTTGTGCAATTTTTTCATCTTGTTGTTGTACTGAACTAATCAAAAAATTTACCGTCACCCGAACGTAATAGTACTATGACGGGTCTACTATTCCGCTGACCGGCAGTTAATTTGGGAGTGTGAGTAAGTGGCCTATATCATCATCATCATCATCATCATATCAGCCGGAAGACGTCCACTGCTGGACAAAGGCCTCCCCTAAGGATCTCCACGATGACCGATCTTGCGCTACTCGCATCCAGTGGCCTATATACTGCGATGCTATCATGTAGTTATTTCCTTTCAGATCTGTAGGTGTATAACAATTGCTACAGATTTATTACGTGACCTAAATTTGTGTGGCATTCATCTTGTAATGAAGACCTACACTAGCTATCACCTTAGGGGTTGAAATCAGCCAATCGAGAACTGCAAAGTAAGCTAATCGAGTACTGCAAAGTACCCTAACACAGTGCTGTTTCCTCGCGATGTTTTCCTTCACCGAAAGCTCTAGCTCATCGTAAGATGCGAACTCACGAACTTTGCTGCGATATCGGAAGGCGCTACCACTGAGCTATTATTGGTAATATGGTATTTTGCTGTATTACATTATAACTATATGAGTTATATACATTTGCTTGATGACTGCTTATATCAATGTTACGTTAACTGAAGTTTCTCTCCCGTATTTTCAAGATAAAAAAGTCCATTAACCAACAAAAATTTGAACTATTGGTATAGTGTATTAATATTTGTATGTTTGTTGCTCAATCACACAAAATTGTCTGAACGGATTTTAATTAAACTTGACACACAAGTAGATCATATCCTGGAATAAAACAGGATACACATATGGTAAGAGATAAGGTTCTTTGATAACGCGGGTGAAACTGCGAGGCGGAAAACTAGTAAATTATAATATTGTTACACCGTAATATTAAAATTAGTGTAACTTTAGAAAATATTTAAATCTAAATACGTTATATGGGTATTAGCGGGGTAAAAAACTGTTTATAGGTGTTCGGTTACGTAATTTTTGTTAAATAAGTAAAAACGTTTTTTAATTTGTTTTAAGTACAATATTCAGGTTATTTAAAAATGCATATAATATTGATATACATATGTAGATATAGGTACATTCTTTTAAAGGTTATTAAATAATGCACAGTAATAAAGATTAATTTTTATATTTTCATTTTCTTAAATATAAAAAATTACACCGCTTAAATTTTTTACGTACATGAACCAAATATTATGATTTCCCAGGCAATAGTTCTGTAGTATTATTAATTGAACGACGGCCCTTAACTCTTTTTATACCATCAGCAATTTCCTGAAGAGTTTTGTCTTTCGTTTCCGGCAAATACAAATAAACTAGAACTAGATTGACTGTTGAAACTGTTGCAAATGAAAAGAACGCTACATCTAAACCATATACTTTGAATATGTAAGGGTAAAATTTAAACATGGAACAATTTAATATTCTTTCAAATACAGCAACTATACATATTGATAAAATTCTATTCTTAAGTGGTAATAGTTCACCTAAAATTGATGAGCACATAATTAGTGTCCCAACACACACTGATATAGAAAAGGTAGTTAGCAAAAATATTGACACGTAAGCATTTTCTACAATGACAGATGCATTAACTAAAAACAAATAAAGCGATATAATAAATAACAAAAACACTGCTACTGAAGCAGACACTAGCAATAAAGTTCTCCTTCTTAAAATCTTTGATAAACCACAACCGACATAGGAACTAAGTACACTGATACCGTCCAATATGAGCATACCCAGGTAAGCTGTTGATTCACTTGTAGTTATTTTCTTAATAACATCTATGGCGTAGACGGCACAAACTAATTTCCCAGTAAATGAATAAAGTGCCAAAATTAACATTGATAAAAGTGTAGGAACATAAAATTCTTTGGCTGTCATCTTACAAAATACATCAATTATTTGACGCTGGAATTGTTTGCTTTCTTTAACTCTCGTTAAAATTTCTCTGTGGTATTTTACAAGACGCATTAGCTCGTTTTCTGAATCCTTATCAGATCCCTTTAACCATCTATGCGAAGCCGCACATTCCTCAAATTTTCCTTTTTTTGCTAGCCAAAAAGGTGACTCTGGCCAGAAATATATAGTAATCACAGGATAAACAGAACAGATCAGTTGAAGCAACATAATATTTTTCCAGTAAAAGAATGTTCCGATAGCATTCGAGATCCAAATTCCCCAAAGAAATGTTGCAGACTTAATAGTCAAAAATATACCTCGATATTTAGCAGAAGTATATTCTGATACAAGAGACAGTAACAATGTTATTTGTGAAGCAGGAATTAGACTTAATATTGCTTCACTGATGAAAATATGCGTCAAATTAGTGCTGCAGTAGAAAAGTATGGTTGCTGATAATGTGGTCAAGGATAACACAAATAACGGAAGTCTGGTTCCAAAATGAAAGATTAAGTATGTTGAAATAAATATCCAAGGTACTCCGGCGATCATAAATACTGCATCTGTGAAACAAAATTACTGTCAAGATAATATGGTTATTTTCTTACAAATATTTTAGTAAGAATAAAAATAACCTACGAAACCGATGGCTTTGTTTAATGATTTCAAAGTCAAAATCATTTATTAAGTTTAGGCCCTAGAAAGGCACTTATGAAGGTCGAATTACAGTTTCCATCGGTTCGGAAATCAGCCTTCTTTGCTTCGAAGGTCGCAAAAACAGGAAACAAAAGACGCCGTTCCTTTCGTTATTCCTTATGATAATTTAGGACTCAACTATTTAAAAAATCTCTTACTTAACCACGACGCCATTTCATCGGTTACAGCTTCTGTAGAGTTTGCTTCTCGTCTGATTTGTGGAACGAAAACTGTTGTTGCACCCATTGTCAATCCGAACATGAAGTAATACGTCCATATACAACTGGATATGAGTAGCTGAAATGGTACAAATTCATTAGTTTACTGACATTGAAATAAGACACAGACACACCCACCTACGGAAAAATTGTCTCCACCAATTTTACGGTTAATAATCAACTTAAAAACAAGCATTTGGACAAATTATACAGTTATCAAAATATATAATTTTAGTCTAGATAAGACGATTCTTTGTATACGTAATGTTGAAAGAAGGTTTTTACCGAGAGTTACTTCTGGACAGAAATACTATCCAAAAAATTATGTAAATGGCTTGGCAATCCAAAGAGGAAATGCTGCCAGCCTGCTGGGAACCTTGCCGATCGGCAGCAGCGGCAGCCTCAAAGAAGTTTTTTATATATTATAGTTGTACATTTGTTTGTATATTTTTTACATATGACGTAATAATAAAAATTAAATCTGTAAAAGGTGTAACTATATATAATTTTGGCATGCATATTATTATTACGACCTGCTCGTACTGCAATGTTATCAGGATGCTGTTTTGTCTTCATTTATCGTGATTGTATTCCGGTTACGTCTAATGGAATTTGAAAATAGGACCTGATGACGGATCGTCATCAATCAGAACTGCATCAGAGTTTCTAATAGTTACCTGTCTCAAAAATAATATTCTGTTGGTACCATTTGTATTGGTCGTGACCTCTTTATATTCGTTGGAGTCCATTTTCTGAAATTAAACATAACGTTTTTTTATAAATTACATCCTACCAGCGTTCTTCCTCGGTTTAAACCAAATCCGGTACAACATTTTTACAGCTATCTGGGAGTGTAAGTCCCGTCAAAAACAGTCTAGATTATGAGCCGGAACACAACAGACAAACAGACAAATATTGAATTATTTTTTCATCCCCCATCTCGGAAAGAGTATTTTTGCTCTTCGATATCTGAGTGTAAAAGCCGTTTTTATCCACTAGGATAAAATAAATAGAACACCGTGTGCACTAAGTTTGTGAATTCAAAACATCATTAAATCCAAAGACTTTTAACTTATACTAATAGACAGCACATTGTGAACAAAATCGTAATCCGATATTTATGTCCAGTGGACAAAAGTCGCTCAGTCTAGTCTAGTTTATTCATAGATAGATGGCGTTACTGAGATATGGAATGGGATCACAGTTTTTCTATGATATTTCTTCTGATAGCCGCCTTATGGTATCTATCTTTAAATCTCTTTGATTAAACCTAATTACTTTTCCTTCCATGGTGCCGAATTTATCTTACATCCTTTTTTGATTTGTTAAAAACTCAGACTCGGAACCTCTTGGTGCATTTTTTTTTTAATTTGCTTTGCGCGCGCCATTATCTTATTTTTGCATTTAGTAATTTCCTTGCTGAGGTGGTATGAAAAGTTACGTGTTGCACTCGAGTGCAAACATTTTTAACCTCGTGATCTTTTGATTCCCTCGCTTACGCTCAGGATTCTAATCTCATCAAAATTGAGCACGCGGTTAAAAAGCAACTTTACACTCTTGTATAACAAATAACTATTGTTCAAAGTTAGCCAGTTACAGAACAATATAAAAACAGTTATAACATTTAAAAATAGAACTCTTTGGCTGAAGAATACAAATTGTTTTATGTAGCTGTCGTTTGTTTTTTCTTTGTGACGAATCGTGAAAATTTTCGTGCGATTTATTACGATTTTCGGCAGGGGCTAACTTAAAATATCGATCAACTCACTTTGACTTTTGGAGACCAAGCACCATGGAAAACTACTGTGTATACATACTACCAGTTCTATAGGTACGTCTGTTTGTTTTAAACCCGATTGTAAATCATACATGTTATATTTTACTTTGGTTAAGCTTATGATTGAATGCAATCTTATCATGGTAAGTGAAGATGAGGCTGTTGGTGGTAAGCACACAAAGCTTAGAAGGAAACTTGCTCTTGAGTTGTCGGAAAAAACCGATAAGTACTTGGTGACCGACTATCAAATTAAGGGTACCAGTCAGCCAGTCAAATACTAGACAGTACCCTACCATTGTGTTATGGTTTTCTCACGATGTTTTCCTTCACCGATAGCTCAACTAGCTCATAATTTGAACCCATGACCTTCGCCGTGGTGTCCGAAGTCACTACCATTGAGCTATTATTGCCTAAAAATACATGAATGGGATGTCCATAGTACAAGCTCTGCTTAGTTTAGGATCAGATAATAGTGTGTGAAAAATGTCCCAGAATGTTAATCATCGAAATATTTTGCATGTTTTTCAAAATGTATGAACATCAGTTATCCTATCCTACTAAAATTATAAATGTGAAAGTTTGGATGGATGGATGGATGTTTGTTACTCATTTACGCCAGAACGGATGAACGGATCTGGATGAAATTTTACATAGAGATAGATTATAATCTGAAATAGCACATGACTTCCAAAGCAGCTCAAGTGATTGCAGCCAGAGATGTCAGAGATTTCAATATAAAAATCATCTCAGACAGTGCATCAGTACTTCAAGCACTACAAAATAACACCATAACCTCTGTCCTTGTACTGGAATGTCACAACGCACTCCAATCCATTGCAAACACAAACAAAGTAACCCTGTAATGGATCAAAGGACATAGCAACTCACTGGGCAATGACGCAGCTGATGAACTGGCCAAAAGAGGATCGGAGACAATAGTATATGGACCGGAACCATTACTACCCATACCTAAGGCCCAAATAAAATCATGGCTACGTCAAAAAACTGAAGAAACCCATTTAATGCAATGGAAAACCAACGAAGGGTGCAGACAAACAAAGAATGCAGTTCCGGTGGCATCAAAAAAGTTTTCTCGCAACCTCATCAGATTAAAAAGGGACAGAATCCGCAAAGTTATAGGAGTTATAACCGGCCACTGTCTACTGAACAAACACCTATTTACCATAGGTGTGACAGACAGCCCCCTATGCAGAGGATGCATGGAGGCGGAAGAAACGCCACAGCACGTGCTTATGGAATGCAGAAGCGTGGCAGACAAACGGGCATAAATCCTCCTTTCACCAGCGTCACTTCCGGAAGCCTTTGGCAGTCTACAAAGGCTGCTAGCCTTCTGGGATGACCTGGGCTGGTTGGAGTGAGAAGACACAAGCTTAAATACGTACAATGGCCCAGTCAAGAGGCTAAGTGCGGAAACAGCCCTGCCAAAACAAACAACAAACAAACAGCACATGACTTCTTTTTTATCCTGAGAAAAGATAAGATCCCACGGGAACGCGGGTGAAACCGTGGAAGACAGCTAGTATTTTCATAAAAGATTGATTTCAATACTTACCTACATGTGACTTATTATGTAAATACTAGTGTCCTCCGCGGTTTCACCCGCATTCCCGTAGGATCTTATCTTTTCCCGGGATAAAAAGTATTCTTTGTGCTTTTCCAGACTATAATCTATATCTGTGCCAAATTTAATCCAGATCCGTTCAGCCGTTCTGGCGTGATTGAGTAACAAACATCCATCCATCCAAACTTTCACATTACAATTTTAGTGGGATATGTTTATTCACAAAATACAATTAAAATATTACATACATACTAAATTAGAAATAAAACTAAAATACCTAAAAATAAAACTAAATTATCAATAAAACACAGAATTTAGATCGCTGTCTATGGGTAACGTGCCCAAAAGACTGGCTACGTTACCTCGCTGTATAGCGAGGCTTATTCGTTGTCCAAAGTACGAGCCAGCCCTTTGGTCGCCGGAAGTTTTTATAAAGCGCGCCGATAGCTCTTTAAATAATTTACGCGCATCCGGTCCCCACGGTCCCAGAGTTTCCACTCCAAACGGCGCAAATATATAACCATCGCCGATGGCCGTATACTTGCGCCGCTTGAAATCCTCCGCTGTAGTCGCCGCTGCTCCCGCCACCCTGGATGTTGACTCTAGGTGGGATCGTGCAACGGTATCAACACAAGTTAAGTTAAATGTTATCTCCGCATATTATTGTTACAATGACACCTACCTATAACACAATCACGGTTAATTTGTTAGACACGCAAATAAGCACTGTTTTGCTTTAAAATAAATTCCATGCACTATATTGTCTATGGTTTCAGATGATTTTCACAACTAAGACTGAACAAGAATAATTTCTATACCTACGCTAACTAACTCACATTACGTATTTGCGTTCATTTACGTACAGTACAACTACATAAATACATATATTTACTTACGTTTACACAGATGTAGAATATGAACAACTAATACGGTAATACCTACTTAATTTAAATATTACATTGTCTATGAGTGATTGGTCTTTAACTTACCATGCAAGATTAGTTATTAGAATGCGGCATGTAAATATTTTTTTATACCACAAGTGACAACCAGGCAGGTCACCTGATGGTAAGTGATTACCGTCGCCTACAGACATTATAGTAAGGGAGGCAATGATGCTAAATTTGTAGTTACTCGAGCGTCTTTGGGACCTATTGGAATTTGAAAATTAGGTGGAATAAAGAAAAAAAGGGTTATGTGATATTTTCCCCTTCAGCGGTGGGGGGAGTCAAAATACAGTCACCAAGAAATACTCGAGCGCGTCAGATATTAATAGGGTAGTCGCGCCACGTCTGTCTGATAACGGACAAATAATAATCTGCCGTTTTGCGTGGTGGGGGTGGCCGTACGAAGGGGTAGAAAATATTTTTAAAAAAATTTACTCGAGCGCGTCAGACATTGATAAGGGATGTTAAGTGAACCCTCCAGCGGGTCTAGCATGGGCAGGGGATAAAATTTTTATCCACCCGTTATGTCCACTGACAAGGGACAAAATTATTTTATCCACCTGTCGTAGCATGGCAACCGGGGGAAAGAGAATTATATAACTTTTTGACATTAGACGGGGATATTCACCCCCTGCCTATAGCATGGCGACTAGGGGAAGAGAAAAATTTAATTTTTTTAAACCATTGACCTTGAAAAATCAGTAGTCGCGGGCACCCTAAGATAAGTAGCTTTTGAGAAGTTTTAGGGTGTCAAAATAAAGGTTTATACAAGTTAATAGCTGACTATCTCTCATTCTGAGGTGAAATTCATAATATTCCTGGACTATACACTTAATAATGATTTTAGCTACTTCGGCTTGTGCAAATCGGCAGATTAAGATATTTCCGTGATTCGTGACTAATTTCCTTAAAAATAAAAATAAAACTAATCCTGCTCGAGAAAATCCAGGTGACGTTTTTTTTTGCAACTTTGCGAGTCTCCAATTTTCATTCGTCACGCCCAAATTGTCAGATTATTGAAATGTACACTATTTTGCATGTAACTTACTTACCTTAACTTAATCTGACGCGCTCGAGTATTTCAAACCATCGATTTTTTTTTACTAATCTGACGGGCTACCCTAGACGTTCGATACTATATAGAGGGCTCAGATTTGGTGAGAGTACTTCACAAGGTGCAAGGTTCCCCCCTTATGTTAATCTGCCGCGCTCGAGTAAATCCCGAAATCCCCTATTCGCCTCCCCTACCATTAGCAACACCAGAGGGATTGCCAATGTGTTGAACATCTTAATACATTGCCTTAAAGGCAACTGGCTTTCAAGTGCAATTGCTGAAACACAACAACTTTACATCAGTTCACCCACATGCTGCATGTAAAAAAGGCAAAAAAATCACGTTTGTTGTATCGGAGCCCCCCTTAAACATTTATCTTATTTTAATTTTATTATTTATTATTAAATTAAAAATACAACTGAGTATTTTGTGAATATTTCAAGTGCCTATCTGTTGCCATTATTGATATCGAGCAAAAAAGGGCAAAAAAAATAGCGTTTGTTGTATGGGAGCCCCCCCTTAAATATATATTTTATTTAGTTTTTAGTATTTGTTTTTATAGCGGCAATAAAAATACATAATTTGTGAAATTTTCAACTGTCTAGCTATCGCGGTTCTTGAGATACAGCCTAGTGATGATATCGAGCAAAAAAGGGCAAAAAGAAATTGCGTTTATTAAAAATGGAGTGTGAATGCCATATTCATCATATTTGAAGCTTTCAGAAGATAAAATTAAAGGAAACCCTAAATTCTTCTGGGCTTATGTTAAGTCCAAAAAACAATCTGGGCAGATACCTCAAAAAAACATATTTAATGAAAAAAATTCGACAAACGGTAATGAGATTTGTGAAACGTTTAATAAATATTTTGAATCCGTATTTGTAAATCCCACCCACGCCAGTAATACTCATAATTCATCCTATACACAACCATCAGTAATTAATGATAGCTTTTCAATTGACCTTAACATAATAGACATTAATGAAGAAACAATTCTGAAGGAATTAACACAGGTTAATATTCATAAAGGAGTTGGACCAGATGGCATTCATCCTATTCTTGTTGCAAAATGTGCTAAAGAATTACTGAAACCTATCTTCTTAATATTTAAAATGTCTATTTCCTCAGGGGTTTTTCCAGCCGCTTCGAAAAAGGCGCTTATTACACCTATACCTAAAAGTAACAAAAAAGAACAGATAACGGATTATAGACCTATATCAAAATTGAGTATATTTGGTAAATTATTGGAGAAAATTGTCACAGCCCAGCTATCGTACTTCATTCGTCACATCACATCGGACAAACAACATGGTGTTATCAAGTTACGAAGCGTTGATTCTAATATGTTAACTTTCACAGACTATTTGTTAAGTGCTATGGACTCCAATCATCGGGTGGACGTCGTGTATGCTGACTTTTCAAAAGCATTTGATAAAATTAATCACGACCTCCTCTTAGATAAGCTAGGAAGGGTCGGCATACACGGTAACCTACTTAAGTGGATGGAGTCATATATTCGCAATCGTAGCCAGGCTGTTTGTTTGAAGGGTTATAGCTCTAGTTACCTGCCCATCCCATCTGGAGTACCTCAGGGTTCCCATCTTGGTCCAGTTTTGTTTTTTTTGTACATCAATGATATTGGGAATATGCTTGATGACGCAAAATATTTACTTTACGCGGACGACACAAAATTATTTAAAATTATAACACAAGCTGAAGACTGTTTACATCTACAAACTCATTTGGACTCCTTCAGCAAATATTGTGCAGATAACCAACTTTTTCTGAACATGGACAAATGCCATTTAATAACATATACCCGAAAGACATCCCCGATAATTTATAATTATAATCTCAATGGTAGCAATCTTGAACGTTATAAGACTATTCGCGATACCTAGTATAATCATGGACGATAAAGTTTCTTTTAACTCACAAATCGACAGTATTATCAAGAAAGCTTTTAGAAGTTTAGGTTTCATCTAGACACGCGGGAGCGTGTCAAGCCAAGTTCAAGAAACAGAACTGGCGAGCCGCACCGTGTGTTACACGAACCATTTGGAGCCACTTTTGACCCCCTCATAAATCAAAAACTGTTTTACATAAACGTATCAAATTTGGCTCATATATTGAGACTTGCGAGATACATATGTGTTCTAAATGTCATAAGCTTATCTCAAACTGTTATTTAGATATTAATGTCCAAAATTCCTCATTTTTATCATTGACTGACCTATAGACCAAAACTCTAACCCAGTTCCAGATGACCTAAAGAGTTAAAATTTGGTATGCAGATAGGTAATTATAATAATAAAATAATAATAATAATAATAAGCTTTATTTGATTCCATACAATATTATCGATTACATAGAGACAATTAATTAGAACATTTTTTTTTTTTTTTTAATAAAATGATTAATATAAATAATTTGTTTTGTAAATTGTAAATGTTTTATAAATTAATTTGTATGGACCCCCTTCGGGTAAAAGCCTCCTCCAAGGAATGCCAGTTGATCCTATCCGTGGCTATGGATAGCCAATTTTTACCTGCCGTCGCAACTATTTCGTCTGTCCATCTAGTACAAGGTCGGCCTCTCGCTCTAGTACCTGGTGGTCCAGTCCATTTTACTGACCTTATAGTCCACCTGTCATCACTATATCTGGCCACATGTCCTGCCCACTTCCATTTTCTTTGTAATGAGAAGTTTAGGGCGTCAATAAAATTTGTTTTCGCGCGAATATCCACATTTCTCACCTTGTCTTTTAGTTTTATACTTAGGCAACTTCTTTCCATTCTTTTCTGAGTTGTTTGAATTTTTGTTCTTGTTTTATGGTCAAATGACCAAGATTGACAGCCGTAAGTAAGACATGGGAGTATATCTGAGTCCATAACTAATCTCTTAGTCCACATCGGTAGTTTCGACTTAAATACTTCTTTATGTGCCCAGTACTTCTTCCAGGTGATCGCTATTCTTCTGTTTACTTCTTCTGCGTTTCTTTCTTTATTAAACGATATCTCTTTACCTAAGTAAACATATTTTTGTACATATTCGAGAGGAATATTATTTACCAAAATAGGTGTCTTGTGGTGGTTTGTCATAGCTTTCGTTTTATCCAGGTTCATTTCCAATCCTACTTTTGTACTCGCTTGATGTAGTTCATTCAACATATTATTTAATTGCTGAGGGTTATTCGAGAACAAGATAATGTCATCAGCAAACCTGAGGTTACTTAGGAAATTCCCATTTATGTTAATGCCTTTTTTTGACCATGGTAAGGTTTCCATTACATGTTGGAGGACGGCTATAAACAGTTTTGGAGAAATTGGGTCGCCTTGTCTCACGCCTCTCTTTATGTCAATCTTCCTACCAACTCTATCCAGCTTGACTCTACTTGAACTATTTGAGTATATGTTTTTCAGGATTTGTATATATTTCTCATTTATATTTTGTGTTCTCAGTGCTGTCCATATACTGTCGTGTGATATAGAGTCAAATGCTTTTTTGTAGTCGATGAAAGCTACATATAATGGTTTACGAAATTCTAGATATTTCTCTATCACCTGGTCGACAACCTGGATGTGATCCGCAGTGCTGAAACCACTTCTAAATCCTGCTTGTTCCATTGGCTGGTTTTTATCTATGTCTGATGTTATTCTTTCAAGTATGCAGGAGGCAAATAGCTTGTAAAGACAAGGCATGAGACTTATTGGGCGATAGTTTGCTATGTCTGCTGGGTCGCCTTTTTTATAAAGTAAAATTATTTCAGATTCCGTCCATGATTGCGGTACTGTGTCTTCGTTCAGTATTTTATTCCATAGTAACGTGATAGGTGACAATAATAGAGTCTTTGCAAGTTTGATGCATTCATTCGTAATACCATCAGGCCCTGGACTTTTTTCGACTTTAAGTTTCAATATTTGTTTCAGGATTTCAGGCTCTGAGAACTCCTCGACTGGGAGAGTATTCATGCAGTGGAAAATATCGCTTGTTTGGTGAAATAGTTCTGGTTGGTTGTATAATTTTTCAAGCCAAGTTCAAGAAACAGAACTGGCGAGCCGCACCGTGTGTTACACGAACCATTTGGAGCCACTTTTGACCCCCTCATAAATCAAAAACTGTTTTACATAAACGTATCAAATTTGGCTCATATATTGAGACTTGCGAGATACATATGTGTTCTAAATTTCATAAGCTTATCTCAAACTGTTATTTAGATATTAATGTCCAAAATTCCTCATTTTTATCATTGACTGACCTATAGACCAAAACTCTAACCCAGTTCCAGATGACCTAAAGAGTTAAAATTTGGTATGCAGATAGGTAATTAGATGAATACAAAGGAATAAATAAAAAACTGGCAATTTTTATGAACGCTTAACATAAATACCTAATATTACTTAGGGTACCTACGTTATTAACTGGGATTAATTATAATTTTTATATTTAGCGCTCATCAATAGTGTAAAATCATTACCTACTCATAAATAATGATAAAATAATAGGCATTTAGATTTTCGGTATATACACGACGCGCGCGCGCTGAGTGACGCCGGAGCGGCGCGGGCGGAGTGGGTGGGGCGCTGTGACAACCGAATCGAACCGTTGACGCGAACGTTGCCGAGCGAGCGGCAGCCGCGCTCATAAGCGCGAGCGCCGTCTTGCTGTCCGGTTATCTCTCGATATCTGACCTATAAGGTTGCGATTTATGCTGCGAAATTGCTAAGTTTTCTTAAGGATCCTTTTAAAAGGACCCACGGCGTTACGAGGATATGTACTTACCGTCTTTATGTTATATATTGTAAACAACAAAAATTTGTAAATATTGACTGTTTGTGCCAAAATAAATAAAATAAAATAAAATAAAAAGAAATACATAATTTGTGAAAATTTCAACTGTCTAGTCTAGCTATCGTGGTTCTTAAGATACAGCCTGGTGACAGACAGCGAAATCTTTAGGGTCCCGTTTTTACCCTTTGGATACGGAACCCTAAAAAGACATGTGATGATAAATTCCTTCCACTCACACTAAACTCAAGTACACAGACTCGGCGGACGGGGCGAGTCGCTCGCGTCACTATTTTGTTAGTAAAGTCCCTCGCTTCGTAAACTTCGGTTGTCGACGTCGACGAAAATTGTAATTCGCCCGCACAACAAAACTTTAGTTTTTTGTAAATAACCTATTATTATCTTATTTTCAGAGCCATGAGCATCGACTTAGAGTTGCCAGTCTATTGGTGTTTTTGGCACGACGTGATTTGCTTCAAGTTTCATTATGCGTACTGCGAAGTACGTGGAAGAAGTGGAACTCCTTGCCTGAGGTCTGTTTCCCGATAGTTGCAATCGTCTTTAAATCACGAGTGAATAGGTTAGTTCTAGGTAAGCGTGCACTATCGTAGACCGCATCGATGAATGAAATCTTATTTTTAAAGTTTTCTAATAATAATTTGTAGAAGGGTCGTATGGAAAGAAAAATCAAGAAAATTGCAAAGGAAATTTGAAAGTTTCAGGAAATTTTATAAAATTACCCTATTACGATGTATGTCCGCAACTAACTCCGAAATTTCTAATCTAATATTGATGAACTTTGGCACACAAATAGATTATTTATTAACCTTGCCGATCGGCAGCAGCGGCAGCCTCGAAGAAGTTTTTTATATTTTATAGTTGTACATTTGTTTGTATATTTTGTACATATAGGTACTAATTATAATAAGCTATGAAGCTTAGATACGATTTTACAAATTAATTAAATAGCAGAATAAGAGACGTAATACTTTGAATCCCGGGAAATGATAATATCCTACGGGAACGGGAACGCGGGTGAAACTGCGGGGGATAGCTATTTTAAAATAAAATAATAGTTAATATCAAAATTTTAATCTTGTTAAAACATAGTACCTAATCCTAAACTAAGAACAGAGTAATTGCTAATATACCTACAGATAATATCGTAATGCTTAACAATTATTATAAAACTGAGTTTACATCAATGGCTTGAGGTGGTAACAATTTAACAGCTTCCTTATTTCGCAATATTATATTGGCAATTTCTTGTAAAGTCTTGTCTTTTGTTTCCGGGAAATATTTATATATTAAAAACAAACAAACAGTTGAACTGATACCGAAATACAAGAAAGTGCCATGCGTACCAAATGCTTTAAATATGTATGGTGCAGTTTTCAACATGCACCCTACAGTAGATTTTGCGACAATAGCAATCACACACATTGCTAAATTCCTTGATCTCACCGGCACCAACTCGCCATATACTGTGGACATGATCAATGGACCACAACTTATTGTTATTGAGAACACCGCCAGCAAACATATCGATACGTACTTGTTTTCTGTTAAAACCATTAATTTAATGAGATACAAATAACACGACAACAAGTATAACATGATGACCCCCATCAAAGATGAAGCTAAAAGTAGAATTCTTCTTTTTACAATTTTCACTAGGAAACAACCAAAATACATACCCATGACAGTAACACCGTCCAGAATAAGCATTCCTGTGTATGCAGTAGATTCACTACCAGTTATTTGTTTCAATATATCAATTGCATAGAGTGTACACACTAATTTACCTGACATACAACCGAGAGCGCCAGTCAGATGAGCTATAAGTATTGGTTTGTAAAATTCCTTACTTGTAATCGTAGAATATAAATCGATAATCTTAAGTTTCAATGTTTTATGAGAATTGGGACTTTGTTTATTGAACTCCTTTTGGGTATTGATGAGGTTCTCGAGTTCCTTCTCAGATTCTTCACCACACCCTTTTAGCCATCGATGTGAGGCGGCACACTCTTCGAACTGCCCTTTAGTCGGGAGATTCCGGCCACAGAAAAATAGTCACTATTGTGTACAGCGACAATATTATTCCAACTAGGCCGATATTCTTCCAATGAAAGAAAGTTCCGATTGCATTTGAGGCCCAAATGCCCCAGAAAAGTGTTGCTGAATTCATTGTTAGAAACAATCCGCGATATCTCGGTGATACGTATTCAGTTGTAATAAGTATCGATATTACAATTTGGGCAGCACTAAATAGTCCTTGCATAATTCCGCTGATTAATATATGAGTAATGGAGCTACTGCAGTAGAACAATGTGAACGCGGCGCAAGAGTCGACGCATGCAATCAAAAATGATATTTTTCTTCCAAGACATTTGGCCAGGACAGATAATACTATCACCCATGGAAAACCGGATAAACTAACGATGGAAGCTGTAATAATAAAAATAACCATTGAAATAACTTCTACTTGAAACAATAACGTCAGCATCTGCATTTTTGAGGTGAAAGGTAAAGAAGTAACCGATTTCTTTAAAGTGTTAATTAAGGATACAAATAGTAGTTGCACTTACTCAGCCATGAGGCCATTTCATCAGTTACTGCCTCAGTTGAGTTTGCCTCCCTTCTAATTTGTGGTATTAGCACTGTCGGGGATCCAATGCATAGTCCATACATGAAGTACGATGTCCATACTCCACTGCAAATTAAAAGCTGAAAGATTTCATAACAATATTTGCATTAACCTATACCACATCATCAAGAATATTATTACATTCGTAATAAGAAAAACGTATTCAATAGAAAATAGGTCTTCAAAAATAATAATAAAATCGAAAGTATCTTCAATGATATTAGAAACAGAAATTTACTTTAACTTTAGATTATTTTTGTTTAATATTTTCAGAAAGAGTAAAGCTAGTCGAGGTAGACTTCAACTCCAGAAGGTATGTGCAGTGGTCCAACCAGCGAAGCTACCGCATAAGATGTCAATTAATTTCATTGAATTTGTTTTTTTTTTCTGCTTTTGGATAAGCTTGTGTTTTGACCGCAATCTCATCATGGTAAGTGCCCGCCATGTTTTAAAAAATATCGAATGCAGCATCAATTGATTTCAAACACGGGAGAATCGACAAAAATTACACGATGAACAAAAATATTTCGTGATTGAACGCGGCGAAAATGGTAGCAATAAAAAACACAATGTCTCCAAAATACGAATACATCATCATCATCATTACAGTCAGACGATGACCACTGCTGGACAAAGGCTTCTTGATCTCCATGATGGCCTGTCTTGAGGTGTCCGCATCCAATGGCTTTCCATGACTTTTACAAGATATAAATACGAATACATACCTGCCTACAAATAGGCTTCCAGGGGGCATTTTCACGGTTTATTTCGTAGCCATTATTATTTGTAGTAACTTTTTTGTATTTTAATGTTTCCATATTGAATCTTATTATTTTACTTATCCTACGTCCACTTTTATTAATATCGCAATGTCAACTGACAAAAATCCAGTATCAAATATAAGCAAAAATACGAGTACATTCTTTGATATCTAATACCTATTTAATATTATTCTTTGATATCAATGAGTACATTCAAAATTTTTATTTCTACCCGTTTAAACAGGTGGTGTTTAAAAGTAAAATAATACAAGTATTCATTTTGCATAAATTTATCAAATTTACATACTAACTACATAATAATTTACATAATAACAATTAACAATATATTGGGAAAGAATACTGCTATGGATTTTATACCAATACTAGCTTTCTGCTCCGCGGTTTCACCCGCGATTCAGTTTCTCCATACAAACTTTGAACCCCCGTTTCCCCATTAGGGGGCGAATTTTAGCGGAGACCTACTAATCATAATAACTATATGCGTACCAAATTTCAGCGCAATCCGTTCAATAGTGTGAGCTGTGTGTTGATAGATCAGTCAGGAGTCAGTAACGATCGAGTCAGGACAAAAAAAAAACAAATAAAAACTATTGCCTTTTTAAATACAAAGAAGATTATTAAGTGTCAATGTTTTAGTGAAGTTTTCAAAATATATCCGTACTTTTTTTTTTCAAAATATATTTATAATTATGTACTCCAATAAGCACATGTCCATTATCTTCATTAAATAATATTTAACAGGTGTGTAGATTTAGGTAAATTTCCCGATCTAATGAAACACAGTAAAATAATTCCATTATTCAAAACCGGCGATCCTAAGGATCCATCTAATTATAGGCCTGTTTCTATTTTGCCAGCTCTTAGTAAAGTATTTGAAAAAAATATTTTATCGCAACTACTGGCTCATTTTAATTTAAATAAGCTTTTACATAGTGAGCAGTATGGGTTTACAAAGGGTCGTTCTACAATTGACGCTGGGGTAGCACTATTAAAAAATATCTATAGCGCTTGGGAAAAGTCGCAGAACGTTATTGGTGTGTTCTGTGACCTTTCCAAGGCTTTTGATTGTGTCGATCATGGGACTCTTATTTGTAAACTAAATTATTATGGGGTAAAAGGTATGACACTTGATCTCATGAAATCATACCTTGGACAGAGAATTCAAAGTGTCGATGTAAACAGGGTCAAATCGTCTGGTTCTCCTGTGCATATGGGTGTACCGCAGGGCTCTATTCTGGGTCCTTTTCTTTTTTTAATTTATATAAACGACCTCCCCTATTATGTTTTCAATACCTGTGGAATTGTACTATTTGCTGACGATACCTCACTGATTTTTGGTGTTGATAGACTGAAATCCAATTATGATGACGTAAATGGTGCATTAGCTAAGGTATTAAATTGGTTTACAGTAAATAATTTAGTTTTAATGCAAAGAAAACTAAGTGTATTAAATTTGCATTACCAAATGTAAAAAAAGTAGGTAGTTATTTAATGTTAAATAATGAAGTTCTCAATCTTGTCGAATCAACCAAATTTCTAGGGATCACTTTAGACTCGAAACTTCAATGGGGGACCCAAATATCATCTGTAGCAGGGAAACTCAGTTCGGCGGCTTATGCAGTTTGGAAAATTAGACAGCTTACTGATGTAGATACAGCTAGAATTGTATATTTTAGTTATTTTCATAGTGTTATGTCTTATGGCATCTTGCTTTGGGGTAAAGCTGCTGATATAGAAACAATTTTTGTTTTGCAAAAGAGGGCTGTGCGAGCTATTTATAACTTGGGGGCTCGAACTTCTCTCAGAGATAAGTTTAAAGAAACTGGCATACTCACGGTTGCATCTCAATATATTTATGCAAATATATTATTTGTGCATCAAAATATTAATCTTTTTGTAAAAAAAAGTGATATGCACTCGATCAATACTAGAAATAAGCACCAACTTGTGACCTCTGCTTATAGACTTCAGAAAGTGCAAGGATCATTTTTAGGACTGGGTGCACGCTTCTATAACAGAATCCCAACTGCAATTTTAGATATGCCTTTGCAAAAATTTAAGGATTGTATTAAAACTGTTTTGGTAAAAAAGGCTTACTATAATATAAATGAATATTTTAATGATGATAATGCTTGGTAAATTTGTAACATTTGTGCGTTTGAATATTGTTATGTCGCGGAATGTTAGATACACTATTATATTACCTAATTTTACAAACCGTGTTAGTAGTAACAGTGATAACATATTGTGTGTTTTAATTCGTTTTGTTTCTTTTTGTTTGGAGCAAGCTTAAGTTAGTCATGCTCGCTTTAAGGCCTTTGCTTGCGGCGGCGTCGTGTGGCGGGTCGCTCACTTCCCTATAAAATGTGCGAGGAGGGCGATGGCTGCCACGCGCGTCATACTTGTGAACAGGTGCTGCTTGTGGGGGCTGGTCTGCTTGAGTTTGTTGTTTATTAAGTCAGTCATAATTAAATTCTATAGATTACTATTTTTGCCGCCATAACACGCAAATATTGTCAGTGAGACTAGATAAATAATAATAATTGAATGTAATAGGTGTAAGTTGTTTTTGAAAAGAGTAATTGCTGAGTTTATTGCCGGCTCTTCTCAGCAAAAACAACCTTCCGAACCGAGCATTTAGAGTCTGACTATTCATAAGTGCCTGTGAAGGCCTATTTGGATGAATAAACAATTTCATTTCATTAGGTAAAAGACATTGATTATTCCAGACCGTAAACTTTGATTTAACTTAAAAATTATGTGACTGTTGTGCATGAGTTACATATAAGTCCCTTTCTCGCGCTTTCGTTGATTCTGGAGCAAAATTTGTTTGTAATAATGAGTACTTTTAAATCTGAAAATAGCGCCAGGGATATTTTTATAAGTATATCTTCGGATAAAGGGACTAAACAATAAAAATATTAATTTTTAATAAATATTTTATTAAAGGGAATAATAGTGAATCCGCCAAAAACTTTATCATACATTATCGTCATTCACAGTTTTCCTAGGCAATAGTTCTAAAGTATTACCAAATGAATGGCCCTTGACACCTTTTATACAATGCGCAATTTCCTGAAGAGTTTTGTCTTTTGTTTCTGGTAAGTACAAATAAACTAACACCACATTAATTGTTGAAACTGTTGAAAAAGAAAAGAACGCTACATCTAAACCATATACTTTAAATATGTAAGGGTAAATTTTAAGTAAGGAAGCATTTAAAATTCTTTCAAAAACAGTAATCACACAAACTGACAAAGTTCTACTCTTGAGTGGTAACAATTCACCTAATATTGATGAACACATTATAACTGGTCCAACACACACGGATATAGAAAAAAATGTTAACAAACTTAATGATACGTAAGCATTTTCAATAATAACAGATTTTCTAACAAAATGCAAATAAAGTGATATAGTAAATAAAAAAAATACCGCTACTGAAGAAGATACTAGCAATAAAGTTCTCCTTTTTAAAATCATTGATAAACCACAACCGACATAGGAACTAAATACACTGATACCGTCCAATAAAAGCATACCCAGGTTAAGTTATTTTCTTAATAACATCTATTGCGTACACGGCACAAATTAATTTCCCAGTAAATAAATAAAGTCCCAAAATTAGCATTGATAAAAGTGTAGCGACATAAAATTCTTTGACCCTCATTTTAGAAAACACATGAATTATTTGATGCTCGAAAGGTTTGCGTTCTTTTTGGATCCTCATTAATAATCTCTGATAATTTATTAGTTCCTTAAGCTCTTTTTCTGATTCCTTATTAGATCCTTTTAACCATCTATGCGAAGTCGCACATTCTTCAAATCTTCCATTATTTGCTAGCCAAAAAGGCGACTCTGGCCAGAAATATATAGTCATCACAGGATAAATAGAACAGATAATTTGAAGCAACATAATATTTTTCCAATAAAAAAATGTTCCGATAGCGTTCGAGATCCAAACACCCCAAAGAAATGTTGCGGACTTAATAGTCATAAATATACCTCGATATTTAGCAGAAGTATATTCTGATACAAGAGACAGTAACAATGTTATATGTGAAGCAGGAATTAGACTTAATATTGCTTCACTGATGAAAATATACGTTAAATTAGTGCTGCAGTAGAAAAGTATGGTTGCTGATAATGTGGTCAAGGAAACGATAAATAATGGAAGTCTGGTTCCAAAGTGAAAGATTAAGTATGATGAAATAAATATCCAAGGTACTCCAGAAAACGCAAACACTGCATCTGCAATAGAAAATTATTAATAACTATGAAGAAATTAATAAAAATAAGTATAAAAATAATTGAAAATTTGAAAAATTTGTTGGCCCTGAACACCACAGGATGCAATAAAGAAACAAAAAAGAAACAAGTTGTAATTTTATATCGTAAATAGAAACATAATTTATGCAGCAGATTAAATGTTTATACTGTACTAGCTTTCCGCTCGCAGCTTCACCTACGTGGACTACACGATTTAGGCTGATTCGTTTTGGAATGATATTTCAAATTATCCAAAAATTGCATTTTTATTTTTCATACAGTATTTATCCTTAAATACGTGTTTCTTTGAAGAACATAAAATACAAAATTTTGACTAATTCTGATAATAAACAATTTATTTTTCATACAAACTTTAACACCCCTTTTTACCCCTTTAAGGGTTGAAATTCAAAAAACCTTCAATACGTGTTTTATTATTTTACGTTTAGAGGCTAAATACTTACTAAATTTCATTCATTTCAAATTAAAAAGTTATAAGTTAAAAAATCTTTTTTAAAAACAAGCTTTGGATTAAAAGTGACGTCTCTTTATTTTTAGAGTTATTCTCAGCAAGCCCTTTCATTTGATACCCATATCGTAGGATTGCATTAAAAAATAAGAGTCCGCTATCTTAAGTGTTCCGCCATGTTGGATTTAGAATGACGTCACACAGCTGACCATGCATTGTCATCCAAACTAAACGTGTATACAAAATTTCAGCTCAATCGGTTAAAGATATCTGCTTCAAAATTGAGTTGCAAAATTCACCCCGGAAAAACATACATACATTGCAAGTTAATATAAAGCTTGTAAAATGACAGAGTTTCATACAAAATTTGGACCCCCGTTTCATGGATTCATCCACAGTCAAAGGATTTTTCCCCTTTCTTAGCGGAAACCTACGTCATAATAACTATCTGTGTGCCGACTTTCAGTGCAATCCGTTCATAGATCAGTCAGTCAGTCAGTCAGCCAGTCAGCTTTGACTTTTATATATATTCAAGGCGATGATAACTCAGTAGTAAGTGACGTCGGATACTGCGGCGAAGGTCGTGGGTACGAATCCTACAATGAGCTTGAGCTTTCGGCGAAGGAAAACATCGCGAGGAAACCATAGCACGGTGGTAGGGTACTTTGTAGTACCCGACTGGCTGGCTACCACCCTCAAGTCGAAAATCTGTCGCCAAGCACCTATCGGTGTGTTCCGACAGTTGCACTTGCGAGCCAGTTCCCATCTAGGCTTTGTGTGCTTACCACCTTCGGCCACATCATCACTTACCATATTGAGATTGTAGTCAAACATAAGCCTATCCAGAATTTAAAAAAAAAATAGATTGAATAATTTTCTTACTTATCCATGACACCGTTTCATCGGTTACAGCTTCTGTAGAGTTTGCTTCTCGTCTAATTTGCGGAACGAAAACTGTTGTTGCACCCAAAGTCAATCCATATATGAAATAATAAATCCATACGCTACTAGCTACAAGTAGCTGAAAAGCGACAAATTTGTGTCGAGACTTAACACGTAGGTACAAGTCGTTATTAATATTTTTTTTGTCATGGCTCACTAGTTCTCTAAAGCACCCGATCTTACTCAAACGAATGCGTAACAAAAACATATTTCATTTTCTTTGTCACCTGCGCTTATGCACCGCTTTCATTGTCATAATTAGATTTCAGTCTGTCAATACTAATAATTATTATAGGTATCTAAGCAGTACATGTCTGCAGGCAATATTCCATATAAAAAGTTATTTATATAAATTACTAGTGGGCCCGGCAGACGTTGTCCTGCCCTGAAAATAAAACTTAGAACCCGATTCCAGCGCCACCAATTGTGAAACTAAACCATCTGTCAGTCCGATCTCGAGACATGTCAAAACGTCGTTCTATACAAAATGTATGACAAAAATAATTTTCTTAATTTTTTTTTTTTAATTTTTCCAGAATTTTCTTTGCTATAAACCTCACGGAGCCCGAGACCTTTCCAACGAATGCAAAACCGTGGAAATCGGTTCGTGCGTTCTGGAGTTATAGCGTCAGGAAGGAAAACCCGACTTATTTTTATATAGTAGACTAGTTTTGTAGTAGTAGTCTAGATCTTATCTTTTCTAAATAAAAAGTAACCTATGTTTTATTCCGGGATATGTGTATGTATCCGCAGGTAAAATCTTTTGACTAATTTCTATCTACAGATAACAACCGCGGTATACAAATATAAGATTTGTAGGCCCCGAAGCATGCTATCGATAAAATGTATATTTGCACAGTGTGTTGGTTCATTGCATTATAAAGAGAGCGATATTGAAAGATATGCGCTTAGATTTCGATATCTTATTGTATCTGCGTAGTGTGTTGGCTTAGTGCCAAAGGAATAATTATTTACATCAACACATTTAACAAAACCTCTTCATTGACTCTACCCTACAGATTTATTCCAAACGAATATCCAAAGATGGGAAGTATTAAGTCAGCTTGTCATACGAAACGGGATTGCAATTCAGACACAAATAGTTACCTGTCTCAAAAAATATATTCTGTTGCTAATATTTGTATTGGGTGAGACCTCTTTATATACGTAGGAGTCCATTTTCTGAAATCAATTAAGTAAACGCTTGTTTTATTTAAAACAGGATCCCATTAAAAGAAATATAGAAATCATTGTCGTTTGCATGCGGAACAATTGTTCTTCTATGTCATGCCGGCTAACGAATCATCTGATGGTCACACTACCATCACCTAGACATTAGCAATATCAGGAGGACTTCCAATGTCTTGCCGGCCTATTACAATGTTTAACTGTCCCCCCGCGGTTTCACCCGCGTTCCCATGGTATCTTATCTTTACTCGGGATAAAAAAGTAGCTAATGTTACTCAGGGTTAATGTACCATTTTAATGGTGAAAGCATTTTTGAAATCGGACCCGTAGGTTTTTATATGTATGGTTTACTAGCAACTGCACAACGGACCAATGTTGTCCAGGGATAAAAAATATCCTATATTTTTCCAAGGTTCTATACTCTTCAAGGTTATATTCTCCAAGTTTCGACATACGAAGTTTAATAAATGATTTCATCATGTTAAGGCGATCATATCTCAGTGGTAGTGACGTCGGATACCGCGGCGAAGGTCGTGGGTTCGAATCTTACAATGAGCTTGAGCTTTTGGTAAAGAAAAAACTTCGTTAGGAAACCATAGCACGGTGTTAGGGTACTTTGTAGTACCCAATTGGCTGGCTACCACCACCTACCACCCTCAATTTGAAAAAATATGTCACCAAGAACCTATCGGTGTGTTCCGACAGCTGTACTTGAGACCAGTTCCCATCTAGGCTTAGTGTGCTTACCACATTCGGCCACATCATCACTTACCATGGCGAGATTGTGGTCAAACACAAGCTTATCCAGAATAAAAAAAAACACATTAATAATATGTTTAAATTTATACTTACAAATGACTTAATGATAATTCGTAAAAATATATACTCGATTTGATATCATAATATACGAGCATGTATATCTAAATCACAGCTCAGTTTGTTTGTCCATCATCACTGTTTTGTCTCACAATAAGTTAACACACACAGTTTGTGTTTCCGAACACTTTTGGAAGTAGACTGTGAAAAAATCCAAGTAAAATGATATGTTCTCAGTTAAGCACTATTACTTATGACAATAATTACTATGTTTTATTATACTTCAAGCGACATTGGTTTTTCACGATTATAATGATACTTAAAATAAAGTAATAACATTCCACTTAATGATAAATGTATTTTTTTTTTTCAATTTTTTTTTATGGTGTAATTTTTTTTTATTGTCTTATTTTGTTTCAGTGAGATGAGACTAATAGGTAGGTAATGTTTGAATTGAAGGGTTGTGAGTTGCTTTTTTAGCATGTGAAGGCTTATTTGGATGTTAAATTCATATCATTTTTGATGTAACATAAAATATTATGAAAAAAAGCCGCAATTCTCAAATAAGTCGACAACAATCACATTATAAATGAGAACATATTCAGAATAATTAAGAAAACATTATTCTGACGTTGTATGGTCCGCATTTAATGCATTCCACTGTTTTCTTGGAGCTTCGGAGTTACAAAACGTCTGTCTGTATGCTAAAGTTAAAACCTCCCGAACTTATAAATGATTTTATTTGTCTTTCTCTTTTTTAGTAGGTACCTACTCCAAGTGGAGTATCACTACATGGGTCTTAAAAAAACGCCATAATCTAGTTCTTTCGCAAAATTTCGATGCGAAAATCGAATTGAAGTGGATGTTTTGTGTGAGTTACATGTCACTATCTTGTAATTTTTGAGTCTATCCTGTAGCAAAAGTTGTTTGTAATAATGAGTACATTTAATGTTTAGCTGTTTATGTAGATAATTTTCCATAAATAAGCATATGTTTATTCAAACAAAGTGAAGGAAGAATATGTATCATTGATTAATATTGTATTGTATCCGCCAAATGTCTTTATCATACATTATCGTCATTCACAGTTTTCCTAGGCAATAGTTCTAAAGTATTACCAAATGAATGGCCCTTGACACCTTTTATACAATCCTCAATTTCCTGAAGAGTTTTGTCTTTTGCTTCTGGTAAGTACAAATAAACTAACACCACATTAATTGTTGAAACTGTTGCAAAAGAAAAGAATGCTACATCTAAACCAAATCTTTTAAATATGTAAGGGTAAATTTTAAGCAAGGAAGCATTTAAAATTCTTTCAAAAACAGCTATCACACAAACTGAAAAGGTTCTACTCTTGAGTGGTAACAATTCACCTAATATTGATGAACACATTATAACTGGTCCAACACACACTGATATAGAAAAAGTTGTTAACAAACATATTGACACGTAAGCATTTTCTACAATGACAGATTTTCTAATTAAATGCAAATAAAGTGATATAATAAATAAAAATAATACTGTTATAGATGTAGACACTAGCAATAAAGTTCTCCTTTTTAAAATCTTTGATAAACCACAACCGACATAGGAACTAAGTACACTGATACCGTCCAATATGAGCATACCCAGGTATGCTGTTGATTCACTTGTAGTTATTTTCTTAATAACATCTATTGCGTACACGGCACAAATCAATTTCCCAGTAAATAAATAAACTCCTAAAATTAACATTGACAAAAGAGTAGGGACATAAAATTCTTTGCCCTTCATCTTAGCAAACATATCAATTATTTGATGCTGGAAAGGTTTGTTTTCTTTAATCCTCATTAATATTTGTCTATGATCATTTATTAATCTGTTCAGCTCTTTTTCTGAATCTTTATCAGATCCCTTTAACCATATATGCGAAGCCGCACATTCTTCAAATCTTCCTTTTTTTGCTAGCCAAAAAGGTGACTCTGGCCAGAAATATATAGTAATCACAGGATAAATAGAACACAATCATTTGAAGCAACATAATATTTTTCCAATAAAAAAATGTTCCGATAGCGTTCGAGATCCAAACACCCCAGAAAAAAGTTGCCGATTTAATAGTCATAAATATACCTCGATATTTAGGAGAAGTATATTCTGATACAAGTGACAGTAATAATGTTATTTGTGAAGCAGGAATTAGACTTAATATTGCTTCACTGATAAAAATATGCGTCAAATTAGTGCTGCAGTAGAAAAGTATGGTTGCTGATAATGTGGTCAAGGAGACGATAAATAATGGAAGTCTGGTTCCAAAGCAAAAGATTAAGTATGATGAAATAAATATCCAAGGTACTCCAGAAAACGAAAACACTGCATCTGAAAGAGAAAATTATTGTTAATATCAAATATCCGATTCATAAAAATATGAAATTTTTGTGAATATAGAAATAATTCTAAACTCGGGCTTTGAATAGCACAGGTTGCAAAGAGGAAACAAAGAAATAAATTGCTATTTTATGTAAAAGGAAACATAAATTACGACGAAAACTATACAATGACTCCTAACAATTGAATAATTTTCGTACTTATCCATGACACCGTGTCGTCGGTTACAGCTTCTGTAGAGTTTGCTTCTCGTCTAATTTGTGGAACGAAAACTGTTGTTGCACCCATTGTCAATCCGAACATGAAGTAATATATCCAAACGCTACTGGATACGAGTAGCTAGAAATAGATAAATTGTATTGAGAATCAACAATTACAAAATGTTATTAAATTTTATGACATAGGTTACTATTTTTGTTTTAATATATTTGACACATTTCTTAACGCCCTCTCGGAATTGGGACCGGATTAAAAAATACGTAACAATGATTATGTTTAGACTTGAGCTAATGCACTGCTTCCTTTGTGTCATAACTAGATTTAAATTTTTCAACACTAACAATTGGTGAAGTATCGTAAACAGTAGGTATAAGACCACAAAAATGTACGTGATACAAAATGGAAGATTGTTTATTTTTAAATATTATGATTAAATTTGGGCCTAAAATAGAACCCTGTGCTACACCCATATGCAATGAAGTAAAAGCAGATTTAATCATGGTTACAATAACATTTTAAATTCAATTTCCATAGTGCGAATTCATCGTAGTAGAGTCAATGCCTTAGTAGTCTTACCAGGGCAGGGCCTAAACTGAATAAATGAATTTTCGTTTTTTTTTATTTATTTTATGATTGGATACTGTGCTCTGTAATATTGCTAAAAATCGAATTCTGGAAAGTAATGACATACGGCAAACTATAAGAAATTGCTAATTTTTAATCAAATTCTTCTTATTTCTTAAAAATTACAGCTAAGAGGAGCAATGTTATCCATGTTAAGCGGTTACAGATAGTTATATCCCATAAGTCATCCATGCTTTTTATTTCTGCTTTTAAATGTCGCTCACTTCCCTATAAAATGTGCGAGGAGGGCGATGGCTGCCACACGCGTCATACTTGTGAACCTTGTGAACCTTGGGCTGGTCTGCTTGAGTTTGTTGTTTATTAAGTCAGTGATAATTAAAATCTATAGATTACTATTTTTGCCGCCATAACACGCAAGTATTGTCAGTGAGACTAGATAAATAATTATTATTGAATGTAATAGGTGTAAGTTGTTTTTGAAAAGAGTAATTGCTGAGTTTATTGCCGGCTCTTCTCAGCATAAGCAACCTTCCGAACCGAGCATTTAGAGTCTGACTATTCATTAGTTCCTGCGAAGGCCTATTTGGATGAATAAACAATTTCATTTCAAAAAAAAGATAAGGATTAATTCCTTCGAAAAAATCATTACACCCCGTAACATTGTAGTTTTCTACAATAATTCAGCATCAATAGGCAACAGTCACGTAATAACTGGTTGTAGCTATAAAAATGTAAGTATAAACGTTATTAAAGGAACGTGCAGTTTGATTATCTACAAAATGTTACATTTTTTATGCGTAACTAGGTATCATATTATTATTATCACTTTTATCATTACTTTCACGATTTCCACAAAATTTACAATAACACATTAGTATAACTTCTATTAATATAACTTTACGATTTAATTTAACGATACAATAAGGCTGTGACGGACACACTTTATTTACCACAATTTTGTGTACCGATCGGTTTTATTCCGAACTAGCTTTCACCCGCGTATCCTTTGAGATTGAATTTAAAAAAATCTTTCTTAATCCTCTTCTACATCTTAAAAACATTAACTGTGAAAAAAATCAGCTTTCTAGGTCTAACACTGGGCGTTGATGAGTCAGTCCTTCTCATTTTTCATACCAAGAAACGGAAATAACTCCTAACTTTGAACCCCCGTTTCACCCCTTCAGAGGTGGAATTATAGGAAACGCTAAAACACGGATTTCTTTATTTTTATTTGTTAACCTAAAAACAAAATTTCATGGTTCTAGCTTCAAAAATGACGGACTTCCGTACAAACTTTCAACCCCTTTTTCACCCCCCTAAGGGTTGAATTTTAGAAAACGCTAAAACATGTGTTTCTTTATTTTTAATTGTTAGCCTAAAAACAAAGTTTCATGGTTCTAGCTTCAAAAAATGGCGGACTTCCATACAAACTTTCAACCCCCGTTTCACCCCCTCAGGGGTAGAAATTTAAAAAACGCTAATACACGTGTTTCTTTATTTTAAGTTTCATGGTTCTAGCTTAAAAAAATGGCGGACTTCCATACAAACTTTCAACCCCCGTTTCACCCCCTCGGGGGTAGAAATCTAAAAAACGCTTATACACGTGTTTCTTTATTTTTATTTGTTAGTCTAAAAACAAAGTTTCATGGTTCTAGCTTCAAAAATGATGCGACTTACCTACAAAATTTCAACCCCTTTTACACCCCCTTAAAGGTTAAATATCGAAAAATTCGTTCTTATTCCTCGATTAAGTTTTAAAAACAACACCTGGGAATAAAATCAGCTTTCTAGGTCTAAGGGTTTAGGCTGGGCGTTGATAGATCAGTCAGGACTTATCCTTTTATATATATAGATGGTTGTCATACATTGGGAATATTTGTTCAACTTATCATACGAATCGGGATTGCAACTGAGCAGCTCAGCTTCAAATAGTTACCTGTCTCAAAAATAATATTCTGTTGGTACCATTTGTATTGGTCGTGACCTCTTTATATTCGTAGGAGTCCATTATCTAAAAAGAAACAAATACGTTTGTTATATTACGATGAAACATCTTGTTAAAGTAAATAATAGAATTCATTGTCGCTAGCGTACGTTTCAAAATATTTTGAGTAACATTTTTTGTTCTTTTATGTTTACAAGTCTGATATGCCGACAGACGTGTCACTTGATTGTCACAATAACTATTATTATTGTATTATACAAACCCTCAGTTTCACCCACGTTCCCGAGGTCACCTTTTAAAGGTTTAATTTACAAAAATCCTCTCTTAGTCTATACCTATCAGGAATCTACCCACAAAATTTCATGTGTGTTTAGCATTCATACTTTCTGAGATTTTGCGATTAATTCATCATCATCATGTTAGCGGGAAGACGTCTACTGACGAATGTGAATGTTTGGATGGATGGATGTATGTTTGTTACTCATTTACGCCAGAACGGCTGAATGGATCTGGATAAAATTTGGCATGGAGATAGATTATAGTCTGGAATAGCACATAGGCTACTTTTTATTCCCGGAAAAGATAAAATCCCTCGGCAACGCGGGTGAAACCGCGGAGGACAGCTAGTTATCTTACATATATTATAAATGTGATGTTTGGATGGATGGATGTATGTTTGTTACTCATTTACGCCAGAATGGCTGAATGGATCTGGATAAAATTTGGTATGGAGATAGATTATAGTCTGGAATATCACATAGGCTACTTTTTATTCCCGGAAAAGATAAAATCCCTCGGGAAAGCAGGTGAAACCGCGGAGGACAGCTAGTTATATCTAATATTAAAAAGAGGTAAGATTTGTATTTTGTATGTAACGAATAAACTTAAAAACTTCTGGACCGATTTTCAAAATTCTTTCACCATTAGAAAGCTACATTATCCCCGAGCAGCATAGGCTAGGGTTTTTATCCCGGGAAAAGATAACATCCCACGGGAACGCGGGTGAAACCACTGAGGACAGCTAGTACAAAATAAAACAAAAAAGCTAAACTAAACTAACCTAATTGTTTTAATTTATACTGATATACTTACAAATGACTGAAAAATAATTAGTAAAAATGTATACTCAATTCTATCTCCTCGTATAGTAGATTGTACCTAGCTGCTAACTAAATCACAGTTCATTATGTTTCCCACATTACGTAATCACTATTTCGTCTCATAATAAGTTTTTACACTGTATTTCTTGCGTGTTGTGTCCGAAGACTTTTCGAAGTAGACTGTGAAAAATTTTGTAAATTTGGCCAGTCACAGCTCTATACAATAAAAAATACTTATGAATAAGAATAATAACTATTATAATTTAAATAACATTGGTTTTGTTTCATACCTAAAGTAAAGTAGCTGATGTGCTACAACATTAACACTTTCCTATAATTTTTAGTTACCTATTGAAATTTCATACTGTAATACCCCCATAATAGCTGGGCAGAATTATATTCCTTCATTACTGTTATGAAAGTATATTCAGTATATTCACGTACAATTTACCATTACTTACTTGTTATGAGGAGGGCTGATGAACCAAAAGAGTTTTTTTTTTTTTTTTAATGAATATGTAACTGGATGGATACACGGGGATATGATTAAGAAAGGAGTGAATTCCGATAACGGATAGAAAGGCCGAATGGAAGAAATGTACACATTGCGCTGATCACAAATAATTGAGAACAGGGCAGGCATATGGTGATGAATTTACCACCACTTTACTAATTTGAGTAGGTTGAGTAAGGATGTCGTGGCACCTCAGGCTAACCTTGTACTCCATTAAAAAAAACTATTTTTGACGACATCATTAACGTAGGTACATGCTGGTCGAGGGGTATAAGAAAGAACCACGAAGCATCTAGCGGACATACATTCAAATCCAAAAATATGCAACCGATTTTTAGTATGCAGTGTATTCCGAACGGGTGGTAGAGTCTTATGGCCTTATTCATAGAAATTTCGTCGAGTTTGTTATGAATAAGGCTATAAGTGTCTTATCAGGGCCTCAACTGCATAAGTATTTTTTGATATTTAAGAGTTTTGTTTGTCTACGAGAGCTACTAGAATTTTCATCAAATGTAAACTATAATGTAAAAACGGCTGCACTCTTGAGTGCTTATTTTTAAAACCTAAAGTTAATCTAGGTTTGTCCTTGGGATTTTAATACGGATTAGGGCTGTAATTCCCGGGGTAAGTGTCCTACAGTGAGGTTAGTGCCGGGAAATATTCTAATTTTAGTCAATGCATGGATTATTTTCAGATTATGGACTCAAACGCTTCGAGGTTGCCGCCATTAGAAGTCATTATTGCTCATGTGTAATAAGTATTATTTTATACTTAATTAGGTTTAGTAACCGTACTTTAGTCTTAGTGACATCCGTAAGGTCGTCTATTAATCACGTCATGATTAAAAAAAAAACATAAAAATCGGTGGTTTCGGAGCAGTTCGGTTACTAACACTGTAACACGAGAATTATGATGAAATGAAATATTTATTCATCCAAATAGACCTTCACAGTCTTTTATGAATAGTCAGACTCTAAATGCTCGGGTCGGAAGGTTGCTTATGCTGAGAAGAGCCGGCAATAAACTCAGCAATTACTCTTTTCAAAAACAACTTACACCTATTACATTCAATAATTATTATTTATCTAGTCTCACTGACAATATTTGCGTGTTATGGCGGCAAAAATAGTAATGTATAGAATTTAATTATGACTGACTTAATAAACAACAAACTCGCACAGACCAGCCCCCACAAGCAGCACTTGTTCACAATTATAATTATATTTATAATTATAAATATAGATATATGCCTATACGGCACAGGCTTGACGGTACTATGAGGGTTCGTTTGAATTTGGAATCCTAAAAATGAAGGCCATTGACTTTTAAACTTCTGTAGTGTTCAATCCTCATCAAATAATTCCAATCCAGTTGACAATATTAAGTGTTACCCCTTCGTAACCCTTCATCGAAACAGACTAAAAGATCCCCCAAATTGATCCTGAGGTTAATGCCCTTTCAATATTTGCGAACAAAGCCGAAACGACACGAAATGAGCATGGAAATGTTGACTGCTAAAATCTTTTGCTAATACCTATAGTCAGTGCAAAAGGTAACTACAGTGCGGCTGCTGGAAGAATGCCTTTATGACACTTGTAAATAATGCGCTTATGAACGAAATTATGTAATCCATTTTTGATGGCACTTAGACAATACAAGGAGGTTCAGTATTATTTTAGGCATTGTTTAATGAAAATTGGATAAACCGTTTCGGTCATAAGCGCATTATTTACCTACAAGTGTTATAAACGCATTATTTTGTAAGTTTTTTTTTCACAACCAGGCTAGCCTGGCTTAGCCTGGGATCTGGAAGACTAATTATTCTGAAAATATCATATCCATATTATAGCAGATATTCAGTTAATTTTACCTTTTTAGGGTTCCGTACCCAAAGGGTAAAAACGGGACCCTATTACTAAGACTTCGCTGTCCGTCCATCTGTCCGTCTGTCCGTCTGTCTGTCACCAGGCTGTATCTCAAGAACCGCGATAGCTAGACAGTTGAAATTTTCACAAATTATGTATTTCTGTTGCCGCTACAACAACAAATACTAAAAACAAAATAAAATAAATAAAAAAATGTCAAAATGATAGTTTATATGGAGGTTTGTATGAAATACTTGCTTGTGACGTCATAAATATACACTATCAAAAGATCTACTCTTTGTTGTTTTAAATTAGTATTTAAAAATCATAAAATGGTTAAATTTTACAAGGTTAGTGTCAAGTATTTTTTCTTGATTATAGGCATCCTCATTAAGACGAATCTAATAACATCTTGCCTATATCCATATCCGTAAAGAGCGTGACAAAGATTTAAACATACAGATATAATAAATATGACTCTCCTTCGAATTTTACAATAGAATCCCTCGTGAGGTAGCTGGAATGTCTTATTTTAAATTTTTTTTTTTTATTAAACTTATGTTAATGAACAAAGCCTACTATAAGGTGGCTCATTATATGGAAGACAGAAATATATGGTTGTAGTAGCTTCTCTCTGCACCTGCATCCCCCTGGCGTAGCGTGAAATATTTGAAAATGTATCTAAATGTACTTATAAAAATGTAAGAAAGATCCACTGTTAAAAAAAATTGCCTTGCTGAGTTTCTTGCCGGAGTCTTCTCAGTTTAAGTGTATGTTGAACCGGTGGTAGAGTCAACTGTAACGTTCATAAGTGCCTTACCAGGGACTCAACTGAATAAATGAGTTTTGAGTTTGAGTTTGAATTGCACTTAAGAGCAATTGTCGGAACACACCGATAGATGCCTGGCGACAGACTTTAATCTTCATGGTGGTAGCTAGCCGAGTATTACTACAAAATACCCTACCACCGTGCTAAATTGTAATACGATTTTTTTTTATGTCACAAGTGACAACGAGGCAGGCGGGTCACCTGATGGTAAGTGACAACCGTCGCCTATTGACATTGGCAATACCAGGGGATTGCTAATGTGTTGTACACCCTATTCAATGCCTTAAAGGCGAACTGGCTCTCAAGTGCAAATGCCGGAACACACCAAAAGGTGCTTGGCGACAGATTTTCAACTTGAGGGTGGTAGCCAGCCAGTCGAGTACTACAAAGTACCCTACCACCGCGCGCTGTGGTTTCCTCACGATGTTTTCCTTCACCGAAAGCTCAAGCTCATTGTAGGATTCGAACCCACGACCTTCGCCGCGGTATCCGACGTCACTTACCACTGAGCACCAAGAAATAGAAATAAAAGAAGTCATTTTACATCAATGAGTAGGTAAGTAATGAAAATGGATTTACATCCTTACGGGGGCAATGACCGAATTACCAGACGATATGGACCCAAAAAGTTAGGTCTTCATTGTTCGTACATACTAATGGTAAACTTAGATATACTAGTCTTTGTACAAAGATACTGTTGTGAAAAGTTCTTGATACTTTGGATTGGTACCGATTATTGACTCGTATAAAGTTTGAATTATTGAAGATAGTTTTCTACCTCTGTTTTGGCCGTGATCTTCTATTATGGGCTTTAGGGATTAATTATATATTAATTATAATTTTTTTATGTCAAAGTCAAAACCATTTATTCAGTTTAGGCCCAAGAAGGGCATTTATGAAGGTCGAATTACAGAAGTTACCACCGGTTTGGAAGTCAGCCTTCAACTGAGAAGAACCGGCAAGAAACTCAGCAAGGTACATTTTTGGACCATTTGACTATATTGGCTTTTTTTTTCAAATGTTTAACAATTTTATTCTTAAAGTAATACAAAAATACATAAAACATTATAACCCGCATTAGTTACCTATATAGTAAACTTAAACAACATATGTGTTTTAGGGGATTAATTTAAGAAATATGTGTGCAAAATTTGGATATTTTTTTTATGTGTTTTAGGTAGAAGTGATCCCTATTTCTCTTTTACTTTAGATTCTGGTTACGTCCATTGTTTGGTTAGTTACACTATTTATAACTCAAGAACGCCTGAACGGATTTTAATGAAACTTGGCACACAGGTAGATCATATCCTGAAATAAATAAATACAATACTTTTTGTCCCGGGAAAAGATGAGATCTCTCAGGAGCGCGGGTGAAACTGTATTTTGTAGAGAGAAACAAAGAGACCTCAATTACTGATTTCCAGTATTTCATTTGTTATTCACAGAATAGGTACATCGGCTATTTTCCAGATAAGAATGTGCGTAGGCGGCGGTGAAGTCTAACTGTAGGAGCGCTTCTTTAAATATGAACCTTTAGACTTATACTGTTAGAGCTGAGATTTGAATAAAATGTATCACAATGGTTTTTACATAAGACAATAAGTACGTATACTATATTCCCTCAATCCTGTATGATGGGCCGGCAAGGGTGCTAGTGTTAATACCTAACAAGCTCCAAGGTTCGACTGTCTGATCCCAACTGAGTAGAACTAAAAACTGGCGAGCTTTCGGTGAAGGAAAACATCGTGAGGAAACCATAGCACGGTGGTAGGGTACTTTGTAGTACCCGACTAGCTGGCTCACCCTCAAGTTGAAAATCTATCGCCAAACACCTATCGGTGTGTTCCGACAGCTGCACTTGAGAGCCAGTTCCCATCTAGGCTTTGTGTGCTTACCATCTTCGGCCACATCATCACTTACCATGGTGAGTTTGTGGTCAAACACAAGCCTATCGAATATAAAAAAAAAACAGTAGCAAATATAATTGTGAACAAGTGCTGCTTGTGGGGGCTGGTCTGTGCGAGTTTGTTGTTTATTAAGTCAGTCATAATTAAATTCTATAGATTACTATTTTTGCCGCCATAACACGCAAATATTGTCAGTGAGACTAGATAAATAATTATTGAATGTAATAGGTGTAAGTTGTTTTTGAAAAGAGTAATTGCTGAGTTTATTGCCGGCTCTTCTCAGCAAAAGCAACCTTCCGAACTGAGCATTTAGAGTCTGACTATTCATAAGTGCCTGTGAAGGCCTATTTGGATAAATAAACAATTTCATTTCATTTCATTTCATATACGTATTTAGTAAAGAAAGAAGAAAGAAGAAAGAAAATTATTTTATTAATGCGCACCATTCGACGCAAACCAAATACATAGCAACAAAAAGAAAAAAAAATAATAATAAAGTACAAAACAAACTAAACAATATTGTTGGAGATTTGTGCGTCGTATGTGCGCAAAAATATGGGTCATTGCTCAGCATAATACTGAGACTTAGGACGAACCTAATGTCTGCAGCGCTGATTTTCAGCAATAACCGATGAGCGACGATTCCCACTAGTGGAAAATCGATATCCAGTAAGTACTACATATTAAAACTATCGAACTAAGTATACATATTATACAGTAACTAGTGATTGAACAAAACTTCAAAATGCAAGTGCTCCATTTTAATAAGCAAAGCAAAAAACAAATAAAAATAAACGTTGTAAAGCTATTACAGATTGGGTAATTATATCTCCAATATTATAAAGAGGAAAGACTTGTATGTATGTGTTTATGTATGTAACGAATAAACTCAAAAACTAATAGGCCGATTTCAAAAAATCTTTCACCATTTGAATGCTACATTATTCTAAATTAACACAGGCCACATTTTTATCCCGGGATAAGATATTATTATATATTATAACTAAATGAATATTTTACTCTTTTTTGTCAAAAATTATAAGACTTGCTGGATCTGCATATAATGTTTTTTTAAATGTGTTAAAAAAGTTTTTTTTGATTTCAGGCTGCGCATTGGTGGTAAAAGGCTGTTCCAACACTGCGTCGCAGCAAACTTGAAACTCCCCCTGAAAGCCATGGATCTGTGTTTTGGGATGGAAAGAGGATTAGTTGCCCAACGTATTTGGTTCTCATGTTGATGTCTCCAGCTCAGTTTTGCAAATAAATACTTTGGTTTTTGGGTGGTAATGACACCAAAGAGCAATCCAGCCATATGCAGCTTCCTTCTTGCAGCCATTTTAAGCATGCTGTTGGTATTAGCAAAGGGAGTAATATGACCTCTTGGTGGAACATCTACACAAAAACGGATACATGCATTTTGTATACGCTGTATTAGATTTTCCGTTCTTGACAGCAGACATGGACCATACACAGTATCACAGTAATTTAGTTTTGACAGAATTAGACCATCTACTAATTGCTTTCGCAATGGTACACTTAGGTAACCTCTGACTGAATATAGTACTTTTAATCTGTAAAAGCAATTCCTCATACAGTTACTAATGTGTTTTTCAAAGTGTAGGTCAGAATCCATTGTTAGACCCAGATTTAACGCTGTCTCTACTCTTTCAATGTTTTGGTCCTTGATTGTCACTTCTGGATTATCTGACAGCATTGCACTGATCAGCTTCCTACTACCTAACACCATAAATTTCGATTTTTTTGGATTTAAAACCAATGAATTCTGTCCAGACCACTCATCCACTCTTTTTAGATCTGCATTGATTTTTCGCACCGCTTCCAAAGTGTCACCAGGTTTACAAGTTATGTATAATTGAATATCATCTGCATACATGTGATATTTGCAAAAATGGAATGACTTGGTAATGTCTGCACTATATAAGATGTATAAAAGGGGCCCTAGAATTGATCCTTGAGGCACGCCCCGTGATACCAGTTGTGGAGGGGATGATAAAGTTGATCCATCCTCCCTTCGGATCTCAACATATTGTGTCCTGCCCGTCAAGTAACTCTCAAACCATTTTACTGTTTCTGCTGCAAAACCATAATACGCTAACTTAGAAAGCAACAGCGACGAATTTATTGCATCGAATGCTCGAGAAAAATCTAGAAGGGTTAGCAATGATCCCTCTCCCAGGTCACGTGCCTCAAGGATATTGCCTACCACATCTGATAAAGCAGTAGCGGTCCCACGTCCCCTCCTAAACCCAGATTGAAGATCTGGTAGGATATCATTTTTCTCCAAGTACTCCAACATCTGATTGTATACCACCCTCTCCAGAACCTTAGACAAGCAGGGCAGTATGCTTACAGGACGAAGGTCTTTGACCGTAATTGGGTTGTTAGTTTTAGGAATAGGGCGCACAATAGCACACTTCCAAGCTTCAGGGAAAGTATGAGTATCCATTGACCGGTTTACCAATGATGTGATAGTTTCGAGGGATGTGGGCAGAGTAAGCATAAGCATATCCAGACTAATTCCGTCAACTCCCTTTGCATTTGAACTCAGGCTCTTTAAGACCTTATGTATTTCCTCCTGGTTGACATTTCTGAGTACGAACTGGGAACAATTAAACCTTTCAAACTCAAAGTATGTCAGTTGTGATATACTCAAGCTACTCTCACCTGGCACGTTGAGAAATGCCTTGTTTATTTCATCAGGGTTGTCAAAATGAGCTGGAATAACACCATCACCATGATTGGGGATCACATCTGATTTTAAATTCTTCCACAATAATTTGGGATTCTGAATATTATTGTTAATATATCTCGTGAAATATGCAACTTTTTCTTGTTTTAGAGCAAAGATAGCTTGTTTTTTTAGGTCTAGATAATAGTTCTTTGAAGAAATTACTTTATTTTGTTCTTTTTTATTTATTTTCAATTTGTGATATCTTTGTCTAGCTTCATCACGTAATTTAAACATAAGTCGTATATTATCTGTAATCCAAGGTGTGGGTTGATTCCTGAAAATGTTACTTTTTATGGGTGCATGTAGGTCAAACAGTTGAGTTGTGTAAAAAATGAACTGATTTGTCATATTGTTAACATCCGTCAAGCAACCTATTCCCGGCCATGGTATCGCTGCGAGATCCACTATAAAGTAATCCATAAGAATATCCTTTAAAGGTCGATACACAATCAGTTTCGGCTTAAGCTTTTCCCTCTTAATCACAGTATCACATGTTATGAACGAGTGATGACCAAGCTCACTAACATGACTCACCACTACATTCTTGACCCTCACATCAGTGCAGATAATATCAATAAGGGTCATACTGTCTCCTACAAAGTGTGTTGGTGTCTGCACTATTTGATTCATATTGGTATAATTAAGAAATTCCATAATATCCTTGGTTTTTAAATTATTTGAGTCTAATAGGTTAACGTTAAAATCACCTAACAGCACTATATGATCATAAGGGGCTAATGCACTAATACTATCAGTTAATCCTGCCAGAAACCTTGAACAATCGAACCATGGTGGTCTGTATGCAGTACCTATCAGCAACTTCTTCCCATTAATTGCTAGATTTAACCACATCTGCTCGACGTCTGACTGTTCAGGATGAGCTATTACACGCGCTCTGAGTCCCGTTTTAACGTAGAAGGCAACTCCTCCTCCTCTTCCCCCGCGTATGTTTTCCGGGCGCGGTATGTGCTTTAGCTTATATCCCGGCACACTGGGCGCACGTCCTTCCTCCCCAGACCGCAACCACGTCTCATTAATGGCCATTACATCTACAGAGTGGTATGACATTGCAATCAAAAATTCGTCATGGTTCGTTCCCAATGAACCTGCATTAAATAAACCTAACTTCAAATACTTATCCCGAATCATTTAATAAGTGTTTTTTTTTTATAATTAAATATGTACTTGAATATATACTTGAATAAAATAAATACTGAGATTTATTGAGTTTAATTAAACAATACTGCTGTGTGTTTATTGAATATAATGTCTTTTTAATATGTAATTTTGTCTTAAATATTAATAGTGTTAAATTGAATCCTGTATATGTATAAATATTAGTATAGATAAATACTTTCCCCAAACTATAATAGTCACCATCAACTCCACAGTGTCCCTGACTCAGACAGATACGACGCACAAGCCCAACGAAAACAAAGTTTTTATAGTAACTACAAACTAAAATATAGGATATAAAAAGTGTGTAAAAAGATTTATTCAGTGTCCGTATGCGGTCCAATAATCCGCCGAATATCTTCCTCAGATGAAATGCGATGAGTAAGTTCACCAGGCTTACTACGAACCAGAATACGACCTCGCTTCGTCCAGACGAAACGCCAGCCATGGAGTCCGGCATGTACGAGATATGTACGAGAGTATGAGAACGCGGGCAGCTATAGAGTGACAGCGTCTATGTTTTCTGCCTCCTAGAATCTAGGGACTTTCATAACCAGAGTGAAAAGACCTTTCTTGGGCAAGCGGGCTACCTCATTGTTCTTTATAGGTGAGTCTGAGGCCACACCTTGACTCGCTTGGTACAAACATCCCAAAACTACCAAAAAAGAAATAGAATTCCAGGAATCGCGATTTCAATTATTAATATAAAAAGTTGCACAAAAAGACTTTACTTTTTGCCCAGTTCGATTGGTATCAAGAGAGGTTTCCTAAAGACCGGTTATGATTTATCTTTTGTAGGTATTTTCTCGGAAATATTGTCCGGTAAATTCTTACAGGTATATTAAAAAGTTTGAGTTTGTTAACCTGTCTTATGTGGGTGCAAAGTAAAGGTCAATCGGCGTTTTTCGCTTGACCAATTTCCTAAATAAATATGACACATTATTGGTTTCTGAAAGGAGAGAATATATTTTTGATGTGTATTTTCTTAAACTATCTTATACACAGTAAATATTTTTGTATCTCTACATTATTGTTTTCTTTGTGCCTATGAATGACAGATTTTTATTTCACTTTATCTTTAATAAATAATTAATTAAAATCAAATATTTTTTCTTTGTATATAATTATCTTAAATCCTCTCCATCCCAAGGTTGGCTGGTAGAGATCACTATTAGTGTGAAAGACATTGTGAATGTTATTTCTGTTTTTGTTATTGTTATTTTTCATGTATGGAACAATAAAGTGTTATCTATCTATCTTTATAATATTAGTTTGGAAAAAAATATATCATCTAATTGCTAAAATTTACATTCAAATATCCAAAGACCCGACGACCACTTTAAAATACTGAACATTAAATTTATTGTTTCATTCTTACCATTAGGGCTATTACGTAACATGTTTCAATGAGTTTCAATCTTGAAAACAGCCTCTAAATCAATAGAAACATAACAATGGCAATATTGGTTCCATTTGCAATGAACTACTGTTTGTATATGCACACATGTATATGCAAAAAAACTGTTTTAATAAACCGTTTGCGCGATTGAAACTGATTGAAACAAGTTACGTAATAGCCCTACAGGTATAATAGCCAAGAAATATCAGATACTATTAAACAAAACACGCCTACATCAATTTCAATAATTGGCGATAAAACCTCTCAGTCATTGCCCCGACAAAAATACAAAGACACGCAAATGCAAGCTTGATTGAAAACAAATTTCAGTAATCCCCCGACATTATGTACATCTCATCGTCGACTGTCAACTTAACTGTGGGTCAAGTGACGAGTTGCAGTCGATGGAATACTAATTCTACATACTACAACTGAGTTGTCGTCCTATCGCACACTAAAGTGAAGCACAGTAAAGGAAGCCGAATTTGAAAAAGGAAGCCGATCGCGTTCCTGTTAGACGGAGTCACGCGGGATAACGTACGTGCACGTTGCTTCTCTTGAGCTTGCTTGAGCTTTCGGTGAAGGAAAACATCGTGAGGAAACCATAGCACGGTGGTAGGGTACTTTGTACCCGACTGGCTGGCTACCACCCTCAAGTTGAAAACCTGTCGCCAAGCACCTATCGGTGTGTTCCGACAGCTGCACTTGAGAGCCAGTTCCCATCTAGGCTTTGTGTGCTTACCACCTTCGGCCACATCATCACTTACCATGGTGAGATTGTGGTCAAACACAATCTTATCCAGAATAAAAAATAAAAATAAAAAAACAACTTCATTGGAGACTTGTTTACGTACGCCCCTACCTTTTCATTTGTTCTGTCTTTGAATTATTCATGTGAAAATTGTATGTTTGTAACTTAGCTATAGATATAACAGCTGAAGTTCTCTGGTAATCGCAATCATTTATATTGTATGTATGTTTATATTGTAATTTTTGGTAGCAGATATTTTGGGTTTGAGCATCGAAAAGGACAAACGCTATACAGTCAGCAAGATATACTTTTCTTTCCCATTTACAGCGTCAATATGGGAAGCATACCTACCTTCGCTCCGCTGTTTTGCTGATGACAATATTCTAGGGAAGTAGAATTCATATGGAAGTTCGGCAACTCGTACTAAGACCGACATAATTCCAACAAGCCCATTCCATCATCGGACAACCAGATGTACGGCGATGCGCCACCGCTACATGGTAGACATTCCATCTTTACGCACGAAGCGATTCGCTTCGAGTTTCATGATGCGTACTGCAAGGAGTGGAAAACCTTGCCTGAGTCTGTGTTTCCCGATTGTTACAACCTGGGAATCTTCAAGTCACGAGTGAATAGATTGCTTTTAGGTAAGCTTGCACCATCGTAGACTACATCGTCACCTAACATCAAGTGAGATAGTGTTCAAACGTGAACCTATACCTACATAAAAAAAATACCGTACCTACAGTGCTCAAGATACCGTGGCAGGTATTTTGAGCTCCAAGTCTTTCTTGAGCCTCAAATATTTTGTTAAGAATATTATTATGTTAATCGCTTTCTCCTTATTACTTGAACAGTAAAGGAGTTGTACGTCCCATAAGCCAGCCACAAACACCGCCCTATTGGGTTCGATACCACATCGACTCTACGTTGTCTCTGATTGTTATTATATTTTCTCATTAAGTTGTGTTTCATTATCATGTACCGTGATGTTGGTAGCTAGCTTTTTGTACGGAATTTTTGGCGGCACCTTGCGAAGTGACGTTGCGTTTTCGTATTATTTTCATTAAATTCGTGTACTTTTAGTTTTATTGAATAATATCGGTGGTGTTTTGTCCAATAAAGATTAATATCAAGTGCACAAGTGAAGTGAAATGAATGCGTGTATCGTGACTTTTCAGGTTGTTCCAAAAACCCCTTGAAGAGTTTTAGTGGAACAGCCGCCAATTTCACTAAAACCTGACCTGACTTTAACGGATGCGGACTAGACTTTAAAGTGAATGTGCGAATGTGACTATAACATAAAACCTATAATCAATTAAAACTGAAAAAAAATCTTGATGTCCGTTTTAAATATTTTTTTTTTATGTCACTAGTGACAACTAGGCAGGCGGGTTACCTGATGGTAAGTGACTACCGTCGCCTATAGACATTAGCAATACCAGGGGGACTGCCACATGGTACCCTACCACCATGCTATGGTTTCCTCACGATGTTTTCCTTCACCAAAAGCTCAAGCTCATTGTAGGATTCGAACCCACGACCTTCGCCGCGGTATCCGACGTCACTTACCACTGAGCTATCATCGACTTAAATTCCGTGGTGTGCTAAAATAGAATTCTAGAATAATTCAAATTATTAAAAAGAACCTAAGGACATCATTTTGTTTAGTTTGTGAACAACAGAATCTGTATCTGAATCTCAGTCTCGCAACATGATCCACGAGTGCCTTTTTGTATACCACGTACTTTCTTTCCTACCGGGTTACCACAGAAGTAGTAAAAAAAAAAAAAGTAAATTAATCAAACAACTACCTTTTTTTCAATAAGCACCCCACAAAGTCCATGAGAGTACAAAAGAACCTAATTACTTTTATCAGATTATAGGGACTGTTTGCTTTCAGCCAGACGGCGCGGCGTGACGAGCGAGGGGCGGAATTACACGAAGAATGACAAGTAACGTAGAATTAAGATGCTCCAAATGTTGAGTCTTTTTCCGGCTCGTGAGGTCATCGGCCGCCTCATAAATTCATTTTTATAGCGTGAGGTTGTACACGACATGACACCGCCTTTGTGAAGTATTAGATTTGAATGTTGAATGTAGATGTTATGTCGAATAAATACATTTTTGTGTTTCAGCCTAGTCTTATTGTAGTTTTGCTTCTGTGTAGGCATTTATGTGTTTTTTTTTTACTTTTTCACCCCAAGACTAACTAGCACACCAAGTTGGTCTTGGGGTGAAAAAGTCCTAAAAATGTTTTAAAAACTGCTGCCTAATATTGCGACTTTTTTAACATACATTTTTGTTCACTTTTTAAACGACTTCAAAAAAGGTGGAGGTTATATGTTCGACGGTATGTATTTTATTTTCCACATTTAACAGGGTTGGCATATTAATTTGATTTTCTTTTAATTTGACACTGACCACAGATTTCAAAGCGATGATATCTCAATAGAAGCTACGTCGTATAAAAAATGCATCTAAAACACCAGAAATATATTTGACAACTCTTAATTACCTCTTCGTTACTTATACTAGCCAGCATTTCAATATAACAAGAAAATGTATATACAGACAGACATATTTCTTGAATTAGGTATCGTCTTATATCCTTGCACGTTCAATAGTTTATACGAATCTTGTCCTGCGCTTGTCAATAACAGATTTGGTTCGTGTGAGGATTCCCATATTGGAATTTATTAAAGGTTTTCTTTTTTGATGCAATATTTGAAAAAATACTGGGAGATTATTTAACTAGTTCGTTAGTTAGGCGATGATAGCTCAATGGTAGTTACGTCCACTCACTACCCAAGGCGAGACGGTGAGGATACGAGCTCCGATTCTCCCGTCATAGCAGTAGAGGCCTGCCACCGGGCCGTCGCTGCTGGGTACGCGGAAGAATGCCTCGGGCGCCCCGAGCAGCAGCAGCGACAGGTAGAAACACCGTGGGGCTTTAGTCAGTAGGAGTCTGACATAACCCGGCCAGCTGCCCCCCTCGAGCGGCCGAGTATCCATGAGGATTTCGCCACGAAAAAAAAAAAAAGTGGTAGTAACGTCGGATACCGCCACGTTGAACATGCAACATTCAAACAAGTTTAAATAACTAATATAATACTAATACGTTCTAATTAATAATCTAGTATTTTAGTTGTGTTATTCTATTGTAAGAACATTTCTTCTTAAGTTCTTAACTAACTAGTTTTGGTTTCACTTTGTTTCTCCGAGATAAATGTATTGTAAGAGTTACCTAGTTCTATCTTTTTATGAAGCTTCATTTAAATATTTTAAAGGTCACTTAAATAAGATCATTTAATAAAGACGCCAACACATTGGCAATCCCCCTAATAAGGCTTGTCAGACTTCAGACATAAAAAAACTTCAGATTGTTTGATATTAACTAGAAGTAGGTCTATGAATACATGACCATTTTCTAGTTGAGTAAAGCCACAAGTGTGCAATCGATTTGTGAATAGCATGGATGAACCTCAAAGGTATCTGTAAACAAACTATTTAAGTGATACTGCTTATCCGTAAAATACTCTTGGAGACATGTTTTATTGCTAAAAGGTTAATGTTCCCTAGAAAAATAACCTGTGGGCTATACGAGAGATCACTAGATTATATTATAGCGTATAAAAATAGATATTATATCTTATATATATTGAAAACATTAATTCCTCTTCCCTGCAAAGGGTGGACTTACGGTTTGCCAATTTTTACAACTTCTCCGGTGAACCCATAAAAATATTTTCGCTAGGTTCAATAAACGGTTTTCAAAGGGCGATGTGATTGTGCACTATAATAATAAAGTTATACATAACATATTTTATCACCCAAAAATGTTTATACACCGGCCATCATCATAAAATGAAGAATGTAGGAAGTTGCCAACTTGCCACAGCTTATGGGAAATATTCAGATTGCAAATATGGGCTAGCTTTTACTCGCGTTTTTGAGTTATCTTATATTTTCCAGGAATAAAATGTATCGTATGTTTTATTTCAGGATATGATCTACCCGTGTGCGAAGTTTCATCAAAATCCTCCTTGTAGTTTTTTCGTGAAAGAGTAACAAACATCTTCACATACAAATATGTGGTATAAGATAATGAATTTTGCACTTCAGGTACTCAGTTTCATGCTGCATAAGAAATATATAGCACGACAAACTCAAACTCAAACTCAAAACTCATTTATTCAGTTTAGGCCCTGGTAAGGCACTTATGAACGTTACAATTGACTCTACCACCGGTTCGGGATACACTTAAACTGAGAAGACTCCGGCAAGAAACTTAGCAAGACACTTGCATAGAATACTGACCATTACATCGCAGAGAAACGTACATACATCTTGAATACTTAGTATCATTCGCCCGCAACGTAGCAGTACTCCTACCAGTATTGCCGTTCCAGATGACCGTCGCACATATAACCTGTGACATTCCGACGGCATTACTGCTATTTCGCTTGTCAAAGATGTGGTAGGTGAGTACTTTAAAGTCTCCATTGGTAGACGAGTCGGTCGATTCCATGTACCTTCTGGCGTGTTAGTAATGTTAGCAGTGGTAGTTCCTCTGTATTGTTCTCATATGACTGTTGCCAACTACCATCAGATAGTTCGCCCACTAGCCCATATGTAGAGCTCACACAATGTTATAGGTGTAAGTTGTTTTTGAAAAGAGTAATTGCTGAGTTTATTGCCGGCTCTTCTCAGCAAAAGCAACCTTCCGAACCGAGGATTTAGAGTCTGACTATTCATAAGTGCCTGTGAAGGCCTATTTGGATGAATAAACAATTTCATTTCATTTCAATAGATCACCTAAACAGAGCTTAGGCATTAAAAATACCTGAAGATTTTGTTTTTTTGTTATGCAAGTTGAAAAAAAAATATTACTACAAAATTTGCTACTCTGTGGCAATAGGCTGTGACGAAGAAAATTCTTACAAAAGTGACTCCTAACCATAAAGTGTTATAGAAATGTCCGGGCAATAAATCCGCAATATTGCCTATTGTTTCAATTGAGTGGTGGATCTTTTCTTTCGTATTGTAAGTCTATTTCAATTGTTTTATTTGCGACTTCTGTTATTTTTGGAACATTTTACCGTTTAATTTAGGTATTTTCAGAAACAAATCTTGGCTTTAAAATTCTCGGTTTTGTTTTGGAATTCATTCATCATAATTCTAAAAATGTGCCAAATGTGAATGTTAAGAGTGATTGGTTAAGAAAAGAAGACAGCTATAAGAAAAAAGATATAGATACGTTCTAAAATGATAAGGCCAAAAAATATAATAAACAAGAAGTAAGATTTTAAAAATACGAAATAACTAGATGCACTGTTGTCGATGGTCATAAGATTATAGATAATAATAAAGAAATATACCATTAAGAGAAACATATCTCAGTTCTAAAAATAATTTCCTTTGTGGACACTCAGGAGTGATAAATGACTTTAGGACTAAATATAGAAAGAGAGACCAAAATCGATAGAGGGTCCTGGAGAGATTGGGCTATTAAATCTACATAAGCTTAATAATATAAAGTTACACAGTTTGATGAGTTGCTTGCATTGAACTCCCTAAAAGACCAGGCCGTCCATCTACGGGGACCATTTCTGCCGTCAGTCAATTATGAAATGAAAAGTTTACTCATCCAAATTGGCCGTGACAGACACTTGTGAATCGTCACACTCTAACTCAGGGTTCAAAAGGTTGCTTCTGCTGAGAAGAACCAGGCTGACTTCCGAACCTGAGTTAAAGGCAACTGGCTCCCAATTGCACTTGAGAGCCAGTTCGCCTTTAAGGCATTGTAATAAGGTGTACAACACATTAGCAATCCCCTGGTATTGCCAATGTCTATAGGCGACGGTTGTCACTTACCATCAGGTGACCCGCTTGCCTCGTTGTGCACTGTGACAACGAGGTTGTAAGTGATGATGTGACATAAATGTGATTTATTTATTTTATTTTTATTTATTTATTTATTACAAGATCCACAGCTCTTAAATAATTATACAATTTCTCTTACATATACATCTTACAGCCAATTAAGGATTTACAATTTATTAATCATTTACATATAATGAAAAAAAAGAAAAGACCAGTGAGTGTTTGATATGCAAAGTATTTAGGCTAGGTGTTAGTGTGTGTGTGTGTGTGTGTGTGTGTGCGTGTGTGTGTCGGATATACTACATGCCACATTTATCACATTTGTAATGTTTTTTTTGAACATAGCTTTAGTACAGTGGAAAATATCCACAGATGCAAATTCCTTGTTATATGTGCGTAATGTCCTATTTATTACAGAGTTGTAAGCGTAATTAGTGTGACTGCGCGGTGTATGAAATAAACTAGTATGTCTAGTTCGGGTTGTAGGTACTTGAAGTTGTAAGTCAGAGGGATGTCAGAGCGGTACAATCAATGCTGCCACTACACACGTTATGCAGGAATAGCATATCCAGTAGGGTGCGCCTGCCTTCGAGAGACATGATATGGTGATAATTATATACCTTCGCGTAATCGCTGGGCTTATAGCTTATCCTGAAATTGAGATGTTTCAGGAATTTGGATTGTATTTGCTCAATATTTTGTTTATATATTATGTAATGAGGATTCCAGATATTACTACAATACTCTAAAACACTGCGGATATATGTGAAGTATAGCAACTTTATGCAGTCTATGTCGTCGAATGCCTTGCTCACTCTCATTATGAAGCCAAGGTTTTTATAAGCTTTGTTAACGATGTGATCAATATGATTTGAGAAGGTTAATTTAGAGTCAAGTAGCACCCCAAGATCCTTGATCAACTCTGTTTTCTCTATTGGGACATTGTCAAAATTGTAGTTGTAAGATACGGCTTGTCTTTTACGCGTGAAAGTGATGACTGTGCATTTGTTGATGTGACTACAAAGTACCCTACCACCGTGCTATGGTTTCCTCACGATGTTTTCCTTCACCGAAAGCTCAAGTAAGAAGGTTTATGCAAGGTCGGCAACGCGCTCGTGACACCTCTGGTGTTGCAGGCGTCCATAGGCTACGGTAACCACTCACCATCAGTTGGACCGTAAGCTTGTTTGCCACCTAGTGGTATAAAAAAAGTACATCGTAGGATTCGAACCCACGACCTTCGCCACAGTATCCGACGTCACTACCACTGAGCTATTATCGCCTTACAATAAGAATGCGTATAATACATCACAATAAAGTCAAATATGGTGTAGTAATGAAACAGTCTCCCCAATATTTGTGTATCCCATCCTAACTGCCGGCAACATTTATCAGCGCGCACTTGTAGGTTGACATGTGGAGTGGTGACAAACTGCCGCCACCCTGTGTAAAACAGCTGGGACGGTCGACGACCCCGCAACTCTCGTGACGTCACTACCCAGTTCATACTGTAATACCAACATTCACTCAAATTTTGTAATGAAAAAATTAAATTAAGATTTTGGCGAAACATTGTAACGATTTATCTAGTGCAGCCTCTCCGACTAGCTTTGTGAAATTGATCAAGACATATCACGCCACAGGTCGTGGGTTCGATTCCCATCCAAGGTAGACCTTTGTGTGCATGAACGTGTGTGCCCTAAGTCTGGGTTTAGCTGAGACCTGTTTGGCAGTCTCGGAAACTGACCCGAAGGATGAAAATCAAAATCTTCGGGTCAAATATCAAATCCGTGCTGCTCTACGGGTGCAAAACGTGGAAGGTTACAAAAAACATCTCACGCCAAATCCAAGTCTTCGTCAACCGCTCTCTTCGATGTATCCTCGGAATTTACTGGCCCGAGACCATCTATAACGTGGATCTGCTGGAGAAATGCCACGAGAGCCCGATCGACCGCCAGATCAAGCGTCGCAAGTGGAGTTGGATTGGCCACACGCTCCGAAGGGATTCTGATCACATACCCAAGCAAGCGTTGGATTGGAATCCATAAGGCAAAAGAAAAACTGTCCCGCACCGTGTTGGCAGAAGCGACGAGCATTAAAATGACGTAGAGTGAGGTGAAGCGTGAAGCTCAAGACCAATCGCGAAGGAGGACCCTGTGGACGCCCTCTGCCCCATCCAGGGGACATAGGACATTGTTTCTTTTTCCTTTACTTTGGATAAGCTTGTAAGTGATGATGTGGCCGAAGTTGGTAAGCAAACAAAGCTTAGATGGGAACTGGCTCTCAAGTGCAGCTGTCGGAACATACCGATTGGTGCTTGGCGACAGATTTTCAACTTGAGGGTAGCCAGCCAGTCGGGTACTACAAAGTACGCTACCACCCTGCTCTCGTTTTCTCACGATGTTTTCCTTCACCAAAAGCTCACACTCATTGTAGGATTTGATCCCACAACCTTTGCCACAGTATCTGACGTCACTACCGCTCCCATCCATTAAGTCAAAATAATATTATTTTTTCTTTAAATAATCCGTATCCTATTGTGAGCAAACCCCTCATTCGTTCATGTTTTAGTGTTCCATGATTTACAGGGTCTGTTTTTGCCAGCGACACCTTACCCTGTCCCCACCTAATGGATATAAAATGGTGCGAGGGAGACAGCAAACACTTTTCCGCTTCCTTCACAAAAATAAGCAAATATGCTTTACGCTATTAGTCTGTATAGCATATTTGCTTATTTTTGTCAAGAAGTCTCCTGTAATCCCGAGAGACCTAGTCTTTTGTAGACATAAAAACTGTCTTATATTTAATTTTATATCTATTTATCTGCTAAAAAAATATGTTTGTACGAAAGAGCGCCGAAAATTAAATGGAACATATTGGTGGCAGACAAACAGACAAAAAAGAAAAAAAAATTAATTAAAAATTTAAAAAACCCCCGACGCAAAAAAGAAAAGCGGACATTTAAAAAGTCAAAAATAATACCTATCGTTGAGCCATCAAATTCGATTGAGTAATACCTATACATATTTTAATTATAGAAGTTGATGGATGGCACGATAAGGTTTGCTCATTGAAATGGCGCTATAATGTCACGGCGGGGTACCGCACGTAAGTAAGTCAGACCCTTCACTTGATTGACTATCTATAAATGCGGTACCCCGCCGCGACATTATAGCGCCATTTCAATGAGCAAACCTTATCGTGCCATCCATCAACTTCTATAATTAAAATATGTATAGGTATTACTCAATCGAATTTGATGGCTCAACGATAGGTATTATTTTTGACTTTTTAAATGTCCGCTTTTCTTTTTTGCGTCGGGGGTTTTTTAAATTTTTAATTTAATTTTTATTTTAAAATTTTTAAACTTATCAAGAGTGTTCTGGATATCCTGGCTGCAGCATCAGCTCCTCGTGTAGCCACCGTTGCATTGTATGTAGAATCAAATACTGATCAAAACGAATCCAAACACGACATATCTGCTTTCATTTTTTCAAGAGTGTTCTAGTGTTCTGGATATCCTGGCTGCAGCATCAGCTCCTCGTGTAGCCACCGTTGCATTGTATGTAGAATCAAATACTGATCAAAACGAATCCAAACACGACATATCTGCTATTATTTTTTCAAGAGTGTTCTATTGTTCTGGATATCCTGGCTGCAGCATCAGCTCATCGTCTTGTCACCGTTGCATTGTATGTAGAATCAAATACTGATCAAAACGAATCCAAACACGACATACCTGCTATTATTTTTTCAAGAGTGTACTAGTGTGCTGGATTTCCTGGCTGCAGCATCAGACCAAAAATTCCATAATCTTGCATAGTTATATAGCATACATGGATGTTTCAAATTTTAGGTCACATCTAGGTTTGAAAGTAAAGTAAATACCCATTACGCGTCTAAGATCCCTACCACAGTTAACAAAAGAGCGGATAACTTTGAAACGGCTGAACCGATTTTGATAAAACATATCTAAGAACCATCGCTGGAAAACCTGCTTTTAAATAATAAAAACCGCATCCAAATCGGTTCGCCCGTTTAAGAGCTACGGTGCCACAGACAGACACACAGACACACACACACACACACACATAGCGGTCAAACTTATAACACCCCTCTTTTTGCGTCGGGGGTTAAAAACAATTTAACACGTTACAAAAACCCAAAAAGTATTTATTAAATAAAATTGTGATCTGGTGGTTATTAGTCCGGGGTAATCTTTAAAATGGCAACACTAATCTTGTCGGAACTTCCAACAGCTAGTAAAAGACTTTTAAAAAGGTTATCTAAGCCAGCTATCACGAGAAAAATAGAAAAGATTTTTTTTTTATGTTTGTTTGTAATGGCCATAAAAATTCCCAGCCAGAAAGAAGCATGGGCTAAATTTTATTTTGATTCCCTCGGTGAAACCGCGGAGACAGCTAGTGTAAAAATATAGAAGTGGGATACCGTCATCACGTACTCGATGTATAGTAAATATCTCACTTCCGATATCCGGTGTGAAGAAACTGTAACATCCGTTTTCTCGAAATACCATAGCCTATTTTAGGATCAGATAGTAAGCCTAGTCCTGAAACCATTGGGAAATGGATGTATTGGTTTATTTTACCTATCATATTGGTTTTTTTAACAACTATCTGTTCCTCGCGGTTTCACTAGCGTTACCAAGGGAATATTGAAGGTGTGGTTTTTTTTTATTCTGGGTAAGCTTGTGTTTGACCACAACCTCAGCATGGTAAGTGATGATGTGGCCGAAGGTGGTAAGCACACAATGCCTAGACGGGAACTGGCTCTCAAGTGCAGCTGTCGGAACACACCGATAGGTGCTTGGCGATAGGTTTTCATCTTGAGGGTGGTAGCCAGCCAGTCCGGTACTACAAAGTACCCTAACACCGTGCTATGGTTTCCTCACGATGTTTTCCTTCACCGAAAGCTCAAGCTCATTGTAGGATTCGAACCCACGACCTTTGTCACGGTATTCGACGTCACTTACCACTGAGCTATCATCGCCTTGGTATTTCCCACTCGATGATTAATCACGCTACTTTTTAACCCGGTAAACGACAAGATCCTTCAGGAACGCGGGTGAAACCGCGGGGGACAACTAGTATTACATAAAAAATAAAGGGCGATATGGGGGAGGATAGATATCTTGTATTTTTAAACGACTTCACAAAAGGAGGAGGTTATATGTTCGACTGTATGTATATATTTTTTTTTTATGTATGTTCGTTGATTTCTCCGCCAATTGTGAACCGATTTTCAAAAAACTTTTTTCTTTTGAAAGAGTATATTTCGGCGGTGGTCCCATTGTCACCACGTCAGGATCTGATGATGGGATCTTGGGGAAAACGAGGGCAACCCTCAAATTTTATAAGAAGTTATAGTATTTTTCATTCATATATGTACTTATCAAAGCTATTTCTATCTGGTAGTCATCATCTCATGTTGCAGATCTGATGATAGAAGGTACAACTCTTTAAAGGTTAGGTTTAGGGCATAAGTTTGTATACATATATTATAGGCTAATATTTATAATTCATAGACTTCTAAAGCTATTCAGATATTTGCATCTGGTAGTCATCATCTCATGTTGCTGAGCTGATGATGGTAGGTTCAACTCCTTAATGGTTAGGAGTTAGGGGATAATTCTTTAAACAGGCTAATGTAATTAATTCATATACTTTTCAAAGCTTTTCAGATATTTGCGTACGGTAGCCACTGTCTCATGTTGCTGAGCTGGTGATAGAAGGTCCAACTCCTTAACGGCTAGGAGTTAGTGGATATTTCTTTAAATATTATAGTCACGTTTAGACTGTAATTTATATTCATATGAGCTGATGATAGAAGGTAAACTCTTTATCGATTAGGAGTTAGAATATACGTTGTTCTAGATATTAAATGAAACGCAATATCAAATAGAATTTTAAAGTTTATTTATTTCTGTATTCCCTCGTGCGAGCGACAACTTTAGTTGGTCTACCCATGGTGCTACTTAACTATGACTTTTATAAGTAACTAGCTGTCCCACGCGGTTTCACCCGCGTTCCCGTATGATTTTATTTTATCCCGGGACAAAAAGTATCCTTATACCAGGATATAAACTATTTGTGTGCTAAATTTCATCACAATCTTACGCAGCGCACGTAACGGAAGCTTTCAAAAGAAATAAATATTCCACGATTTTTCAAAATTTTTAATAGATGCTCTCTGCTATTGATCTTAGCGTGCTGTTATGTTGCCTTTTTCGATAAATGGGCTATCCAACACTAAAATATTTTATGTAGTTAGATTAGCGCGTTCAAACAGACAAACAAACTCTTCAGCTTTCTCATATTCGAATAGATAATGTAATCCCCTTAATTTGCTCTAAAAAACAAAATATTTCTTGAAAACATTAAATATCAAAAATGGAAAAATAAAACTTTTTATGAAAAAATAAAAACGACTTCAAAGAAAAATATGTAGCACTAAAAACCGAAAAATAAACTGAATAAGACATTAAATAAATTGGACAATAAAATTATTTCAATAACAAAATAGACCAAATACTTATGTAAACTACTTACGTAGGTACATAGAAATAATAATTATTCTATAAATACCTTTTGATCTGTTTGAAGTCGGTGCCAAGCCCAAAAATACAATGACAGAAATAATAAATTAAATGTTTATTCATCCAAATAGGCCTTCACAGGCACTAATGAATAGTAAGATTACCTACTTAGTAAATACTGACTACAACGATACAATAAGATGACGTCTAATAAGTGTTCCTTAAGTGTCCCAAATTTGAATAAAACATTTTGAATTTGAATTTGACTGGTAAATGGGGTTAAAATAACAACGAAAGATGATCCCACATACGCTCACGCATTCCGTTGCACGCAAGGGGTGGTGTGATGTGGCGAGGGTGGACGTGCGAAGCCTATCAAACCTATTAGGCTTGGCACCGACTTCAAACAGATCAAAAGGTATTTATAGAATAATTATTATTTCTATGTACCTACGTAAGTAGTTTACATAAGTATTTGGTCTATTTTGTTATTGAAATAATTTTATTGTCCAATTTATTTAATGTCTTATTCAGTTTATTTTTCGGTTTTTAGTGCTACATATTTTTCTTTGAAGTCGTTTTTATTTTTTCATAAAAAGTTTTATCGTATAAATGTTTGTATAAAATATTGTTTTGTATTAATACTTCATAGTCTGAATCTGAAGCTAAGTTCGTTTCATGATAAAAATCTTTTCGGAGTCGAGTCATATTTTCCGGAAATTAAATGGCTGTTCGCAATAAACTTGGGACTTGTTACTTACTGTTTATTAAGTAAAGTGCGTTGAACTCCTTGTTAATAAATAACGTATACCAAAGGCGATGATAGCTTAGTAGTAGTGATGGGTGGTAGGGTTCTTTGTAGTACTCTACTGGCTGGCTACCACCCTCTAGTTCAGTTGAACTTGAGTAATAAGGTGTACAACACATTAGCAATCCTTCTGTTATTGCCAATGTCTATAGGCGACGGTTTTCACTTACCATCAGGTGACTCGCCAGCCTGGTCACTTGTGGTATAAAAAAACCGGCCAAGTGCGAGTCGGACTCGCGCACGAAGGGTTCCGTAAAAAAGGCAGTAAAATCCCGTTTGTTGTATGGGAGCCCCCCTTAAATATTTATTTTATTTTGTTTTTTGTATTTGTTGTTATAGCGGCAACAGAAATACATAATTTGTGAAAATTTCAACTGTCTAGCTATCGCGGTTCTTAAGAACAGCCTGGTAACAGACAGACGGACGGACGGACAGACGGACAGACGGACAGACGGACAGACGGACAGACGGACAGACGGACAGACGGACAGACGGACAGACGGACAGACGGACAGACGGACAGACGGACAGACGGACAGACGGACAGACGGACAGACGGACAGACGGACAGACGGACAGACGGACAGACGGACAGACGGACAGACGGACAGACGGACAGACGGACAGACGGACAGACGGACAGACGGACAGACGGACAGACGGACAGACGGACAGACGGACAGACAGCGAAGTCTTAATAATAGGGTCCCGTTTTTACCCTTTGGGTACGGAACCCTAAAAACGACATACTTATAAATAAATTTTGTTTTCCAGGCATGCCTCCATTGCATGACAGTCATTTGCAGTTCTGCACTCTGTGTTAAAATAGACTCCGTATCAGCAAGAACAAATATCTAGAACGCAACTTTAGCTCTCTCTATGCTTGAATTTTTCCAGTTACTAACAGCAACCTTATGTGTGTTCTACCGTTTTACCGTTCTATCTATCTAGTACAATTGATATGATGCCGACAGCAACTTTCTACCATCGCACCGCCCGCCGTCGACAGGGAGTTCATCCTCACACCTTACAACCAAATTGGTCACGTACGGTGCAGTTTGAGAGACATTTTCTCCCGCGCACGATCAGGATGTGGAATGAGCTGTAGAGGTGTTCCCTAGAGACTACAGCATAGGGTTCTTCAAAAGAGGAGTAAGAAGGATTATGCAAGGTTGGCAACGCGCTCGTGACGCCTCTGGTGTTGCAAGCGTCCATAGGCTACGGTAACCACTTACCATCAGGTGGGCCGTAAGCTTGTTTGCCACCTAGTGGTATAAAAAAGAAACAGTTTTTGACGGGCCGGTTGGCGTGGTTGGTTAACACACTGCCTATCACGCCGCAGGTCGTGGGTTCGATTCCCATCCAGGACACACATTTGTGTGCATGAACATGTCTGTTTGTCCTGAGTCTGGGTGTGATTATCTATTTAAGTATGTATTTACAAAAAAAAGTAGTATATGTAGTATATCAGTCATCTGGTTTCCATATTACAAGCTCTGCTTAGCTTGGGATCAGATAGCCGTGTGTGAAAAATGTCCGAGGATATTTATTTAATATGCTTGACGGAAACCATCAAGGAAAACACCACGAGGAAACCATACCACGTTGGTACACTTTGTCGTGACTTACTGCTGTAACTAGTTTCTAGAGGCAGCTAAAGATCTAAAACACACTGGCCTTAGCAAAGTGGTAGTGCTAGGTAGATTAGGTCAATAAAGTATCCTGGATTAGATGAACCGAACTGGTTATCGATCCTCGTTTCCTCGCAGAAGCTGTAACGGTTGATTGATGTAACTTTAATGACCTTTCATAATCTCAAATGTTCCGTTTGGATGGATATCACGCTACTTTAGAGTTTACCCTTTCATAAAGGTTGTGCATACGATAGAAATAACACTAGAATTTACAACAATAACAGAGCAAATAAAAAAGCTAGAAGGAGCATTAGTAAACCATAATCTCCAATGAATTGAAGCAACGTGGACGAAGTTGTGTGCGTTATCCCATGTGACTCGCGTCATACATGGACGCGTTCGGATTCCTTTTTTAGGGTTCTGTACCCAAAGGGTAAAAACAGGACCCTATTACTAAGACTTCGCTGTCTGTCCGTCTGTCCGTCCGTCTGTCTGTTACCAGGCTGTATCTCAAGAACCGCGATAGCTAGACAGTTGATATTTTCACAAATTATGTATTTCTGTTGCCACTATAACAACAATTACTAAAAACAAAATAAAATAAATATTTAAGGGGGGCTCCCATACAACTAACGTGATTTTTTTGCCTTCTTTACGGAACCCTTCGTGCGCAAGTCTGACTCGCACTTGGCCGGTTTTTTCTTAAATTTGGGTTCCTTTACTGTTCTTCACTTTAAGTGCGCGGGGCTCTGTCTACCTTTTCTTATTAGGTCTGAGGGTATTCAATATAACATTTATTAGGTTTGAAATAAGGAAAAGAAGAAATAAAAACATAAATCTGATTAAAAAAACATACCAAAATAGACCTATTTTCCTTTGACGCCAATATTTCGTCAACTAAACATATAAGTCATACATATACGCCGCTCGATGGCGGCGCTCGTTCATTAAGAGTATCAATTAATTTCCCACCGCGGGAGGCACTCTCACCAATTAATAACTAATTAATACACCTAATACTTACGGGAATTACAATAGCTATCATGTTACAGATTTATTACGTTCACAGGTGAAGCGTTTATACCTACTTGCCTTTTTGGGTGTAACAGTTTTGTAGGTCTCTTTAAGGTTCTTCTACACCTGCTCGGTCGGCCTTAATTGGGTATGGCCATGGAAGATGATAGCTCAGTGGTATCAGTAACCTAGTTTCATAGATTAACTCCTCATAACATACAAACTTATTAACTTTTACCTCTTTATAATTAAAGGCGATGATAGCTCAGTGGTAGTGACGTCGGATACCGCGGCGAAGGTCGTGGGTTCGAATCCTACAATGAGCTGGAGCTTTCGGTGAAAGAAAACATCGTGAGGAAACCATAGCACGGTGGTAGGGTACTTTGTAGTACCCGACTGGCTGGCTATCACCTTCAAGTTGAAAATCTGTCGCCAAGCACCTATCGGTGTGTTCCGACAGTTGCACTTGGGAGCCAGTTCCCATCTAGGCTTTGTGTGCTTACCACCTTTGGCCACACCATCACTTACCATGGTGAGATTGTGGTCAAACACAAGCTAATCCAGAATAAAATAATAAAAAAAACAACAATAATAATAGTGGATATTAAATGCCTAGTACCTACAATGTCACAATGTGATATTAGTCCTAATGAAGAATACGATGAATTTCGACGACAAAGAATGATCATATACGACAAAGTAAATAAAATAAATAAAAAATGCCTAAACTAAGTAGCTTTTGAGTATCTTAAATTAAGTACCATGTAACTGTAGAATGTTTTTTTCAATCGATCTTGAAAGCTGAATAAAAAAACCTGCCATCGGAACAATAACTTTTCAACTATAAAAAACGTTAAATTTCCTTATTACAAGGATTTTTACTGAAAAACGTGAAGTGTCATTATTCATTCGTTTCAGTTTGAAAGAGGGCTGTTTCATTATGTGGAGCCACCGCACACTAGATCTTTTTACTTACGATGAAGAAAAATATCTTTAGGAAACGGCACGGTGGTAGGGTACTTTATTGTACCCAGCTATCGCTAAGAAACAACCCATGGGTTACGGCTATTTTTTTATTTTTTTTTAATTCTGGATAGGCTTGTGTTTGACCACAATCTCACCATGGTAAGTGATGATGTGGCCGAAGATGGTAAGCACACAAAGCCTAGATGGGAACTGGCTCTCAAGTGCAGCTGTCGGAACACACCGATAGGTGTTTTGGCGACAGATTTTCAACTTGAGGGTGGTAGCCAGCCAGTCGGGTACTACAAAGTACCCTACCACCGTGCTATGGTTTCCTCACGATGTTTTCCTTCACCGAAAGCTCAAGCTCATTGTAGGATTCGAACCCACGACCTTCGCCGCGGTATTCGACGTCACTTACCACTGAGCTATCATCGCCTTACAAATTGTACCATATTGTACCAGGAACTAATTGGAACCCCCTTGAGTTTGCTATAGATGACGGTAGTTACTTACCATCAGGTGACATGGCAACCTGATTGTTAGACAGCAGGCTTAAAAAAATACAAAGTAATTTTTTTAAGCGTAGGTATATTTATAATATAAAAAATGTTAATATTTCAGTCTTCAATTTTATTTCTTTATCAAATGGAAATAATATAAAAGACTATAATTGTTTCCCGCGGTTTCAGCCACGTTCCTTATGGGGGTTGAATAAAAAAAAACCTTTCTTAATCAAAATTAAATCAAAAACTCATTTATTCAGTTTAGGCCCTGGTTACACTAAGACACTTATGAACGTTGCAATTGACTCTACCACCGGTTCAACATACACTTAAACGGCAAGAAACTTAACAAGACAATTTTGTTTTCTTTTTCTTTTTTTTCATACCTTCCCTTACTTACCTAGTTCCTCCCTATGAGGATTCTGCGTTTAAAATTTGACATTTTTATCATTCTAAGATTTCGTGATTAATCAGTGATTGGTATTTCGCTTTATCCAGCCTCATCAAATAGTTTCTTAACAAGACATTGCAGTCAATGGCAACGAATAGATTCCTATTCCAATCGGTAAGTGTGCGTTGTTTCAATAGACTTAATATCTGTGAGACGTGGCCAGGCCATCGACCCCGCGGTAAGAAAGGACTAGCTAGACTAGACTGACCGTCCTTCCCCCGCGGTCTGCCCGGACACGTCCCGCTGTGGGCACCCGTTGTTAACTGTCCAGATTTAACGCCGGACAGAGATTAATCACTACCTAATTCCTATGTAGAAGGCAGTTTAATTTGAATTTAGAATTTTTGCGGAAAGCATTTTTTTTATGAAATAAAATGGCCATTGTTGCAATATTTATTCATCCAAATAAGGCCAATTTGGTATTTATGAATTGTTCGACTCTAATGCTCGGATCAGAAGGTTGCTTTTACTGAGAAGAGCCGGCAATAAACTCGGCAATTACTCTTTTTAAAACACTAGAACTTATGATTGTTACAAGCTGCAAGAGCGAACATTGTCGTCATTTAAATATTCGTTAATAGATACATAGCTCGTATTCTGATAATAAATGGAAATAATCCCGAATTGTCCCATTCAATATTCAAATATGGTGTTATTGTAATCCCAAAATACAATAGAGAAGACAAAGAGGCAAGCATTCATATTTTCCCTTTTGTTTTTCGGTTGTCGGTTTTTATTTATAGTATGCTATTTCATATGACACCCGACTTGTTTCTGTGAGTGCTTCCATTTGCCTACAAATCCTTCAATTGATTACGTTTCTTTTATTTTCTATTTGGAAATATATTTTAAGGTATGTACCTAGCATATAGCTCCAAATCAAATTGTATCTGAAGTATGTCCTATGTTCAAAGAAATTCTTGGAATAGGATTATTGACCTTTTTTCAGCAGGAAAAGGCAAAGATGGCAGTAACGTCTGATACCGTTTAAGGTCATGGGTTCGAATCCTAAAATGAGGTCGAACTTACGGTGAAGGATAACATCGTGAAATAATTACGCAATTTATCATTCGACGAGTTGCTACTCTTAAAATGTTTCAGGATTTCCTTAAATAATTTGTTGTGACATTATGAAGTAGGTTGGGGAATTATCTCAGATTCGGTGGCCCTTCGGGTCAATGTGTGGATGCGGCTTCGGATTACAACAAGGCTAACGTCCGAATTTACTTACGCTATCAGTGAACCTTTAAATATTTTAAACTTTCAATTGAAATATAACAACAAAAATTACTCCATTTAGTTCTTAATTTTAGGGTTGTGGTCAATTCAAGAAATATCTCTCTGGCGTCGGTGCCTCATGTCTGAGGATCGTGGTCATTAGGGTTGCATCTGGAGCGGATGCTCTGCCTCCACCGGTTTCAGTCCAGCGCGTCTCTCATCACCATGAAAAATTTGGAGGACGACGAATCTTTCACTTGATTAGTCCATCTTGTTGGTGAACGACCTTCGGTGTTCCCAACAACAATCAAGAAATAATAGGTCTTTACCTATGAAATTGCCGTTCTGCAGTACTGGCCATTTCAAATCAAAACAATTTTTGTTTGGCTAAGAATTCTAATTTCAAATTAATTTTATTTTAAAAACATGGATTTTTTTTCCAAAAGTAGTTTGTCTTGTAAATTTGTTTATTGATTAGTGTTACATTTTCATAGCATTTAAATCTTTTTCGTCATCATGGATACGTAAAAAATTCGAGTAATAATGGAATATGAGTACCGTCGTGGCAGCAACGCGGCACAAGCGGCACGCAACATCAACGACGTTTACGGAGCTAACACTACAAACCAACGCACCACCTGTTATTGGTTTGCTCGGAATTTTGAACCGCACTGTCAGCACCTAAACAATGCCCTAAACGAAAACTTACCCCTAGAAAAGTGGTCACTGTTTGGTGCCGGTGTGATTCATCACAGTTTCTTACCAAACGGGGTGAGCATTACTGCAGATGTGTACTGTGAAGAACTGAACACAATGATGGAGAAGCTGGCACATCTCCAACCAGCATTGGTCAATCGCTTGTCTCCGCTGCTCCTGCACGACAACGCGCGACCTCATACTGCACAGCAGACGGTCTCCAAGTTGCAAGAACTGGGGTTGGAAGCTCTCCGTCATCCACCCTACTCACCAGACCTTGTGCCTACAGACTACTACTTTTTCCAGAATTTGGATACCTTCTTGGCGGGAAAAAATTCAATACCCGAGAGGCAGTACAAAATGCCTTTGAAGAATTTGTTGCCTCCCGTCCAGCTGATTTCTTTAAGAAGGGCAGCAATAAACTGCCACTGCGTTGGCAAAGATGCATTGATTGCATGGGTGATTACTTCGATTAATACAAATAAAAAATACATGAAAAAAAAACGTTTAAATTTTTTCATACAAAACGGCAATTTCACAGGTAAAGACCTAATATAATAGTACTCGTAATAAAAGTTTTTTTTTTAATAGAAATGTAAATAAAATTAAAAGAAAGATATTTGATTGGTATCTGAGTGAGGAAATTAAACTAAGCAACGACAAATTAAATAACCATTTTAATGCTTAAATTCTAAACGATATTTACAAAATTACATTTAAAAAAATTTAAATTACATTTTTACAAATTATATTACTTTAGAGGTGGTTAATCAGTTAAATATAACGTTTTAGTAATAACAAGTCTCCCTTTTGTCGTTTGATGACATCCTAATGGCACGCTTTAAACTGATAAGATTACTTAATTGTATGGACATAAGGACCAAAATTGTAAAGCTGTAGAACAGGTAAAAGTCGTAGATTTTCATAAACTTACTAAGCTAAATATTGAGTAGATTCTTACATATTTATTTACACACATTTACATTTACTACAAGAACAGTAGATATAATATCAAATTCATTATTTATTTACTTTAAATAACAATAAATACAAAAATAAACCTTGATTTACCGTAATCATTATACATTCTCAATGATTAGCAAAATTTTAAGACTGCGAAGTCAAATAAGTATTTAAGTCACAGCTTGAGCGTTTTGAGCTATAAAGGTCTAGCAAACATAAGTCTATCACTTCCCTGTCGCCTCATTAACTCAGCGGCAACGGGGGAAGCCACGAAAACAGTGGGCTGTCCCAAATCTACAAACTTCCCCCTTTTATGAGTCTTACTCGCCCTCCTCTCAATTCTCGTATCAAATACATCTTCTCCCTCACTATGATCATAATCCACCACCGGCTCATTTAAAACCTCCTTTCTTCTCGGCTCCTGTCTCTTCTTCCCATTGAGGAAGTAGGACTGTGTGATGCTGTTCACATTTGGAGTGGATATATGTCTAGTGATGGCGCCTGAGCCAACTCTCTCGAAGGACGGGAAGTGCCGTTGTATGTTTTCGGAGAAGGATTGTCTGCGGTAGTTGAACTGTCTGGTGTCAACGGGCTGGTGTGCGAAGGAGGCGCGTCGCATGAACCTCGATTCAGGTTCGGACCGATACACCTTGCGCTCTTGGTTATGGTTGGATTTCAGCGAGTCCTCATAGCTGCAACTGTCCGAGTGATTATTTTTTTGAAGAATATATGAAACAGAGCAAAGTTAAAAAATATATAATGTCTTTTGATTATCTGATCTTCACCACTTTCCACTAAGAAAATTCCACTATTACGGTGCGTAGTGTAGTGATGTCAAAATGTCAACGTGGCGGTCGGGCGCATGGTGCATTACTTCATTTTATTCTTAAATAATCCCAGTCATGACCATAGGCACAAAGTCTTTCAGCCGCAGCGTCTTTATTTTCAGGTTTTTTTTTTATTTGTATATTTTATTTTAGTTTAAATTTGTCTTTATTGATTTTGTTCGTGATGTCATGGACGTGGGCCCCGACTGAAAACCAGCGCGAGGGTTAGTGCTTTTGCTAACCCTGGCTTTATGCTGAGTCGGGACCTATTCCAGGCATCACGCAACATTATCATTTGTCTTTTTTATTTTAATGTTTTTGTGTAAGTAGGTTATGCTTAATGTAATGTAATGTTGTGTGTTGTCGCGAATAAATGTATTTTCTTTCTTTCTTTCTTTCTGATCTTCTTTAATTAATCTTACCAGTATTATAAATGTGAAAGTTTGGATGGTTGTTACTCATTTACGCCAGAACGGCTGAATGGATCTGGATGAAATTTGGCATGGAGATAGATTATAGTCCGGAGTAGCACGGGAAAAGATAAGATCCCTCAGGAACGCAGGTGAAACTGCGCGGGACAGCTAGTTCAATTATAAGTAAAGAAGTAGTTTCCAAAAAGGTTGATTCAAAAAGAAACTATTTTTTTACAGAAAAGTGAAATAAGCATTGCAATGAGAATATAAATCTACAAGAAAATAAAAATAATAAAATGGGATCTACGAGTAATAGTTATTTACAGTACGAAAACACAAACAGATGCTCTGCAATGGAATAGCACAATAAACATCATCTTGAAATCCCAAATTTTTATATTCTTTGGGTGACCAAAACATTTGCCATATCTGTTACATGTAACTTCAATGACAGATTTACTTATAATCAGGAAAGTATTAACATTTTAGAAACCGAATAAGTGTCCATTTTGACAATCAATTTCGTAATCACAAAAATCATCAACATTTAGTGAGACAAAAGTATCTTCTGTTTTGAATCTAGCTCCGATAGTGACTGAAGCTATCAGAACACACATTATATAAGTAGCCACCACATTTTACAATGAAATTTATGATAGATATCTAGGATGAGTGACATACCCGCTGCTTTCCTCGGAGGTGTGCAGGCTGGACTGTCCGCACGGACACCGGACCGCGTCTGCGATCCCGGAGTCTAGTCCACTGGAATTCACGGACGTTATGGACGTATCCTGCCCCTTCCTATATGGACGTGGATGTGTGCGTGTTTAATGTTGTTCGCTCATGTTGGAATGTGTTACTGGTTTAGTAGGTATTCATGGTGTTATAGGATTAGGGCAGATGTTAGTAAGTGTTAGCACAGGTTTAAAGTATTAGTCCGTAAAAGTCCTGAAGATTATTAGTAGACACGGAAACTATTTAGCTGTAACTGCATCAAGTAATAAATAAATATTATTATACCTATAGTTTCCATTACCAATGTTAGAAAAATCTGGCAGATCATTAAAGTTCGGTATCAGTAGTTTTTTACATGTTTATTTGAAATATCGCTGAATAAAGTGTTTTTTTTTTATTTTATTTTGGTTTAGTCAATATTATATTAGGTTTAATCAATCATTTATCTCATATTTTCTTAATATTGTATGCCTCAATGTCATGCAAGTTGTATAACCTTAACCATGAAACTCTAATAAGAATTCTCACCTCTTTTGCAATGGTCGTTGGTTAAACTTAATACACATTCTCTCATGTTTCTGATTGAACACATCCGGCCCATCACCAAACTGATTCTTGACGCACTTCTGATGTGCTTTTCCGAACTCTTCAATAGTGTTTCCATGAGGACACACCTTCTTCGTTACATTATGGTTGATGACATCGATGTAAGAGTCCGCTTCGCTATAAGACTGGTTGAGTTCTTGGCACTGGTTGGCTCCAGAAGGAAAGAGCCCTCCGTACTTAGTAAGGTGCTCAGTTGAGAAAGCGTTAAGACGTTGCTGGGAATATGGTTTATGGTGGTTTCTGTTAGGGCAAAAGATAGGGTCAGTGAGTGGAAAATAGTAGCAAAGAAACTTTAATATGACACGAAGTAGTGCATTTGTGGCAGTTTTTTAAAACTGACTTTTATTATCCACTTTTTAATAATTGTAATTCAATAAATTAATTTTTTTATTGCATTTTTTCATCATCACAAAGTCAATTTACACTAAAATTACAATTCACGCTGTATTTTATTTTAGAAAAATGATAAACGCAAAACTTATTATCAGTGTTTATATTTTGATCAATAACTTTTCATCTACCGATTGTGGGAATCCGTAAAATATTAGTAAAATAGAACTAATAGGTCTTCAACAGATAGAAAGGCGTGAATAGCAAGAAAATAGAGTGCAATAGAAAACTATCTAAAAAAAATGAGCAAAATAATAATTGTACTGTACTTGTAGAAAATAATTGTTTATTACTAATTTTAACAATATAAATTATTGAACACTAAATTTAATTAATAGTCTATTTCTAGATAGTGTAAGCAAAGGAAGTGGTCTCAAATATAATAATGGTGCTTTCGTTTGTGATGATGATGCGTTCTGAAATGTAATAGAAATAATAAAATATTGCTTAGAAGAAACTGAAGAGCTGGTACGTAATTATTAGATTGTTCTACGAAATTCATATAATTTCATGACTTGCTGTAAATGCTGTATTGGATACAATTTTATGACTACTGAGTTGACTACGACTAATGATGCCAAATTGAGTTTCCCAATTCATATTTAATTTTGGCATAACTGAACTTGAGAGTATTTCGCTTTGTGCACTACAAGCAGGCAAACTGAATGATAGGTATTAGACCTCAAGCAATATACAACATTTCTAAAATTTTCATCAAAAAATTAAGGAAGATCTACCTTCGACTCCTCCTAACACAAAGCACACAGACAGCAGTAGTGCAGGCTCCAACAAATACTATGCAGCCAAGTGCTACCACGCTGATCTCCATTGTACTGAGGAGCTTCCCACTCCTTGCTTGAACCATGGTCGTGTCCCCAACTTCAAGAACCTTGAAGCCAGCAAGATCATGGCGAAGGTCTGTCTCGCGTTTCATAAGAGATCTGTTGAGAATGAAATAATGTAGATTTTTGAATGGAATATGATGATAACCATGATGGTGAATCTACTTACTTCTGTAGCACATTCATGTCGATAATGGCATTTGATAATGGATCTACGCCGTAAATGTACATGTCCGTCCTAGAAATAAAAATCATTGCATTGAAACTTATTGAAGAAAGTAAAATAAACTCTTTCATAATTGGGCAGCAAGTTACGTGACAAGAGTTTATTGCAATAAATTGGTGTCTATGCGATGTTATCTTTTTTTTTATTCTGGATAGGCTGTGTTTGACCACAATCTCGCCATGGTAAGTGATGATGTGGCCCAAGATGGTAAGCACACAAAGCCTAGATGGGAACTGGCTCTCAAGTGCAGCTGTCGGAACCGATAGGTGTTTGGCGACAGATTTTCAACTTGAGGGTGGTAGCCAGCCAGTCGGGTACTACAAAGTACCCTACCACCGTGCTATGGTTTCCTCACGATGTTTTCCTTCACCGAAAGCTCAAGCTCATTGTAGGATTCAAACCCGCGACCTTAGCCGCGGTAATCCGACGTCACTACTACTGAGCTATCATCGCCTATTAGTAGTATCATCACAAGATTCTTACGCGAAGCCATCCATAGCAGCTTTCATATTCGCTTCGAGTCGTCGTACCCTGATGTCAAATCCGGTCATGCCTGTCAAGGAGCGTGTTATGTTCTCGATCTGCTTCTCCACCTCCATTGGTTTGGCTCCTACCGTTAGAACCAGCTGTTTATTCTCGTCTAGTACATACACCTAGAATTGAAATTTATCTATCAACAATTTGTTTTCTTTTTAGTTTTATCAATAGAAATCATTCTTCAATTCTTTACGGTTTAAATCTAGACTAATCAGGCTTAAATAAAGGAACTTGTGAACGTTAAAAATTGACTCTTCTATCATTCGAAATTATACAATTGTATTTTACATGCTCAAGGATATTATTGACTCTACCACCGGTTCGGAATACACTACGAAATACACTTGTTTGTGAGACAAACTCAATCTTACACAATATTTTTTTTAAATAGAAAGAATACTCACAAAAACATTAGCAATAGCGGACTTGCCGTCATCAGCCCCCCTCTTGTCAGTAGCTTTGACATCGAACCCGAACACTCTCCCGGCGTCTCGAGCGAGCGTAGCCACCACGCGTACGCGCCCGCTCACCGCATCGATGGCGAAGCGCGGTGCCTGGTCATTAATGATTTGGTACCTGATGTCTGCGTTGATACCAAAGTCTGCATCTGTCGCCTAAGAATAATCAAGTAAAAATTATAATTATTTGCCGTTTGTCTGACAAACAGATAGGGAGGTCACCCGATGGTAAATGTCTACCGTTGCCTATGGGCTTACAACTTACAATAAACTCGCCTCTTACTTTTCCAAAATACTATAATTCAAATGTTATTAACAAAATAATATTATGTTTTCTTAAAAACAGATAAATAAACAAAATTATTCAAAAATGCCTTCAAAAGCAGCACCTTTGAATAGTTTGACTCTAATGCAGGTTCAGAATGTTGCTTTTGCTGAACTTAAAATAAAATCACCCTTTTCACTATGTTTTTTAAGTATGTTACACGATACAAAGTGTATAATAACTATCCTATATGATGTACCTACTTCATTAAATCCTAATAACTGTATCTCAATTATCTTTTCGTGAGTTTTCGGTACGACCGTCCCAGTGGTGTGGGATTAATTCGATTTCTATTTGTCAAATAATATTTTATATGGAGCTGAAATAATTTTTGTTAGTAAAATGTTATTTTAAAAATAGGTCGTAGGCCTCAAGCATTAATATTCAAAGCATAACAAGAAATATTGGTATGAAATCCACAGTTGCGCATTCAAATAGATAAAAATATTGAAATCTGTTCAGTTTTACTCGGTAATCGTGAATGTAAATACGAGTAGCTCAATACATTTTAAGAATGAAATTAAATATTGAAATATGGAAAATATTACCTTCAGCTGTATAACTTGGTACCCAAATGGTGCTGTAGTGGGAATAGCAGTGACTAGAGGTCTACCACCATTCGTAAACTTTGGTGCGTTGTCGTTCACATCCTTTATTCTTACAATTACTTTCACATCAAACTTAGTCATTCCTTCCAAAACATCATCAGAAACAGGATAAATCATATGCGGAAGCTCCCTACTTATTTTCTGCCTTTCAGCTCTTATAATAATCTCGTAAACATCTCTTGTTTCACGATCTGGACTTCTGACTAAATACAAAGTACCATTTCGAGGGTCGATCACGAAACTTTTTTTGACATTAGCATCGTTCTCATTTAAAATGAAGTATTTCATTTTGAAGTTCTCATAATATTCTGTTAGATTCAATGTTACTAACTCCATAGGAGTGCGCACATTTTCTTCAATTTCCAACTCATAATACCTAGATATAAATACAGGCTTGTCTGATACTTCTATTTCATCAGGAACATCAGTTACTGTCAAAACTAACATAGCTGTAGAACTTAGACTGGGTGAACCTAAATCTGACGCTACTATAGTAACATTATGAACAGACTGGGTCTCATAATCTAGTCTGCCAGTCGTAGTTATGATACCTTCTTTTGAATCAATTGCAAAGAGATTCACTTGATTTTTTCTTTGCGGTAAACTATAAAGAATTAAACCGTTTCCATTTCCAATAAAATCGGAATCATTTGCGTAAACTTTTGTAACTTTAGTTCCAATCGGAGCATTTTCTTCTAATGTAGCTTTATATACTGGCATCATCATAACAGATTCAAAATTATGATTAGATAGTCCATCTGCTTCTGGATGTTTCCATTCTAATAGTTCATCGTAGGCAAAGAATTTGGGTGCATTGTCATTTACATCTAGAACTTGAATTTCTACACTCACTGATGAAGATAGTTTCTTATCTGAACCATTATCTCTAGCCACAACTGTAAGTACATATTTATCTTCCTTTTCTCTATCTAATTCCCCATTTACGCTAAATACTCCGCTCTGTGGCGATATTTCAAAAGGCAAGTCTTTGCTTGATGGTTGAATGAAATATGTCAAATTAGCATTTTGACCAAAATCAGCATCAGTTGCATCGACTTTACCCAAAACTCTTCTGGTATATTGAGCTTCTTCTACATCAAAACTATACCATGACTTCTTGAACATGGGGAAATGATCGTTTATATCTTTGATGTATATTCTAACTGAAATATTATCACTTAATTCTCCACCGTCTAACGCTGATATGTTTAATCTGAATTCAGATTCAGGCGGTAAGGCTCTGGCTACAATAATATGCCCATGACGTTCATTGATGACGAAATATCTTTTAAGTTGGCTAGTACTTGCCGACTTAGAATGTGGAGGTATTAATACTTCAGCTACAAATTCATACCTGAGTTGACCATTGACTCCACTATCCATATCAAAGGCATTTAGTTTGAGTATTGTAGATCCTATTGCAACATTTTCCGGAACTAAGAATAACGGCCCCAACTCCTCAACTTTCACAGCAAAGTAATTTTTTGGTTTGATTTCTACGTTGGTAATACCAGTACTTCCATTGCTTCCTCTTTCCTTGTATATTTTGACGGAGGATTTTTCGTCGGACTCTATCAACTCAATATTTTCTCCCAAAGGTATAATAATTTGTTTAAACATGGGAACATTGTCATTTTCGTCTACAACGTTAATTGTTAACTTTGCTTCTGAACTCAAACCACCTCGGTCTCTTGCGACAATTTTTAGCAAATATGTGCTTTTTTCTTCTCGATCTATGCTTTTTCCTATGAAAGTAACAACTCCAGTGTCTTCATTAACGTCAAATAATTCATGTCCACCACCAAATAAGGTATATTTGAAAATAGCATTATGCCCCACATCAGTATCTTTGGCTAAAATTTTGTTTGTCATTTTAACTTCAGTCCCTTTTTTTGAGTTTTCAGTAATGAAACCTTCATAAATTGGCAATTCAAATACAGGTGAGTTATCGTTTTCATCGTCGACGTGTATGGTGACTTGATAGATGCCAGCTCCTGATATGATTCCTTTGTTGAACTCGGCGATGACCGTCATTCTATATGTATCACGTTTCTCTCTGTCTAAAGGTTTTTGCGTAAATATAGTTCCATCTTGACCTAAAATATAAGATGTTTTTTTAAATATTTGTACAAATTTAGTAAGAACATAATTTAAGAGTAATAAAATCTTTACCAATGGCTATTTCATCCGTAACATCTTGCTGATTTGCAATAATGAACCTGATAGTTCCTGTGCTGTTCACCGAAAGCATACTTATATTAACTGGAAATATTTGACCTATAGTTGCTCCAGCGATGTTTTCTTTCACGTGGAGTATGAGAGGTGAATGTGCTCCTCTGTAAAAAATTCACATGATTATCAAAATTATATATTTTTCAAAAATTCATAGATTTAAAAAGTTAATTACTTCAACAATACACCTCTCTCATCGTTAACATCAACGACGTGTATGGTAGCGTTTGTTGCTATCGTTATATTTCTATTTTCTTGCATCGCCACCGCTTCGAAGTCATACATCGGTCGATTGAACCTTGTTAAATCTTCTATGACAGTAATCACACCGGATCTTTCTTCTACTGCAAATGGCACTACAAAACAAAAAAAAGAATTGATAACACCATCAGTTCCAATAAATACAATTTTAAGAGTTATGAATGTACCTCCTTCTTCATAGCTATGTAGCAGATCATAAGATACATCGTTTTTTTCCATGGCATCGTTAATGCGGATTTGACCAACACTTGTGCCAATACCAACATTTGAACCAACCCAAAATTCATAAGGAGCTCCTATAAAGTCTGGTTTATCTGGTTTTGAACCTGGAATTTTAAAAGATTTTACATATTTACAAATTGATATAATTTTTAAATTCGACTAAGTACTAACCAACATAAAAAAAAAAACATAATTTACCTTTGGTTGCTCTAGAAACATCAATAGTAACAACAGCCAATGAATACCTTCTCTCACTAGGATTAGCTGGTTGATCAGAAGCCTCAATAAATAAAGCATGTCTACCTTGAACTATCGGTGACTCTGCTACACTAATAGACCCAGTTTTAGCATCAACTTGAAAAGGTGATGTTATCGTCAAGTTACTAGTTCTTTGCAAATCATAGAGAACTATTCCATTTCTTCCTAAATCTGGATCAACTGCTTTTACTTTACCAATGTAAGTCCCAACTTTTGCATTAGATTTAATTGAAAATTCAAAAAGATTACTCGGAACAAATACTGGATTATTATCATTTGCATCAAGTAAAGTTACTTCAACTATAACATAAGACATTAGCTGATCACCAACGTATTCTATATTTTCACTTTTAGTCCCCAATTTATCGGGAAATACATAAGTCGTTTTTTCTTTTGATGGTATTATTGGAGTGGTAGGATTTCTACGATATTTGGACAAACGTTGCTTGTCAAAAAATGTTCCGACGACACTTGGATTTTTTTCTTTGGCGTACACTTTCATTCTAATAGAAGAATGTTGTTCTCTGTCTAAAATAGTCTGAAAGTAAAAATAAATCATCACATCATATTGAGCATCAAAAATGTTTTCGACTCCTTTAATATTCGATGACGTAAACACTCACCTGGTTTCTAACAGTAAGCCAACCAGATCTAGGATCTATAGCAAAAGCACCTTCAGGGTCTTTCAGCTGATATGTAAATTCACCATTATCACCCTGGTCCCTGTCGGTTGCCATTACTTGTAGAACGCTAAATCCTGAAATAAAAAAAAACTTTTTGCCTTACACGTAACAACATCGACAGTGTCACAATCTACGACTTTGTAACTACTTATAATTGCTACCAGGCATAATAATCAAAAACAATTGATCAATTTAGGTAAAACCCATAATTATAAATGATAAATTACCATTAGGCAAGTTCTCAACAATGCTGATGTTATAAAAGTCGACCTCAAACTCTGGCAAGTTGTCGTTGAGGTCAAGTACTTCTATTTCCACTCTTGCCTGTGCAGTCTTCAACGGATTGTCCACTTGGAATGCTTGGATTTGCAGCACAAACGTATTGCCTAGAAAATGTTTAAATTTATTGGTATTGGGGAACGATGTTTTTATTCGAATATCCACTTGCATTTTTTAAATCATTTTACTTAAAAGGATAAAAATTGACTTTTTTTAAATGATTCTTACCAGGAATCCCGCTGTCAGCATCCAAGTCTATCTCTCTCTGAAGGAACAACGTCCCATTATGTGGTGAAAGTGAGAAAAGCCTTTTCTCGTTCCCAGTTACCAGCTCGTAGCGGAGAGCTGCATTTACTCCAAGATCTTGATCATACGCGTGGATAGGTTCCGGGAATATAAGCTCTTTGTGAATGTGTTTACCCTGAAATATTTAAATAGTTTGTGTAATGTTTAATAATAGTTTGTGTTTATTATAGACTTAAATATAGGCAATTTTCTCTGCCATTTTAACTAAGTAGCATCCTTATTTTGGATATATAAAAGGTTAAATTTGTGTTGATATCGATACATTTGGCTTCTTTGTGTTATTGAATACCATTCTATTGCTCTACGCAGAATTTAATGAGGCATCAAAGTCATCCAAAATTAAAACTGAAACACGCTTCTATTTATCAAATTAATGTAAGTTGTAGTAATCAAAATATTGCTATCGTTATCATTGTCTATGTCTTTGAAAAAACTTATAGAAACCAGGGTAGATACAATCTGGTTGAAAATATTGATGATACTAAAGATGCCACATTTCAGGCCTTGAAAATGTTCCAACAGCTACTCCTTTTTAATTACAATAAAAAACATACGAACCAGTAATGGATAGAACTCGGGTATCTGCGTCTTGTAGACGTCGCGCGTGAACTTGGGAGGCAGGTCATCGTTGTCGACCACTACCACGTGCACCGAGGTGTTGGAGCTACGAGGTGGAGACCCGCGGTCCTGGGGCGACAGAAAATAACGCTTTCATTAAAACTGAAGCAAATAATTTTCTAAAAACGTCCCATCTAGGCTTTGTGTGCTTACCATCTTCGGCCACATCATCACTTACCATGGTGAGATTGTGGTCAAACACAAGCCTATCGAATATAAAAAAAAAACGTATAGCATCTATCGCAGTATTTGTAAGTATGTCAAAATGTTGGGAGTTGCCCAATCATTGCTGTGTTTATCTTCAATTTATCTACTCTTAAAAAGTTACCTGAACGATGATATAACGATAAAAAATAAACTTAAATTGAAGTATTCGATATTCGATCAACTTTCATATTGCTCTAGTTTCGAATAATTAATCGAGTGCTCGTAGGTCAGTTCTATTCACATTTACGCAGGGTGAAGCTTTACAGTTTACAAATATTTTGTGTAGAGAGAAACCAATTATCAGTGATGGCTTCGTAAGCCTTGACATTTTTACAACTCTATTAATTTGGCAATTTAATTATCAGGCTTTTAAAAATCTCATTGCATAATCAATTAAGACTGCCAACTTGTATATGTCAGCAACACATAGGCGATCCCTTTGTTATTGCTACATTTATGGTAGCCAGCCAGTCGGCTACCATAAAAGTAACCTACCACCTTGCTATGGTTTCCTTACACTGTTTTCCTTCACCGAAAGCTCAAGCTTATTGTAGGATTCAAACCCACGACCTTCGCCGCGGTATCCGACGTCACTACCACTGAGCTATCATCGCCTAGTTGCAAAGACTAAGACGTTATGTAGTATGTAACTTAATTAACCCATACCGATGCCATGATCCCAAGCCAGAACTCCTTATCTCCAGCATCATAGTCGAGCGGTCTTTTCAGCACTAGCGCAGGTTTGTGCGAGCTCTCAAGTGCGAAGTGCCCATCAGCATCTCCGGAGATGATGCTGTACTGGACATCGGAGTTAGGAGTATTCGGCTTGTCGCGATCAAACGCGTGGATTCCCTTGAAAATTGTCAGACCTAGAAAGGTGAGAAATTCCTGTGATGAGTTTCTGCTGGCTACTTAATAATTGGTCTTTGAGAAATTTTATGTTTATCTGGCGATGCATAGAATCAGTATCTGATGTCTACTTCTAATAACGTGTCTAATTATTCTAAAGTTCTATAAAACAATGGCGTTTTATGCTTCACAAATGTGTGCATAAAATCCAATTGGAGATAATTTATAGCCCCTACTGCGTTGTCATAAAGAAACTGAGGTTTTTATACAAGTAAAGTAGAATATCACTTAAATTGTTATTGAATAACGTCCAATTTAGCTTTTTGTGGTTCTTTTAAGATCGGTCTGATTCTCAAATAAACATGGTTCACTTTTTATATTTTTATAAGGATAATAGAAGTTTATGTTTACAACACCTTTGATATTTAATATAAATGGAAATTCAATAACAATGAAAAGAAAACACTATTGTTTTAACAATAAAGTTACAACGTGTTGCGGAACAAAGCTCTGTTTATTTTATTGTTGTTTGTAAATAAGGAAGTTTAATTTGTTTTAGTAGTGATTCAAGTCATTATAAAAATGTACTTTTCTGTTCGTAGATTATACCGGGTCTATTTGCGCACAAAACAATCAAAATATAATTTAAATAATATAATTAGTACTAAGTATGTCTTTTCTGATACGGCAATCGGCAACGGCATCACTGATATAGCCGCTGCTTCAGAACAAATGCTGCGAATTATGACAACTAAATTAATCCAAACGCCATAACATGAAATTTACAGCGTGAACTAGGTTTCGTTTCTGGAAAAAATCGTCACATAGCAACAAATTTGACTTGCTTATGATTTACATTTCCTGAGCAAACCTCATTTACCCAAGTTTTTGTAAAATTGTCATCGTTTCCAAAGATGGGTCACTAGACAGGCCATTAGGAGAAATAAGGATCTGTATTCTTTGAGTTTTTTTTACTACAAGTAACATCTTGGTTTGCGGGTCACCTGATGATTACGTCGCCTATAGACATTAGTAATAACGGAATATCAGGACAATCACTGAAATTGAACACAACAATTGAGAATAAATCGTTGTTCTGTTACCTGAGGGCGTCAGCTCATCGACAGCGACTTGGTACGGCGTATCCAAGAACCTTGGGACGTTGTCGTTCACATCCTCAATATACACTGTTACTGATAAATATGCTGATATCTGAAACAAAAAAAGTAAATTCATGAATTGACAATTGATTTTTATTTGATACATGGAACCACGATAGAAAACATCAAAATAATTGAATTAGGTATCTAAACTAATATTTCAAATTCGATTGTAACTCTGTTAGTCTGCTAGTCTTTCCCTTGTTTGCCCAGGAGAAAGAGTAAAACCGCTATTTCGAAACAAACTACATCCTTTACATAACATACAACTCTACAATAAAAAAATATAGCTTATTTTGTCCATTATGGATTATATCGGTTTCAAAGTCTATTAACACAAATAAGGATAAAAATAAGATGGATATTTAAAACGTTATAATGAATCTTTCCGAGGCTAGGAATGAAGGCTGCGCAATCCTCGGGGAAACAAACAGTTTTCCATTTGAAAAGTATGAAATGGCCGGTGCAAGTAAAATGGGTGAAGGACATACGGATTTCTGAGGTGGCCCGTTAAAACTTTGCGGGCGCATGATAACTAACAGGCATTATTCTATGCAGATACATTCTTCTTTAAAGTAATCGTGTTAAAGACTATTTTCCATTCAATTAAGACATTATTAAAGTTGAATGAAAATAAAAGAAAAAGTACCTACCTACGTAAGCTTATGGACAACAAAAAGCGTTTAACAAGATACAAGACTTCTTTTCTATGTCAGAATTCAGGATAAGCTACCAGTTGTGTTATCGACTTTGAAAGCAATTGGCTCTCAAATGCTATTGCCGGAACAAACCGATAAGTGCTTGACGATAGATTGTCAACTTGAGGGTGGCCAGTCGAGTACTACAAAGCATCGTACTGTGGTCCTCACGATGTTTTCCTTCACTGAAAGCTCAAGCTCATTGTAGGATTCGGAACACTGCTATCATTGCCTTGTTTGATACTGTTTTATGTCTTCTGTAGGTCTTCTTCTATCTCCAAGTTATTCAAATTAGAGTGGGACGGAAGAACAAATCTCAAAGAAAAGACACGATTAAAGTTGCAGGTTATTGAAGATGAGAAAGTAAAATAGCGATATATTGACATTACATACGAACATAGTTATTATCGATGTATATAAAGATAACACGCTGATATTTATGATTATTTCGTCAAAATCAATGTGTGGATTGCCTACTAGGAAGTTTGATATATATTGTGTGTGAGTATAATTTATGCTAATAAAGTTGAACATAAACAGATTGTAGGAGGCACCAAATATACAATATTTTATCTACGTACACTGAATTGAAAAATTTGGATTGGACTTTGTTTGAAAATAATTTGCTTTACCTATAGTTTGTATTCAATAATGCTCAAGGTCACCCAAGAGCTATGGAGAGGGCTATGCTAAGATCTTCCCTGCGAGATCGAATCAGAAATGACGAAATCCGCAGGCGAACCAAAGTAACCGAGCCCGAAGAATTGCTAAACTGAAGTGGTAGTGGACAGGGCACATGGCTCGTAGAACTGACGGCTGAAGGAGCAGGAACCGGAAGACACAGCGTGGGGAGGCCACACACACGGTGGTCGGTGGACCGACAATCATGTGAGGGTCGCTGGAAGCCACGAGATGCGAGTAGCGCAAGACCAGCCATCGAGAGAGGCCTTGAGGAGGCCTTTGTCCAGCAGTGCACGTCTTCCGACTGACATGATGAGCAAAGCTTGTATTTATTGTACGTTAATGCTTATTTGAATCCCGAGCTCGGCGAGTAATTCTATATTAGAATCCTGATCTCAGTGAAGAATTTAAAGGCCTAAGAAATAAAACATTTACATTTGTGACTTATTTTCCTCTTCTTGGAAAAAATGTCTAAAAAAATATTCCAATGCCAAATCGTATTTTTTTTAAGTAGGTACTTATTTAGGACGCGTAAATAGATAGAGATCGTATTATACTAGACACAGTGTATCTCAAATTTAATTGTAATTCCAGTGCTCTACAAGTCCAATCAAAACAATTTTCAAGTCTAAGTACGGTGTGTTAACCTAGTACAGTTCATTGACATCATTTGAAGAAATCTTTTCAGTTTTTACGAGGACAGCTGTAAAACGAAACGTAAAATTTGTTCCTCCAGCCTCATTGGTGGCCATTTGTGTGTATTTGTTTTGTATTGCACTCCGCATGCCTGAGAACCTCTTTAAAACTTTATTATGTGATTATATTGGTCAATTAAGAGCACTTAAATTTAAATCAAGTGCTGTGTAAATTTAAGTGCCTAAATTGTCAATATCATTTTGTCAATTTTGAGTCCCAAACAACATCAATTAGTTTGGCAACGAACTATTTACGACCAAACGTTAGTTTCATCATGCCAGATAACTGTTTGTTGCTAAACCAAAAACAGGCTGAAAAGATTTTGATAAAACTTGGTACACAGAACCTGGGTAAAACCGTGGGTAACAAATTAAGTCAGAGGGCTAACTACTATTATAAATAGATCAATCATATTCAATTTACTAGGACTAAATATAGACACAAATATTAATTGGAAAACTCACATAGAAAAAAATAAATCTAAACTATTAAAATTTACATATGCCCTCTTTGAGATCAAATACTGCACAAACACGGAAACCGCACTATCAGCCTATCATGCGTACGCATACTCTTGGTTAAAATACGGAATCATGTTGTGGGGAAATAGTGTACATTCTAACGAACTATTCCTCCTACAAAAGAAGTGTGTCCGAATAATTGCACAAATAAATAATTCACAAAGCTGCAAACCATACTTCAAAAAGTTCCAGTTACAAACATTGCCATATCTTTACATATAACTGGAAAAGAAAGTAACCTCATTGACATTTAAAATTTTTGGCGACAATTTTAGAAGTGACGTTGCGTTTTCGTTTTATTTAATTAAATCGTGTATTTTATTGAATCTTATTCGTCTTGTTACTTTTGCCAGTGACAGAATCAGATACAATTTTAAACTCTGAAAACCAATTCTTTTATTCGTTTCGCCAGTTTACGAACTTTTCGCTGAAAATTAATTTCTTAGTGTGAAAGAGCGCGACGCTTACAAACTGCGTCAGTATGTATGGTATTTTTGGTTAAAAAAAAAGCTACTTACAAGGTCATCCCCAGTGTCAAAGTCACAGCCCAGTCGGAACTTGACCACGTTCTGCGGCGTGTCACTGTCCACCAGGGAGTCCACACTCTGAGCGAGCACCACCGACACGTGGGTCCGGTTGACGTCGCGGTACGTAAACAGATGGGCGTCCTCTTCACGGTCTACTGGCTGCAGACTTAGGTTCTTTCTGAAATTTATAGTTATTTCATGTAACTTTGTAGCTAAACTTGAGAAAGAAATGGAAAAGAAGATAGTACTTTTTTATGCAGAGTGTCCGGTACCAGAACGATAATCTTTAAGGGGGAGATAGGGGGGCAGGTCACCTACCTAATATACAAAAATGATCTTAGTAAAAGTGTCACTATTTACAAGTTATTTAATACCTAAAATTCAAAAATCAATATAAAAAATATCGACCTATTAATTATTACTGTTTGTCTAAACGCATCGAATGAGCCCAAACACTACATAGATGCTGTACACCGTTGAGGAGTTCTTCTGGCGGGTTGGGTATCCTGCAGGTTCTTGTTGATGCCTCCGCATGAGGTCAAGGTTATCATACATACATTGAAAAACACTCCTGATTAAGAAACCTTTAAAAAAAAGAAAACTAGTATCAAAATCGGTCCATCCCCTAACTTATAATACAACATATTATTGCGTCAGAAAATAATTAATATTATGTTTTAGTTTTCATAGTTGATAGGTATAAGACGGTAATAAGGTTTTTATATCATCCTGACATCTGTGTTTATTTACTCGTATTAAAACATTTTCAAGGAACGTCCAAAAATTGTAATTGTGAATAACGCCATCTTTTATATGTTTGAGAAACTAACAACAATCATGCTTTCGCATACAAAATATAAATATTCATCACAGTAACTCTACATTCAATCGATAGATGGCGGTTATTTAGGTTCAAGGACAGCTTTGAAAATATGTAGTAAAGTTTACCTACGACTTGTTCTAGTACCAATATCGTAAAAAAAATGTTGGCTAACCGTATATTCACAAAATTATAACGACGGCCCACAAGTGACATTTAGTATGAATAGCAGTCCTATTAAATTTTATAGCAATTACTTAAGTATAATTTATTTTTACTAAAAAAAATGGCATTTATGAAAACGATGGCCGATCAAATGTCGATCGTTATCAATAGAAATATTCTAAAAGCTTAACTTATGTTAGAAATTGTTTAGATTCACAATTATTGGAGTAGGTAGCGCTGCAATTAGTTTCTGTCTGGCAATTCTGTCAACTAAGTATTATTTAAAAATATTTAGTTGAACCAAAATTGTTAAAAAAAAATTGCGGTAAAATAAAACTGATCTCTAATGTTTACAGAAAAAGAAAGTAATTTCATTGACGTTTTGAATTTTTGGCGATAATTTGAAAACTATCGTCGTGTTTTCATTTTATTTTCATTAAAATCGTGTATTTTATTTAATACCTAGCTGTCCTTCGCGGTTTCAACTTTATCTTTTCCCGGGATAAAAATTAGCCTTTGTTACTCAGGAATAATGTAGCTTTCTACGTGAAATAATTTTTAAAATCGGTCGATTAGTTTTTGAGTTAAATCGTGACAAACAAACAAACAATCAAAAAACCTGATCATTCCTCTTTTATTAATGTAGATATAGGTGGCGTTTCAAGTTGCCTCTAAAAGTCTACACTTGAGAGCTAGTTTCCATCTAGGTACAAAGCCTAAATGGCAACTGCTTACCACTTTCAGCCCCATCATGACTTACCTTGGTGAGATAAAGTGAGATTGTGGTCAAACACAAGCTTTACAAAAAAACCGACGAATCGAGAACCTCCTCCTTTTTTTGTCGGTTAACAACAGTAAAGACTTACAACCTAATTTTTGTAAAATAATCACATAACACTTTTGAATCGTAAAATGTTGCAGTCAAAATGTGTTATAATGACATAATAACCAGCGCAGTAACAATTAAGTAAAATACCAGTGAATCGGAGGAAACTCTCACGTCTACCGAGAGAGACCGGAACTCTGAACACCGGATGTGTAGTGTTAGTTATGTAAACAACGTCACCTATTGTTTATATTTTAGATTTTACGTACAAACGTTTTGCTTTTAATAAACACCTGCTGAGGCGCTTGGGATAAAGTCTTTTGGGCTTTGTTTTGGGAGCGTGTCAAGCCAAGTTCAAGAAACAGAACTGGCGAGCCGCACCGTGTGTAATATTACACGAACCATTTGGAGCCACTTTTGACCCCCTCATAAATCAAAAACTATTTTACATAAACGTATCAAATTTGGCTCATATATTGAGACTTGCGAGATACATATGTGTTCTAAATTTCATAAGCTTATCTCAAACGGTTATTTTAGATAATAATATCCAAAATTCCTCATTTTTATCATTGACTGACCTATAGACCAAAACTCTAACCCAGTTCCAGATGACCTAGAGAGTAAAAATTTGGTATGCAGATAGGTAATTAGATGAATACAAAGGAATAAATAAAAAACTGGCAATTTTTAAATAATTAGATTCTATTATGAACGCTTAACATAAATACCTAATATTACTTAGGGTACCTACGTTATTAACTGGGATTAATTATTATTTTTATATTTAGCGCACATCAATAGTGTAAAATCATTACCTACTCATAAATAATGATAAAATAATAGGCATTTAGATTTTCGGTATATACACGACGCGCGCGCGCCGAGTGACGCCGGAGCGGCGCGGGCGGGGTGGGTGGGGCGCTGTGACAACCGAATCGAACCGTTGACGCGAACGTGGCCGAGCGAGCGGCAGCCGCGCTTATAAGCGCGAGAGCCGTCTTGCTGTCCGGGCTAAACTCAAAGTCCAAACTTGCCCTAAAAAGCAAGGTCAGACTTTACACCGCGTGCATCCGCCCCATTATGCTCTATGCATGCACTGTGTTCGCACATGCATCCCCCAAGCTGATCCATAGCCTCCAAGTGGTTCAAAACCGCTTCATGCGCAAAGCCACGGGCGCCCCGTGGTACATGCGTAACCTAGATCTACACATAGACCTCAATCTGCCCACAGTTAAGCAATTCATTAAGTGCGCTTCTCGCCGTTATTACGATCGTGCCCTAAACCACGCGAATCCGTTAATAGTCAAAACTGCCAACTCTATACTCCTTCAAAGATCTCAAAAATCCGTAGGCCTAAGGTCGCCCTCAGCGAGCCGGATGACCCCATAACTTTAGCTCAAATTCAGGATAGGGAGGCTCGCGCAGACCTCGAGAAACAACGCCCGCGTTTCCGCCCTCGCCGGAGAGGCCCGTCGCGACGTCCCACTCAGATTCAGTCTCGTCCCCCCGTTAGTCAGTCGTTAACGGCCCGAGCCGCCACAGTCAGCAATCCGACCGTCCCCTAAAAACTCCTCTAAATCGCTTAGGCGAAGTCCGTCCCACTTTTTGTGTCCCCCGACGACGCCCTGAGCCGAGGTTCGGGCCCCAACTGGGGCGCCCTCAGCGGTGAGTCGTCACAAACAAACACGGCTGAGAGCCCTAAGCGCTCGCCGAATAGTCCGCGTAAGGGTGTCTATGGTCCTTCAGACCGCCACCGTTAAGTCCTCCTCAAAAAAAAAAAAAAAAAATTGCTGTCCGGTTGTCTCTCGATATCTGACCTATAAGGTTGCGATTTATGCTGCGAAATTGCTAAGTTTTCTTAAGGATCCTTTTAAAAGGACCCACGGCGTTACGAGGATATGTACTTACCTACAAAAAGTAATGATATCCCACCAAAAACATAAATGTAAAAAAGGAGAGCCAAGTTCAATACAACAATTATTCTCTGCTGTGGGCTTCGCCGCAAAAAGAATGGAGATCTGAGATTGAGTGCCAAGTTCTATGCAAAATCCAAATATGTAGTCTAAGGGCTAACTTGGCTGGTTTTCCCATACGAATTATATAGCCTTCGCATGTTCTAAACCTGTTACTTTTCGGTTCTTAATTCTTTCACCATTAGAAAGCTACCTTATCCCTGGTGAACATAGGCTATAGGTATTTTGTCCCAGGAAAAGATCCCACGGGAACGCGGGTGAAACCGCGGGGAACAGCTAGCACCATATAATTTGTACAGGGTTACAGGGAAAGTCAATGAGATCATAACAAACAGATTTGAATATAGAATCAATTAAAAATATTAACGCTTTTCGACTCTTCCGCTTTTCGGAACACTACGATAGTGCTTGGCGATAGACTTTCAAATTGAATCGATTATTTAAATTAGAATAATGTTAATTGCTCATAATGTTCGTGATCCTATAAATCTATGAAAACGCATAATGATTCCGGTTGAGCGAGGTCTTCAACTGACAGTTCATTAATCAAGAGCATCAGTGTCAACATAAATTTGAAGATTCACACAATTTCAATGATAGGTAATCAATTTTTGAAGATCAATCAGTTAATAAAGAATCAGTTAATAAAACAATCAGATGATATATAAAGCATAAAAAAATATAATTTTTTACAAACACTCAAACATAATTTGGAGTAAAATTTCTGGCAAACGCAAAATTGATAAGAATTGAGTTTTTAATACACAGATTTATATGCACTGATCAGAAGCATGAAATTTGAAAGATTGCTTGTAGGTGTATTTCCAGAATTCTACTCTTAAGTGGTAATCTCAGAAGATCATGGGAACTGAGAGTAAGTACCTTCAATCTGTTTCATCACTCGGTTTATTCCCTGAAATCCAAGACAAAAAAGATGTTATAAACACTAATGCGTTTTCCAGTTTGATTGGCTTAAGAACCAATTACTAAACCACAAACAAGATTAGTAATTATAAATGTAAATACAAATGTCTAATGAACCGAAAAACGAATAAACAAGATAATAAGCTGATCAACTTGATTGATAGCTTGATTAAAGCAAATGATCATGATAGTATTAGCAGACCAAATATCGCAGGATCCAGATAACAGATGGAGACAGCTGGTCTGCTGGTTGACAAAGTCAGAAGGAGCCACGATCCTCAGCAGTGAGGGAAGCGACTAAAAGAGAAGAGAGACGATAGTATTAAGATAATCAAATTGCAGTCGTTTGATAATATACATCCAGCTAGTGTGGTGCATAGCACAACTAGTAATTTCTTTATTTACCTTGCACTACTAATTTTCTACCGACGGCCGACGGGGCAGGAATGTTCTCGAGTGAATGTGGGTAGCACAAAACTGGCCATCGTGGAGATCCTTGGGATCTTTGTCTAGCAAAGTCTTTCGAATGACATGATGATGACTACTAATTTGCACGCTCTCCAGCAGAGATACCGTAACGGATTATCTTCAAAGATTGCTAGAAAAACACCTTTTCACAATTAAGGCGATGATAGCTCAGTGGTAAGTGACGTCGGATACCGCGGCAAAGGTCGTGGGTTCGAATCCTTACAATGAGCTTGAGCTTTCGGTGAAGGAAAACATCGTGAGGAAACCACAGCACGGTGGTAGGGTACTTTGTAGTACTCGACTGGCTGGCTACCACCCTCAAGTTGAAAATCTGTCGTCAAGCACCTGTTGGTGTGTTCCGGCAATTGCACTTGAGAGCCAGTTCGCCTTTAAGGCATTGTAATAAGGTGTACAACACATTAGCAATCCCCTGGTATTGCCAATGTCTATAGGCGACGGTTGTCACTTACCATCAGGTGAACCGCCTGCCTCGTTGTCACTTGTGACATAAAAAAAAAAAAAAAAAAAACCGAGGCAGGTACAACGATTTCCTTAAACAACGACATACTATCTCTTCGTATAATCAACCCAATGCGGATGGGCAGTACGCCAGTGAGTTCGTAAAGGGACATAATTTATAGATTCCCAAAACACTTTCACCAGTTTTATCGTTAGCAGGCGTTAAAGGGACATTTATTTAAATAGGAATAAATAATGAATAACTATTTGTAATTGATACTTTCGCAACGGATTTAGCTGTGGAAAGTAATTAACTCTTCTAAGCCATTGAACGCTTTAGTCAGCGCTTTGTAGGCTTGTAAATCTGCTGGAATAAATTGGTTGGTGCTGGCCTTAGCATTATAGTTAGTCAGCTAGGCAAATACAGCCACTCTGACTTTCTTGAGAGCTCAATCATTAATGTTCTAACGGCCATTTGAAATATGTAGTATTGAATTGATTATACTATTGACACTTAGTGACAACGAAGCTGACGGGTCACCTGGTGGTAAGTGACTACCGTCGCCTATAGACATTAGCAACACCAAGGGGATCGCCAAATGTGTTTTACACCTTATTACAATGCCTTAAAGGCTACAGGTTTTGAAGTGCAACACACCAACAGGTCCGTAGCGACAGATTTTCAACTAGAAGGTGGTAGCCAGCCAGTCGAGTACTACAAAGTACCCTACCACCGTGCTATGGTTTCCTCACAATGTTTCATCACTATGTAATGATTCTGATAAGTAAACTGTTTTTTATGATGTACTCATTGTATTGACGACAATTGATGGCTAAACGAGGGTAACATAAGTAGTTTGGACAGATGGGGTGTTTTTTTTTTTTTTTTTTTATTCTGGATAAGCTTGTGTTTGACCACAATCTCACCATGGTAAGTGATGATGTGGCCGAAGGTGGTAAGCACACAAAGCCTAGATGGGAACTGGCTCTCAAGTGCAGCTGTCGGAACACACCGATAGGTGCTTGGCGACAGGTTTTCAACTTGAGGGTGTCTAATTAGATAGGTAATTGTAGGTTTTTGTTTTATAAAATCACACTAAGATTCAAACGTGAAGTAGTAACACATGAAACAGTGGCGTGTTCCAGTCGTTGTACCTATTTTACACGCAATTTACGCAACTTTATGCTAATAGAACAGAACGCACTGCTTCTAATCTTTTAATGCCTTCTATAATTACTTTAAAATTGAGCAATATACTAATAGTGCGAAACATTTGAATAAAAAAAATAGCCAATATAGTCAGATGGTCCAAAAATATTTAAAAAATGTAACCTTGCTGAGTTTTTTGCCGGTTCTTTTCAGTTGAAGGCTGACTTCCGAACCGGTGGTAACTTCTGTAATTCGACCTTCATAAGTACCCTTCTAGGGTCTAAACTGAATAAATGGTTTTGAATTAACTTTGACTTTGAATATTAAAAAATACCTTCTTGTATTTTTTTACATATTTTTATTTTTGGCCTACATTTCACATAAATATCTAGCTATACGAGTATAATATATATGACGCTTATATATTCAACCTATAAATCAATTCACATCATAGTTAACTTTTGAAGATAATGTTATGGTCAAGCTGGAAGTATTATGTCATGTATGAAATAAATTATCTGGTTTGATCAGATCCTCGATCAACTTAATAGCCGCTTAATATATAAATGTGATAGTTTGGATGGGTGGATGGATGTTTGTTACTCTTTCACACAAAAATGGCTGAACGGATCTTGATGAAACTTGGCACGCAGGTAGATCATATCCTGGAATACCACAAAAGATACTTTTTATCCCGGGAAAGGTTAAGATACGGACGAAAGGGGGACAGCTAGTGTCCATACATTTATTTAAGTCCATATACAGTAAAGTGTATTCTGTACTCTTTATCATCAACAAATTTAGCTGTAATTTGATGAAGGCACACATAACATTGTGACCCGTGATATTATGCACTTTGCACGTGTGTTTGGACAATCAGAATTGCATTAACATCAATACAAAGAACGAGGCTGTTTCGTTGTCATCATCATCAAATTTTATAAGAGTTTAACTGTTTGACAAAATGTTTGTGCGTCCTTGATTAATACGGTCAATTCTTCAAAGGTTACGCATTAGGATTTGACATTTAGATAAATGATTTATGTAAATGGATCACTAAATTAATCACAAAACCGTGTGAACTGACTTGAAATAATTTATTGTTTTTTTTTGTAAATCTTCGAAGTTATGATTGAATTATCAGTTGTTTTTACGTTTGACTTTGAGATAATTAATTAATGTAGCTAAAAAAATGGTTATGCATATGGAAGGAATTATTTAACCACGATCTCAATATTGTAAGATATACCACATAATTAGGTAAGGATATTGTGCCTATTGGTGCTACCGAAGGTGAAAGTCTCTCAATATCTAGAAGAGATCGCGCTCTCAAGTGCAGCTATCGAAATATATCCTAGATACTAATATTATAAAACTGTTTAAATATTTAAAAAAAACGTGAAAGTTTGTATGGATGTTTGTTACTCTTTCACGCAAAAACGGCTCAACGGATTTTGATTAAACTTAGCACACGTGTAGATCATATCCTGGAATAACACATAGAATACTTTTTATGCCGGGTAAAAGATAAGATCCCACGGGAACGCGGATGAAACCGTAGGAGACAGCTAGCTTCCTATATAAGTGGGTAATATTTACGTGATATTAATTTAGAAGCTTACGCGTGCAGAACAATACTGCATAGTACAAAAAACAAGTTATAAACCACGAAGATTATAGTTATGAAAGAGGTTGTAATAGCTAGAAAGCACTAGAACTAGATGAAATTGTTACTCTATTAGTGATAGATAATTTCCCCGGATTATTGACTGGATGAACAAATAGAAACGTGATCATATTTAGATTTGTTTAGCAGTTATCTGAGCTGAGGTTTAGTATTATATCAACCGTGATTATTTATATTTTCTTCCTACTATGGTATGTTTTTTACTCGTTTTAAAAAGCAAAAATTATGATTTTCTCCTTTCATAAGTATTTAGGTAAAGTCGCCGTGATGTAGCATAATTATGACATCTCATCTTTCTTACCAAACATGTACCAACCTCAAGGAAAATGTGTTGGTACCATCTGACAGCCAACTTTACCGTCGCGCGCGCTCATTAGACAATGAGGTTTGAGTTTGAGGCTGTATGAGCTAAAACCCTTTGCCTGCAATATAATAGAGGAAATAAAATTTACACTTCCGTCCATATCTGACAACCCGGCTTCCTGACCAACTTCCCTCCCATTTTACAAAATCACTCCTACAGATTGCAGGAAAGTAAATGGAAAATATAATAAACATAAAATAAAATCGATTTCCCTGACTTTAACACTTTCGTATGATGTAACATAGAAAACAGCTTAACCTATTTCTATTGCAATTACTATCGCAGTATATTTAGCCTCATAATATTCTTATTGAATTGACAATAGTTTAAAGTGACCAGTCATCTTCTAATACCGTAATGGGAGTGCGCAAATTGCCATTAAACATTGTAGACGAGCGTTTTTTTTTATAAACTTTATTTTATTTTACTAATTTAATTCCTTTATTTACAACAAATGTACAAAATATACAAACAAATGTACAACTATAATATATAAAAATACTTGTTCGAGTGCCGCTGCTGCCGATCGGTAAGGTTCCCAGAAGGCTGGCAGCGTTTCCTCTTTGTATTTTATTATTTTTATAAAGGACAAGCTACATAATTTTTTTAAGTTGTATAATATATTTTTACGAGTAAATTTTGATCTATTTAAAATCTAACTTTGATACAACTTAAAAATTATTAAATGTTTGTACCAAATGCAATATTAAACACATAATTTAATGTAAAAAATAAATAACATTAAATTATGTATTCGAAAATCTTTACATAGTACCTATAAAGTGAAGTCACTTCCGTTGTCTGTTCGCTTACACCTTTTAAACTACTCAACGGATTTTAATGCAGTTTTCGGCAATAGATAGAGTAATTCAAGAGGAAGTTTTATATTATATGTTTAAATAAATACATAATTTATAGCCGAGAATTTCAATGATTTGTAATATGATGTCGTTCAGCGAAGCGGGCGGCGGACGGCTGGCTAACCATAAACCATTATGTATTTTTATTTAATATTTAATGTAATACAACTTTCAGTTTTTATGCAATCCACATTCATAATCAAATTTATGCTAATTACTAGGAGCAATAAATCAAACAGTAGCAAGAAAATCAGTAAAAAAAAATCTTTGAACTTTTTGGTGACCACGGAACGGGTGTGTAATCATTAGCCGCGCGCAAAAACACGCTCGCAAGCCGCTCGTCTGTAACGGTACACATGACCGCAAGATGAGCAGCGTCCGCCCGTCCACACTTTGGTGCCATCACACTTTTACTCTCAGAGTTACGCAACTGCTACTAGCTGGTGCTATAAAATGCACATTAATTCTTATTAATTTATGCAAAGATGTTATTGCTTTGTTTAATAGATACACCTTGCATCTAGGTTTAAACTGAGTGTAATGTGATGAGATTTAAATAATGTCCTTCGAGGTTTTGACCGGATCTCTAAAGTTGGACAAAACTCGCACAGTGTACCATTAAAATCGGTTTATTGCGGAGGATAGATATAAAGTTAGGAGTTTATTGCGGACAAACAATGTGACGACATTTTTTATATTTAAGTATATCAAGATGATTAAGAAGATATAAGTAATAATAAAACATAAATTGTAATTAACTTATAGATGTAAACTATACATTTTAACCTACTTTGAAGTGACTAACTATAACAAGATAACAATAATATGAATGTTTGGATGTGAAAATGTTTGTTACTCTTTCAAGCAAAAAACTACTGAACGGATTTAGATGAAACATGACACATAGATAGATCATAGTGAAAATGAGCTACAACATAATAAGTATCATGAAGAGTAATATCAATTGAAGAATTTCCTAATACTACACCAGTTGATCCACCTACAGTGAATAAAAAACAAATCGTAATCTTCATAAGATAGAAGGTCTATAATTAATTTGAGTTCCATGTAAAGTTGCTAATATATAATGGCGTAGAGCAGGGCTCTGTTATCTGATTATGTTTTTTTTTTTTTTTTTATGTCACAAGTGACAACGAGGCAGGCGGGTCACCTGATGGTAAGTGACAACCGTCGCCTATAGACATTGGCAATACCAGGGGATTGCTAATGTGTTGTACACCTTATTACAATGCCTTAAAGGCGAACTGGCTCTCAAGTGCAATTGCCAGAACACACCAACAGGTGCTTGGCGACAGATTTTCAACTTGAGGGTGGTAGCCAGCCAGTCAAGTACTACAAAGTACCCTACCACCGTGCTGTGGTTTCCTCACAATGTTTTCCTTCACGGAAAGCTCAAGCTCATTGTAAGGATTCGAACCCACGACCTTCGCCGCGGTATCCGACGTCACTTACCACTGAGCTATCATCGCCTTTTTTTAAGGTCCGCACAAAATAGGTGATCCGGATCTGGTCCGCGATCAGCTATTATTATGGTGACTCCTAGCGTAGTCTAGATTTAGAACACCAATGTAGCTAACTTTATCTTTAACCACGGTCGTCACTCGAAGCCTACATGTTATTGGCGATCTAACAGCATGTCCAAAGATATGCCTGAAACATGTTGAACATGTCTTGACTTGACAAGATTATATTTTGTAACTGTCCCTCGGGTTTCATCCGCGTTTCCGTGGGATCTTATCTTTTCCCTGGATAAAATATAGCCTCATGACACTCACAAATAATGAGGCTTTCTATTGGTAAAAGAATTTTCAAAATCGGTTTAGTAGATCCAGAGATTACACCCTACAACCACACAAACTTTACTTCTTTATAATATTAGTAATAGATAATATTATAAATTTTTAAGTTTTACAATAAACATCACGCAATATTTTTCTACATTGTTATCGTTCATCAGAAAGTAGATCGTTTAGCGTATTTTTATTGACATCCATCGAACGAGCTCTGTAATAAATAACAGGTTTATTACATGATGTAATGTAACGAGGTATCAATGTGATCAACATTCCGAAATTAAAATGCACATGTTTTATGAAAGTGGAATAAAAAAGTAGGTTCAAGTTGGTAACACGAATTCAGCGAGCGTGTGGCTTTACTCAGTAGAAAGAAACCCTAAAAGAAAACAGATATTCTTTTCACTCCTCTTGCTCAAAAAGACCGTCATTGTAGCGTACCAGAGCGGTGAAAAAATAGCAATTCATCCTCTAAGGGAAAAAGTTTTTTTTTTATATATTTTTGTGTGTCAAATGACAATGAGCCTACAAAAACGAAAAAGTCTTAAGTCATAAGTAGAATAATCATGAATAAAGACTCGACTTATTATTGTTTCATAAAAAAAGAACTTCATTTTAATTTTGAAAATCTCTGGTAGAATGCATGCAATGTGTTGCGGCTACAGAAGAAACAAAAAAAAGAAATTATAAACTACATATTTCATATTGTATTGGATTGTTTTATTTTTTCGCAATCGTAGTGAAAAGTTTAGTGTAACACACGGCGCTAAAACCCATTGAAACTCGGTTTCTATTTAGTCCCTCGCTAAAGCTCGGGAGTAAAACTACCTCGTATATAATGGGTCATTTTAGCCCCTTGTATAACAATCTACTATTTTTCAAATTTCAAACTAGAAAAAACTTTCTGCAGTTTTGAGATGAAATTAAAACAATTGAATGGGAATCCTGGACCTATGGCATAAAGTTTAATTTTGATGCGAAGCTGCTAATGACGGGCCGGTTGGCGTAGTTGGTTAATACACTGCCTATCACGCCGCAGGTCGTGGGTTCGATTCCCACCCAGGACACACATTTGTGTGCATGAACATGTCTGTTTGTCCTGAGTCTGGGTGTAATTATCTATTTAAGTATGTATTTACAAAAAAAAAAAGTAGTATATGTAGTATATCAGTCATCTGGTTTCCATATTACAAGCTCTGCTTAGTTTGGGATCAGATAGCCGTGTGTGAAAAATGTCCGAGGATATTTATTTATTTATTTAATTGAGAAGAAATGTAAATTGTGTTCATTCAATTGAAGTATTTACGAACGCGTTGCAAAGGAGGTATAATCTTTTTTCTTTTAATTTAATGATCTTAATCGGGGTATTATTATTGATCATGACCATTAACGATATGCTTGTAAATAAGTATGAATAAACATCAAACGAAAGTGAAAAAAACAGGAAATGCAAAGGCGATGTCAACAAGCATTGCAATTTTCCATAAATGGTTTTATTGACTTTTACTGCGGAACACGGATGTCATAGATAATTATAAATATAAGCTTAGGTATATACAGGACATGAATTTAAAGTTGAAATGATATCAGTGGTAAAAACTTGTTTTTGGTTTTAGTGTTCTATGGTTTTTTTATCTGTTTCTCCAAAAACTCTTTCGGTAATGTTTGTATGTAGGAACTTTGTGTAGGAGTTAATCTACGGAACTAATGATTCGATTTGAAAAAATATTGAGTGCTAAACAGAATTTTAATTTCGAAAACGCAGGTGTTTTTTTTTATATTTACTCTTTTTTATTTTTAAAAGTAAATTTTTTAAATAAATGTAAGCTACTTATTTTAAAACCATTTCAATATTACTTATTCACACGTTTACAACTTGTAAAATATGCAGAAAAAAATCGGCAAGCTTTTGACCCAACTCCAGCATTTTGTCACAGAATAACAGGTAAATTTATACTAATCTCCATACACAGACAGACAGACGACAAATTGTATGAATAACAAAAGTAGTTAACCTAGTGAATGCAACTTGACATTTTGGACGAAATATTGGCAACGATACGTTTCATAATGTTTATTTGAAGCATTTGTAAATAATAGTCAAGGTAGATATCACTTTCTATACAAGTACAGTTGATAACTTAACTTGTATGCTTGAAACCGCAATCAATTTGTGGTCACTAATGATTTACTCGAAGGTACCACAAAATCTAGGTATATTCTGCTAATATTAGAAATGTGAAAGTTTGTACGTTTGTTCCTCAATCACAGCTCAACGGATTTTGATGAAACTTGGCACACAGATAGATGATATCCTGGAATAAGAGACCAACATTATATTAAACTTAGGTTAATGAACAAAGCCTATAAGGTGGCTCATTATATGGATGACAGAAATATATGGTTGTAGTAGCTTCTCTCTGCACCTGCATCCCCCTGGCGTAGCGTGAAATATTTGAAAATGTATCTGAATGTACTTATGAAAATGTAAATAAATAAGAAAGATCCACTGCTGAAAAAAAAAATGCCTTGCTGAGTTTCTTGTCAAGTGTACGTTGAACCGGTGGTATTTTTAATTTTTTTTATGTCGCAAGTGACAACGAGGCAGGCGGGTCACCTGATGGTAAGTGACAACTGTCGCCTATAGACATTGGCAACACCAGGGGATTGCTAATGTGTTGTACACCTTATTAAGGCGATATATGGTAGAGTCAATTGTAACGTTCATAAGTGCCTTACCAGGGCCTAAACTGAATAAATGAGTTTTTGATTTTGAAAACATGGAGGACAGCTTAGTTTAATATGACCTATGTGATTGCTGGTACAATCTTTATTACTATCGTCAATAACAGTGACAAATGACTTCAAGAGTTTGTCTCCCGTCGAGCTTCTTCAAGAGTATCGATAAATTGCCAGTGTGCTGGAAAAGATGCATCGATAGCATTGCTGAATACTTCTAGTAATAGAAATAAAAAAATATTTAAAATAATGACTAACTTTATTGTATAAAATTTCATAAGTATGTAAAAAATACCTTCAGAATAAAAATGCAGTTTAAATCTTAATATATATAAATCTCGTGTCACAATGTTTGTCCTCAATGGACTCCTAAACCACTTAACCGATTATAATAAAATTCGCACACCATGTGCAGTTCGATCCAACTTGAGAGATAGGATAGTTTAAATCTCAAATTATAGTCGCAATTTTAATTTATTGCTAATTATTTGTCTGTTATTATTTGACAGTCGCAATTATCTGTTAACTCCAAATGATTCTAACAGATGTCGATACCTTTCGACTGGGTTGAGTAAGTAATCAATAGATGGCGCTGCTATGGTAAAAACGAATTAGCTAAAATCGTGTAGTCCACGCGAGCAAAGCTGCCGGCGGAAAGCTAGTTGTTGTATAATAATGGCGAAGACGAGAGGGAACCAGTCATAATTATTTATTTACATATAATTTAATAAGCAACTGTCACTCTGCAGCATAACATTTCATAACAAATGTTTTTCTTTATGTGTACGGAAGTCGGTAATTTTTAATGATGTCGGTGATATTGTTAGTCAAATAAATGGCGCTTTTTAGAATTCCAGCGTATCACGTGAATACGTGTGAAAATTTAGTAAATTACATTCATGATTGTGAATCAATCAAAGATTTGGTGAAGAATGATGATATTTAATAATAATATTTAAATTGTAGTATATATGTATGTAGTATGTATATCAATTGTATAGTTTCCGTTATATAAGCTCTGCTTAGTTTGGGATTAGATGACCGTGTGTGAAAAATGTCCGAGGATATAATTTTTTTTAAATTATGAAATTTAACCAACGACCTAATAATTGTTGTACAATCTAAAATCAAAAGTGAATAAATCCATAGAACGCAGACAAATATATCAAATTAACATACATACATATTATGACGTTCACAAATTCCTCAAAAACGATGAAAGCTTGTTATAGGAAGTGACCAGAGCATTGCTGTTTATGACGCAACAGACGTAATCACAGTCAGAAAGCAAAAACTGAATCTCATCATAAATCAATTGACGACAAAAAAGCTCGTAGAAACCCATTAAGGACAAAATAAGCACGTTGTAAAATTATGTTTTGAAACTGATAAATTTATAACATTATGAAACGAGATGAGTAAGAAGGCAATAGAAGCCAAGGAATGCGGGCAGCGCAAAACCGGAAATCGTGGAAATGCTTGGGGGATGCCTTTGTCCAACAGTGGAGGTCTTCCACCTGATATGATGGCGATGAAGAAAGCAATAGATACAGTAGATCTGCATGGAATTTGAGAAACTTTATCAGGTTTTGGAAGGACCGCGGATCCTCAAAGATTAGTACAAAATCCGGAATTTACGAGATAATTTTAAGATTTTCAAGACAAAAAAGCTGTTTTTCGTTTGGTAATAGACAATCATAACGTATTATCATGCTTAATAATTCATAACACAAATAAGGAAATAGTAAAAACCACAACAAAGAGTTAGTTGGAATGTCTGCTAAGATTATCTAACTCTTCTATAACTAAAGTGCTAATGTGAAAGTCATTTACTTATATCTCGACGATATCACAGTCAAAGGTCATGCTCATTCTTGTTTATGGACTTAAAAATATGGCCATCTTCAATGGTTTAAAGTTATTAGACATTTAAAGGCGATGATAGCTCAGTGGTAGTGACATCGGATACCGCGGCGAAGGTCGTGGCTTAGAATCCTAGAATGAGCTCCACATTACGGTGGAAGAGTACTTTGCAGTTCTCGACTGGCTTGCTACAAGTTGAAAATCTGTCACCAAGCACCTGTTGGTTTGTTCCGGCAATTGCACTTGAAAGCCTTTTATTATAATGCCATTGGCAATCTGCCTGGTATTGCTAATGTCTATTGGCGATAGTCACATACCATCAAGTGACCCGCCTGCCTCGTTGTCTCAATTTTGCTAGGGGGCTAGACGGAAAGTTGTCACGACACTTTTTGCTATAGTAAGCTATTTTAAGCTGTGCGTCGTGCGCATGTTTCTCTGTCTGTCTGTCTCTCTCTCTCTCTCTTGTAGAAAGCAAGCCAGATATATTTTTTTTATATATATACTCTCTCGACTTATATAACTTCGTTCCATCCGGGTGTCCCCTGACACCTCTCAAGTTTTTTTTTATATTTCGACTATTTTGGTTTCAATATCTAGATCGTGGGCTCGATTTCTACGAGTATCCAGTAAAGATTCTCATATGCATGAACATTTTTGTTTGTTCCGAGATGTAATTATTATTTAAGTAGTTTATCAGTTATCTTGTTTCTTTAGTGCAAGTTTCGTTTAGTCTAGAAGATGGCCGCGTATGAAGAATGTCCCTAGGTATATGTCCGTCCATATAATATTATCTCTAAATTAATTGGCAGTCATAAATATTTCTGATCTTCATATCGAAATTTTTATATTATTACAATATCTAAAGTAAAATTTAAAATGATTGGCTTCCAATCAGTTTTGAATAGGTCAAGTTGGTAGCGTACTCCAGTTGTTGTTAATTTTATGACCCGATTAGTTTTCCCAACGTATTTTAAATTAGTATTAAAATATTGATTGCTTCCTAGTAGACTATGAAATTAGTTCGAATTTAAATTATATCTACACTTGACCTGTCATGATGCAGACAGTTGAACTTTTGATAGTTTATAATTTAAAACTCAAGATGCATTCGATTTGAGTTGTGACAAATATCATAAATAAAGTTGGTGACATACCTCGGATGCACTTCTACTCTTAAAACTTCATCGCCCACTTGAAGATTTTCTGGTATCCTCACAAATTTCAGATATTCGCCAGCCGGATAGAAATTGCAACCTGTGAATGAAAATTGGATTAAATACAATTTAATTGTGATATTGTCTACTGCATTGAAAATACTAGAAGCTACTCTGTTTATGGAAAATATTATTTTGTTTAGTGATCCCAAACAAACAAGATCTATTAAAACTGCTTCTAAAACACATAACCTTTGCAAATATTAATTGCTTTTTGTTACTAAAAGCGCAAAAATTCAAGCGTGATTAAATAAAAGTAGTAATCAGCAAAACAACAGGAACCCTGACGTGTCAGATTGCCTAATATAACTAACACAATATCTATTATGCAGTATTGATAAAAACGTTCCAACGGTGGTAGAAACAATGAGGTAAGAACTAAATATTCTCCCATCTTAAAACAATCCCTGAATACCAGCCGAACCCAATTATTCTTGGTTGCGAAACGAATTGTCTCACAAATGGACCGCATTCAATCTATAGTCGCCATTCTATTGTAGGATTTGTGACGGGGAATTACAGCTGATACTTGTTACTGACATGGGAGATCTCATAGAAGGTCAGTGTTCAATCTTTTACCCTTTTACCATAAAACTCTGACGTGGTATTTAGTGGTAAGATCTAGTTTTCATATTCTGTTTTTCAATCATCAGAAGATGTAATTTGAGTTTTCATTCAATTTTATTATTCAAATCATGTTTGTCTCTAGCCATAGATTTCAGTTAAATCTCATAAGATCCATGTGGGATAATAACTCAATAATAAGATTCTGACATGCTTTTGCTGTAAGCGGTGACTTGTATGAGCGTCAGTCTGATTTTATGTGACAAAATCTACACATTATGTGAAGTCGTTAGCAGATTTATTGTTCCGTACTACGTAAGAAATCATAATTGCTTTTGAAAAGCTGCCGCATGCGAAATATTACTTCAGTTGAAGATGACAGATTGCCATTAGAAAATTATCTAAGTTTAGATTTTTGTATTGCTAATCCCGAAAATACTCGAAAAATGTTGCCTTTTTAAAAACATAACTTGATTATGATCTTTAAAGAGCTTGTTTGTATAAGATTACTCAACCGTAACATAATACAGACATCTCACTTCCTCAATGATATCGCGCGTACAACAACGTTGCGTCTGCGTCCGCGACAAATCGTCTCTTGCAAACGCCGACATCAACCATGGTGAATGTTTCCATCAAATCATCGAGTTTCACAATATCAACGCTTGAGTGGACACTGATGGCAGTGACTGATTCCATGATTTATCCATAAAATTTGCAATCATCATTCTTTTCGTACTGAAATATGAACTTTAAAATGACAAACTTGTTGGCATATTGCAGCCAGAACAAATATCATGTAACCATAAAAATTCTAATTGACATTTAACTTTGCATCATTACAAATATGAGATTTCCTGAGATAAATAGAGATATATCGAAATCAAAGACTGAGTAGGTGCAATATACGACGTTTTAACAAAATAGTCTCAATCGATAAGTGAAATAGTAACATCGCAATATCATTACCCTAAAAGGCAGACAAATGCGTATAAAAATAAACAAAAGATCTCTCACGATCAAAAACGAAAATAATTGATATGACAATTACATCACGCTAGTAATCCATTAAAGTCACTTAAACAAGTAAAGACAGTAACAAATGTAATCTGACAAATCGGCAGCGAGCAGGAGATAGTGACACAGAGAGAGGTTCTCATCAGTCTACATAATACGATGGCGTGTCGATGGTGTATAGATAAAATACCGTACGAGCTTGGGATTTGATGGCTGAATGTTGAACAACTAGCGGACCGTAATTGGTCATAGGTAAGAAACGATTATATGAATCGCATGAATGGGAGATGTTAAATTTGACATATATGGCTCTATTACCTGCCTTGAAACATCTTTAGAAATAGTACAGTTATGATGTTTAATCATCACCAAAGCTCATGTTAATTTTAGATGTGATTATTTTACTTTTAGACGCATTTAAAGAAAAGTCATCTATAATCCACAAGTTTTGTAAATCTGATAGAAAATCGTATTCAAATGGCACTACAAATGCAAAGACATTATAATTATTCAAAATAAACTCAAAAAACTGACAGTAAAAGTCAGTACAGAAAAAAGAGAAGTGTATTATAAAACAAAAGGTGAAGTTATTCAGTAAAAACAGTTGTTTATTTAATCAAGTATGAAATCAGAAGATTATGGGTAATTTTTACAAGAGAACTAACTGATTTCGATCTGGCTATGGGAAACTGTTCTGATTGAATGGTTGGCAGCTCGCAAGGCTGCGGAACATCTATATTATGATCTAAGAACTTCCTCTCTGCGTCTATTGTTCACGTTTATAGGTTAGAATAGAGGGTTATTTTATTAAAGTGCACATAAAATGAAGGAACTTATAGTATTGATGTATCTTTTACTTGTTTCGTCGCTGCAAAATAATCACATTTTTTACACAAGTCACAATTTTTTTTTCGATCCAGAATTTTTTTTTATTTCGATCCAGAAAAAATAATCTAAACCGTATAAAAGTAAAGTTCAATCCTCCATTTATGAGAATTATTTAAAATATCGCTAATTGATAAGAATTGTAAATTAGATATCGGTAATTGTTAGTACAAAATACTTTTTGATATTTGGGCACACGTATTTCTCAAAACTCATATTATTGTTTTAAAATTTCCTGTAATAGTCGATTTAGATTTGTTTTTTTAAATATTGCATAAACCTTAAGGGAATATGATTAAAAATGTGATAAAGAGCATGTATTCAAATTGAGAATTTAGATAATGGTAATCCAGCATAAACTATAGCAATGAACAAAACATGACTTAAAAATCAGCGTTGCATGAAACATTTAAACATTCCTCAGAAACCCAACTAAATTACGTAATAGGATCATTATGTAGTCGAGATCCTAATCGTGATCCCTTAGACGATCCATCTTCGAATATTGTAATATCTCAAACAATATTAGCAACTTTAACTGAGATAACAATCGTGGCATTGAACGATAGTTGCAGACCTCTCAATAAATAAGGGATTATAATATCTTCGAAACTAAAAGCTGTACTCTTTGTAGGTCTGCCTAACGGCGCTTTACTAGTGCTTTATTATTAAGTTCCAGGCTTTCTCACTTGATTTATGATAAAGGTTATATCGATATAGTGAATTATTTATTGTGGCAATTGCTTTTCTTGTTAGAGGTTTTGATAAAGAATGTACTTTGAAAAGGGGTTTGTTTTTAATTGTTGTGTCTTTAGCAATGTTTATATCTTTTAGTTTCAATAGATTTGTATTGAATTAAGCTTGCATTTGCCCATAAAGTTAGAAAAAACAAATTCTCTTTGCTTTGTTAGCGACGCCCGTTTGTCCGTAAATGACCCGTGGCTTCGGCCAAAAATCTGCGCTGTAGTGATCTGCAGTATGGGTTGAGCTGAGGCTTAACTATGTCTTATTTAAGTTCTTTTTTCTATTGTTTTTGTTATTGTGTGTCCAATAAATGATTTTTATCTTTATATTTATCTAAGTGAATTATGAAAATTAAAATATTATTTTGAGTTCGTAGTTTTAGAAAACTTTGTTTCAATCATGACTGTATTATACATTAATTATGTATGGGAATTTAAGTATTTTCATTTTCTACTGAATTTGAATATTATCTCGATTTGAAAAGAAAGCGCGGATGGAAAGCGAACGTGCGCATCAGAAACAAGTTGAGAGTTCAAAACGATTGTGTAACAAATAATTTCAATAATTTCTTGTTTTTTAATGTATTCCTTTGCCATGCTAATGAAATGTCCGCCCATGGGAAACTGACTCACATTACATAAAACAAATTTCACGGCAAGGTTATGTTTAACTTGTCTATCAGCTGATAAAGCAACCAACGTATTCAATCAAAGTATTTTATTAGTTACATGTAAGGGACTTTCCACATAAATATAATCCATATTTGTGCGTCTATCTAATTTCACCAGTTAAATGTATATGATGGGATAATCTTTGTCTGTCGTGTGATGTGTAAGTTTCTCCAAGGTTGATTCCTTCGTCTCGAGATGGCAGCAGACCGGTTGGTGCCTGACCTACGTCGTTTTCGATTTCTACCATTCGACCACGATCCGTTATGTCAGTAGCATATATAAAAATTTCTGGACGAACAGTTTTATTTGCATTATATTCATTGATTGATATCTCTGTTGGTTTATGTTAGATTTAATTTGAGTTGTTTTCATCACGAAAATAATAGTTAAAATTTCACTTTTCATTTAATTTCAATTGGTTTGTTTTACTTGATTTGAAAACTATTGTAGTGATCGTAAATATAAAATCGTGGATTTTATTTGACGATGCATTAGTTCAATTATATAGCGTGAGTTCCATATTTACACATATCCTTAATTAATTTTGTATGTTTTCCTGAGGCTGGGCTGGCCAATTGGGTAACGATATTAGGAAACATTTGTTAGTTTGAAAATTAATAGTTTGCTCAGGAATGGATTTTATTGAGCTGTTTCTTGCCGAAGTCTTCAAGTTTAAATCCATTCCGAACCGGTGGTAGAGTCTACCTTCATAAGTGCATTACCAGGGCCTAAACTGAATAAATGAGGTTTGAGTTTGATGGAATAATTACTACTTCCAAAGTCACTGCACTTACGAAGGTCAAAATGTATTAGCGACAAAGATTAGTTATAAAATGATGATTTTCACGGTAATTCGAAATGCATGAACAATATTTGACTTCCATTATGGTTCAAGGAAAAGTATGGCTGATGTAATCTGAACTGTCACGGATATTGTAACAGTATCGGATGAACTTATAGAATTAATTACAAACCTGTCAGAGAGAAAAACAAAAACGAAAGTGGTCCCACAACTAGCTGAGTCGCGATCCATAGATAATTAATGGTGATCAAAATAATTTATAACTAAATTTTTAACTGTAAAAACATCATTAGTATTTATATCTATTGATGAATTAGTGGTAAATGTTTATAACTAGTTAGTTGTAGGTATAAAACACAAAATAACTCCCTTTAATTAATAATAATTACATCGTTCATAAAAAAACACTTTGGTTTGATTAATTAAACTTTTTAGAAACTATGTTTTTGTAACTTCATTAACTATTCCAACATTATTTATCTTAATTTATTGTTTCTGCTTAATGAATTCATAAGTTACAAACTATATGTGTTGGAGATGTCTAAAATAATTACAATTAATATATACGAGCCTGATATTTAAAATCTGATTTACCCTTAAGACTAAAAAAGAAAGTCCTAGACTCATGTCTTTTACCTTGCCTCTCATACGCAAGCCAAACCTGGATCTATAATACCTACACGAAACGAAAAATTAAAACATGCCAGAGAGCAATGGAGAGAAGTATTCTTAATTTGAAACTTAGAGACAAGAAACGACATAGCGAAATAAGAGAAAGGACAAAAGTAATTGATGCTTTAACCCACTGCAAGAAACTTAAGTGGAAATGGGCCGGCCACATTGCTCGCCAAGATAAGGACAAGTGGACTAGGAAAATTACTACATGGGCTGGTCCTACCGGTAAAAGGAAATGAGGTCGCCCTCTGGAGAGATGGAGAGACGAACTTTTAAAATTGACAAACAACGACTGGATAAGTTTAGCACAGGACAGGATAAAGTGGAGAGAGATGGAGGAGGCCTATACTCGTCTAGAGGTCCCTAATCATTAAATATTAAAAAAAAAATTGAATAATGATAAATGTAAAAAAAAAAAAAAAACTTTATATTATATACAAAGAATGCAATTTGTCTCATATCTATTTTTTGTTGCTATTATTATAACTATGTATTAATTAATTCAATTCTAATTAAATGTAAAATTATTATTAAGGAAATAAAAGGCTTAAATAAATAAATAAAATATACGAGCCAATTAGGAAATAAATCTATCTGATTTACTATTTGACCAGGTATCCCCCGTGGTTTCACCCGTGGTTTCACCCGTGTTCCCTTGGGATGTTCTCAGGGTCTTGTTCTCAGGATAAAAAGTATCCTATCTCTGATTTCAGTAAATTTGTATGCCAAGTTTCATCAAGATCGGTTAAGGAGTTTCGGAGTTCATCGCGGACCAAAATCGTGTAATATTATATCATGTCTAAGCGATTTTATCTTAAGCCATAGCTAATGATTGAATTTAGATCCTTAAAAGAGCATTTATGAAAGCCAAAAAATATGAAATTACAATAAAAATCAGCTTTAAAGGCTATACGCGGAACATCTTCAAAGGAATTTATCTATTTTTCTCAAAGACAATCAGTTGGAATGAAACGTTCTCATACGTGTGCGTCTAGGTTATAACCACACATCGTTTGGTTGCAGTTGCAAGCTATTCTGCAGTTTCCTGCACTTTTTGCGTCGGAGTCGATGACCTGCGATGCAGCATGCGGCAGCCAATGTGTCCGATAAACGAGACTAGCGGTTAGCAGTAACTGTATGCATTGATATTATAAGTAATAAAGTGTAGATAGGTTACACAACATTCGATTTTCAAAAATACCCTAAATATGTCACACTTTAACTTAATACTAGATACAATATCGACACTACACTACGATATCTCATAACACACAACGGCATTTTTGGTTGTTTTGGGCCACTTTTACTTTTAATTGTACGGGTACGTGACGTGCATCTGTTGACGCCGATGACGCTACTCAGGTCAAAGTTGTAGGTTTTAACCATCCGCTGGCATAGCGCTTATAACCTATCTACACTTTTTTTACTAATAGTATCAGTGACAGTATGATAAATAGATGGTGTCAAAAAACTTGCAGGAAATAGATGGCTGTCAAAGTAATTTGTGGTTTACTAGCTTACGAAAACTTTGTAATTTTTTATTTCTTTTTACTTTTGGATAAGCTTGTGTTTGACCGCAATCTAACCATCGTAGGTGATGATGTGGCCGAAGATGATAAGCACACAAAGCCTAGATGGGTACTGGCTCTCAAGTGCAACTGTCGGAACACACCAATAGGTGCTTGGCGACTGATTTTCAACTTGAGGGTGGTAGCCAGCCAGTCGGGTAGGTACTACAAAGTACCCTACCACCGTGCTATAGTTTCCTCACGATGTTTTCCTTCACCGAAAGCTCAAGCTCATATTAGGATTCGAGCCAACAACCTTCGCCGCGGTATCCGACGTCACTTACCACGGAACTATCATCGCCTTAAAAACATTAATTGACATGCCTTAATTATTTTATCAGTCAAGTATTTTTCATGAAAATATAGGATAGGAGCAGTTTATTTCTGAAAAATGAAAATTATGTTTTTATCGCACGGTTCGAAATGTTCATTTTGCTGTGAAGCGCCGGCAATAAACTTAGCAATTTCTCTTTTCAAAAGCAGACCTATTTTATTAAATAATTATTTATCGTTGTTTAGTACTTAGTTTATAGCCGGCATTTCTCTGAAAGAAACCTTTATTTAAGTGAAAGTTTTAGATCTGTTTTGTAAGTAAATGGAATTGTTAATCATTTATTTCAGATTAGTTTCCACGCGGCGGACTTGCTGAATGCAAATTGTAACGATAAAAATTTCCTCTACCTTTCCATGCTATCTGTACTAATATTATAAAAAGGTAAAGTTTGTGAGGTTGTAGGGAGTAATTTCTGGATCTACTGCACCAATAGAAAACCACATTATTTTAGAGTTTCATAGGCTATATTTTTAGCCTGGGAAAATATAAGATCCCACGGGAACGCGGGTGAAACCGCGGGGGACTAAAATGCTATAGATGTGACAAACAAACAAGTTTTGCAGCTTAGTATTAGTAAGTCTAGATAAATTCTCAAGATAGCTAAGCAATTGCTTACGATGGAAGCATTCACCGTAGCATATTACAGATATACATAAATTATGCCCCAGATCCCCTTGCTATAATGTCCCCTTTCTATAATGTCGTAGGAAAAGCCTCAAGCTATGAAGGAAATAGCTGACAAAATGATAAGCAAATACATATCTATTTGTTTTGATATAAAATAGAAATTTAAAGAAAAGTTAGATAGACTACTTTCTTTTTTGGTTATAGTTTGACTGACTTTAAATTTTCATGAATATATTAAAAATTGTGGACGATTCTTTTCATTATGTTACGTCGATGTATTAATGATTTTTCTAATTAAATTTTGTATACTCTAAAGTGCAATTGTTAAGTATGATTTAATTTTATTAATTTTAGATAATTGACATATATAGCTTGTTTACATTGAAATAATATAGGTACATAAATGACCTCAGTAACTATTTTAAAGATATTTTGAAATTTCTGATTTTTATCTATTGATTTTTGTTCTAATAAATGGTGTCATTTTTACTGATGTTATTTTTGTATATGTTGGTAGGCGACATTAACCAGTCAAACAACTCGTAAACTCGCGCACAGTTTTAAAAAATTCAAAATTCGCGCCCAATTTTCGAGTAAATGTCATCGTCCCGATTGTCCCATTTGAGAACCAAGTGGTGCGGACTCTGAAACCCCGATTGTCCCAAGAAAGAACTGACAGGTTAAGTTAGTTCAATTAATTGTCAGTCAGAATTAAAATGTAGCGTATTTACAAAACATGTAGTTGGCATTAAGATTGCAATTTTAAATTTTACTGAACACAGATCATTAGCGATTTATACGGATAGTTGAATAACATAAGATGTGCTAACATAACTTACTTATGATTACCTACTAAATATATTTCGTTAGCATTTAAATTACAATTTGATACCTATATTATGTTCGAGTTAGCTTAAATGGAAATTGACGTCCACTACAGTAACTACTGATTATAAATACGCAAGTTTCCAAGAGGAAACATTTGATTTTCTATGTGTTTCTTTGTTACGATTTAACTCAAAAATCACCTCCGGCTATCCTCACTTACCATGGTGAAATTGTGGTCAAACATTTCCAGAAGCTTATCCAGAAAAAAAAGATTCTTGCAAAACAATAGGAATGTCAACAAAATTACAAAGCGACTTACTACGACAATGATTGTTGGTTGTAAAACTCAATTAAATAAATAAAAACTAACTGTTCACTATATATTTTAAATATCAACAGTTTTGCTAAAAATAAAATGCCAAGGCAAAACGTAAATCTGTCTCAATCATTTTGTAACGATTAACAAACACAATGAAGATTTTTTGGAATTTATTCATCCTGGATGAAAAGTATAGCTATTTGTTCAATATTATTTATTACCTTATATTTTATTAGGTCTACAAATCATACAAATTTTATTAAAGCAATTGAAGGACATTTGAATTCAACGATACAGAGAAACATAATGCTATGGCCGAAGGTAGTAAGCACACAAAGCCTAGATGGGAACTGGCTCTCAAGTGCAGCTGTCGGAACACACCGATCGGTGCTTGGCGACAGATTTTCAACTTGAGGCTGGTAGCCAGCCAGTCGGGTACTACAAAGCACCCTACCACCGTGCTATGGTTTCCTCACGATGTTTTCCTTCACCGAAAGCTCAAGCTCATTGTAGGATTCGAACCCACGACCTTCGCCACGGTATCCAACGTCACTTACCACGGAGCTATCATCGCCTTTAATCATCATATCTTTTCCCGTAACAAAAAGTATCCTATGTTTTATTCCAGCTTATGATCTACCTGTATATCAAGTTTAATCAAAATCCGTGCAGCCGATTCAGCAACAAACATCCAAACTTTCACAGGATAGTTACAATAGCCATATCATAAAGAACCTTGTGGAGTTTCTTGCCAGTTCTTCTCATTTAAAGGCTGACTTCCGAACCATCTTACTTCTAACTAAAGCCAACACTACAAGAACAGGATGGACCAGGATTCGAAACGCATAAATTCCTTACATCAAGTTCCCAGCGACTCCAAATAAATAAAATGTTTTGTAATATTAATTACTAGCTGTCCCGGCAGACCTTGTTCTGCCCTATTTCTCTAAAACGCGTCTTTGTCTTGTTTCGATTGACGTCAAATGTTTGACAGCTGGGTGTTTGTATGGGAAAAAGAAAAGGGCTGTTTTTAGGGTATTCCCGGCAATTATTCGAATTTTTCTCGCCGTAAAAACCATCCTTGGACTTCAACGAACATTTAAAAAAAGAATTGGCCAAATTGGTCCAGGCGTTGTTGAGTTATGCACTTACCAACACATTTTGCGATTCATTTTTATATTATAGATTAGATTCACAAATTTTGACATTTGAGGTTTGGTATTTCAATTAAACCAAACGCTTGCGATTTACTAAATATAAATCGATAATAAGTATCATTGATCATCGCGGAGATCGTTAGCAGTTCGATGACCTTGTCAACCGATACTTTTTTTCTCATCTCTCTGAATGAATTTACTATTAGTTGTAGTTTCAAAACATTTTCACTTAAACGTCTTGCACAAGGGCTTGTGGCGACATTTTGTTCTTGTATTTAAGGCATTAAATTAGATGGTGGCGAAATAAAAACAGTACCTCATTATATAGTTTCAATAATATGAGATATTGGGGTCCGATAGTATATGAAAAGATTTGTAATTTTTTTGTCTTAATTACTAAAGAACCAAAGTCACAAAGATACCTCTAAACAGTGAGAAATCAGGGTCTATAAAATGTATGAGAGTTTATTACTAATTCTGCAGCTTTGTAGTCATTTTTAATGACTAAATAACACCACAGTTGTACATTTTTAGGGTTCCGTACCCAAAAGGTAAAAACGGGACCCTATTACTAAGACTTCGCTGTCTGTCAAACAAATACTAAAAACAAAACAAAATAAATATTTAAGGGAGCCCCCCTATTTTGTTAATTAAGTATACTCATACAACAAACATGATTTTTTTACCGTTTTTACGGAACCCTTCATGCGCGAGTCCGACTCGCACTTGGCCGGTTTTTTATTTTAATTTTTGACTGAAATAATTAAAAAGCACCACAAGAACTGGCGGTCTTTTTCAAGTTGAAAGTCTGTCGTCAATCATCTATTAGTGTGTTCCAACAGCTGCACTTGAGAGCCAGTTTCGTTCTAGATTTTGTGTGCTAACCACCTGCGGCCTTATCATTACATACCTATACCTAACATGGTGAGATTGTTAACACAAGCTTATGCAAAAGTAAAAAAAAAATATAGCTATAGAACGTAAAATGATCTCTTTAATTTTAGACACTTGGCTATACTTGCTTATCTTTACCTGTCAGTGTTTCCTTCTGTCTGTCGAATATAATTGAAGCTCGACCGAGTGCCCTTGAAAATAATGAATGTCATTACAACATTAATTTTAAACCGACTCCCATGGATTTCTCTAAGCCAGCAAATTAATTAGCTAGCTAAAAAAAAGAAAAAAGGTAGCGTGTCATCGCTGCCATTACAGCATAAGCAAAAGTAGGGTATACTTTTTGCTGCCCGTTCAAATGATTTTGGACTTTATGTCCGGGGTGTGAAGGCTTTGTTTATGGCAAAGAATTGTTGGATTGTAGACTCGGCCGTGGGACATGGGGCACGACTTACTTAGCGCCACGAACAATAAAGAAATGCCAGCAGCAGTGCATTGTGATGCTGTTTTCTTTCGAGATATGCGTTTGTTTATTGCAATGTCATTTCCTTAGGAAGTGTCGCTGAGAATGTTGTGTTTATTTATACATGTTTCGTATTGTTGAATTTCGTTTTCTCTGTTATTTTTGAGTATACTTTTATCTAACTATTGTTAAATTATTTTGATGTTAGGGGAGCAAAATATTTTTTATGTTACGAGACTGATAGTCCAGGGTCACCTGATGGTAAGTGACTAGTGTCGTTTATAGACATTAGCAACCCTAAGTAAAAAAAGTGATCAGATCCCAGGAAAAGCCAAGCGTAAGCCCTGATTTTACTAACCCTACATCTTGGTATAAAAAATGGCTTGGCGGTTTCATAGAGAAGTCGATTTTGATAAAATATAGCACACAGGCAGATCATATCCTGAAATAAAATATAGAATATATTTTTATCCCGAGAAAGATAATTTGCACGGTGGAAGGGTACTTTGTAGTACCCGACTGGCTGGCTACCACCCTCAAGTTGAAAATCTGTCGCCAAATCACCTATCGGTGTGTTCCGACAGCTACACTTGAGAGCCAGTTCCCATCTAGGCTTTGTGTGCTTACCATCTTCGGCCACATCATCACTTACCACGGTGAGATTGTGGTCAAACACAAGCCTATCCAGAATAAAAAAAAACCCTCAGGACAGCAGGTTAATTCAGAGTAATTTTTCCAAAAATTAAGATAAAAAATTACATAACATAAAAGTTTTATATAACACGACATTAAACTGTTTCAATCTGTATAAAAATATATTAAGATGCAAATCTTCCATATAACCAACAATGAAGATTCATAAAAGTTGGCCAGAACATGTTAAAACGTGATAATTGCCTCTCAACGCATATATCATTATCTTAACTATCACTGGACATACATTTACTATGAATAATATCACATGAAATGTATGAATCCCTTATTATTGTGAAACTTACGAATAAGTTTCACCAAAATATTACTTTGATGGATAACTAGCTGTCCTCTACTGTCCCGCGTTCCAAAGTCAAAGTCAAAACCATTTATTCAGTTTAGGCTCTAGAATGGCACTTATGAAGGTCGAATTACAGAAGTTACCACCTTCAACTGAAGTCAGCCTTCAACTGAGAAGAACCGGCAAGAAACTCAGCAAGGTTACATTTTTTAAATATTTTTGGACCATCTGACTATATTGGCTTTTTTTTTCCGGTACAAAAATATAACCTTTGTTAATCTGGAATAATGTAGCATTCAAATGGTGGAAGGATTTTTGAAATCGGCCCAGTTGTTTTTGAGTTTATTTGTTACATACACACATACATACAAATCTTTCCTCTTTATAATATTAGAAAGATTGAACGAGCGAGCGAAGCGTCTCAGTTTCAGCTAGGGCAAAAATGCTTTCGAATGTCTGTCCAGCTGTCTGTCTGTCTGTCTATCCGGCCGTTCTCATCTACAGGTCGCAATTCTCAATCGATTCTCATGAAATTTTGTGTGCAGATTCGATAAAAAAATTGATTTTTTTGTCCAGTCTGTTTCGAGCTATGGGCGTTGAAAACGTAGATAAGCGACAAATTTTCAAAAAAATTGAGAGGTACCAAGGGACACCCGGATGGAACGAAGTTATATAAGTCGAGAGAGTATATATATAAAAAAAAATCTGGCTTGCTTTCTATAAGAGAGAGAGAGAGAGAGAGAGAGAGAGAGACAGACAGAGAAACATGCGCACGCCGCACAGCAATAGCTTACTATAGCAATAAAAGTGTCGTGACAACTTTTCGTAAGATTATTTTCCGTCTAGCCCCCTTTCACAACGCGCGATAAGGAACTTCGTTACAATTACAAAACTTTCGCGAGGTTTCAGCTCTCAGATCCACGTAGTAAGTGATGATGTATGTACCCAAGTGGAACGTATGACTTTATCTATTACTAATATTATAAAGAAGTAAAGTTTGTGAGGTTGTAGGGTTTAATCTCTGGATCTACTGAACCGATTTAAAAAAATCTTTCACCAATAGAAAGCGACGTCATTTGTGATTGTCATATGCTATATTTATAATTGGGCCGGTTGGCGTGGTTGGTTAACACACTGCCTATAACGCCGCAGGTCGTGGGTTCGATTCCCATCCAGGACACACATTTGTGTGCATGAACATGTCTGTTTGTCCTGAGTCTGGGTGTAATTATCTATTTAAGTATGTATTTACAAAAAAAAAGTTGTATATGTAGTATATCAGTCATCTGGTTTCCATATTACAAGCTCTGCTTAGTTTGGGATCAGATAGCCGTGTGTGAACAAATGTCCGAGAATATTTATTTATTTATATCCCGGGAAAAGATAACTTCCCACGGAAACGCGGGTGGAACCGCGGGGGACAGCTAGTCTTTCACGTGACAAGGTTATTAGATCGGAGATCTCTATATCAACACATCTGTCTTGCTCTACATCCCTGTCAATTATGTCCTATATATATGCACTAGGATTACCACACGTTAGTGATTATTATAAACAATTTTATGGCGTTATTTTCAAGTATACTTTGATTATTTTTCAGTAGACGATCTATAAAATTGTGATGGAAACTTTCGGAAAAAATAATAAAACCAGTCAAAGGCATGTCGAAATCGCGCACCGAGGGTTCCGTACAAATATTGAGGTTTTTGTATTTGTTATTATAGCGGCAACAGAAATACATCATCTGTGAAAATTTCATCTATCTAGCTATCACGGTTTATGAGATACAGCCTGCCGACAGACAGACAGACGGACAGCAGAGTCTTAGTAACAGGGTTTCCGTTTTTACCCTTTGGGTACGGAACCCTAAAAATGGTGATATGGAATGATGTTTTCGATTTTCGCCAAATAAACAATGTTTGATGCATTGCGTGTATAAAACACGAACAAACAAAGAAACAATCAAAACAAAACACTTTGCTCAAAGGTTTGTTAGAACTATCGCTTTTGACTTTCATTTGTAACAAACATCAAAAATAAAATATCATAGTTTATTTTTTAATGATGTGAATCGTCAAGTAATATGTAGATTTTCGTAAATTTAAAGATAATACATAACAACAGTATGTAGTGTATACAAAATTAATTTCTTGTATTTTACTGCAAGAGTAGGGAATATAGTTTTTTTTTTTTTTTTTTTTTTTATGTCACTAGTGACAACGAGGCAGGCGGGTCACCTAATGGTAAGTGACTACCGTCGCCTATAGACATTAACAAGACCAGGTGGTGTTGTACACCATATTACAATGCCTTAAGGGCAAGGGCAACTGGCTCTCAAGTGCAACTGCCGGAACACACCAACAGGTGCTTGGCAACAGATTTTCAACTTGAGGGTGGTAGCCAGCCAGTCGAGTACCACATAGTACCCTACCACCGTGCTACCACTGTTTTTGTTCACATGAATTATTTTCATCATCAAAGGCTCTTAACTTATTTAGGATTTGAACCTGCGATCATGAATAACTAAGCTGTTTAAAAACAAAATTTAGGTCACTTCTAAGAATGAAAATAACAAGACAGGAATTTCCCAAACATAGATAAAATTGTGGTCACCCTATTAATAACTGAACTTTGCATGTTGTACTAAAGTCAACTAATGTGGCTATTTAACAGCGGTTAATTCTTAATTCTGGGTTAATTATAGTGTTATGGTTTAACCGTTGAAATATTTTACGTAATCGTGGGCATGGTTAGGTTAAAAAGTAGCATTTCCTTATTTTACTTAAAAAACCTAACACATTTTTTTTATAATTATTTACAACTGTCCCCCGCGGTTTCGCCCGACTTCCCGTGGGATCTTTATCTTTTCCCGGGACAAAATATAGCCTATGTTCATCAGGGATAATGTAGCTTTCTAATGGTGACAGAACTTTTCAAATCGGTTCAGTAGTTTCAGAGCTTATTCAATGCAAACAAACAATCAAACCTTTCCTCTTTATAATATTAGTATAGATAGACAAATAAAATTCCTATCAACTTTACCAATGCTGCCCATCGATAAAGTTCCCTTAAAATGATCGGTGGTGTGCTCTCGAAAATTATATCTTAACATGCGTGTCTTAAGGCATATTCTACAATACTTAATTTATTTTAATGTTTTTTTTGCATGGCATATTTTGTAACCCATCTTGTAAGTTGAAAATCTGCCATGAAGTATTTATGGTGTATTTTAAAAGCGGTGTAAAAGTTATTTTCAGTTTTGCATATAAATAAATAAATAAATATCCTCGGACATTTTTCACACACGGTTATCTGATCCCAAACTAAGCAGAGCTTGTAATATGGAAACCAGATGACTGATATAATACATATACTACTTTGTTTTGTAAATACATACTTAAATAGATAATTACACCCAGACTCAGGACAAACAGACATGTTCATGCACACAAATGTCTGTCCTGGATGGGAATCGAACCCACGACCTGCGGCGTGATAGGCAGTGTGTTAACCAACCACGCCAACCGGCCCGTCAATATGATAATAATTATCGTCAAATAGTAAAAACTTTATTAAAAGTATGTATAAGTGATGAATGAAATGAATGAATGAAATATGCTTGATTGTACATACACCTTATACAATATACAAGGGAGATACATGATAAAAAAGTGATTTAATTTTAATATTAATTAATGAAACTACTTAATAATGGCAGATGATGACATAAAATACAGTTATAATTAGGCAAACTATTTAAATGTCAATATTGCATAAATATAGTTAATACATTAAAACTCCCCAACTTGAAAACTAATTAAATAATTTAAATATTAAAATCTTACACTAAATTCTAACACTTGCACTCTTAATAATCGTGTATCCTATTTTAGACTTTAAGTGCATCTACATAAGACACATCTGCATTCTATAGCGAGATCAAGAATGTAAAAAATATTTACCCACGTATCATTATGCCCCAAATACACAAACAATAAAACCATTTCTATTGTATATCAAACATCTAGAGCAGGGTTCACCAAGTAATTTCATTTGGGGTCCAATTTTTTAAATTTTATGACTGTCAACTTCATATTTTTTTCTATATACAAGGTGTCCGGTAAGTAGGAAGACAAGCATAAGAAAGAGATAAGTGGATGTGTCACATCAAATATTCAAAAATGACCACCTAAAAGTGTCACCTTTTTTGAAATATTTGAGATATAAAAATCAATAAATAAAAATCTGAAATATCGAAATATCTCGTAAATGTGGCGACCTTTTTGTTGAGGTGATTTTTGTATATTTGAAATGTAAAATCAACAATGTGAAAAGTTACATATTTGGCTCTGAATTATTTGAGTCTGTTGTAGAGTCGATGGCGGCAAAGACAAAGCGCGGACGCTAACTGAAGGTCCGCACAAATTAGGTTGGACCGCGGTCCGTTTTTTGGTGACCCCTGAATAGAGACTATCTCGTCAAATCAAGTTTATTTACCAAAAAATATTCCGCCACGGTGAAAGTCGGGAAAGCGGCGGGTTCGCGAACTCCTGACCATAATTATAAGAATAAAACGATCATAAAACTACTGTTTAGTATTACGTGCTCTATGACTGTTACACGGGTTTATAACATTTTATAGAGCTTCAGTACTGTTATGGAATGTGTTATTAAATGGTTCGTTTGTAGCAATATGCATTTATGTAGTTTTTGTTTGATGTCGTTCCGCTGTTGAGATTTTATCGTGCTTATAACTTTACATATTATTTCTGCTTGTAAATCTTTAAGTGGAATATTTGCTGTGTTCTTTCAATGTTACTGATATGACAGGCTGGTTGGGGTTGTTGGTAAGAGCCTGTCACGCCACAAGTCGTCAGTTCGATTCCTATCCAGGGCAAAAAATCGTGGGAAAGTAGTAAAGTTACTTATATCAGTTATCAGATTTACATAGTTATTTGTTTGTTTGAGGGACTTTGTTGTTCAATGTCCAAGGTTATATCACATCGGCTTATTTTTATTAGATGTTCAAAAAATTACAAGAAATTTGCGAATATTTTTCAAAACAAAACTCATTTATTCAGGTTAGGCCCTGATAAGGCACTTATTAACGTTACAATTGACTCTACCACCGTTTCGAAATACACTTAAACTGAGAAAAATCCGGCAAGAAACTCAGCAAGGCAATTTCTTTTGTCATCTAAAAGACATACGTAAAATTAAGAAACTTTTTGGAATAGTTACTTAATTAGCTAAATTATAGTAAGCATAATAACTTACATAGCACATTTCTCGCCAGGCCTGTGAGCAGCAACACGAACACAAATGTAGGGTCCATGATGTATGATCACTTGTTCAGTTCACTTGCACATAACGTACTAATTGCATCTTGTTACAGTTGTTTACACTACACTAGCAGGAGCCAGGTGCCGTGAGCTCATCTTATCTGAAAAAAAAAAACAGTCACGAAGGTCCAAGGGTCCGTCAAATCTTGCACGGTGGTAGGGTACTTTGTAATACCCGACTGGCTGGCTACCACCCTCAAGTTGAAAATCTGTCGCCAAGCACCTATCGGTGTGTTCCGACAGATGCACTTGAGAACCAGTTCCCATCTAGGCTTTGTGTGCTTACTACCTTCGGCCACATCATCACTTACCATAGTGAGATTGTAGTCAAACACAAGCCTATCCAGAATAAAAAAAAATAAAAAAATAAAAATTACTTGTGAACAGGTGCTGCTTGTGGGGGATGGTCTACTTGAGTTTGTTGTTGTTTTTTTTTACCACAATCTCACCATGATAAGTGATGATGTGACCGAAGGTAGTAAGCACACAAAGCCTAGATGGGAACTGGCTCTCAAGTGCAGCTGTCGGAACACACCGATAGGTGCTTGGCGACAGATTTTCAACTTGAGCTAACCAGTCTACAAAGTACCCTACCACCGTCCTATGGTTTTCTCACGATGTTTTTCTTCACCGAAAGCTCAAGTTCATTGTAGGATTCGAACCCACGACTTTCGCCGCGGTATCCGTCGTCACTACCACTGAGCTATCATTGCCTTAAACTTGTTGTTTACTAAGTCAGTCACAATTAAATTCCGTTGATTACTATTTTCGCCGCCATAACACGCAAATATTATCAGTGAGACTAGATAAATAATTATTGAATGTGAGGTGTAAGTTGTTTTTGAAAAGAGTAATTGCTGAGTTTATTGCCGGCTCTTCTCAGCAAAAGCAACCTTCCGAACCGTGCGTTAGAGTCTGACTATTCATAAGTGCCTGCGAAGGCCTATTTGGATGAATTTAAATTTCATTTCATGAGAATGTTGCCAGTCTGCTGAGAATCTTCTCTATCGACAGCAGCGACAGCCTCGAGGATTTTTTCTGTATAAAGATGTTATACATATTATGACATTTTGAAAATATTGTGTTAATTAACATAAAAGGAAGGTGTCTGTCTTTCTGTTACCTCTTCAAGCTTAAACCGCTGAACCAATATAGATGAAATTTGGTATAGATATAGATCGAACCTTGGAGAAGGACATAGGCTACTTTTTATCCCGGGAAAAGATAAGAACTTTCGGGAACGCTGGTGAAATCGCGGGGCGGAAAACTAGTATATTATTATAAAAATGCATGTCTACATCATTTTGTTTGTATCTGATGTCTATAGTACGACTACAAGCTCTGCTTAGTTTGGGATCAGATAGCCGTGTGTGAAAAATGACCCACGATATTTGTGATCCCTCATTCAATTTATAACATTATCTGTATCCCGAGTATAGACGAGTGTTCACGATCTCGCGTCGGTTGCGCGTGCGCACAGCTAGGAGCGCCGTTACACCGCACTGTCGGCTACGGTTCATTGCTGGAATTAATTACAGCTTCAAGAGAGACGTCCGCGTCGGAACTATGCGCGATGGTTAGTACATCTTTAATATATAATGGTTTATTTCAAAATTACATTTTTGTTTTTTTTTTACGTTATAATTACGTTTATTTCCAACTAATTTTTCGTCCACGGTTTCTCCCGTGCTCCCGTGGTATCTTATTTTTTCCGGGTTAAAAAGTATTCTATAATTTATTTCGGGATGTGATCTACCTGTGTACCAAGTTTTATTTAAATCCGTTCAGCCGTTTTTGCGTGATTGAGGAACAAACATACGAACTTTTACAATTATAATATTACTAGCTGTCCTCCGCGGTTTCACCCGCGTTCCCGAGATATCTTATTTTTCCCGGAATAAAAATTATCATATGTTTTATTCCAAGATATGATCTACGTGTGTATCAAGTTTTATAAAAATCTGTTCAGCCATTTTTGCGTGAAAGAGTAACAAACATCCATCTGAAATTTACAGAAAATTATTTAAAAAATAATTGAAAATATATTGGAAGTAAGCGCGTTGAAGTCTTTTACTGACTACTTTTCCTTTTTACAATGGCAGAGAAACTGTAGTTAACTTTATTATAACAATGTCAGTCCATAAACAATCACAGTGAAACGGCTGAACTAATTCGCATATTTTTTTCATACTTAGATAAAATCTATATCTTAACTAATATTATAAAGAGGAAAGATTTTATTTTTCTAAGATTTCTAAAAATACTAGAAAATAGCGAACACGTTGTAAAATTTCGCTTTTAAATCATTTTTAATTACCAATTTTAAGACAAAGAGTAGGTGTTTTGATGGTGTCTATTTATGTATGAAGTCACAAGTAAGTACTTCATACAAGACTCCATAAATCATCGTTTTGAATTTAAATAAGAAACCGGTCAAGTGCGAGTCGGACTCGCGCACCGAGGGTTCCGTACAAATATTGTAGTTTTTTTTTTGTATTTGTTGTTATAGCCGCAACAGAAATACATCTGTGAAAAGTTCAACTGTCTAGTTTTCAGACGTGCATGTAAACATACGTTTTTATCTTTTGGGTACGGAACCCTAAAAAGAAGCTGATTTGATATGTCAGTCACCATCCGTATTCTAGTAGGTTTTGGCGGAAAAGATTGCACAGCATGTGCTACGTTTCGTTTCACAAAAACTACATTAACTAATGCAATGAAAGAACAATAGCGACTCGCCATTTAATTTATAACATACAAAATTTTAATAACACAAATCGTTGTGCAAGTTTGTTCGTCACAGTTTACATGAATTATTCAATAAATTACTTTAACTGTTCTTGGATAATTATTCATCTTTACAAGTTATAACCGAGCTTCTGTTATGAATAAATAAATGGATTCGTTATTATCAAGATATCAAGCGTATATAACACTTGAAGGTAAGTTGAGGCGACGATAGGTCAGTGGCAGTGCGTCGGATACCGTGGTGAAGGTCGTGGGTTCGAATGCTATAGTAGCTATCGTGAGGAAACCATAGCACGGTGGTAGAATACTTTGTAGTACCCGACTGGCTGGCTACCACCCTCATGTTGAAAATCTGTCGCCAAGCTGTTGCTGTGATCCGGCAATTGCACTTGAGAGCCAGTTCGCCTTTAAGGCATTGTAATAAGGTGTATAAGACATTGGCAATTCCCCTGGTATTGCCAATGTGTATATGCGACGGTAGTCACTTACCATCAGATGACCCGCCTGCCTCGTTGTCACTTTCGACATAAAAACGACAGTCAAATTTTATTTTAAGGCGATAGCTCATCGTGTGAAGGTCGCGGGTTCGAATCTAACACCTCGCCACCATAATGTTATCAATAGAAATACGGATAAAGTTGTACAAAAATAAATATAATAGTAAATGATTTGTCATTCGCTCTGTAAGAATATAACAATGTCTCGTCGACTGTAAAAGTGTAATTATTATAATAGAACTCTATAAGATTATTAAACAAAGAAAGTGTTCACTTTTCTTTCTTGTTCTTGATTGTCATGAATGAAATTGACATTTTGTTTCACTCTCTCAACTTTACCATTAAAGTTTTAAGTCATGTATGAATAAACTATATTAATTGTTTTACTATTCAGGCACATTTAAATTGCCAACACGTTTGCAATTATAGTTGATTATATTGATTAGACATGATCTGGTGCTCTTTTAGTTGGTGATATTTCAATATTTGATCAAATTTTAAAATTTTAAGTCTCGACAATGATTTCAAACTTTTTTGGCGGACTGGTCCCAAAACTAAGAGCTGTTCAGTATGACAATTCTATCATCTACCCAAAATATCACTGCATCAATAAAATTATTATGACGGTTAAACTTTTTCTATGCTGCTAATGTGTATCAATTATTTGGTATTTCTACTCAAATTAATTACTTTAGGATATTAAGCTTGTGTTTGACCGCAATCTTACTAAGGTAAGTAATAATGTGACTTGAAGGTGGTAATCACACAAAGCCTAGATGAGAACTGGCTATCAAGTGCAGCTGTCGAAACTAACCAATAGGTGCTTGGCAACTTGAAGGCAGCCAGTCGGGTACTACAAAGCACCCTACCACCGTGCTATGGTTTCCTCACGATGTTTTCCTTCACCGAAAGCTCAAGCTCATTGTAGGATTCGAACCCACGACATTCGCCGCGGTATCCGACGTCACTACCACTGAGCTATCATCGCCTTTGCTGGTACTTTTGTGTTTATTCGGAGTATACCTGTGCCAGCCTTTAAACAATTTTAAGAAGCAAACATGTGAAATTCAAAATATCTAGGTCTTACTTAAACGTTAGCTAAAAGATATAAAGATAACAACCGGATGGTTTTAACATTTAATTAAAGATAAAGATCTTCATTGCATTGCATATGCTAACTGTTAATGTTAGTGAAAAGTGCTAAACTTCGTTCTATGCATGCATGAAAACTTTCAAAGATAATCTATCTATCTATGTGTAATAAAAATAAATAGGCGAATGTAAATAAAATCGCATTTAATAACGTTTTTATTGTGAGGCTGTAGGTATAGCTTTTTAAAGAAACAAAATACTTAACCATAAACTGAAGGTTACGGAAAACTATATGATCAGCAAGTACCTTCGGGAACACGCGGATGAAAAGCTATCGTTTATAAAAAAAGTATTAAAAATATTATTATTTACTGTTTAATCTTTATGATTATCCCTGAATAGTTAGGAAGCTAAGAAACACCAATGTTTTCATCCATCAAAAAAATATTCCATTTACAAAACTATTTTTAATAATCTACTACTTAACTATTTTTAAAACCACCAAAATAACATACCATTACATCCAGGTTTAAACATCCAAAATTGAAATGAAAGTAATAAAACACTGCACAAAATAATTTGACATAAAATTTCCTTGATCAGAAAGCGTCAAATTTCGAACGAAATAATTTGAGCACACCGCGGTCTCCGCTCGCAGTTTCCGAGCTCCGGCGCGTCCGTCGGCACAGACGAACAGATGCTGACTGACTTAACTGCACAACTCGACTTCTGAATCTTCCACGCTTGCTAATATGCGATAATATTATGCATTAGGTTATATCATCTTCTAAAAGCTATTGGTTCGGTATCTGCTATAAAAATTAAAGAAATGATGGGTGATAGTTTTTCTAAGGTGCGCCACAAATATTTGGAAAGTAATATTTATTTTGTAACTTGGATAAAATTGATGTGAGATTTTTACTCATATTTCTTGCGTTTTGATGTAGTTACTACCTCACTAATCCCACTAATATTATAAATGTGAAAGTTTGGATGGATGGATGTTTGTTAATCATTTACGCCAGAACGGCTGAACGGATCTGGATGAAAGGCATAGAGATAGATTATAGTCTGGAATAGAACATAGGTTAATTTTTTATCCCGGGAAAAGATAAGATCCCTCGGGAATGCGGGTGAAACCGCGGGAGACAGCTAGTATTGTTACATGTGAATACCTATAATGTTGGCCTTCTGATTTTAGTATTTGATAATTATAAGATTTGAGCTGTTGGTCTTCCAAACAAAATGAATAAATAACTTTTGACTGAGAGAACAATCCATGAAAATCACAATTTATAAGCAAAACATACTGGTTCTGACTCATCAACGTCCAGCCCAATTCCTTTGATCTGGAAAGCTGTGATGTTGCACAGTGTGTCTTTTTATGATTTTGATAAGGATTAAATCCCCCATCCTTATCGCGGTTTGGAAAATTTGCTTACATAACTTCACACTTTTCTTTATTTCAGCTGCCTTCGAGACTCTATTGCAGTACATTTAGGTTTGTATCATATTATTGGAACGAAGTTCCTTATCGCGAGTTGTGAAAGGGGGCTAGACGGAAAAAAATCTTACGACACAAAACTGTCGGTGACACCGCTGTGCGGCGTGCGCATGTTTCTCTGTCTGTCTCTCCCTCTCTCTCTCTCTCTCTCTTATAGAAAGCAAGCCAGATGTTTTCATTTCTATTTATATATATAAATAGAAATGTTTTTTATATATACTCTCTTGACTTATATAACTTCGTTCTATCCGGGTTTCCCTTGACACCTCTCAAGTTTTTTTCAATATATTATTGTCTAACTATGAAATTACGGCTGTTTGAACATGTCATCTAAACTAATATTATAAAGAGGGAAGATTACATTGTTTGTTTCTTAAGATTTAATTCAAAAATAACTCGACCGATTTAAAAAAATATTTTACCATTAAAAAGCTAAGAAAAGATAAAATCCCTCGGGAACGCGGGGGATATTATTTATATCTAAACTAATTTTATTAAGAGAAAAGATTCGATATTTTGTATGTTTATTTGTTCGGTTAAGTATTTTTGATATTATCTGCATTAAAAAAAAAACAATTTATAAAATCATTTAACCTATAAGAAAGCTACATTTTTAGCGAGATGGGTTATATTTTATTTTAAATTCCGTCAGGATTGCTGGTGGAAACGTGGGGCAGAAAGCTAGAAAGAAGTCTTGTCCTGACTAAATGACCTAATAACGCCTATTATCAAGTATCTACTAAATTAAACGTTTAATAGCGTATAAGTATAGCTCTAACTCACTCTTGAGTAACTCAGTAGCTCTAAGTCACTCAAACTCAAACTCAAACTCAAAACTCATTTATTCAGTTTAGGCCCTGGTAAGGCACTCATGAACGTTACAATTGACTCTACCACCGGTTCGGAATACACTTAAACTGAGAAGACTCCGGCAAGAAACTCAGCAAGGCAATTTTTTTTTAACAGTGGATCTTTCTTACATTTTTATAAATACATTTAGATACATTTTCAAATATTTTACACTACGCCAGGGGGATGCAGGTGCAGAGAGAAGCTACTACAACCATATATTTCTGTCACTCTTGAGTAACTCAGTAGCTCTAACTCACTCTTGAGTAACTCAGTAGCTCTAACTCACTCTTGAGTAAATCAGTAGCAGTAACTCCTTAATGTTCGTCATTTGTCTTTACGCAATATTTTTGACATTTGCATTTTATTGATACCAGTTTTATACATATAATGTAGAACACATGTTTTAATTTCATACGTATATTATTAACGAAACAACGCTTTTGTGGCTATTCTTACATTCAAAAGAGCTTCTAAACTATCGCATCGTCCCGATTAAGTTGAATGGATTGTATGTGAGATGATATGAGTAAGAAAAGGCCAAATGGAGGAAAAGTAGGGCGTCGACCACGAATAATAATTGGGAACTGGATTAATTTAAATCAGTGATTGATCGACGGGCCGGTTGGCAGGGTTGGAAGACACTACCTATCACGCCGCAGGTCGTGGGTTCGATTCCCATCCAGGACACATTTGTGTGCATGAACATGTCTATTTGTCCTGAGTCTAGGCTTTGTGTGCTTACCATCTTCGGCCACATCATCACTTACCATGGTGAGATTGTGGTCAAACACAAGCCTATTCCGAATTTAAAAAAAAGGTCTGGGTATAATTATCTATTTAAGTATGTATTTAAAAAAAAAAGTAGTCTATGTATTATATCAGTCACCAGGTCTCCATATTACAAGCTCTGCTTAGTTTGGGATCAGATAGCCGTGGGTGAAAAAATGTCCCACGATATTTATTTATTTATCAAATCAATCATAACGAAGTAAATCTACCACAAATCCATATACACTTACTTTCACCCACCCTTTATTTGTATCCAAAAAGTGTGTGATGTGTGAAGTGTGCATTAGAAAGTAGACATAATCACGATTGTCGGGTACACTCGGGCCTTCATCGGCAAATCGCGAGCACGCTCTGGTTGTTCCCTTTAGTCTCACTCACGAGCTGCCAGCCATGTTTGCTTACTCGACTCGCAATACTACGTCACTTAATAGCTGTGGTAGGTCATCGTGGCACTTGAAAATATTTAATATTTTTAGGATTCCGTACCCAAAGGGTAAAAACGGGACCCTATTACTAAGACTTCGCTGTCTGGCCGTCTGTCTGTCACCAGGCTGTATCTCAAGAACCGTGATAGCTAGACAGTTGAAATTTTCACAAATTTTGTACCTATTTCTGTTGCCGCTAACAATAAATACTAAAAACAAAATAAAATAAAGGGAGCCCCCCCATACAACAAACGTGTTTTTTTGCCGTTTTTACGGAACCCTTCGTGCGTGAGTCCGACTCGCTCTTGGCCGGTTTTTTTATGAAATGTTAATGCTGATCGTATTTTGAAAATTCTTTCATTGAAGCTACATTATTCTGCACCTACTCTTAAAGATTTGTTTTCATCTTGATATGCACGTAAAACCGCGGGGCTATTGCATGTTTAATTTTAACTTGTTCCAAGAAATATATTTTTATGAAGCAAGATAAATTTCAATATTACGTATAAAAAAATAATTAAGCATGAGATATAACTAGCAATCATTAATAATAATTTAAACCTAACTGACTCTTGTCGGCGTAAAAATTACCCATGCGTTAACTTTGATTTCTTACAAAGAACAAAAGTGCCACGACGCACAACTCACACTATGTTCACTCAATTAAAACCGAGTTAGTTTTTATCAATTAGAACAAGTGATTTCGTTGAACCTGTTCATACAAAAAAATACGCTTTACTTATTTTCTTATTTGAAATACATATATTTGCTTTCGTAACATCTTTATGTGCGTTATTATCGACGGACGGGCCGGTTGGCGTGTTTGGTTAAGACACTACCTATCACGCCGCAGGTCGTGGGTTCGATTCCCATCCAGGACACACATTTGTGTGCATGAACATGTCTGTTTGTCCTGAGTCTGGGTGTAATTATCTATTTAAGTATGTATTTACAAAAAAAAAAAAGTAGTCTATGTATTATATCAGTCATCTGGTTTCCATATTACAAGCTCTGCTTAGTTTGGGATCAGATAGCCGTGTGTGAAAAATGTCCGAGGATATTTATTATTATTTATATTTATTTATCTATACTAATATTATAAACGCGAAAGTGTGTCTGTCTGCCCGTCTGTCTGTTACCTCATAACGCTTTAGCCGCTTAACCAATTTTAAAATAAATTTGGTATAGAGACAGATGGAACATTGGAGAAGGACATATGTTACTTGTCCCCAAGTGAGAGAATACGTGTGAAGAATACTTACTCTGATGGATCAGCGACTCAAAGTGAGTCTTGCCCTCCGACCCAAGAGAGCTGTCGCCAACCTGTCGTCGACTCACGTGGAGCTCACGCAGCAAAGCTATTCTGTGAGAACGTTTGTGTATCTCGTAGAATCTCAGGTGAGATATCAACTTCGCATTCTGTAAATTTCGAATGACACTTCACTTCGCAAGTGCCTACCAAAATAATGTTTAGTAGGATTTGGCATCAAGTCAAAGTCAAAGTCAAAACCATTTATTCAGTTTAGGCCCTAGAAGGGCACTTATCAAGGTCGAATTACAGAAGTTACCACCGGTTCGGAAGTCAGCCTTCAACTGAGAAGAACCGGCAAGAAACTCAGCAAGAGTACATTTTTTAAATATTTTTGGACCATCTGACTATATTGGCATTTTTTCAAATGTTTAACAACAAGGTCGTGTGAGTTCGCTTTCGATGTGTAGGTCTCTTTTTTTTTTTTATACCACTAGGTGGCAAACAAGCTTACGGCCCACCTGATGGTAAGTGGTTACCGTAGCCTATGGACGCTTGCAACACCAGTGGCGTCACGAGCGCGTTGCCGACCTTGCATAAACCTTCTTACTCCTCTTGCTGCACCGTATCTAACTAACGATACCCAGGATTATCGTATGAAGAATGTCCCAGGATATTTAATTTGTGAATCGAGATCGAGGAGTTAATTTGCGTGTTGGTCTTAGATTATATGAGAATGAACAGCAGATGTAAGTTGTGTTGTAGGTTGCAGGAAACCAGTCGGCGAGCGGGAGCGGGTAACTGCACAAATTAAACACCACATTAGCATAGTTCGTTTCCTTCGAGGCAAGAGGCGATGTAGGGCTGACAGTTTGTAATTTAGGAAATTTCAAAAATTATAATCTAAAATACTTATACCAGTGGATCTGAGAGCTATAGACCTCGCGAAGCCATTTTGAAAACTTGTCTACGAACTGAATTGAAAAAAAAAACCATATAATTATTGTAACTGCTCACAAAATTTTAGGAGAACTAGTTGAGAGATGCGACATAGAGAGGAGATCAGACAGACGGATAGCCGTTCATACCAAAGCATTTTTACCCTAGCTGAAAAGGTGACTCTTCGCTCGATCGGACAATTAATAGTCTGATTATTTGGCACGGTTTAGAAGGTCATATTACTGGTAATTAAGTCAGATTTTTTTATTTATTTATTTGACGAAACCAAATGCTTATTTATGGTAGTTTTAGCAGAAGATAATTATGCATGTTATAAAAGCCAAGAGGTTTCCTAATATTAATATTACAAATATAATTCAATTAATTAAAACAATGTTTAATGAACTTTGTGATGTAGTTTAAAATATTCAATATTATGTGGAAATTATAAATTCAGGAATATTTTCAACACTATTGAATAATATTTTTAAATGACGAATATATTGTTTACATATATCTTCACACCTTCATATTTTTAGACTTTTTCAGTCCACTATTATAAAAAAAAAAACATTGTAATTTCAAAACTCAAAACAGAATGAATATGTCGTAATTAATAATAGGGGCTCAGACAGAACAATTGTTGGATTGTTGACAACCCTAACTAATGCAATAGTGGTTCTTACCGTTGAGTTACTTTAGTTCATTCATCACTTTCGTTTTCACTTTTAAAGTTACTTTGACTTAAGAACTGGCAACATTGTAAATGAAATAATTTATTTAGCTCATAACTTAAAGTTTTATTACCTCCATAACGTACTTGTTTTTTATGTAATTGTTGTGAAAAATATATTTACAAATAATGTATTTAAAGATAGGCACTACGCCTATGTCGTAAATATATTTTTGGATGTTTGTTGCTCAACCACACAAAAACGGCTAATCGAATTTTAATGAAACTATGCACACGGGTAGATCATATCTTGGAATAAAAAATAAGAAAATTTTTATCCCAAGAAAAGACAAGATCCCTCGGGAAAACAGGTGTAATCGCGGGGCGGAAAAAAAACATAAATAAAAAAATGAAAATTCACTGTAAAAAAACCATTGCCTTCCAGAATGTCAATTGTAACTAAGTGCTTTATCAGAGCCTAAACTGAATAAATGATTCTGAGCAAAGTGCCTAGTAACAAGATGCGATTCTTGTCGGGTTTCTAGTAACTTATATACAGTTTTTGGAACGAAGTTCCTTATCGCGCGTTGTGATAGGGGGCTAGACGGAAAAAAATCTTACGACACTAAAGTGTCGGTGTCAATTTTTCGTAAGCTGTGCGGCGTGCGCATGTTTCTATGTCTGTCTCTCTCTCTCTTATAGAAAGCTAGCCAGATATTTTTATTTCTATTAATATATATATATATAAATAGAAAGGTTTTTTTTTATATATATATATACTCTCTCGACTTATATAACTTCGTTCCATCCGGGTGTCCCTTGACACCTCTCAAGGTTTTTTTTAATAAAAGTCTCATAAAGAAACGACACAATATGTCACATTCAAAACTACTTGATGCATACACAAATTCTGCAATAGAACTGAATGTAGGACTTACAACCTAATGACTTGCACATTAAAATAACATTTCCACTGCAGCAAAGATTTTATGAACTGTCATAATTATAATGTTGAATAATGTGAGTTGAGATCAAAACTTGTTTCAGTTTTGTTGCTGATTACACAATCAACAAGTTTAAATAATTTTGCATTTATTCGTTGATTTCATGAGAAAATTATTAATTAGAGAAATTTTTGTTATACAAAATGCATCAGCCATTAACAACACTTTACATGTTATATCATTATCCTCATATAAATCAGAATTATTGTGCATTATTGAATAGCGTTTATTAACTTTTTTCAAAATAGAAATCCACATAATATTAAAATTTACAAAAAGTGATAAAAAATTACTGACTAAAATTTTGAAAGAAATATAAAATGATCTAGCTAGCATAACAAAATTTAATTTAATCAGTTCGTCGATTTCCCTCAACGATTTATAATTCTACGATTAATCTCTTCAAGGTCGGCAACACATTGGCAATCCCCTAGGTACTTCCTGCAAATGTTCCTAAGCGACGTAGTATATCAGTTATCAGGCTTTCATAGTACAAGCTTGGCGTTGCGTGTAGTATGTAATGAGATATCACTTTTAGGTAACCCATTGGTAACTTTGGATCAAAAAATATGATACCATTTATCTCAGAAACAAAACCTTTGACAGACTCTAGTGCTCCTGTAAACCTAAACTCATTTATTCAGTTTAGACCCTGTTAATGCATGGACTTTACAATTGACTCTACCACCGGTTCGGAATACACTTAAACTGAGAAGACTCCGGCAAGAATTTCATTTTCATTTGAGTATGCATCATACTACATAATAGACTTTTATTACAAAATATACTTAAAAAGCTATTGTACCGCTATCATAATAAACCATAGATAACATAATTTTACACCTAATTGCACAATGTAAAGCGAATCTCGATATTTCACAAGTTATCAGGTTTCTAATTCATAGTTATTACAAAAGATGTGTTCTAATATTGCCACGTATTTTGCAAGTTTTAAATGTGCTAGAACATTTAGTAATATCAAAAGTAGTGTTGCTAGAATTAAAAGAGAAATGATTTATAATTATAGCTGTGTTTCGATGCGATAATGAAATGTCTATGAAAAAAATGTTGGTAACGTTATTTGTACGAGTTTCTTTTATTTTTAGTTTCAGCAGTTTACAGTACAAGCTGGAAAAAATACGAATAAAGTATTATGTACAAAATTTAAAACATATTGCGTCATATAACAATATTAACCTTACGTACGAACGAACGAACTTCCTTATCGCGCGTTGTGAAAGGGGGCTAGACGGAAAAAATTCTTACGAAAAGTTGTCACGACACTTTTTGCTATAGTAAGCTATTGTAAGCTGTGCGGCGTGCGCATGTTTCTCTGTCTGTCTCTCTCTCTCTCTCTCTCTCTCTTATAGAAAGCAAGCCAGATATTTTCATTTCTATGTATATATATATATATATATATACTCTCTATATATATATACTTATATAACTTCGTTCCATCCGGGTGTCCCTTGACACCTCTCAAGTTTTTCATTGAAAGCCTGAATTATGTCAAAAGTAGGTTACAAAATATGGGACAACTTATACGAAAAGAAACAAAGGCTATACTTAATTAGAATTGAAGGCTCAATTTATTTTCGAATGGTATTAATACTTATTATTATCTATCAAACGCAAGCAAAGTCGAATAAACCTGCTAAAGATACATCTGATATTATAATTTTAACACTTTAATGTCTGCTCTCTTTATAAATCGTTTCAATTATAAATTAATATATGATGTGTTCAATTAATCAAATTATGTCGATTGCATCTCTTCTAATATTAGGCTATCTATCTACAGAAGCAAACAGGTTTTGCTAAGAGAATTCTAGCATTGCATTATACAAATAATACTTTGCATTTTATTTCGGCAGTAGAGTCTATTCTATATTAATAAAAAAAAAAGTTTTGTTGGTAAATGCACTAGAGAATGGCAAGACATTTTTTTTAAATGTTTTTTTTTCATAATTAGAATTAGGTTTTTATGCATGGAAAAATTGGAACAGTTTTCCGGAATATTTTTAGATTCGGGAACAACTATTATTTCGGGATTTTCACTGGCAGATATCTGATGTTAAAAGGATTAACTAAGACTACTTTTATTTTAGAAAAGAATTAAAACCGATGCGAGTGAAACTGCGGGGGACTAGCTAGCATAAATGTGACTGCAAAAAGTGTCCACGTGTTCTGTGTATCATCAACAGCCGGGTAGAATTTTGTCTTGTTTGATGTACTAATGGGGATGGAGGAATCATGTTGAATAATTCCTGTGCATCTACCCAAAATACATCTTGTAGAAAACCTATAGGCATGTAACGTGTCGTCGATTGAGGCATCTTACTTGCATAGAGTCAAAGGCGACAAACTTAAAAAAAATCGCTAAGAGAAATAAAAAGAGTACCCATTGTTTTGAACGTAACAAAATATCCTTTGGCAATGTATAATTTTGGCAACACATTGGCAATTGCTTGACATTGTCAATGATTATAAGGGACGGCAGTCACATACCATGGAGTGTCCCGCATCCTTAATTTATCCGGAATATAAAAAGTAAGTAAGAAAGGAAGAATTATTTATTTAAATTTAATTATGATTCAGCACATTTAGCCTTTAAAATGAGCATGCAAATATATTTTATTATTATCAAAGTACACATTATCTATTTATTATTATTAGAAAATTTGTATTTAGTTAATAATTGTTACTAAAAAATAATTCGGGGAAAAAGCAAACTCCCAGATTAAAAAATCTGGGTCAAGCCTCTCCAAGCAATCTTCTATACAGCTCGATTACCTGTGAAAATATAGATAGTTTAACCCTGGATGACTTGGTTCCGTTAGTTGCAGGGCATGTCCGCCCATCTCCACAGAAACACGTAGTATAATAATTTGCAGTAAGCCGACAATAGTCGCGGTCGACCATCATGCGCCTGATCGCCCGTGGGCTGTGGTTTACTCCGCAAGGTACTTCTAGATGGGGTTTTACAGTTAAAATTACTGTTTACTTTATATTTAATGGAACCAAATTTGCGGTCCGATCTGATGAGGTTTTATATTTTTAGACTTTGTCACGTTTATTTAGGCGTTTGTAAGACTTTTTTTGGCTGGTTGGTACGCATTCTTGGGATTAAAAATTTGTTTGATTACTCTGAAATTATTTACCTGCCTGATAAAGGGCCTGTAAAAATAAGTTCAGTAATTCCGGACAAACTACAGAGAGGCCAACAAAAATCTTTGGGTTTAACAAATAATATACGTGAGTAAATTTAATTTAGAATGTAACTATACATTTTTGGTATCAGTTGGGATGGTTACCTTCAGGGAGGCCCTGAAGTAAACATCTGTCGCCAAGAACATACCGGTATAACTGCACTTAAGAATTCGACTAGGCTTAGCAGATGTAATAAAATATCTACATAACACAAAATGGAACTGTAGTAAATATATACGCATCAGGGCTGAACTCAAACAAATAATCCAAAGCAAAATATAAGGAAAAGGAAGGCGTGAACGAGTTGATTGTTATACGTGCTAGTATCACAGGTGCAGTGTAGTGATGTACAGTTAGCCCCAAAAGTAGATCACTAGTTCAGTTCCACATTACACAATCACAATTTAAGACAACCTATCAAGGAAATGTCAATAGATTATAATGAAAGGGTTTTTGTGTGTGATTGTACCTACGCATCTAACGCACCTGCGCACATTATGTGCGCAACTCTGTTTGATTTGAAGAGCGATGTGTTTATTTTTATAGAGTTGATATTACCGTTTCTTTTAAGGTGTTTTTGTTTAATAATGATCACACACAATTAAGATCTGGCTCTTAAGAGCAAGTTTCTACCAGGCATCTGTCATTGGATACCGCGGCGAAGGTGACGGGTTTGAATCCAACAATGAACTTTTGGTAAAAGAAAACATCGTGAGGAAACCACACCACGGTGGTAGGGTACTTTATAGTACTCAACTGGCTGGCTGTATTTCGGCAGTTGCACTTGAGAGCCAGTTCCTTTTATGACATTGTATAATTAAAACAACATTGGTAATCTCCCTGATATTGCAAATATAGTGGGCTATTTTGTAGTACCCGACTGGCTGGCTACCACCCTCACGTTGAAAATCTGTCACCAAGCACCTATCGGTGTGTTCCGACAGCTGCACTTGAGAGCCAGTTCTAAGTTTAGTGTGCTTACCACCATTAGCCATATCACCATAGTGAGATTGCGGTAAAACACATGCTTATACAAATCGGTTGGCACTTACCATCAGACCCGCCTGCTAGCTTATCAGACTTGTGGAAAAGAGTCTACTACCAACACTCTGAACTCTATATAATTCCACACTCATATCGTATGCGGAATATAAAGATGGCAATAAAGAATATGTTGTAATATGACATTACAACTGCATGCACAATGGACGATGTCGCCGCTCCATGAAATTGGTAACAGTTTGTTATAAAACGCTTCCTATGAGGACACTGATCATTACTGTATATAATGTATTAGCTTCCTGGAATCTACTTTTACTATGGTACACATGTTGGTAAGAACTTGAGGCTGAGAATAACTGGCTCTCAAGTGCATTATGCGTTAGATGCTAGGCAACAGATTTACAGGTGGGCCGTAGGCTTGTTTGCCGCTTAGTGGCATGAAAAAAAAACTTCACGAGAAAATTAAATTTTCATACGTTTTTTTTTTACCTTTTTTAATTTAATGATTAGTATGTATTTTAATTTTCATCAATATTCCTTTTTGTATGCCCTTCATGGCAAAACATAGCGCACACAGATCTTATAAATTACCTATTTTTCACAAAATAAATGTTTTTACCAGCGTTCCTGATGGTTCCCCACCCCCACCCCCCCTGGATCCGCCCTTGCGTAATCAAACATGTAGTGATCATACCAACACGCCAACAGATCCGTCAACGGTACATCAACAAATTTTCAAAAAAAATTAATGAGAATGATATAAATAAGTAAAATAACACCCAATTATGTTTGTGTTGCGATTCGTCAAGCTTTCCATTGTAATGTTGGCACCCAGCGCCCAGCAGCCAGCACCCAGCACCCAGCGTCCATGAACAAGCGTGACTAAGGATCGTTGCAGATCGAAGCTAATTATAAGTGTTATTACAGGTTGTGTACACTAACACTTGTTTAAAAAAGGCATTTTGCTACAATACAAGAAACGCTTTGGATAAGCTTGTTTTTAACCACAATCTCATCATGTTAAGTGATGATGTGGCCGAAGGTGGTAAGCTTAAATGGGAACTGGGTCCAAAGTGCAGCTACACCAATAGGTGCTTGGCGACAGATTTTCAACTTGAGGGTGGTAGCCAGCCAGTCGGGTACTACAACTTCACTCACCGTCATTTATCATTAGTTATCATCGCCTTCAATATTTTCATCAAGTATGCAGCCTCCGTAACACTGCCGTATCGCACAAATTCGATTACCACGGTCGGCCCATCGTTCACCGCCGAATACCCATTGATCAATTGTACTTACTTTCTAATTATCTATTACAAGCGTAAATATTATATTAGTATTATAACCGTTAAACTGGAAAAGGGATCAGTTTATGTAATATTTAGGTGAAGTTATGAAAGAAGCGTAAAGTTATACCTTATCATATCTCCCGCACGAAAAGAGCGCTTTTGGTGCGTAAAAACTAGCAGCAAAGTAGCTTTTTGCTGCGATGCGAGATTGAGTAAAAGTGATTCGAATTTTGAACACTACTTTTTGGAACAAAACAAAACCTGGTACAGAAACTCATTTCGGCCGAATGATTTAACTCTTATTTCTATTTTTTTTAATTTAAGTTCTTAAAATGTACCTGTACCTGTAATATAGATATACCTTCTTGTAGAACTCTATCATAATAAAAACAATAGATTAAACTTTATTGTATATAAACCAACAATTTAAATTAAAAATAGGAATACAATTGATCATTACAACACATTAGGAATCATCACTCCACCTGCATTCATAAATCTGATGACTCGATGGTTTCGGTATTATCCAATTATAATAAATGGCCGCGGTCTTTGCAGCAGTTAGACCTGTTATTAAGTTATTCATTCGTCCAATCATTTATATATGTACACTATGTATTTGGAACCTTTTTACTTTCACTCACTTAAATAAACAAAGATTATAAAATATTACATTTAGAAAATGGATGCGGTTTTAACCCTCATGTTTACATATAAAGAGATCTTGATTTACATTTACGATGAAATTAATAAACATGATGTGGAAAATTAAATGTTTGAAACTGAAAGAAGAAATTATAAAAAGGTCCATTGCAATATGAGATAAGCTCCTATTATTAAGCCCCCTATATTTACAAAGTGTGCCACATAAAAGTATTTTTAGGGATAATTTTAATGAGTCTTTGAATACTATGACATGTCGTCATAGTGATTAATTGGAATAAGTATAAACTTGCTGTGTTAGTTTAGTTACCTGGCTCAGGAAAGTTAAGGACTCTTTCAAGGGGCAATGTATACCCATATTAATTTAAGAAGTGTGTCAATGTACCCATTGAAAGTCAAGAAGTATATTGAATTCAAAATATAGTAAATTAGAATTTAAGAATAAAAGCGTACCATAGAGTATTCGATTTAACAGAAGACTAGAATACATTCCGCAGGGCTTCTTAAGTATAACGTATTTTGTAAGTTAAGTTTAGTATATACTATACTTTAAAAAATATATAATAATAGCGACGACTTAGGATTCATCAAAAACACAATGAGCTTGAGCTTTCGGTGAAGGAAAACATCGTGAGGAAACCACAGCACGGTGGTAGGGTACTATGTGGTACTCGATTGGCTGGCTACCACCCTCTAGTTGAAAATCTGTCGCCAAGCACCTGCTGGTGTGTTCCGGCAGTTGCACTTGAGAGCCAGTTGCCCTTGCCCTTAAGGCATTGTAATATGGTGTACAACACGTTGGCAGTCCCCCTGGTATTGCTAATGTCTATAGGCGACGGTAGTCACTTACCATCAGGTGACCGGCCGGCCTCGTTGTCACTAGTGACATAAAAAAAAAAAAACAGAAAAACAGGAAATAGCAGCATAGATAATACTTTAATTGTAAATAAATAATATGCCACCTCCAAGCAGTTTGATATTCATACGTGAATCACTACCGGCTAGCGGATATTCAAATAAAGTTTGCTAGTTATGTTAAAAATCACTTTCTCGGATGCATATTGTTACACGATGTGATATGTTGTTTAATTTCGGATATTATACCTATTTTTATTGCCGGTGAATACGGAAATGTATCGTTTCTAAACTTTTACGATTGCATTTGCATCTGACCGAGCTCATCACATTGCATAATTAAGTGTTAATGTTTATTTATTGATTTTGATAAAAAAAAAACATAATATTTTACGTAAACTGAATTTAAAGATATTTTTTTAATTACGTGAAGTTGGCATGTAATTAATTGTATAATTTTACGGCGTTCTATGTGATACAAAATGGCGTTAGGTACATGTGAATTTAGTCTATGGATTTTCATAGAATTTTTGTAACACAGATTCATTCTCATCTCATATAGAAATGAGTGCGCCTCGAATTGTGATTCCTGGAATCCCATTTTGTCATCCGCGAGGCCAGGCGAGATTGAGGCGCTCGCCAAATATTCCGCATTAGGGTGTTGTACGAGTCATCCAGACTACAATACAACCTTCTAGAGAGTGAATATAACCACAAGGAAGACAATAAACAACTTACAAACTTCATTTATCGAAACTAATTGACGGAAAAAAAAATGACTGGGTGAACGAAGCCGTGTGTGAAAAGTTACCTTCTTTAGTTCATTAAGGTGAGTTTCAATGGATGGCGCTAGCTTCGCAATTTTTAGGATTATTATGTTCTGTTTTACAAATACTAAGGTATTTGTTTATTAAAGAATATCGAATTATGGAAGATTAAGAAGTAATTTTAATGTTTGGCGATATTTCATTAATTAAATCTGAAATCAATTACAGCGTCATCTATTGGAGAGATAATAAACATGTTGAATTGACTCTCTATGGCATAGCGTTTATTCTGCATTTTAGTACATTCAAATGTATAAAGATGGCGCTTAAGTAACAAAGTCATTGAATACTTAATAATGTATAAGAAAATAGCACTGAGAATGATTTAAACAACATTTATTTAAGTTATGAAAAGTGTAACATAAATCCTTGCATTAATAATACAAATAAATTTTAATAGTAAAAATTAACAAAACGAATAGTTCGAAGAATCTCCAATAGATGTCATAGCAAAATTTCTGAATCACGGTAAAGAGATTTTATTCAATAACAATAAAGACTTGGCGTAGGTACGATTTCTAATAGAATGTAAATTAATAATCCTACTATCCAATATGAACCACTTAAAAGAACTTGGGAAATTAATCGATGAAAGTCATAGAAGGTTAACTGAATCTTGTTATTTAATTAAAAAATAGAAATAATATTTATTAACGAATCTATTTAAAACTTGTACTCATTATATATGATTTTCATTCCAGAGTATTAAAACATTCTCCTATAATCGAAATGAAAACAACAGAATCAAAGTCAAATATTGGAGACTCTCAGAAGGAGATTGCTCAACAAAACGCAGTAATTCCAACAAAACAAATAACATTCAAATCTCTAGAGATGTTGAAGACGAAACAAACATGTATTGTCATAGATTTATGTGATGACAGTAATTAAATATCAACATATCGATACTTGAGTTCATTTGGCGTATACACCAAAACCCTACTTTCCAGGAGAACAAAAAAAGTATTCTTTTTACTTTTTTGTTTTAGAACTTATAAAAAATCTTTAAGGTAAAAGATTATTTATGGACTTTTATAAAATTACTGTTTTCCTCTAAAACCTCAAAAACGATCAAATTGCCATATTTTCATAACGTTTAGAGGTGAAAAAAGAACTGATACAATATCAATCAACGTCAAGTGGCAAGATTAATGATAATGACGTCGGTAGCTCAGGTAACGATGATGCGCGGAAAAATGAAAAGATGGAGGATATCAGGTGTAAACAACCACATTGTATGCAAATAAATCTATTTTATTACTTATAAATGAGTTTAGTTTTTAGTCTCGTCACATTCAATAGTTAAAGATTCATTTTAAACCCAAAAATCAGTGGTATTTAAACGACAATTTTTTTCCTAATTAGAGTAACTATAATTTCAGTTTTAAAGAAATATTTGTATTAGCTATTCCTGGCTTTGTTCGGAATAGAGTCCTGGGAGTTATTGCAGATATAGTTAATAGCTCATCTAAAAGGTGCGTTTCGGTGAGTCCTTGTCATGTTATGTCATGTCAAAAATGTTATTTTGTTACTAACATAGTTATGTAAGGTGTGTAATTTACTAACAATAATATGGATTTTAGTTGTCCGAAATAAATGAATTTTATTTATTATTATTCTTCTATCAGAGTAATAAACAGAAGAATTGGTGTGTACCGGCAGTTGCATTTGAGAGCCAGTTGCCCTTGCCCTTAAGGCATTGTAATAAGGTGTACAACACGTTGGCAGTCCCACTAGTAGTCACTTACCATCAGGTGACCCGCCTGCCTCGTTGTCACTAGTGACATAAAAAAAATATATATATATTTTATTTGTATTTTGTTAAATAGTCGAGTAAAATTAACTAGCAAACGTAATGTTTTAGAGAAAAGTATAAGAACAAACAAACACTGGTGGTGTTTAAGTATCATTGCAATGTACGGTTGAAAGCAATCCCATGTAATGCGGAGTGGTGCAAAGAAGCAATTAAGATATCGAAAGCCGCAGCGCATTACAAGCTTGAGGTGTGAAGCTGCGTTCACAATGGCCACAATATTGTAAAATACCACTTCTTTAATAACTACTAACTATACTTGAAGAGGCACTGCTGAAGAGCTCTTTGCACTCATCATTTCTACTACGGCTGACATTTTCCACTGTGAGCATATTAATGTGTCAGCGAAAATATAAATAAATTAGATAAATTTAGAATACGAGTTATACTACATATACTACATAAAAGTTGTGGAAATTTTGGAATTCAATAAATAAATTTTCTAATTCTGTCTCCAGTATTTAAGATATCATTAGAATTCATAGGCTAAATAAAGACTGCCAATACAGTTTATTTAGAAAAGAACGCAAATTAGTAGCATACAATTGAATTGAATTTTAATAACATACAAGCAAGTCGGCGGGTCACCTGATGGTAAGTGACTACCGTCTATAGGGGTTAGCAATACCAGGGGGATTGCCAATTTGTTGTCAAATGTTTATTAAAATGCCAATGCAACTGTCAGAACACACCAACAGGTTCCAACTTGGCGACAGATTTTCAACTTAAAGGTTGCCAGTCAGCCGAGTAAACAAAGTACACACCGTGCAAAAGTTAAAGGAACAGAAATGAACAAAAGCTTATCTTGCATAGATAGATAACCTTACAAAAGACACAATGTAAGAAGCAGATTTCGCCACTAAATATAGCCATAAGAAAGACAGAGGTAATAAACCGTAACCATTAAAGATTTCCCGCAGATGTATCGAAGCTTTATAACAAAGGTAATGTAGGTTTGTGCGCAGTGACCCGTGTACGACATTTGAGAACTCGGGTAACCGCCTCATTTCACCTTTGACTTTCGTTGCGGACACTTGCTAAGGAAATAACTAGTGACATGTTAACTTGCGTTTTTCACATCCTTTTTGTTTATGTCAGTATTGGTATTTAAGTAATTTTAGTAATATTGTTTACCATTTATATTACAGGAGTGTGTGTATTAGTTTTTATAGGCTTTTGTAAAAAGTGAAAACATATTAATTTTTCAGATTCTTTGTCTTTCTTATGAAATAGATAGTAATAATAACTTCAACAATGGATGGATTCCAACATCAAGTGATAAAGTGAATAGTTTAATAAGAAGAAGTTACTTGAAACATCCTGTGACCGACTTTAATACTGAAGCTATCCATGTAGCAAATGATAATATTAAAATATTTGTGAATACAGAAATTGACAATGAAAAAGAAACAACTGTTCATCAAACAATGTCTAAAACTTATAACGTTGGATGCAGGGAACAAGGTAAAGTTGCTATTAAAAGTCAATATATTTAAGTCATTTATTTATAGACTCTAACAGCTAAAGTAAAGTTCTAATCAGATAAATGACGACGTCAAATATATATATATATTTTTTATTATGTCACAAGTGACAACGAGGCAGGCGGGTCACCTGATGGTAAGTGACAACCGTCGCCTATAGACATTGGCAATACCAGGGGACTGCTAATGTGTTGTACACCTTATTAAGGCGAACTGGCTCTCAAGTGCAATTGCCGGAACACACCAACAGGTGCTTGGCGACAGATTTTCAACTTGAGGGTGGTAGCCAGCCAGTCGAGTACTACAAAGTACCCTACCACCGTGCTGTGGTTTCCTCACGATGTTTTCCTTCACCGAAAGCTCAAGCTCATTGTAAGGATTCGAACCCACGACCTTCGCCGCGGTATCCGACGTCACTTACCACTGAGCTATCATCGCCTTAAAGATTAAATAAGAGTCACAATGCAGGTACCAGACATTTACTTTTGTGAATTAAATTTTTGACTCAATTGTTAGTAGTGTGTCGAATAGTGTTAGTAATAGAGCTAAAATAGTCAACATTATAGTTCAATGTTAAAAATATAGCATTTATTTCAGGTGAATCAAACTGCGATGAAGAAAATACCGATTTTGATCGATACAAATCTGAGAATTTTGATACAACAAACAATAAATTAAGGCGCGCCAAAGTAATTTCTGAAAATTTTAGTACAAACACAATTTTCAAAGAGATAAAGACTAAATTAGAAAGTGCTGATAAATATCTACCACATAGTAAAGAAGTGCTAGATGCTAAAGAAAACAAAAATACTTATGAAGTTACAGAACCTAATGAAACAGACTCTCATAATACTGAACAGGCTGCAACGGAGTTAGGCTATCAATATGAATCACCTAAAGCTAAAACAAACTTGAGCGGGAATAATTTAACAAACGCATTTTTAAACATTCTCGCTAATCATAAAATTGGTATAGATGATAATTTATCAAATTATGATCTATCTTTACGTGGTAAAAATGATCACGCTCCTCCAAAAGATCAGCTTGGTTATTCTCCAGGTAAGTTACCTTACAGATACAATAGTTTGGATCATTTACCGGTAAATCCATTACTAGCAGTGCTACTATCAAACTATGGTTATTATGTACCAGGTTCGTATGGAATACAAAGTAATTATAATAATTTGTATGGATATTTGGCTTCTAATAATATTCATAATAATAGGCCGTTCGGTTTATATAAATTATTTTCGGATACGGATTCTTTAAAGTGGTAATCTAGGTATTTGATGTCATGCAGTTGAAATTAAAATAAATAACTTTCTGTTTATTTGTATAATTTAGGTTTGCAAAATATTATAATAATAAATAAAAACTCATAACTTTAAACAGCGATGATAGCTCAGTGGTAAGTGACGTCGGATACCGCGGCGAAGGTCGTGGGTTCGAATCCTTACAATGAGCTTGAGCTTTTGGTGAAGGAAAATATCGTGAGGAAACCACAGCACGGTGGTAGGGTACTTTGTAGTACTCGACTGGCTGGCTACCACCCTTAAGTTGAAAATCTGTCGCCCAGCACCTGTTGGTGTGTTCCGGCAATTGCACTTGAGAGCCAGTTCGCCTTAATAAGGTGTACAACACATTAGCAATCCCCTGGTATTGCCAATGTCTATAGGCGACGGTTGTCACTTACCATCAGGTGACCCGCCTGCCTCGTTGTCACTTGTGACATAAAAAAATAAATAAAAAAAACTCGATGATGAAAAATTCAATGGTTATTTTGCTTTTTTTTAACTTCAGTTGTTATCCAAGCTACATAGTTGTTCAAGCTACAAAAGAGCTTTATGTTTTTGTAGATACATAAGAAATAAAGTTCCATGTTTCAAAATTTTTATATATTTAGTATAGGAGATGGGGTTAGAAAACAAGCAATAGAAATGACTGACTGATCGATCAACGCACAGCTGAAACCACTGAACGGATTGTGCTTAATTCGGCACGCAGATAGTTATTATGACGTAGGTTTCGTAAGAGGCTAAGGAAAGAAAATATTTATCAGCAAAATTACTTGATTCTATTATAATATTAAAATTCACTGTTGATCCTCATTCTTAAATCATAAAAAAATGTCCCAGAGTTAATAAAATATACAACATTTGTTAAAAGCATCTAATTTTAGAGAAATTAGTGGGAAAGTGCGAGCCAAAAAAGTTCCGACCGCTAATTGTGGGGGGCACACAGTAAGTTAGGTACATTGGTTGGAGGCGATCCAAGCGGCCACAACTGTCACAGGTTCATGTGACCTTCCTGAAAAGTAGCCTTTGTACCGCAGCCAGTTTACAGTTTACGTTGGGACATTTTTTTGGAATCGCCCGCTCGTTAAATTGCGCACGGTTTTAGAGCAAAATTGCAGCAGCAAAGATTTAAAGTATAGTTTTTGTATGCTGAATTGTTAAGAGCAATATAATGTCCTGTTTCGTGAGGTAAAATTGTGACTTTGGAGTGTCATTCTTGGTGGTGGAACTGGTCAACGTTGACATGGCCATTAGAGATTCGCTTTGTAAATGTTGATGACCTTGAAGCTTTATTTTTACGCCCTTTAAAAGAACCCAGCAGTTTTCTTTATGACAGATGTAGTGACCTTTTTTCTAACCTATTAGCAATATTTATGAGACCCATTTAAATTTTACAGATAAATCGACACAACACCAAATTCGTTTTGTGACCTTTCCACAGTAAATTTAAAATTATTACGCTCGAATAATTTAACGCTTTATGCAAAACAAAACCGCTTCATCACGGTTATGGGTCCATCAATACAATGTTTGGGCTGCTCCTCGCTCCTCACGCAATCGAGTTCGCTACATTTTTATGAACAAATTTTCCGCACCGCTGACGTTTGTAGCTCAAAAAACGGAAACTCAATAATGCGACTCACGATGTCAAAAGGTTTTTTATGCCTTTTTATATTTAATAACTTTATTCCATAGCATTTACCTCAAGTGAGAGTAGCATATACTAACATACAGGGATATTTTAATGGCTGTTTCACAATTGCTGGCTAACTCTTATCCATTGGATAAATATGGCAGTCTGACACATTAGCAATACCAGGGGGACTGCCAACGTGTTGTACACCTTTTTACAATGCCTTAAGGGCAAGGGCAACTGGCTCTCAAGTGCAACTACCGGAACACACCAACAGGTGCTTGGCAACTTGAGGGTGGCCAGCCAGTCGAGTACCACCTAGTACCCTAGGTACCACCGTGCTGTGGTTTCCTCACGATGTTTTCCTTCACCGAAAGCTCAAGCTCATTGTAGGATTCGAACCCACGACCTTCGCCGCGGTATCCGACGTCACTTACCACTGAGCTGTCATCGCCCATTTTAAACCTAAAATTATGATTTTGTATTCACGCATGACGAATAGTACTATGTTTTAATATTTTTGTAATTCAACTCGGATATGAAAGCTGCGTAAGTATTTCAAATGTAATTTTTTTTTTAGTTTTTAGTGATTGCTGTTCAATCAAAAATAAGGTGAGTATCGGGAGCGTAGGTATAGCATGTGTAGTATCCAACTCGTAGGTAAACCATTGGAATCGGTCCAGGTCTATAAAGCGTATAGTCGCCTGCCGAGGCCGCAGGGTTTGGCACCACTGTAAGGACACTTTATGGCTGCACCTTTGCTTTATGCGCTTTAGTGTTCCATAAATGGGAAGAGCAATATAAGTAATATTCCGGCAACAACGACGCAATTCTAAAAAATGGAATTAATCCCCGGTTCCAAAACTGGACAACGCTATTATAGATTCAAATACGACCGTCTGTCGAAGAGCCTTCTATGTATTTTAATATTATATCAATATTTTGTATTACATTTCATAAATATGTATGAAATTTTGGATTTGTGACTCACGAAAAGGATTTAGATAAAATTTGTAACAAAAATGTCATGGAAAATATGGGATATTTTTATCATGTAAAAATTAGAATATATTAGATAAGTAATCTGTAAAAAAAATAAACAACGATTTTTTACCCAGATTGAATCAATTGAATTTAGAACATTTGATTATTCTTGAGTCTCAATTTAGTTCTATAATACGGCCCTTAGCTAGAAAAAGAAACACAAAAGTAGTTTTCTTGTGTAAGTGACCGGAAAACTTTGAGTTTTTCCGCTCGCCTTCACTGGAGCTAGTGGGAAATGTGTTTCATTTCCTGAATGGAAGCATCTACACTATGGGAACGTTCGGTGAAGGGGAGAGAAATTCCGTTTGGACATTGACATGGTTATCGACAACCAACAAAACGGTTATTTCTATTTATTCATTTGAAAGTGAACATTTCAGGACTTAAGAATGTTATAAAAAAAATTGCAATAGGTAACGGTTTACTTCGAAAATTAAAAATGCATGAGCGTGTATGAAAGTGGTTAAGGAACAAAGATGCTATAGCTCACAGCTTATTGACTCGCGTTATACCTACTATCCAAGTCTTTGTCAACCGCTGTCTTCGTCGCATACTCGGAATTTACTGGCCCGAGACCATCTCTAACGTGGATCTGCTAGAGAAATGCCACGAGAGCCCGATCGACCACCAGGTCAAGCGTCGCAAGTGGAGTTGGATTGGCCACACGCTCCGAAGGGATTCTGATCACATACCCAAGCAAGCGTTGGATTGGAATCCACAAGGCAAAAGAAAGCGTGGCCGTCCCCGTCAAACCTGGCGACGCACCGTGTTGGCAGAAGCGACGAGCATCGGAATGACGTGGAGTGAGGTGAAGCGAGAAGCTCAAGACCGATCGCGATGGAGGACTACTGTGGACGCCCTCTGCCCCATCCAGGGGACATAGGACATTAAGTCAAGTAAGTCATACCTACTACTAGCAGATAGACTAATTACCTATGGATAGATAAAACATACGTGTACACTACATAAAAAAATAATATAACAGCGACCGTACAGTCTTACCTTCTAATGAATATGCATCGAACTCTGGACTTTCAAGTAGTTTTTGGAACGAAGTTCCTTATCGCGCGTTGTGAATGTGAAAGGGGGCTAGACGGAAAATTTGTCACGACACTTTTAGTGTCAGTTGTCGGGTCGGGTGATAGTTGCTGTCACCCGACCAACTGACACTAAAAGCTGTGCGGCGTGCGCATGTTTCTCTGTCTGTCTCTCTCTCTCTCTTATAGAAAGCAAGCCAGATATTTTTTTTTTCATTTCTATTTATTTCTATTTTTTTATATATATATATATATATATATATATATACACTCTCGACTTATATAACTTATATAACTTCGTTCCATCTGGGTGTCCTTTGACACCTCTCAAGTAAGTGATGATTGATGTGACCGAAGGTGGTAAGCACACAAAGCCTAGATGGGAACTGGCTCCCAAGTGCAGCTGTCCGAACACACCGATAGGTGCTTGGCAACAGATTTTCTACTTGAGGGTGGTAGCCAGCCAGTCGGATGTTTTCCTTCACTGAAAGCTCAAGCTCACTGTAGGATTCGAACCCACGACCTTCGCCGCGGTATCCGACGTCACGTACCACTGAACTATCATCGCCTTATTTAAATCCAATCAAGTGATTCCCATTATAAAGACAGTAGTTTATTCATTAGTACTGCGGCAAACATATCGGATACGCTCTCAATACTGCTGATAAAACTCGCGCAAACTAGCTCACTTCACTTTGTTCTTTCTCTCCTGTCTATGTCATGAACTGATAGCAGTGGTTCATATTAAAATATTTAAAAAATGTTACCTTGATGAGTTTCTTGCCGGTTCTTCTCAGTTGAAAGCTGAAGAATGTTACCTAATTTTGAATATTAACTCTCCAAATGCTCTGTCAAAAAAAAAAAATACAAGTGAAAGAATTACTTCGATACGTCAATTAGTTTCCGATTTATAGAAGTAAACGTGTGATGCGGACTCGTACTCGATGTGCCATACTCGTGTGACGTCAATGTGCAACGCTCCGCTATAAGCAAGTGTTGCACATTGACGTCAAATGCGGTCACGTGACTGTTAGCGGGACTCGATTTTATCGGAAGTTTAAATGCCTGTAAAATCAAAACTAATAGGTTTTTTTGACTACAACAAAAACTAGTGTATTTGTATACATACAAGCTTCACTGTAACAAACTTTCAACCGAACCTAGTAACATTCTCCCGACCCTCATAAGTCGCAGATAAGTCTAGGGTCTAAACTGAATAAATGGTTTTGACTTTGACATTATCTAGGTATTGTACTTCTAGAAAGTGTCTCATAATAAATTGTCTACATAGAACGTGTTTCCTTAGCTGGAAGTTTCTAGTTTTCCGTTTTAGTCAAATTCTTTGTAGAAGAGAATGGTAGTAATTTTTTCAAAAAGTGAGCAAAGGTGGTTTTTGGTGCGAGTGTTACCTTTAAATCACGAACACTGAGCTTTGTAAGTGATTTAAAGGCACGAGACATTAAAAAAATTTGCTCTCGTGTGAAACATACAACTTTTCAATGATAATACTCTACCAATGAGAAAAGTGTTACAGATAAGTTTATTTTTAATTGAGATGTTACGTTCGGAAACTACACTGTTTAAATTTTTTATGAATACCAAACATAATATTTTTATGTAGCCTTTATAAATTTTTACTAGTATTTAAATATTGCGTATTAAAAAGCCACTAGCAGGTACAATTTATAAACTAAAATTTTCAGGAATAACACAAAATTTCATGCTTTCTGAACGAACCATCGCCCATTGTTCTTTTTGTTTGAAATTCGAATCACTTTTTCTCACGCTCACAGCAAAAAGCGATTTTGCTGCGAGTTTTTACGCACCAAAAGCACGCTTTTCGTGCTGGAGATGTGAAAAGTCTTTATGACCTGAGTGATAGTTATTTTCTGGCTAAACGTACTTCATCCTTATTACATTTGCCCTCATAATGACTTCGTCTGTGGTGTGGTCAGTAGATGGCCAAAATTAAGTTATACATATTCCTAGCCATTTCTTAACATAACACTAAAACTGCCAATGTATCACTGTACCCGTCTTTTTTTTTTTATACTCGATAGGCTTGTTTTTTTTTTTTTTTTGAGGAGGACTTAAAGGTGGCGATCTGAAGGACCATAGACACCCTTACGCGGACTATTGATAGGCTTGTGTTTGACCACAATCTCACCATGGTAAGTGATGATGTGGCCGAAGATGGTAAGCACACAAAGCCTAGATTGGAACTGGCTCTCAAGTGCAGCTGTCGGAACACACCGATAGGTGTTTGGCGACAGACTTTCAACTTGAGGGTGGTAGCCAGCCAGTCGGGTACCACAAAGTACCCTACCACCGTGCTATGGTTTCCTCACGATGTTTTCCTTCACCGAAAGCTCAAGCTCATTGTAGGATTCGAACCCACGACCTTCGCCGCGGCATTCGACGTCACTTACCACTGAGCTATCATCGCCTTTTATTCTGTTATTGTATTTAAAATGCGCATGTAGATTACCCGCGTCATCTTCGTGCCTTATACCACATTCAGAAACTTATTGCTTTGCTCGATGTGAAAACTTGAGATTTCTTTCTTTTATTTAGAGGAAAACTTGGTTCACCCACTATTATGAGCTTGATGAATCGTTTAATACTAATAATAGTAAGTTTTGCTTTATGGATTACGTAGTAAAACACTTTTGTCCTGGCTGACTTTTCATTCCATGGCCTATATCGCTGTAGAGAAGCAATAGATTTTGTATATAAAATAACTTAGTTTTTTTAAATAAGGGTTTTAATTTTATATATATTTTTGTATTCGTTTAAATAAAATTGTTAAACACTTGAAAACACAGTTCTTCTTTGTTAAAGGCTGACTTCTGAACCGGTGGTGACTTAATTAATTCGACATTCATAAGTTCCCTCCTAGGGCCTAAATTGAATTAAATGTTTTGACTTTGACTTGAAACCGCGATCTGTAAAACAAATTTCAGAAAAATGATTTTATTGATATCATTAATAAATAAAAATGTATAAACGCTTTTATTTTGATAACAAGATATTAAAATATCCTGTTACTATATTCTAATTAATATTTTAAAATAAAACAAATACAATTTCTCTTTAGTTGTGGTGACAGAAACTATTCTGATGTCTTAAGTGTTCCTAATTTGGAAACTTCTTCAGTCTAAGCAATAAAACTAACTATGACTCTTTGTTACAATCTGATTAAAAAGTAATGTAGTTCAATGTAAGGCGAGCATCTATCTCTAGTAATAGAATGCACATATCAAGTGCGCTGTGTGATGTGTGATGCGAACGCGCTGTACCGGAAAATGCAGTTTGCTCTGCGCCACACGTTTTTTACTTTTTACTGGACATGCCATTTGCTGGCTTGCCGTTTGGAGTGATGCCATATGTGACGTTGTTTATTTGAAGTGTGTCATTTCTATACGCGACTGTGGATTAGGTGATGCCCTGGATTTGAGTGTTATGTCAGTTGTTCCTTGTTTACAAGGTAAAACATTACTAATTCTCGCTACTGACGTTTGGTTGGCAACCAAAAGATTAATGAGTTGTGGATGTGTAAATTATTGCAAAAACAAAGCTAAGAGGAGGGAATGCACAATTTTCTGCACGGCGGTAGGGTACTTTGTAGTACTCGACTGGCTGGCTACCACCCTCAAGTTGAAAATCTGTCGCCAAGCACCTGTTGGTGTGTTCTGGCAGTTGCACTTGAGAGCCAGTTCGCCTATAAGGCATTGTAATAGGGTGTACAACACATTAGCAATCCCCTGGTATTGGTAATGTCTATAGGCGACGGTTGTCACTTACCATCAGGTCACCCGCCTGCCTCGTTGTCACTTGTGACATAAAAAAAAGAGAATAAGCTCTGATAAGTTTGAAATGGCAGTTCCTCAAAAACTGTCATGTATACCAACTTATTTTTGTGTTTGACCGCAATCTCACCAATGTGGTCGAAGGTGGTAAGCACGCAAAGTCTAGATAGGATCTGGCTCTCAAATTCAGCTGTCAGAATACACCAACAGGTGCTAGGAGACGATGAAGGTGGTAGCTAGCCAGTCGGGTACTACAAAGTACCCTACCATACCACCGTGCAAAAAAGTGTATTTAGTCTATAAGTCAGTCTTATATGCTTCATCTTTTCTGAAGATCCATCGTTGTTGAGTCCACTCATGTTTTTCCTCGATATTCTATTTAGTCAATTAAATCTAGCTATCACTTGATTAATCACAACCAAATATGGCAGTAATCTATGCAAGACCAAACTCGTCCTACTTAAGATCTTTTTATAATATTATTCAACAAATTACTTTTATTATACAAAACGTAATTTTCCGCTATGAATATTCAGAACAAATTCATAATTTTCGTGCCGAATTTATTAGGGGAAGAATATTTAGTAGAGTTGATCATTCATGACAATTGATTATCGCTATTAGCAATTAGGTATTATAGTGTTTTAGTCTTCTTCTTTATATACAGGGTGGTGACGACATAACGACATAAAATTAAAACACAGTCACTACTAGTCAATCAAAATACTTTGTGATAATTAAATCGGGTATTACATCAACAAACAAAAAGCGAAATTTTCAAACAAACTAATTCTGAAAATAATCTAAAAGAAACAACACTCTTTAATAATATTACCTACTGACCTCAAATGACCTGTAGGCACTACTGGCACAGTTTTAGGCAAAGACCGGCCGCCGCGGTTCCTTTGTAGGTGTATTATTTCATTCATGCAAGTAGGCATCGACGCCCGCGTACCGCGCTAATAATGATTTTAACGCTATGGTTATAAGGTCTAAATTTAATTAACTGACGATTTCTGAGTCGCACATTTTATTTGGTTGTGTTTTACGCATGTAGGTAAATCTAAATTTTGTTCCGTCTAGCTACTCTAGCTAGGTGAATGACTTCGTTGCGAAATCGTTATGTATTCACAGCATGTGTTAAAATGATTAAAGTGAAAATAATTTCCTGTGGCTATACCGTTCAATGTAATTTGATGATAGTACTAACGTGGTTTCCAATATGTGGTTTAAATTAATGTCGTTATGTCGTCACCACCCTTTATAAAAAGAGAAGGCCTGACTAACTGAATCATCAACGCCCAGCCTAAACCCTTGGACCTATAAAGCCGAATTACTTCACAGGTGTTGATTTTAAGAAGTAGACGAGGAATTCAACCGGGGGTTTAAAAGGGGGTACGCGGGTTACACCGGGGGCGGAAAGCTAGTTTCTATATAATCATCAATAGTTTGTTTATATATCGTTTTTTTTAATTCGCTTGAAGCAGTAACTCATGTCATAAAGTCATTTCAATATATTCCTGACTACCACCCAGGTTGTAGGCTCGATTCAAACTCTTTTCATGTATTCTGTTTGGGTGTACTTAAATAAATACCTACAACATATATATTTCCTGTACGGTTTTGCCCACGTTCTCGAAAACTATCTTGCCTTCCCTATTTAGCTGGTGCGGAACTCGCAACAAACAAAAAGACACCAAAAAATTACTAAGTGTCTGTGAAGGTTTGTTTGTATTTATTTATTCAGCTACCTGGTGGGCTATTACGTAACCCGTTTCAATGAGTTTCAATCGTAAAAACGGTTTATTAAAAGAGTTTTTTTTCCATAATAATAAACATGCATGCATTATATCTACAATCAGTAGATCATTACAAATGGAACCATATTTGCAATTGTAATATTTCAATTGATTTAGAGGCTGTTTTCAAGATTGAAACAAGTTACGTAATAGCCCCACTGGTGTCTTTAGCATGATATATTTACGATGACGTATTGTTTTTATAACGACTATAAGAGCTTTTAGTTTCTAGATAACTATTCCTAACATTACAGCACTTGTGTGCAATATTCCAATTAAAATATGATACGAAACACAACACGATAATGTTATTCAATGGTAAACTACTCATTTGTACAAATATCATGATAACAAACCGTTGAAACATTATCTCGATCTGTCATTCTGCAGAAATGACGTTTTAATAACAACAACCCACGGCTTCCAGTCGACAGTCAACAGTCGACAGTCGAGGCAATTAGTGAACTGTTTTATTATCTGTGGACGTTAATGTTTATTTCATGGTCGCTATTGGAGCTTGAGAGACCCATGTTACGTTTCAAGGACTATACAAAACGCGACATGGTTTTTTTTTTTTTATATTCGATAGGCTTGTGTTTGACCACAATCTCACCATGGTAAGTGATGATGTGGCCGAAGGTGGTAAGCACACAAAGCCTAGATGGGAACTGGCTCTCAAGTGCAGCTGTCGGAACACACCGATAGGTGTTTGGCGACAGATTTTCAACTTGAGGGTGGTAGCCAGCCAGTCGGGTACTACAATATACCCTACCACCGTGCTATGGTTTCCTCACGATGTTTTCCTTCACCGAAAGGTCAAGCTCATTGTAGGATTCGAACCCACGACCTTCGCCGCGGCATTCGACGTCACTTACCACTGAGCTATCATCGCCTTAAATCGGGATCAGCTCTGGGGAGTAAGTTTTGCACGGTGGTAGGGTACTTTGTAGTACCCGACTGGCTGGCTACCACCCTCAAGTTGCATCAATTGCAGCAGAACTTTAGGGCCAGTTCCCATCTAGGATTTGTGTGCTTACCACTTTCAGCACCATCATCACTTACCATGATGAGATTGGGGTCAAACATAAGCTTATCCAGATTTAAAAAAAAGTGGGAGGACCTGGCTGGCGACCGCAGCGGGTGGAGGAGGTCTCTGGTTGAGGGATGCGGGGCTCACGATAGGTGCTAGTTTCAGAATTTAGCGGGCAAGCGAGAGAAGAGACACATGAGTGCGAGAGTCGCTTCACCAACTCAGCCATCAAGCGACCCTCAGTTTAGGTGCCAAAAATGTGGACGCTGCTGTCGCTCTGTATCAGACTGTACAGTCACCCCAAGGCCTGCCACACGGACGCTGTTTAGATCATCTATTTAAGACGTAGAAGGCCCTTTATGTAATGAAGCTTGAAACAGAAAAATTTGGTCTTCATTCTGTCTTGCTATTCTTTGTCAGAAGGTGACTACTGGTAGGGGAGGCGAATAGGGGATTTCGGGATTTACTCGAGCGCGTCAGATTAACATAAGGGGGGCAACCTTGCACCTTGTGAAGTACTCTCACCAAATCTGAGCCTTCTATGTAGTGTCGAACGCCTAGGGTAGCCCGTCAGATTAGTAAAAAAAAATCGATGGTTTGAAATACTCGAGCGCGTCAGATTAAGGTAAGGTAAGTTAGTTACATGCAAAATAGTGTACATTTCAATAATCTGACAAATTGGGCGTGACGAAAGAAAATTGGAGACTCGCAAAGTTGCAAAAAAAAAAACGTCACCTGGATTTTCTCGAGCGCGATTGGTTTTTTTTTTATTTTGAAGGAAATTAGTCACGAATCACGGAAATATCTTAATCTGCCGATTTGCACAAGCCGAAGTGGCTAAAATCATTATTAAGTGTATAGTCCAGGAATATTATGAGTTTCACCTCAGAATGAGAAATAGTCAGCTAGTAACTTGTATAAACCTTTATTTTGACACCCTAAAACTTGTCTCGAAAGCTACTTATCTTAGGGTGCCCGCGACTACTGATTTTTCAAGGTCAAAGGTAAAAAAATCATTTATTGCAAATATCTCGTTTCCTATGGGTTTTTTGGTATATATATTCATAATAAATATTGTAGAAGGTTAAATTCTCTACAACTTTTGTACAATCATTTTTTCGATATCTTGAACCATTTTCGAGATTTCGATATTTTTTACATATTTTTTTTTCAAACCGTCAGATTAAGGAAATCCCTCAACATAATTGTCAGATTATGGGTCAGTACAACAAGGCCATCAAGAAGAACCGCCTGTATAAAAATCTGACGCGCTCGAGTAAATCAAGGTCACGATTTTTTTTTGCATTTTCAAAAATCGGCCCTGACTGATGGTCGCGTCCAAATCGTCAGTCTTTAAAATAGGAGCTACTGGAGGGTTCACTTAACATCCCTTATCAATGTCTGACGCGCTCGAGTAAATTTTTTTTTTAAATATTTTCAACCCCTTCGTACGGCCACCCCCACCACGCAAAACGGCAGATTATTATATTTCCGTTATCAGACAGACGTGGCGCGACTACCCTATTAATATCTGACGCGCTCGAGTATTTCTTGGTGACTGTTTTTTTTTACATTTTTGAAACCCTGTAGACGCTCCCCCCACCGCTGAAGGGGAAAATATCACATAACCTTTTTTTCTTTATTCCACCTAATCTTCAAATTCCAGTAGGTCCCAAAGACGCTCGAGTAACTACAAATTTAGCATCAATGCCTCCCCTACCATACCTATTACGATAGAAAAATTATGAGCATTGCCAATGTACTGTCGACTTTTTCACCTTGAAGGGTACTTACTGGCTCTTAAGTGCATCTGTTCGAAAATTGTAACTACAGGTAGGCAAAGTGCTTTCAAAATTGATTATGGAACAGAAAGAAGTGGTAATTAAAAAAAAACATTAATGGAACTATTTATTAATATTATATTTATAATCTATTATTTATGTTCAGCAAAACAGATTTTTTTATATCACAAGTGACGACCAGGCAGGCGGGTCACCTGATGGTAAGTGAATTCCGACCGGGGGTTGCCAATGTGTTGTCGACCTTTTGACAATGCCTTAAAGAAAGATGCAGGAACTTCTGGGTGTAAGTAAGTACTGGTTTACATATTTATTAAATAACTTTGACGGGCCGGTTGGCGTGGTTGGTTAACACACTGCCTATCACGCCGCAGGTCGTGGGTTCGATTCCCATCCAGGACAGACATTTGTGTGCATGAACATGTCTGTTTGTCCTGAGTCTGGGTGTAATTATCTATTTAAGTATGTATTTACAAAAAAAAAGTAGTATATGTAGTATATCAATATCAGTCATCTGGTTTCCATATTACAAGCTCTGCTTAGTTTGGGATCAGATAGCCGTGTGTGAAAAATGTCCGAGGATATATATATATAACTCTTAGGAAAGTACCTTTATTATTTCATTCCCCATCCACTTCAGTTAAGGTCCCATCAGTTTTAATAATGTTACTTTTGACATTTTAACAGTAACCGAATTTAGTTAAATCTAATTAGATATCCTAACATAATGCAAGGTCTACACATCTTCTATGTATACTCATATTATAAAGAGGTAAAGTTTGTGAGTTTGTAAGGTTGTAGGGATAATTTCTGGATCTAATGAACCGATTTTGAAAATTCTTTTACCAATAGAAAGCCACGTTATTTGTGAGTGTCATAGACTATATTTTTATCCTGGAAAAGATAAGATGCCACGGGAACGCGGGTGAAACCGCGGGGAGAGCTGGTATGATATAGTTGACAGAATCGAGTTCTTTTGTTCACCTGACGGCCGGTGCCATGTTCATGTTGCGCATGGAAAAATCTACTTTACGCATCGATAGTTTTCCGATAGTATTGCAGTAAAGTTTGTATCTGAATTGAACGGTTATTATCGTATATCAAACCTGCAGGACTTGTCCCCCACGGTTTCATGTACGTTCCCGAGGTATCTTATCTTTTCCCGAGATAAAAGTATCCAATACGATACAAATATTCTTTATTGTTGACACCACAAGACAAAAAATACAGGTGCATACACAAAAGACTCAAAATTTAGGCGACATTATCGTTGAAGCGTAGTATGCTATGTTTTATTCCAGTATATGATCTACGTGTGCCAAGTTTCATTAAAATCCGTTCAGCCGTTTTTGTGTGATTGAGCAAAAAACATACAAATATTACCTACAAACTTTCACATTTATATAGTAGGAAGTATTTTATTCAATAACAATGAAGCTTACAAAGAAGCCCCTGAGAAAACCATGTCTTTTTAAATAATTCTTCATTATTTTTAAACAAACGTAGAAGAACTATGGAACTAAGCATTTAAAATGACCAATTATTGTATGATTTGGAAAATTGATTTTTTTTTCTGAAATTTTATTTAGAGTACCAGGTCTTAGTGTAGACTAATGCCAAGAACCACAGCACCTACAAGAGCAGCACCTCGACATAATCCGAAGCACTCTCGCAAATGGATCTCATTTGCGAGCGAGCTGCGATGCCGTTACGAGCTAATTTCCGTCTCCTAAGCAATTAATTCACTAATTAGTCGATTGAGTACGCCAGCCGCCTTGCTAATAGCATTTTGCTATAAGATGACATTATCTTAACTTACTTTAGCTTTTGTCAAGCGTTAAAGATCTCCATTTTCGCTAATAATATTTCAAGTCTTATTAAAAACAATCTAAGACTATTATGTTTTATTCTTTACTAGCTGTTCTTCACCCGAGGGATCTTATCCATTCCCAGGATAAAAAGTTTCTGTGTTTTAATCCAGAATGTAATCTACCTGTGTGCCAAGTTTCATCGAAATCCGTTCAGCCGTTTTTGCGTGATTGAACAACAAAGATACAAACTCAGGACTATCTTTTTCCCGCGCTTTCACTCGCGTTCATATCTTTTCCCAGGATAAAAGTAGTAGTCTTCAAGGTCGCATCTATCTCTATACCAAAACTCATAAAAAATGGTTTAGCGGTTTTACTGTGAAAAAGTAACAGACAGTGTATCATTTACGAAAATATTATTTTGAGTATAAAATTTTGTTCTTAACTTGGCTCGAATAATTTTCTCTGAGCCAAAATACAAATATTGGTTCTTGCGGAACTGACCTTCTTGGTATATCTGAAGGAAGGATCCATCAACATTTTTCTTCTTTTGAAAACGTCAAATGACAATAAAAATAGAAAATCGATTTTGGAGACAAACAAAATGTACTACAATTTTTCTCACCTTCGTTGCGTGTGCTAAATAATTTTAAAATTTCCATTGGCGTAACTCTATTAACCGACTGGCAATAAGATACAAATCATCATAATTCAAAATTTGGCAATTTATGGGTAAGGTAAGTCCCGCTTATATTGTGTTTTTGGTTTCAAAGTATCTGTTGTTCAATATTTAAACCCAAATTACTGCGGCCTTTTAGTTCGTGCACAGACAGACAAAGTTACTTTTGCATTATTAAGATGTAGTAGTATGGACAATTAAAGACGTTCTAGATTGTTCAGAGGCCACTTTAATATTACCAATTATTGGGCTATGAGTCTCCTTGTAATCAGACTAATCAAAGTGTCCACGTTTTCCCAATATATTATAGATAGACGAACTTCACATTTAAGTTCTACACACAAGTTCAAATACATCAAGAGAATTTACATCCAGACTATATTCATAAAACACTTTTTGTGAAAAATATACGTTTCTAAATATGCGTAGGAATAAAACAACAATAACTCATAATTGTACAAGATTAACGGGTTTGTGCTCGTGTCGTACAAATTACAGTCGCCATTAGGTTCACATAAATTTATATTAAAAGTGCATTCGGTACACGGCCTCTGTGCAATTGATTTATCCTCTAGTAGTGCGTTGGGCTATTATTTGCGTGTTGTGTTTAACACTATCAGGATTTAGAGATCTGAAGAACTAATTGTGGTTCAGTGGCAAATATATCCTTTTACATAAAACAAAGTTCCCCCCTCTACGTCTGTCTTTCTGAACTCAAAAACGACTGAACGATCGTATGGTTTTCAACAATGGACGCAATGATTTGAGTATATTGGCTGAAATATAACGATGTTTGTTGAAGATGACAAATCATGCCGACTGGGAGCTTTACTGGCGTGAACCGATAGAGTCATGTAACACTACCACTGAAAAAATGTAGGCTTATATGCTCTGCTACTTGAGCAAGGCCAAGGCGGGTTGTTAATCCCGGAATAAATCCGTGAGTCGTTTTAGTATGCACACGGAAAGCATGATTTATAATTTGAGCCACTTAATTGTTAGAGGTTTGTGCCCAGGCTTCCTTGCATTTACGAATGAACTTCACTGTTCTCCGAAACTCGGCAAATTCTATCAGATTTACTCTTAAGAACAATCTATGGGGCATATTTTAGCGACGCCTAAAGTTATTTTATTACTTCTATGGTATCAAGCTTCGATTAACAATACATAGATTTAGGGTCGGCGCAAAAAATACGTCTCGGTAAATAAGAGCGCATTTGAAAAGTGAGCTCTTATATTGTTTAGTTCGCTTGAACACAGCCAATATAAACACGTCTCACAATGCCGCAGTGTGTATTCAAAAGTTGCAAAAATAATGCTCGAAAAAGCAATTTAACGGTCGGAGTATCTTACTTTCGGTAATAACATAAAGAATAAGAGATATTTATTAAATTAGTTTTATTTACAACAAATGTACAAAATATACATGCAAATGTACAATTACAATACATAAACCACGCTACCAACGCTGCAAATGTTTGGCCAAACTCGCCAACACACGCACAAACTTCGAAGAAGAAAAAATAAACGAAACAAAACGATGTAGCTCTCAAGGCGAGAACGGGAAAACATACTTTATTCGTTGCATGTTAAGGTTGATTTCACACTAAATGTTCTTTAACTTATGTCTATTTCTTTTAAGTGACAGGAGTAGTTTATTGCTTTGCTCGTTTTATGTGACTAATGATCGTAAGTATTAGAGAATATTTTGAAGATTTGTGACTTTATTACTGGGTGCTATGGTTGTAATTAGGTTGAACTTAAAACTGTTTTAAAACATTTCTCTCCGTTTGTTAGTAAACAAATGTAGCTGTAAAAGTATATACTCACGCGGATATCATTTAGCTTGGATTTTGTACGTGACCCTTTATATCAGGCTATACCTATATCTATGGTATCAAGACACATTTATAACCGCGTGTTGCTGATAAATTAATTTTCAAATATTTGATTGGTAATAAACAGATATCAATCAATACGTAGAACCGCAAATAAATCAAAGCAAAAATATATTACCAATACATTTGATTGGAATAATTAATTCAATTACCGACTCGGATTCATTTCTCCAATTTGCCTACACAAGTTATTTAAAGAAATTTTGATTCAGAACTGAAAAGACTTTTCAAACCTACCTAAACAAATTTTCATGGTTTTTCACCATCACATCTATCTGATCTATAAATTGTTTGGCATGTTACACGGATAGCTCGACCGGCGGGTCCACCAGACCGGGTAATGCCGATTAAGCCAGAACGTCTCTTTTTTTTCTATTTTAATCGGATTACCCGTTTGAGCTGTGCTCTTCAGTGTTTGTTACCTTCGCCCGCTTCTTTTTGCTCTTATAATAAAAGTCTTAATTGAATTTTTGAATGGATGAGTTTTTTCGCGTGTCGCTTGGCAAAGAATCTAAGGGTATCTTTAGGCTTCTGCTTCGGGGGCTACTAATATTTAATTTTATTTAAACGAAATTTGGTTCAAGCGACCTTTGGGGTTATTGGCACGCCTAGAGTTATTTATTAGTTTTTTAAAAACATAACTATTTTTACTAATATTTCTTCAACTGATGGAAAACAAATACTTTATATTCAATTTGTACTCGTAACTTGGAAAATTTTTGTGCCTAGATTTTAAGTCATTGTATTTGTCCTGACTTTTCAAACATTGTTTACCTAATACTGTTTCAAATCCTGCAGTTATTCAATTATAATTCTAATTATAATCTTAAAAAGGATTCATTGAGATTGGCAACATTCCAAATACATAAATAATTTAAAGACAAAAATAGTAGTTACATAAAAATAAAGGTGAAATTTCTTAGATACAATTCTGCCGAACTTAATTCGGAAATTAGAATCCAAATCACGTCGCAATGAAATTAATATCTTAGCCAGTGTTTCCCAAAATAAGTGATATTTGCCCCCTGGGAGTCGTGAAGCTTGTAAAGGGACGGGAGTATGATGTAACTTACATACCTACAGATAATTTAGATTCTGTTGATTAAATTGTTTACGTTTCTCTAAAATTAAATGTTTTTCTTTTTAATTTTGAAATCGATCAAAAAAGTTTGTCAATGAAAGCAAATCATGGCAGGCGGTTCACTTGATGGTAAGTGACTACCGTCGCCCATAGAAATTATCAATACCAGCGGGATTGCCATTGTGTTGTACTCCTTATTACCTTAAAGGCAACTGGCTCTCAAGTGTAACTGCCCCTCAAGTGTAACTGCCCGAACAAACAGGGTGGTAGCCAGCCAGTCGAGTACTACTAACAAAGTACCCTACTACCACACTGTGGTTTCCTCACGATGATTTCCTTCACCGTATAGAATAAACTCAATTTTTATAACAAATCAAATTGAAAACCATTTATTTAGTTAAGGCTCTAGAAGGGCACTTATGAAGGTCGAATCACAAAAGTTACCACCGGTTCGGAGTCAGCCTTCAACTGAGAAGAACCGGTAAGAAACTCAGCAAGGTTACATTTGTTTCACGCGCGTTGTGAAAGGGGGCTAGACGGAAAAAAATCTTACGACAGTTTTAGTGTCACTGTCACTTTATTGGAAGCTGTGCGGCGTGCGCATGTTTCTCTGTCTGTCTCTCTCTCTTTCTCTCTCTCTCTCTTATAGAAAGCAAGCCAGATATTTTCATTTCTATTTATACATATATATTTTTTTTTTATTTTTTTTAATATATATACTCTCTCGACTTATATAACTTATATAACTTCGTTCCATCCGGGTTTCCCTTGACACCTCTCAAGTTTTTTTTAATACTTTTGGACCATCTATGATTATATTGGGTTTTTTATTCAAATGTTTAATTTTTATTCAAATGTTTAAAAATTTTATACATACTTACGAACTACAAATACAGACGTCCAAAATAAAATGTAACGCGGCGAGCGATTCCGTATAGGAAATGAACGTATTTCCTATTTGTCGGATAACTCGGACACCACGCGTGTCGCGGTACTAAAACTATACCATGGTTCAGATTAACAAATCATTTTGTTTTTGAAAAAGATGCCTTAATATTCAGATCATAAGAACTATGAATGTTACCTCGCCGGTTCTCAGTTGACGACTGACCTCCGTGGTAATTTAGCTTTGACCTTTCTGATACTGACCTCGGTGGTAACTGGTGGACTTTCTAAGGATTATGATTCTAGGGTAGTACTGACTGATTTTGACTAGTTATATTTCCATATTTCAAGTAATCTAAAACTTAAACGTCTGGCATTCCACAACTTCTACAGAACTATATTTTGACGTGACTGACCTTTGACGTGAATGAACCTTTCAAGGCTTTAGTTACAAGACTATCAAGCCTTAAACATTTTTCATTATTCTTATTTTATGTTAGTCACGTTATATTGTCACATTCACTGCAAAGTCTTGGTCTAGTCCTCGTACATACAAGTCCAGTCCGGTTTTAGTGAAATTGGCGGTTGTTCCACTAAAACTTTTCACGGACTTTTTGGGACAACCTGAAAATTCACGATACACGCTTTCATTTCCTTTCAATTCACTTGTTTGGACCAAACACCACCGATATTATTCAATGAAACTCAAAATAAACGATTTTAATGACAATAAAATGAAAACGCAAGTTAACCTCGCAAGTTCCCGCCAAAAAGTTGTAAAACATTGGAAAACACAATTTATTTTAAAATAAGAACAAACAAATACATGTTTTGCATATCGAGGTATAAGCCTTATTAACAGTTTATTACAGAATGTATTTCATTCTGTTATCTCCACGTAATTTAAATTAGCAGGCTATTAGCTCGCTAAGCAGCCGTTTACAAGTAAATCCAGGCGCTATCTCACTTTCTTTAATGCTATTTACGCACCTTTCTCGTTTACTTTCGTTTTACGCCTATTTTAATTATATAAGTATACTAATAATTTCCTATCATGTGCAGAAACCATGTGTTATAAATTATTTAATTTAACTATTATAATTCGTTGTGGAAAACTTTGGGTAGGCTTTTGTCCTGCAGTGGAAGTTTTCGGCTGAAATGATGATGATGATAATAAAATGAGGATTACGCTAGGAACGTTTTCTTGTGTAACATTTGCTATTAATAGAATAATACTTCATCATCATCATCATATCAGCCGGAAGACGTCCACTGCTGGACAAAGGAAAAATACTTACTAGGTAAATCTTTAACTAATTTTCCGCCCCGCGGCTTCACCCGCGTTACCGAGGTATCTTATCTTTTCCCGGGATAAAAAGTATCATATATAAATGTTCTTCTCCAAGGTTCTATCTATCTCTATACCAAATTTTATCTAAATCGGTTCAGCGGTTTAAGCGTCAAGAGGTAACAGACAGACAGACAAACACGCTTAACTTATTTATTAGTACGGATTGTGTACTTAATAGTTTTTATGTTAGTAAATACAAACAAAAACACATTTAAATGTTAAAACTAATTTCAACGTATTGGTGTGTTCCGGCAATTGCATATGAGAACCAGGCATTGATTGTAATAAGGCGTACAACACATAGGAATCCCCCTGGTATTGCTAATGTATATAATAGGCGACGGTAGTCACTTACCATCAGGTGACCCGCCTGCCTGGTTGTCACTTGTGGTATATTAAAAAAAACAATCATAATCTTATAAAAATCAGTTAATAAAATAAACTTTAAAGCTCGGCTTCATTCCGTATTAACCCCAGGTGTTTCCTTTTAATTAACACCACAGTTAATTATAAACATAAACCTTAAGAGATGTTTCGGAAATTAAACAAGTGTGTAATAAAATCTTGTTTCCTCGCGTCCCAGGTAACCCATAAATTACTTGTGCACCTTACTCTTTGTCAACGCAGGACTCGTATTCCCTCATACTATTGCTAGGATTACCATCCAATGCGTTTTGTATTCCACACGCTGTCATGTTCCTCATTTAAAACAGGCAATGTATAACAATGTAACGCGTAGAACCGTAAGCTAAGCAACAGGCGTGAGGACAAGGGTGACCCCACTGCGTATAAAGCGGGGAAGGAATTTTAATTTACCCTTGTTAGAGACATGTTTGGAGACACCCTGGTGTTGTGTTACGATGCGATGTAATGGGCCAGAGTAATATCAACTGACGCAGGACTGCTTTGGGACAATGTTAGGATTGTAAGGAATTTTGGTCGCTATTTTAAATACTGTTTACTTTCAGTATCTTTTCGCTTTATAAACAGATACGGTATTTTCTTTGTTTAAATACAATCCTCTTAAACCTTTCATAGTTCATTGTAATATTGTTCTGAAATATTCTCGATAGATAGAATTTAATAGCAAAATATTACGTTCTACGATCCAAATTGTCTATCAACAATAGATAAATTTTAAAGGTAAAATTAAAATATGATTTTTATGCGTATTTTATTACCTAAAACTACAAATAATGAAAAAAAACTTGTATAATATAAATTCTACAAAAATATTTTTAACATAAGCATTGTGTATTTAGCTGAACAATTTCCATTTCAAAGATCACCGACCTCGTATTACAGACACAAACCATTTGGAATTCACATCCGAGTATCACCGGACCATTTATCACTCCACACATTCTTAGGCATTATCAAGACAAACGAAATCCTCAAGACGTTCTCTAGATCTAAAAGATTTATTCGTCTAGGAAGGGGAGATGAAAAATATCTTGTCCCCTGACAGTTTACGCTAATGCCCCCCAAGGTTAACTTGCAAATTTACATTTTTATCTTTGCCTAACCCCTCCTATTTGCACAAAATAAATATTGTACAGAAGGCGATGATTTAAGGCGATGATAGCTCAGTGGTAAGTGACGTCGAATACCGAGGCGAAGGTCGTGGGTTCGAATCCTACAATGAGCTTGAGCTTTCGATGAAGGAAAACATCGTGAGGAAACCATAGCACGGTGGTAGGGTACTTTGTAGTACCCGACTGGCTGGCTACCACCCTCAAGATGAAAATCTGTCGCCAAACACCTATTGGTGTGTTCCGACAGCTGCACTTGAGAGCCAGTTCCTATCTAGGCTTTGTTTGCTTACCATCTTCGGCCACATCATCACTCACCATGGTGAGATTGTAGTCAAACACAAGCCTATCGAATATAAAAAAAAAAAAAAAAAAAAACAGAAGATTCCTGAAAAACGACTAAGACATGAGATGACTTTGTTGAAGTTGTATTAATTAAGGATGATCTACTAACAATCGCCTTGCTGAGTTTCTTACCGGAGTCTTTTCGAATGGAACAATCAGAGATGTATTAATCATAAGCACCTTACCAGGGCTAACTCTTGGCTCATACATGCGATCAGTGTGCCAAATAACTTTACCACAATATTTTCGTACTTGGCGTACATATTTTACAGTAGTAGCATAGTTGTTTCCTGTGTTTTAGACGTCCGCAAAGAATTATTTACAATAAAAAATGAACTGTGGCACTCGGGGACTGCCGCGGTAAAGCTATTACATAGCATTATACTTTTCATCCCATCTATTCGAAAAGTCGACGAGGGAGTCCCGCCGCCGAATAATAGCTGAATAATAATATTAAAAAAGTGTGTTGTCTTTAGACTTTTTTTTTGCAACCGCGTTGTCGGCGGCTGCCATCGGCGCGTCGACGGCTGCCATCGGCGTCGTCGGCAGACGTCGACGTTGTCGACGACGACGAAAATATCTAGGTGCCTAAGGACATGACTGTTGTCATGGTTACGGTGTCAGGTTATTTCGTTACAATTTTTTTTTGATTCGGTCGCCATCAAAGCCCACGATAAAAGCTATACAATAGCTTAAAAATTAAAAATGCAAAATTTGGGCCTGCTGAAAATACAATGTGCAAACGAACCTTCTGTGCAAAACTATTTAGTACCATCAGTCGTGATGTAAAACAAGAAAAATGTAGATAATTGCTTGCAGTGTGATCTGAGGACAATTTATATGCAATCTGTATGCAAATCGTTTAGTCACAGCTTATTGTCATGGTAATGACAATTTCAAACATTCTTTTTTAAATCACAATGCAAATGCTTATAAAATTTAAATGGTTACATAAAATGTCAGCGGGGTTCCATAAATTTCTTTCATTATTGTATATTTAAGTTTTTATTGATTTCAACGTAGATTTGAGTGCATTTCTACGTGTCCGTTATTTTTATTACAATTTGCATCATTTGTGATTATTGTTACTTTATTACTATCCTTTGTTCGATTATAATAAGAATATGTTGCTTGAGTAATGAAAACTAAATTTAAAAAAAGCAAAACATGCATAATTTAGTCTATTTAATTAGTCAAACTGAATAAAATGCCATATCTTATTGTAAATCCAGGATGTTATCTACAAGGATTCGAATCAGTTCTACTAAAGTGTGATTTAGTAACAGACAACGAGAGATCCACAGAAAGAAGGATAACGATAGATACAATTACTATTGCATCACATTGAACGTGTTAAGTACAAGTACACTTGTAAATAACTCCAATAATTTTAAACCGATTACATCCGTAACCATCATCGAACAATGTACCACGTCCATCAAAGTTTGGAAGGGTACTCAAAGCGTAATCGACACAACTAGAAGGGCATTTAGCGTTGGACAGGCCGCTTCCTTTCCCGAGGGAGCGTGCGGTACCGGTGGTACACAGTGGAGCTCTACCTCCTACCAAACACACACGAAAACTTAGCTGAACACTTCAAATTAAGTGAACTTAGAATGGATACATTTGCTGATACTTAAACAGAGTTAAATATGGCGAACCAAACTAATAGACAAGGTGGTGAGAAGAAGATTCTGAATAAAGTAGTGCTGTGGTGTGTTAGTGGATTTATTATTGTTTTGTGTGGGTACGGTCTGTACCGGCAGCATTGCTTGGAGCAGCGGGTTATAGTGCTAGAAGAATATTTCAAAGAACAAACAAAGATCAAGGAGCCGAAGACATCTGTTGAGATGACAATGTCGTCCGAGTCAAACGAGAAAATGGTCTCTAGGCCTCGGAGAGATGTTGGTGACTGCGTCTGTCCACCAGGTTAGTGATTATATAGTTACCATGCTATTGTCATTCCAAAGCAATATTTTAAATAACTCCGTGATAAAATAGGATACTGTTGATGTTTTATAATTGTATTTTCGGATGAAATTTATGGATGTGAAATGAAATGAAAAATGTTGTTATACAAATAAGCCTTCACAAGCACTTACGAATTTTCAGATTCCAACGCATGGTTCGGATGGTAGTTTTTGATGAAAGGAGTTGGAAATAATCTTTTATTTAGGTGTAATATGACTTTAGGAATTAATTTTTAAACTAGGAAACTTTTTCTATATAGGTATATTCTTCTTTTTTTACTAGAACTTTTTATGTGTAGTCTATCTATAGTCAAAAGAGATTTATTTCAATTTAGAAGTAAATTGTTAAGAAATGGTTTGTAAACGACCTATCAATGTTAGAAGTAGATGTTTTCAGGATTAGATTTAGCTAAATCCCAAACAAAATGGGTGCCCAGAAGTCTACCAGAGGGCCGGTCATCAATGCCTACCGACATATTGTACGCTGTAACTACGACCATTTTACAATATCCGGTGATAAACTCAATTGGGACATCGCCAGAATCCACTCAAAAAACAACCTTCAAACATTAACCATAAGACACACATTGTCTTCCGTCTAGAATGCTACACTTGGGCTATTGCGGTCATTCATGACACCGCGACGAGACAAATTTGTAATGCTCTATTGTCACAGCCATTAGACATAATGGTTCAATAAGGAGTATTGAAAACGTTCTTTCAAGCCTACAAATCAACCTTTATTCAATTTAATATAATACCTACATAGCAGCGCTGCAGGGCAACCTCACCATAGGGAAGGATATTGACCTCCAACGGATATTAAAAATGGACGTTCAAATTGCTTCAGAGATTTGTTATCAATTCTGTATTGGGTGTTTCCTTTGAAAAAGATTTAATAAAGCACGATCAATCGAACCGTTCCAATGTTAATAAGATTCCTGGGTCGTCCTCTCAGAATTAAGTTTGATGGAAAATTGCGAAAGGAACAATGGCGAGGGGTTCTAAAAAGTTTCCTTTCAAAAAAATCGTTAGACGTCAGAGTGCTAATTACTCGGCATTGTTGAAAGCGCGAAATAAAGGCTTAATTGTTTGAAGTTCTCGCATCGGAGAAAAGTTACTTGAATCCGGTTCTTATCAGGGCCGCTTGGCCCGGCCGGGATTAGGGAAACTTGTGGAGTTGCCAAAAGAGCTTGAGTTGGCATAAGATTAGTTACATTGTGTTTGAAGAATGCAGAACATTTACGAAGTAGCTTTTAATTATTATGATTGTAATTAAAACGTTTATCATTCAGATGATTTTCTGTTAAAACATTATTGCATTGACAAGAATAATCATTATCTTCAACACCCAAAATTACTGAACATAGGTCTTTGCCATATAATTCCGTTAACTGATTTTGTAAAGCGATGGAGTTCGACCAGGTCATTTAATACATGTGGAAATTTCCTAAAATTATTACTCTTCTATATTTAGACAACTCTTCTAGCTACCTTTGATATATTTCCCTTATTATTTACCTTACATTCTACCAAAATAAACGATAGTGTGCACGGGTTGTTTGGCCCACATATTCCCCGCAAGTTGTTTTCTATAAGTTTCCCCTATAACATCACACTGCGGGGAGCTATGCCTCGCTTGTAATTGTTTCATTGAGCGGCTTGCCTAAGTGTTATTGCTTTAGTTTTGCGACGCCAAGTAATTTTTTTCTTTTACTCCTTTGTTTTGTTTCATCAAACATTTGAGTGTGACTTGTATGTATCTTTATTGGGGTGAGTAGATGGTTCTAACAACTGTTCAATTCCTAACGTAATACAGCTGAAATTTCAATGGACACTTTATTTACTACTACTACCAGTATTTTTTTAAGCTCAACACTTCGCTGCTTTTTAAATCAAAATCCTTTTTATCCTTAAAATATTAAATTTTAAGCAGAAATAATAACCGGACCGTGAAACCAAGCAATTAGCCTTAGGGAGCTGCAGTTCGCCTAAAATTATACGCCTAATAAATTAAAAAGACAAAGACGAGCATGCCCGGGTCAGTCCGGGTAACCGGGTTTGACCCCAGAATACCCGTATCGGTATTTGTGAGTAAAACGTAAGTTCTGAAGTGAATGGGCTATTTGCTTTTTCCAGTTATTTATTGATACCCTTCGTGATTATTAAAATTATCTTTACAGATTATTATCTTGTCATTATGCACTGTATTGCCGCATCAGCGCTTTTCATGTCGTGAAAAGCCACTTTGAGTGCAGACTTTGAAGGTTTTGGCTTTTTTCTATAATGTACACGAGCACTAACGTATTTTTGGAAATTGTTTTTGGAAAATATAATGTACTATTCAACACGATTAATATAACATGTATGTAAATTCAACCTCTTATGAGAGAAAGGTACAAAAAGCTTTAAAATAGAACGTCCTTGCTTAAATTGTATTTTTTACAGATTTTTGATTTTGCTTATCACGTAGACAGGTGTAAACTTTAGATTTTTCGAAATTCACCCCTGATGGGGATAAAATGGGGGAATCCCGATGAAACCAGGAATGTAAAAAGCTAGCCAAGTATATAGTTCAATCATTTATTGTAATACTAATTGTCCTCGGCACCTTTGCAAGGTGAAGAACCTTTGAAGTTTCAAAAATAATTTGTTACTCTCTATTAAGAATTTACTTTCCAAAATTCAAGTTAATAGCTACTATCTGAGATTTCGTATTCAAAATAAATTAATCCAACTGTACAAAATAAGTATTTAAAGCGAACATTTGACTCTAATCGACAGCTTAGTGTATCGAGTTAGTTTGCTTCACAGAATCTTATGAACATGATACACGTCCAATTTTATACGTTTTGTTTTCAACGTATTTCGTACCGATAGAGCAATCTCAACGCAATATCTTTGGCATTGCGCCGAGATTGCACAAATCGCAATATTCGAGATAAATTTACGATTATACAGGATGTACCATAAACAGTCTTATAACCTGAATCTAAAACTTTTGAAAAATCCCTGTCTTTAGACTAGCCTATTACCTACAGTCAAAGCTACCAAGGTTTATTTCACTATAAATGAGCCACCCTGTAGATGTACGTCATCTTGACAAATGGGATGTGCGCTCAGATACGGGGGCTTGTATAAATTCGTCTGTCAACCGAGAAATAATGAGGCAAGTACGGAATGATTAGTCGTCGAGTGTACCGACTGAATCTCTTTTTCATGACTCAATTCGGGATTATGTTTATACGCTGTTCGTGTGTCACTTTAATAAGGTTATTTACGTCTGATTTTCAGAATTGTCTTATTACTAATAGTTAGATTTGTCTCCGTTTATCATTAGCAATAGCTGTACTTGAAAGTCAGTTTTTGTGGGGTTTGGTATTACTTGCAAACTTGACATTATAAATGAATATAATATCATTTTTACATTACGGCCATGTGATTCCTTCTAAACTAAGCAGAGCTTGTACTGTGGAAACCATAACTGATAATATACTAAATCTTTTTAAGTCCATACTTAATATAGTTAGGTAATTACAACCACACTTATAATAAACAGACATGTTTATGCACACAAATGTTTGTCCTGAATGGGAATCGAACTCACGATTTTGTTGTGTGTTAACCAACTACGCTAACTGACCTGTCAAATTATGGTTAAAACAACAAAAAATTATAATAATATATTTACTCGTAAAAAAATATTTGATACAAGAATTTCATCTAGATTTATTTTTCCCGAATACCTAATAGTAAAACAGATAATGTACTCACTTTCAAAAAAAAACATTCCGTATGTAATAAATAACTTCCTTATAATGTTATTTCATATTATTATTCGAGTTCATATAAATTCCACAACAGTTTTTCTTCCCTTCTGCCTACGTAGTTCCCTACATTTTCATACCAATATTAAATAACAACAAAAATGTTTATCTAACATTATTAAGAATTACTCAATGCTCTTTGGAAAGTTTTCTTCGATAAATAAAGTGTATCTGGTTATTTTTTTTATATAAAACTAGTGGGCCCGGCAGACGTTGTCCTGCCCTAAAATAAAACTTAGAACCCGATTCCAGCGCCACCAATTGTGAAACTTAACCATCTGTCAGTCCGATCTCGAGACATGTCAAAACGTCGTTCTATACAAAATGTATGACAAAAATAATTTTCTTCATTATTCTTTTTTTTGTGAATTTTTCCTGAATTTTCTTTGCAATAAACCTCACGGAGCCCGAGACCTTTCCAACGAATGCAAAACCGTGGAAATCGGTTCGTGCGTTCTGGAGTTATAGCGTCAGGAAGGAAAACCCGACTTATTTTTATATAGTAGATTTCAAAATCAGCTCAGCAGTTTTGGAGATGACCTCCTACAGCTAAACATACTGTAATTAGTTTTATTATCCCCTGAAATAAAACAAAGGATACTGTTAAGTAGGATAGGGAGACAATATATCATACATAACAGATACTTTTTATCCCGGGAAAAGATAAGATCCCTCGGAAACGCGGGTGAAACCGCGGGGCGGAAAACTAGTTTCGTAATATTTCATACTCTTGCTGAATAACATCTCGATTCTCGACATGTGTCGGAGACAGATTATGTGTGGGATACAATAACAAATTTATATTTTCACTTAGCTAATATGAAAATAGACTTTATGTTACCAGTAAAAGAGGTCACAATGCAGCATTAAAAGTTTGTTGTCATGTTCCCGCGTCTCATGGGGTTTTATTATAATGCAGTAAGCAAATGCATGCTGCAATACATATTAACATGTTCTAACTTGTCGAAACTGTGGTCTTTATGAAACCGAATGGAAATTTGGAAGTTGCAGTTGAGAATTCACAACAAAAAATTCTGACTGGCTCTCAAGTGCAGCTGTCGGAACACACCGATAAGTGTTTGGCGATAGATTTTCAACTTGAGGGTGGTAGCCAGCCAGTCAGGTACTACAATGTATCGTACCACCGTGCTATGGTTTCCTCACGATGTTTGCCTTCACCGAAAGCTCAAGCTCATTGTAGGTTTCGAACCCACGACCTTCGTTGGTGTTGAACCCTACAATGAGCAACGGTGAAGGAAAACATCGTGAGGAAACCATAGCACGTTAGTTCCCCTCACTCAAGTAAAAAAATCTGTCGCCAAGCACCTGTTCCGGCATTGTAAAAATTTCGATAACACATTTAACATCAGGTGACCCGCTTGCCTGTTGTAAGAACTCTGACATAAAAACCGGCCAAAGGCGAGTCGGACTCGCTCACAAAGGGTTCCGTAAAAATGGCAAAATAAAATTTATATAAATTCTATATATCCGTTGTCGCCCACCGCTATCTGAGCTTGAAACATACCTAAACATAACTCAAGCCAAGAGTCTGGAGTTAACCTCTTTTGTCCTTATGCAAATGCACAACTTGTAGAAAAGCAATCCAATTTGACGCTAAATCCCTTGAGATATAAGTGCACACCGCAGTTTTAAATTAAATTTCCATGAACATATACGAAAACCTACCTTATTTTTGAGCTCATTAGGTCTGGATTGTATATCTTCTGGTTTTTAAGAGTTAGCTTAGTTCAACGCTGCTCTAAGTTTCGGTGGTAAAGCTTGTGATACATGAATTGCGAAAATAAAAAGTTATTTTGGTATAAGATGAGGTATAATAAAAACGAACCAGGTTTCTTGCCATCATTTGAAATCATTTAAAAACAAAACAATTCATCTTTCTATTAAAATAATGATCTTTTATTTGTGACTAGATGACCCAACAAACGTTTTCCTATCCAAATAAATACCGTAGAAAAACGCATTAAATATCCCTTTTTGTTTTCCTAAAATTAGGGACATTTTAAGACCAAAATATCAAAATCGATTGAGCCGATCTCGAGCAATGATACCAGTTAGTCTTTGAATTGTACCATAAAGATTAATTAAAGTAATTCGATATTTATTCAAAGTTATATTCCCGAGATACAAGTAGAATTTGTTGGTGCAACGTTGAGTTAGCTCATATAAATGCGTTATGAAAGCGCTTCTCGCTGCATCAGCTAAACTGAGCACTACAATGCATACTAATTTACTTGGTTTGGATGTTATACTCTGAACTTAATTTGGACATGGATGTAGGTTTAACTTACATATATAACCTAAGGTTATAATACCACTATCAGATGTATGAGATACTTTAGAGCATGCTATAGCATAGCATATAGTTTCAATGACGAGATAAATTGGCGTAAAACATTTTTGATTCTCCACCGTTTTATGGTTCTTACAGTTTTGGTAATAATCTTACAACTATTTATATATATGAAAATGTTCGTTACTTTCTCACGCAAAAACTACAGAATAGATTCTGATGAAAGGATTTTCCTGGAATACAACATAAGATTTTATCCCGAGAAAATATATTATGATCCCTTGAAAACGCGGGTGAAACCGCGGGGTACAGAAGATTAAGATGATCAATACTGCCTATGACCTGAGAAAGAATGGAAAGCCAAGTCATCACAAATGTGTTAAATATACCAATGGTCAAGAAGGTTATCAGAAAAAGAAAGTATTTTTGTTTTACTTTAAGAATAAAATTGTTAAACATTTGAAAAAAAAAAGCCAATATAGTCAGATGGTCCAAAAATATTTAAAAAATGTAACCTTGCTGAGTTTCTTGCCGGTTCTTCTCAGTTGAAGGCTGACCTCCGAACCGGGGGTAACTTCTGTAATTCGACCTTCATAAGTGCCTTTCTAGGGCCTAAACTGAATAAATGGTTTTGACTTTGACTTTGAAATAAATTTTGTGAAAAACAAGCAAATGTCAAAACGTCAAATAGAGGAGGGAAAATGGAAAAAACCTATGTACTTCACTTTCACGGTATTTATGGGGCTTTTTGACAAAAACAACCTTTTTAATGTCTTAATTTAAAAAATGTTTCTTTACAATTTCTCATAGGCTCACCAAGAAAAATGTTCAATCGATACAACTTTTGCGATAGCTTTTACAATTTATTCGCTCTTGAATTGAGTCTGTTTTGTTATTTTAGCTATATAAGTAGAACACAAGCTTTACTTGAATTATGACAGCGGGACTTTGTCTCGCTGTCTGCGTAATAGCAGTTTATGTACAGAAGTGTTCGCATTAATAAGCATAATCTTTAGCGTTTGTCTTGTTTTGGACTAAACGCTCGCGCTGCCTTCTGATTATTCGCTGCTCTGTTTAATTCTGTATTCTTGGTCTCTGTAAATGACTTGTTAAAGATAAGGAAAGCAAGTAGTCTTAAAATATTACTTCAATTGTATTGTTTCGGATTTATAATACTAGTCTATACTAGTTTGGTCTGTAGCTTTGTCGAGTTGAATTGGTTTTGCGTTCAGTAAAGGGTTGATTGATGGAATAGATGTGTTTTAAGGTTCAAGATACACATCAAATTTCATCAAAATCGGTTCAGCCTAGTTCAGGTTTACTGTTAATATTTTGTGACTTATTGTTTACTTTAGTAAAAATTTAGCATGCTCATAAGAATACGCACTAATTAAATTAAATTATGAAAACTGAAAATAAAAAATAAAATCCAGAAATTGCGATTCAAGACATCAATATAGAACGAAACACTCCACTAGTACCATTTGTAAGTAATTCAGGAAGTTTAACTGTAATGTTATTTTTTCGGGGAATTATAACATTTAACAAAACAGCCCTCAGTGGAGAGTCGGTGGGATAACAAGCGATTAATTTGTATTGAATTGCAAATCGCTGGAGCGCCCTCTGGCGTCGCACGGTTCAAATAATTCCCATTCTTTGTAATAAATGTATTCTGTTTCTATTAACATAAGGTAGTACATAAACTTGTATAAATACATGGGATCTGAAGTGGCAAAAGCCGGGAATTGCATTCGCCTTCGAATTCTATTTATTTAGAATTTGATTCGATTTTTCCGAACAAATTCGATGTTTTTAGTACGATACCTACTTGAACTTAACATCCTTATAACCTGAATTATAAGAAAAGGTTTCATTTGTAACTCTTATGTAGAATCCAGGAATGTGAGATTTTGATCTGAGACCCTAAATGTTAAATACTTTAGGAAAGCTAATTTACATAATTTAAAGACACTCGATGATTTACTACTTTTACCAGCACAAATTTTTGATTCTATAACTTTTATAATTCTAGCTTTGCAGTTAGTATTTCATATGCTAAATTAATGGAACGAATTAATACGGGTCAGCGTCACTATTTAGCAAAAGTTAAAGTGAGTAGTTAAAATAATGGCAATAGAAGGTAAACGAATGAAGCAATTAAAAACTACCTTTAGACAAATCGCGAGCGGCATTAAGCGTTTACGGTTTAAGAGTCGCAAATGTTGAGGACGCGCCCGCACTAACGATTATGGCTGTCACCCTTCACGTAGTTCATTTTAGATGCAGTAGCTCAACTGTGAAACAATCTTCCATTTCATGACAGGGAAATTTCTTTAAACCTTCAATCTAAAATGATTAAGAATTTGCAACTATTTAAGTGCTACAGAAAACGACTACAATTGAAAATCTGTCGCCAAGCACTTGTCGGTGTGTTCCGGTACATGAGAGCCAGTTGCTTTCAAGGCATTGTAAAGGGTCGACAACATGTTGGCAACACCTCTAGCATTATTAATGTCTGTAGGCAATAGTCGCTTACCTTCTTCTTTTTCTTCCTTTCCTTATCCCACGCTAGGTGTGGTCGGCACAACATGTTTTCCTCTTCCACTCCGCTCTATCACTAGTCGTCTCAGTACACAGACCTTGCATATCATTCTTTACGCAGTCCACCCGTACCTTCTTCGTATATCTGCGTACTTGTCAGACATCTGACGTGAAAAATAATAAGAAATCTTTATGTTAAACTACTACTTGCTCGTTTCCTACTGTTGGTTCTCCACCATGTGTCGGTAGTGGCAGTTTAAATTTCCCTCACGCCGTCGGCACGTGTCGTCGGTCGATAACATTCTGTAGTCGAAACCCTTTTGGAATTTTTATACCCAGCTTTGTGTATTTCAAACCACTTATTACTCTTTGTATAAAGTTCCTTTTCGTTAGTTTCATATTTGAATATCGCGTTTTTATGTGCGGCTGTTATTGCAAATGACTGGTATGTGGGTATAATGCTATCCATTTAGTTTATATATGGTCTCGACGTGATAACTGGTCATTTGCTTTTTATGCTGCAAACTGAGTGTTTTCTTTTGATTTCTTTCAGTATTTTTGTGCCTTTGCAACTGCTTTTTAGGCATTGTTATTATTGTTCAATTTACAGTCTGTACATGGTAAGTGATGTGGCTCTCAGCCACCATTAGTCAGGAAATCAAACAGGTTTTTCGTGCTATGGTTTCCTCACGATGCTTTGCTTCATTGAAAACTCCATCTCATTGTAACCCATGAGCTTCAAAGTATTTGACGTCACTACCACTGAGTTACCGTCGCCCTAAAATTTATTTTATGGCGATATTATACAAGTAATTTACCATCTAAATCACCTTTCTATTTAAGGATTAAATTGTAAACCCGCCGATAGTCCATAAATCTATACAAGAGGGCTATAAACATCCATTTTGTATTACAATCTATCCTCTAAAACCTATTTAGTTTGAGGAACTGTTTTAAGGATTCTGCAACCTTTGCCTATAAGAGCAAAATTTAAAATCTTATGAGAAGCTTTATAGGAACAGATTTCCTAAATTTAATTGATAAAGATGACTGTTTTCGATGTCCCATAGTATCATAAGTCCATCGAATAAGAATCTCAAAATACTGGATACTTTATTCCCGCTACGTAGAAGTTTGTAAACGATCATTTTGTTCGTCCTTTCTTAAATAATCACTACCTTTTTTCGGTTTAAATCAACACCATAAAACGATTTCATTGTAATAACTAAGGCCCATATACGTTTTTTTTTATATATGGGGTAAAAATGGTCGGTCGTAGGGGTTGTGCACCAAGGGTCCCGGGATATATTGTCCAATAAAGCAGGGCTGGGGCCATAAACGTCCACCCGAGCTTGCGACGCTGACTAGTTCCCGCTAAATTGCTAAAAGGGGGGTAAAATTCTGATTTTTCTCACTTGAGGTAAACTGTTGGGATATTAGTTTTCTCCTCCTTTGATTTTTATGAGAGAAAGTTTGTTTAGCTGTGTTACTTAAAAATGCGTAATGGCTAAACATCTTTCTTAGTTTCTCTACTAATAGAAGATCTTTTGGTAATATAAGTCAAACTAAGGGTAAATTATGTAGTTTGTTTTTTATTTATTTAAACCTTCGCCTTATTTCGCTTGTTTCTTGAATAAATGTCTTGGTTATCAAACTATTTCTCAGAAATCTTTATTCAGCAATCCTATAATTTTCCATGTAGATTTTATTTTGAGAGTAAAAATAAGTTTAATCAAATTCTGTTTTATTAGTATCATATCATCCTCTTTTATATTTGGGTCAGTTTTTCGGTTTATTCCATCTCTGTCCGAGTTTTTATTGCAAATGGAACAAAGAGAAACAATCTCTTTATGCGCTTTTTATTACATTTGATGAAAATTTCCCCAAAGTTATATTAAGCCACACAATGCATATTACGAAAACTGCTGAGTTTTCATTGACTATAAAATAATATTGCATATCAAAATACGACGTCGACATTTTCTACGTGCCGTACACTACATAGCATGTATGTAGTTTTCTGCATAGATCCGTAGTGTTCCAGAGACATGAAAAGAGTGGTTTTATTTCTCTAGTAGCACTAACAAAAAACAACTACTTTTTTTATTTCCAACAGAATATGCAGGTATACATAAATGCAGAGTTGGTTATTTTAAAATCACAAACTGATATTTCTGTTCACGTAAATTTTTACGTTTAAGATTTCAGTAACTACATATCTACTACATTGTAAATTTGATATAACTTTTTATGACCACTAAAATAGACGTAGAACAAAACGCATCGTATCAGCGAAAAGAATGGGAAATGTATGTGAATTATTGTATCTTAACAGAATTAATGGCGCGACTAGAGGATGTGCAAAGTTTCCATTTCGAACATCCACCCCCGTCGTTCATATATCTAATATAAACGCATTACTTTTAGGCTAGGAGCCAACTATTGTTCTCTTGTAAAAAAATATTTGACAATTTTGTTAAAAAAAAATACTTAATAAAATGTCATATTTTCTAATGTGATTTCTGAATGTTTTTTTTTTGTATGCATTTTTGATGTAACTTGATCTGCAGAAAAGCACTGCCATACACAGGTCGCAGGCTACGGAGATTTATCTTAATGGCCCTTATTACCAACCTTAAGGTTATGTGCAGACCATTCCCAGCATCCTATGACAGGCTCCAGGAGCCATCCATACTTTCGTATCTGAGTTACGATGAAATACGTGTTTTGTAGTCCAATAACCTGCAGCAGGCAGTACTAGTAACAGTTTGAAAATGTATCTAAATATACTTTTACTGAAAAAAAAAAGTAGTAGCCTTGCTGAGTTTCTCGCCGGAGCCTTCTCAGTTGAAGTGTATTCCGAACCGGTGGTAGAGTCAATTGTAACGTTCATAAGTGTCTTAACAGGGACTAAATTGAATAAATGAGTTTTTGATTTAGATTTTGAGGCTAGTACAGAGAAAGGCATGAATCTTTTTCATTTAAAGAAGACGCCCTTTTTTTAATTTTTTATCATTTGGCCTCCAGCTCCAAGCCTACATAATCGTCTTGCAACAAAGAAAGCAACCAGTATCTGCCGACAAGAGTCTTTATCAACCATATTCTCGCCATATCTGATATAATATCGCAAGGGATGGGGCGCACCCCATACTTCAGCTAAATGATGGGAAGCTTGTTCGAGATATTGGATAGCATCGCATCCCCCTGTGTAGCGTCGCATCCATTTTTCAAGTGGAAATTTCGCATACGCTTGGTAATAGACGGTTTCCTGAAGATGACTTGGATATTGAAAGTGTAACACGATGTACACGAGGCCCTTGTTAAATTTTAACCTCAATGAAATTGGTAATTTTTGGCACCTTTTGAGTTTTATGCTCTCATGAATTTATGCATATAAACACTAGTTCCGCACCCGTGTTCCGGAGAAAAATTATCTTTTACCTGGCTAATGTTTCCTATTTGTTATTTCAGGTTATTATCTACCTGTTTGTCAAGTTTCATCAAAATCCGTTCAACAGTAGGTATTTACGTGAGGAAGCAACAAACATCTTCACATCCAAGCATACTTTTATATTTATAATATTAGTAGGATATTGTGTGTGAAGGTAAAATATAACTTGCACGGTACTATGTGGTACTCGACTGGCTGGCTACATCCCTCAAGTTGAATATCTGTCGCCAAGCCCCTGTTGGTGTGTTCCGGCAGTTGCACTTGAGAGCCAGTTGCCCTTGCCCTTAAGGCATTGTAATAAGGTGCACAACACATTCGCAATCCTCCTAGTATTGCTTATGTCTATAGGCGATGGTAGTCACTTACCATCAGGTGACCCGCCTGCCGCGTTGTCACTAGTGACGTAAAAAAATAAATAAATAACCAAATTAACACGGGTTATGTTCGTTTTGTCATATTTTGGTTTTCGTCGGATGTTCGTTTCGTTTATAACAAAAAAAAAACCACAAAGTGTACGCCCTTCTAGGTTGCCGATCAGAATTGCATAATTGACGCAATGAGAAACATTGCGCGATAGTCTTGTTTCTAAATCACAAATTAACTAAGGTTAGTAAAAAAATTACAAAACCTAACAAAAAATATTGGCTTTCTAAAAATTTATTTATTTAATCGCTATTTACGAATTATTTATAGGGTATTCCTTAAGTATTTTATACGTTGTAAAACTTTTATTTATTAGCAACGGATGAATGAGTTCAATATCTTTGCGAGCGACTCCGACCCTAGTTATCGCCGTTTCATTTAATCCTAAACAATTCGAGGAATTTCTCGCAATAAACGGTCGACATTGATTCGTTCTGTTTTTCGTAATTTAATTTATAGAACCCCCCACGGCGAGCGCCGGTCAGAGGGACCGACCCGGGACGACCCGAGACGGGACCGACACGGTTTGGGCGTTACGTCGGATAACACACGCCAAACTGTCACACATTTAGACATGCTGTCCGCATTATTTTTTAAGGCGTTGATAGCTCAGGTTGTGACGTCGGATACCGCGGCGAAGGTCGTTGGTTCGAATCCTACAATGAGCTTGAGCTTTCGGTGTAGGAAAACATCGTGAGGAAACCATAGCACGGAGGTAGGGTACTTTGTAGTACCCGACTGGCTGGCTACCACTCTCAAGTTGAAAATCTGTCGCCAAGCACCTATCGGTGTGTTCCGACAGCTGCACTTGAGAGCCAGTTCCTATCTAGGCTTTGTGTGCTTACCACCTTCGGCCACATCATCACTTACCATGGTGAGATTGTGGTCAAACACAAGCTTATCCAGAAAAAAAAAACGATTAACGTACTCATAATCATGTCCAAAAATATCACGAATGAAAACTAGATGTTAAAATGAATAACAGTAAGAATGCACAATGTTCATTTAAATATAGCAGATAAGACAGCACAAGAAACAAAAGATAGAGCTTATTTATATCAGCTGTTTTGTGTAATGTAGACTATACAGAACAAGGACAGAGCATTGTCTTTTCACATAAAATAACGTCAGCAAATGCAATCCAATCTTTTTAGATGCAGAAAAGTTCAATCCGCACCATTCCGCTGTTTTCATTCCAAACAAAGCGTGGCATCGCTCCAAACTCTGATCAGGGTAGGGTTGTGCGGTATGCCATTTTGTTTTTTTTATTTATTTCACCTTGATAAGACAAGCTGAGATGTACAGCTGATGGAATACCAATTTCAAACATTCCATTCAAATACCGTAGTTGCTGGAATACACTGATAGGTGCTTGGACTTGGTGACTATATCTTGAGGGTCATACTGGTATACCTATTCTAGAAAATACTCATCCATCGTATTCTTTATTAAGCTTAAATTTTCCAAGATGACAACCATTTCATGAAAATCTTTAGCGTTGATAACCTTATTTGATAATATCAAACTAAGTGAAGCTTAATTGTGGCCCTTTTAGGTATAATTTTTATAATGGCTAAAAAAAAAAAATTTTAAATGAGCTACCAGAGGAAATTAGACTCAAATACATCGAGACGGATAGTTATAGGGGAAAGATAAAAGAATACTTCTTAAAAATATCTTAAAAATTGAATATATTTACTTAAAATTTAAATTTTTATTACTTGAATTCTCATGCTTCTAAGCTAAATTGTTAAAATTTGCAAAATTAAACATAAGTTACTTTTGTGTTATAAATGTATATACCTACCTAATTTAATATTAATATAGTTGTGAGCGACGAGCTCTTTAGTTTGTAATTTTTTTTTTTTTGTAATTTTTAATATGGATAATAAAAAAAAAAAAAAAACATATTTTTTAGTTTCATACCAATTCTATATAACCAGAAATATTTTGTAGCTGTATAAATAGTTCTTATACGATAACCTAAATTCACATAAACTTAGTATATTTAGACCCAAGAAGTTTTATTGTAATTCTTCTGACGAGCGTTCAAAGGGTTGATTCCCATTACTGCTCTCAAGTTGCTCGAACAAAGTGAAAGGTTATTTATGTCTAGTATTTAACTCATTCACTTTTATTTGTTTTTTGAACTGGTAACATCACTTTCGAATATTATTTAAATTATAGAATGCATTTAAAAAAACCTTATTATCTTAGTGGTAGGTAGATACTAGATAAACTCGTTGAAAATTATTTGATTTTGTAAATTAATAGTAATAGGAGTTCTATTTCTCTTTGGAATATTACTATTTTTTATTTAAAGAGTTCCAATCAAATCCTTTCAGCTATTAAACATCACTAACTTGCATTTTGTAATGTTAGCAGATTTATTTTGTTACTTAATTATATGGAACTTGTTTATCGTAGAATCTTGTATTAACCTCTTTTGCACCAATTTAGGGGATGATAAAAATAGTAGCATGTCCGTCAATTCACGCTGGAGTAATTTTAAACATAATTTTGAGCACTTTTTTTACCACAAGGACAATAATATAAGGAAAATGCTATTGCTCAGTGACGTAGTAAAGTAAGAAATCATCGCGGTAGGTGAGACGGTCACTATCTGCGATATTGTTCCGGAGACAAATTGTCACAACACATGTCGAGGGACGTTGCGACGCACCGCCCGCCCCTTCCTCGCTTCCTATGTATTCCTGTTAATGTCGAAGAATTGAATGAAAATGAAAATATTTTATTCAAAAATAAAAAAAAAACAATTAGTTTTATGGCTGCGCTCCCACATTAGCTTACCCTGTGTCGTGGGAGAATTAGCACGTATCATAAAATTATTAACAGTCTCAAAGTAGGGGCACTTATTAAATGTCCTCATTGTGATTTCTTTTACTATGTGATGTGACTGAAATAATAAGTCCTGGAATTAAAGTATCTTAAAATTACTTAAATAGTAATTCCTAATTTTTTTTGTTGGTAGTTTGTGCCTACCGTCTCTTCTGCCAGCCAAGAGCTTAAGAAGTATATAGCCAAATAAATAGGTCTAGATTATTTTATTAAAAACTTTTTATTCAAACTGATAGTTATTTGAACGTGATGTACAATATTGAGACTGACTTCGTGTTTGTCGATCGTCTCCCTTAAGAACCGAAAAGTTAAATGGGTTTAAATTTGACCATCAATTTACTCTAAAAGGAATATAGAACTGAAGATTTAACACACTCATTCACAATAACAGTGTTGTAAATAGAGATGAAGTTTGATATTATTTTTATTTACTGACTAAAAGTATCAAAAGCCTTCACCTTACCTCGTATACGAACATCATAAGACCAAAGCCAAGGTTTGGGGGAAAGAACTTGTGTTATATGAAAGTTGCGCTAACTTGGCGATGGTGTGGCAGGTGCACTTTATGGTCACGACGCGACTGTCATTTTTTCCTCGAGTGTACGCCCCCTCATGAATATTGCTGAAGCGACTTGAAGTCTTGAACATTTCTCTAAACTTTAATATGGAAACGTGGAATCTCTAACGTTACTCAGTTGGCAGTCACTTTACGTTTCTTTATTTGAAAAACGTGCGTTACTCATTTGAATTTTGCAAAGAATTGCTGAATATGAAGTCTTTAGATAATGTTGATAAAATATACCTGATAAAATGAATTCGCTACCACTTTTATTTCGCAATTATAATAATAATTTTGGCGTGATTTGGCAATTACAGAGAAAAAGATTTCTTTAAATTCAGAATGATCTGTTAAAGGAAAACAACTGCTTATCTTTTTCTAAAAATATTGTGTTTTGATTCAGTAATTTAACTTTAAGAAACAAATAGGTAATATAAACCTCACAGTTTATCTTAAATAAAAAACCGAAGCACGCACTTCGATGTACAATGTCTCTAATATTTGGCTAAGTATGCTGCTCCATTTCAAACCATTTTGTGGATATATTTTGTAGAACATGAAAACAAAACTCTAGAGAAACGAAGTTCGAATTTCCATACCTCCATATTTTACAAAGAAGTCAGGAAACTTTTGTCATAAGGCACCTAATCGATTTATTGGGGCGTCTATTTGTGATGCCGACGGCGAACAATCCCGAGCCGGAGTTCCGACTTCATACAAACTCAATGCAAACTTCCCCGACACCTATTTAAAGTTTTTTTTTTAACAAGTACGCACCAGTATACACGTGTCGCGGCATAAGTTTGCTGATGACACTTTGATGGATTTTTGAAGCGAGTTTTTGTGCGGAATAATAAGAGCGTCGAATACGCTCGCCTTGTTTGGAAAGCGACTAATGTGCTATGTTTAAACGTATTTAGATTTGTTTAAGTTTTGGGTTTTAGGTTAAGTTTTGGGTCGGCAAGTTTAGAAGTTGACATGTCCTCTAAATATGCCTTGGGGTTACGGTTACAATGAATTGTGTTTAGTTAGTGTTTTGCTTACTAAACAGTTACAATTACGGGCTTTTATATAACTTTCTTGTTTTCTAGTCCACAACATATTTTAATAATGTCAAGAGTTCTGTCAAGAATTATATTGTAAACTAACATTCCGCCCCGCGGTTTCACCGCATTCTCGAGGTAATTAAAGTAAAATATGTGTTACTAGCTGGTAATGTAGCTTTCTATAGGTGAAATATTTTTTAAATTCGGTCAAGTATTTTTTGATTTAATCCATCACTCACAAACAATATTAGTATAGATGTTATTTATTTCAAGTTATTATATTATCAGACCACTGCAATATAAAGTTGTAGGTATATTTATTGGACGCATCGGGGAATTACCTATAAAAAAAAGATTATGCAAAGTAACCAATAAAAATATTTTGACGTGAATAATGCAGGAGACAGAAATTAGTAACAAATACCTACCTGTGAATGCACGAGTCGACATCTCAGATTTTATTATCGAGTTAGCCCGTCCCTCCCACAATAGCAAGGTACTTCGTTACATTTAATCACAGTATTGAATGTGCCACATTTTACGAATCATTTTCTCATAAACTCTGGGGACAGATATTTTTATTCATTCCGCCATCTTACTATTTGTAATAAATGCGGACGTGTGTTTGTTTGTTTGTCCTTTCCGCTGAAAACATAAAAATGAAGTACTGAATCGAAATTATTTTACATCGATATTTGGATAAGTACAGTAAGCCAGGAGACAAAATCTTGAAAAGCTTCTTTAATAAAAAAATAATGTTGAATTACTCAACGTTTCCCGTAAATGCCATTAGATACTCTTCTTCAATTCAATTACTTCTATAAGAAATACTTTAGGGGGGGGGGGGGGGACATGTCCCCATGTGTCAAAATGTTGGAAAAAAAAAAAAACTGATTTATTTCCGGTCCCAAAAAATGCCACTCATTAGATATTTGTGAACGAAGTTCCTTATCGCGCGTTGTGAAAGGGGGCTAGACGGAACGGACACTTTTATTGTATGAATAGTACAAGTTTTGTGTTTTATCTTTTTTCAATTTGTTATTGAAGTAGGTGCTAAACAACCTGATATAGTGTCGCGAATGGGGTCATGTACTTCATGACTGTTGTTAACAATAACGAGGTATCGTTTCACTCACTTTTATTGTATGAATAGTACAAGTTTTGTGTTTTATCTTTTTTCAATTTGTTATTGAAGTAGGTGCTAAACAACCTGATATAGTGTCGCGAATGGGGTCATGTACTTCATGACTGTTGTTAACAATAACGAGGTATCGTTTCACTCACTTTTATTGTATGAATAGTACAAGTTTTGTGTTTTATCTTTTTTCAATTGCGGTTTTATTGTGGACTTGGTTTTGCATTTCAACTCGGTTTTTTATTATGATATCAGTTTTCCTTCTATACTAATATTATAAAGAAGCAAACTTTGTGAGGTTGTAGGGGGTAATCTCTGGATCTAGTTTGAGTGACAATATAAAGAATAGATACTAAAACACGTAATTTAATCATACAACGTTATTAATGAAATATTACAACAGTATTACAAAATGGCGGTTAAGAACAATATAGTAAGACTAGAAATGTAGCGCGCTCGATGGCTGGGACTAAAGTGGCCGCTCGTCGCTAGCCCCGTTTTCCATGCAGCCAACCGACACCATCCCCTCTCTGCTCAGAGTTGCCAACACTAGTGAACTAATTTTGAAAAGTTCTTTTACCAATAGAAAGCCACGTGTCATAGAATATATTTTTATCCCGGGAAAAGATAAGATCCCACGGGAACGCGGGTGGAACCGCGGGGGACAGCTAGTTTACTCCTGTCGTTGAGTTTTGGTTAGTTGTAGGTATAAGGTTTTACGCTTGTCTACTTGTTGATTTTAAAATATATTGTTATATGAAGAACTAGCGACCTGCCCCGGTTTCGCTCGGGTAGCAGAGCATATATGTCAACATTTTTTCCGTCGTAGTGTTGCATCAGGATATAACTCTATAGGTTGACTCGGCGCACGCCAGTAAAGCTCCCAGTCGGCATGATTTGTTCCAACATCTTCATCAATCATCGTCATATTTCAGACAATTTACACAAAACCTTAATGAAATATACACCAAAACCTTCCTCGTGAAAATCTGTACAGTAGTTTTTGAGTTTATTGCGACAGGCGCAGCGGAGGACTTTGTTTTAAGGCGATGATAGCTCAGTGGTAAGTGACGTCGAATACCGCGACGAAGGTCGTGTCGAATCCTACAATGAGCTTGAGCTTTCGGTGAAGGAAAACATCGTGAGGAAACCATGGCACTGGCTGGCTACCACCCTCAAGTTGAAAATCTGTCGCCAAGCACCTATCGGTGTGTTCCGACAGCTGCACTTGAGAGCCAGTCCCATCTAGGCTTTGTGTGCTTACCACCTTCGGCCACATCATCACTTACCATGGTGAGATTTTGGTCAAACACAAGCTTATAGAATAAAAAACTTGAGAGGTGTCAAGGGACACCCGGATGGAACGAAGTTATATAAGGCGAGAGAGTATATATATATATATATATATAAAAAAAACTATTTATATATATATATAAATAGAAATATCTGGCTTGCTTTCTATAAGAGAGAGAGAGAGGGAGAGAGCGAGAGACAGACAGAGAAACATGCGCACGCCGCACAGCTTAATAAACATACATAGTGACATAAAAAAAAGTGTCGTGACGATTTTTCGTAAGATTTTTTTCCGTCTAACCCCCTTTCACAACGCGCGATAAGGAACTTCGTCGAAAGAAGTATTTAAGTTGACGTTGTTATATTGTAAAATCAGTCTACTACTGTCTGTGTTTTTATGAACTAAAACTTGTAATTAGTTTAATTATTCGTATCAACAATTAACACGCACACATACACATGATCATGTTGAACATGTTGTATAATTGATGGGACGGGTGTATTCTGAAAATTGCAAGGTATCAGTGTGAATATCGCTCACGTAGCTGCGTGCGTCGCGCGTCGGTCGAACGAACGTGCGACTCAATACAGACATCAATAAACTCGGTTACAGTTAACGAGTCGATGACGGACCGAATTGCATGTTTACGTTACATAATTGACGCGATACAATTGTGGATACCAGTACAATAATATTAATAATACATTTGGAAAAGTTGTGGGAAACCATACAGTTATATTAAATAAAAAATCGGTCAAGTGCGAGTCGGACTCGCGCACCGAGGCTTCCGTACTAATTTTGTAGTTTTGTTTTTTTAACTTCAACTGAAAAGAACCGGCAAGAAACTCAGCAAGTTTACATTAGACCCCCATCTAGGCTTTGTGTGCTTATCATCACTTACCACAGTGAGTTTGTAGTCAAACACAAGCCTACCCAGAATAAAAAAATAAATAAAAAAAATATCCTCGGACATTTTTCCCACACGGCTATCTGATCCCAAACTAAGCAGAGCTTGTAATATGGAAACCAGATCACTGATATACTACATATACAACTTTTTTTTTTGTAAATACATACTTAAATAGATAATTACACCCAGACTCAGGACAAACAGACATGTTCATGCATACAAATGTCTTTCCTGGATGGGAATTGAACCCACGACCTGCGGCGTGATAGGCAGTGTGTTAACCAACCACGCCAACCGGCCCGTCAAAACATTAGACCATCTGATTATATTTGCAATTATTTTATGTTTATAGTAAAACAAAAATTATAGTTAGAACTAGTTACCTACTTCAATGAACTCTTCGCCTTAAATCTCTTGTAGATTAAGTTAACATGCTTCAGTGATGTTTTGGTTGGAATGTAAGCAAGATAACGTTCTCAAGAGCTAGCCCTTAAGGCGGTGAGGCGTCGAGGCGTCGAGGCGTCGAGGCGTCACACGCACCACCTGCCTCAGGAATACAGATAAGTTTAATCAAGACGATAGTTATCCTCGTGCGAACGCCGCGGGTTACTTGTTCTACTCAAAGATTAATATGTTTATGTTAAAACAGAAGTGGAACTATGGTTTGGAATTCGAATAATAGGCATATCAAATCAGCTTCTTTTTATTAAACGTCAAAACCACAGTTTACATGGAGTTTTGTATGTAATAAATACTTATGACGTCAGAAATATACACCATCCAAAGACACATTCTTTGTCGTTAAATTGGTAATTAAAATAAATAAATAAATATTCTCGGACATTTTTCACACACGGCTATCTGATCCCAAACTAAGCAGAGCTTGTAATATGGAAACCAGATCACTGATATAATACATATACTACTTTTTTTTTGTAAATACATACTTAAATAGATAATTACACCCAGACTCAGGACAAACAGACATGTTCATGCACACAAATGTTTGTCCTGGATGGGAATCGAACCCACGACTTGCGGCGTGATAGGCAATGTGTGAACCAACCACGCCAACCGGCCCGTCAAAAAGATAAAAAGGCGGGATTTTACAATGTCTTCGCAATTTTCTAGTATTTTTTGATGTTCTATACACTAGTTAGTGTTAGTCAAAGTCAAAGTCAAAGCAATTTATTGTGGATCATAGGATATTAAGAATACAGATGTTATGTGGGTAAGCCAATATAGTCAGATGGTCCAAAAATATTAAAAAAATGTAACCTTGCTGAGTTTCTTGCCGGTTCTTCTCAGTTGAAGGCTGACTTCCGAACCGGTGGTAACTTCTGTAATTCGACCTTCATAAGTGCCCTTCTAGGGCCTAAACTGAATAAATGGTTTTGACTTTGACTTTGAGTCCCGCCTTTGTATCATCAATACAATCAATTAATAATTTACAAAACAAAAAACAAAAAACAAAATTAATGACTTATGTTAGGTATTTTTTTATATACATCACTATCATGTCCTTAAGGTCATGATGACTTGCATCTTTTGTCATAGATATCATTATTTAAGGCGATGATAGCTCAGTGGTAAGTGACGTCGAATGCCGCGGCGAAGGTCGTGGGTTCGAATCCTACAATGAGCTTGAGCTTTCGGTGAAGGAAAACATCGTGAGGAAACCATTGCACGGTGGTAGGGTACTTTGTAGTACCCGACTGGCTGGCTACCACCCTCAAGTTGAAAATCTGTCGCCAAACACCTATCGGTGTGTTCCGACAACTGCACTTGAGAGCCAGTTCCCATCTAGGCTTTGTGTGCTTACCATCTTCGGACACATCATCACTTACCATGGTGAGATTGTGATCAAACACAAGCCTATCGAATATTAAAAAAAAAAATGTGATTATTACGCCTAAAAATGGTTATAATTTTTTAAAATCATAACGTTTCACTACAAAATGTACCGTCTGCGTGTGTGTGTTCGGCAGCTACCGGAATCCCCGTTAATTCAGCTGTTTAACATCCCCGGACCATTTACATTTTTAATTAAATTTACTCAGAACACGCCACTACTAGTCCCTGTGCGTGGGATAGCCTCAGCTCTATTCAATTTCCTAGCGTTGATCGTAGTGGTGGATATGTCGATAGTCGATACAATTATTTCACTGGAATTTTGGAAGGTTTTTATGAAAATGGTAACGATGCATCTTTGACAGCGCAGTGGTAGTTTATGTATGTCCGTACGATTCATTCTGTACTGCCTCTCTGGTATTGATTTTCTAAATTCCGGAAAAAGTTGAAACCTGTAGACTCAAGGTCTAGTGAGCGCGAGATGACGGAGAAGTTCCATCCCTAACTCTTGTAGCTTGGAGACCGTCCGACTGTAGATCAGATGTCTGTCGTGATTTGTGATTGTCGTGGTTGGTCAGAACACTGCCTAGTATCAGATCGTGGGTTCAAATTCCGCCTAGGACAGACTTTTATGAGCATGAACTGCTTGTTTTAAGTCTGCGTATATTTATCTATGTTGTATTTAATTTTAAAAAATCTAAAAAGTTATGTGTATGAATTGTCTGTTTTTCACAGTACAAGCTCTGTTTAGTTTGGATGACCGAGTGTGAGGAATTTCCCAGGATATTTATTTATTATTAAATACTGTTTTACATTTATCTAGAAGATAATAGAGACATATTATGAAGCCATGTCAGCGTAATATAAACCATTTGCGGGTAGTTTGAAACTGATTTGAATAAATACATATTTTTTGTTACTTATTCAAAAAATGAATAAGCATACGATCAATTTGGTTTGAGGGTTTATCGATAAAAAATATTTCAAGGTATCATTGGACATGCCTATTTTGTAATAGAGCCTTGACCTGATTGTTATTCAAAGAAATAGGCGTCTTTACGATACAGATGGTTTTGCAGTATCTGTTGTATCATTGAAACCGTTACACACCCCCGTTATTTCAGTCTTTCTTTGAAAATACTTAAATGTTTTTGTTTTTTTTTTATGTCACAAGTGACAACGAGGCAGGCGGGTCACCTGATGGTAAGTGACAACCGTCGCCTATAGACATTGGCAATACCAGGGGATTGCTAATGTGTTGTACACCTTATTAAGGCAAACTGGCTCTCAAGTGCAATTGCCGGAACACACCAACAGGTGCTTGGCGACAGATTTTCAACTTGAGGGTGGTAGCCAGCCAGTCGAGTACTACAAAGTATCCTACCACCGTGCTGTGGTTTCCTCACGATGTTTTCCTTCACCGAAAGCTCAAGCTCATTGTAAGGATTCGAACCCACGACCTTCGCCGCGGTATCCGACGTCACTGCCACTGAGCTATCATCGTCTTAAAAATACTCATGCACACAAATCTCTGCCTTGATTCGAACCCACGGCCTAGGACGTGGTAACCAACGCCGACCAGCCTATCATGGTAGATACCATGTTATGAGTCTAAACAGTGTCATCGTTTCAGATGAATGGCTGTATTTTGGTCGGTTATTAAGTTGTTTAAGTCCAAAGACAGACTATAAATCGTATCGCCCGCCCACTGCGGCATAGTGCACATAAATCTGGGTCCCTCAGTTTCTTATGTAACGTACAAAAACAGCATACAGTCTGTAATTAATCGAGTGACCGCTGCCGCTGCACTCAGCCTAACGAGCGAGCGTGTTTAAGACACACTGAGAGCGAAAAAATTGGCACGTTCTGCTTTGCCCTCATTGAAAATCTTCTTCTTTTTCTTCCTATTCTTATCACACCCTAGGTGTGGACGGCAACTTCTCTTCCACTCCGCTCTATCACTAGTCGTCTAAGTACTCACACATTTCATATTGTGCATATCATTCTTCACGCAATCCATCCATACATACCTCATTTAAGTACCGTACCTTTATTTATTAACGCATCAAGAGCTTTGTTAAAACAGTTTTTGATGTAATTTTTTCAAAAATAAAAAGTTGTGTAAAGTATTTACCTGTGTGCTAAGTTTCATCAAAATCCGTTCATCAGTTTTGTGTGATTAGCCGCGTACTGACTGAGCGAGCAGCCTCGCGAGGCAAACCCAGCGCTGCCTCGCCCGAGCGTGCCGCGGCCCGAGCCAAACGTTGTCGGTTTTTATTAATGCTCAAAAGCACCCCAGTAGGCACTCAAGACGGTTGTGTTTTGCCTCGCTTGTTCGAAGAACACGGAATCATGAATAAAGATCAGTAACAAACATCACAATATACGTTCGTAAAATTAGTAGGTTCTCACCTTTTTCATCATTTTAAAATGTATGTCTTCGTACAGTTGACTATTACTGCAGTAATATTGTCACAAAGTTAAAACCCAAATAATTGACTAGTTAGTATTTTTGAAGGTCAAACAATAAGAACTATTTTAAGTCTTTCATCCACTAGCTAAGCTAAATTGACTTGCATCTCCAACTGATTTAAATTCGGTAAATAATTTAGCTACTTTATAGATCTGGTCGTGGTGTACCCCAGCATTAGTCACTTCTGCAGGCCGCCAAGCACTGTCTAATTAAAACTCATTCTGCCGCACTCATTTAAATATTTAATTGCTCTAGCTAGAACTTAGTGAATTAAAGCTGTATGAGCCGCGTGTGCCCTCTCACACCTAACGCTGCTGAAGAAATACGTATAAATTGAGGGAGCACTGTTTTAATTGTTTTATCAGTATTGATAATTTTGTTATAGTCCAATTTACCAGTCACTCTGTACTATAGAGTTAAATTTGGGACATCCTTAGCCATTGTGAATTTAATATTTGTATTGCATGGTAAGTGAAATATATATTTAACCAAGAGAAGAAGATATTGATTTCAAAAAACTGTTTTGAATATAACGAAATGTTGTACCATAACTTTCAAGACTTTATTTTCTCAAGTTGTAAATCTGTCGCCAAGCATCTGTTGGTGTGTTCTGGCAGTTGCACTTGAGAGCCAGTTACCTTCAAGACATTGTAAAAATGTCGACAACACCTTGGCAATCCCCTGGCATTACTAATGTTTATATTCGACGGTATTCACTTACTATCTAAAAAAAGTGTTTGGATTAATTAACGATTAGAAGAAAAACAATAGAAACATTCCTCTTCTACGAAGCGGAAAAGTGTACGAAACTCAACAGTCCTTAGACAATTAAGAAAGACTTTCACCACATAAGCTTAACTAAAGTACTTGACAGACATCCCGCAGGAAAACCATTCTCACAGTTGGCCCACTTTACATTACGCCTACACGAAAACGGCCGAAATCCGGAAAAATCCTGATACGTCCGGTAAGGGTCGCTCGGAACTGGTTATTTCCCGTCTTTAGATTAAGATGGCCGACCCTTAAGAAACTAGAACGAATAGTTACAGTAAAACAACTCAAACAAGGTTTATGGACTAATATTATATAGCAGTGTTTTTTAAATATTTATCTATTAGTGGGTCACATTCTCGTCGTAGTGATGTGTTCCAAATATACCGATAGGTTCTTGGTAACAGATATTCATCCTGAAGGTTTCATTTTCATTTTGGCCTGAAATCGACGTTAATATTTCACTGAGTCACATGTAATGTCGTCTATATAATTCATTACATAATTTATAATTATATCTGCATGGATATCATCATTATTCTTAAGATAATGTAAAACTTCTGTTAATAGAACAATGTTATAAAGTTGGTAACAGTGTTTCCTACTCCTAATTTCCTGATTAGATTTGCTGCAAGTTTCAGGACAAAGGCTTCTCTTGGGACGGTCTGATGCATAGTTAGGAGTTACTTTATGAACGTTGCTGAACGATCTCATTTTCTACGCTGAATTGCAGCTCAGCTCAGCTATTTGATACAAATTGTAATTTACTTAAATTGTTGTTTTCAGTTGATTTTGGGAAGTTAAAAATTCGTTTAGTCAAAACAATTTCAAATTAAATTTATAATATCTACTTGAAACTGTTGTTTTTCTGAGTCAGTACCACGGAGTGTCAGTACCATTGTTTTAATGAAATGAAATGAAATGTTTATTCATCCAAATAGGCCTTCACAGGTGCTTATGAATTGTCAGATTCTAATGATTCGGAAGGTTGCTTTTGCTGAGAAGAGCTGGCAATAAACTCAGCAATTACTCTTTTCAAAACAAACTTAGAATGATTACATAAATGTATGTCCTGCAAGAGCGAGCGCTACACCCAAGCATTGTCGTCATTTAAATATTCGTTAATATGGTAGTACGCCTTCTGTACTAAAACATTCTTAACACGTTCCTTATATTAATGCATACAGCCTATGAAGTCTATTTATTGTGAACAGCTGTCCTCCGCGGTTTCACCCGTGTTCACGTGGGATCATATCTTCAAAATATATCCTATGTTCATCAGGGATAATGTAACTTTCCAATGGTGAAATAATTTTTCAAATCGGTCCAGTAGTTTAAGAGCCTATTCAATGCAAATAAACAATCAAATCTTTCCTTTTTATAATAAATAATATTAATATAGACAAAAGTTAACCTACTGTATTTCCCCAATGGTTATATTTTAGAGAAAGAAAGAGATAGAAAATGGATGTTCCATGATAGATTCAGCTAGAAAAACCGTCGGCTGCGGCTATCGCATCAACACTTGAGTCTGATTAAATGGCGGTCGAGCATCGTTACGGTTCACTGGAAATTTGTTTCGGGCCAGCCTCCCCCCCCCCACCAGGTCCCGGCTCGCAAGTAAATAGTGTATATTATAGCTGCGTGCTTCGCTACCGATATATGGATTGTATGCTCTATCTATACAATGATATTATAACAAAAAAAAGTGCAGTTTATAAGCGCGCTGAAAACGGGACGCTAAAGAGTGGCTAATTAGCCTAACTTGACTTATCTGTGTTGTGTAGCCGGCATCAACGGATGCACTCCATGTAAATGCAATTAAAAGTAAAAGTGACCCAAAACAACCAAAAATGCCATCGTGTTGAGATATCGTAATATAGTGTCGATATTGCAATTTTAAGTTTTTGAGCTCGTGACTTCTCTGGTTTTGCAAGCGTCCATAGGCTACGGTAACCGCTTACCATCAGGTGGGCCGTAAGCTTGTTTGCCACCTAGTGGTATAAAAAAAAAGTTATTTAGGTGTGCGTTAGAGTGCTATTATTCGCCATTTTTTTAATCGATTATTGTGTAGGTAACCTATCTACACCTTATAATATCATTGTGCTGGTAACATTGATTTGGATCCGCGGTCTCAGCAGATTTGTACTGATTTGCCCGTTTTATTTACGACTGGCCATGTCCAGTCCAGTTCTATTACTCGTAGGCTGTCGGAACTATCAGTTTTTTTTTACACTCTTTGAAAGTGGACCATTCATTCAAGAACCAAGTCCAAGAGTTTCGTTCTATTATGTAACAAAACAAAAATTATGGGTTTGCTTTGGTTTGATTAATTTAAATTCCTTATTTTTAGAGCATGTTTTTAGAAATATTTAAACTGACCACAATCTCACCATGGTAAGTGTTGATGTGGCCCAAGGTGGTAAGCACGAAACCTAGATGGGAACTGGCTCTCAAGTGCAGGTGTCGGAACACACCCTTAGGGTGCTTGGCGACAGATTTTCAACGTGAGGGTGGTAGCCAGCCAGTCGGGTACTACAAACTAAAGTACCCTACCACCGTGCTATGGTTTCCTTACAATGTTTTCCTTCACCGAAAACTCAAGTTCATTGTAGGATTCGAACCCACGACCTTCGCCGCGGTATCAAAAACAAAACTAGTGATGCATCGTAAGACACTTGTCAGAAGCGGAATGTAAATGTAAATTCGAATTCTGCGGATTCTATAAGCATATTTTTAGTTGCTCTCACACCCCTTACGTCCAGAAAGAAACTCCTAAAAAATGGACTTTTTGGCGGGAACTTGCGAAGTGACGTTGTGTTTTCGTTTTATTTTTATTAAATTCGTGTATTTTGAGTTTTATTGAATAATTTCGGTGGCGTTTTGTCCAATAAAGATCAATCTAAGTGCACAAGTGAAGTGAAATCAAATGAAAGCGTGTATCGTGACTTTCCAGGTTGTCCCAAAAAGTCCATGAAATATTTTAGTGGAATAGCCGCCAATTTCACTAAAATTAGATCGGACTTGTACGGACGAGGACTAGACTTTACAGTGAAAGTGACAATAAATGTGACTAAACATAAAATATGAATATTTAAAATAAAGAAATGGCTGAATATTTAAAATAAAGAAATAAAGGGCTCGATACCAGGCCAAAAATCATCATAAAAAAGACATATCCTAAAAAAATACAAAATTAAGTACTTAAGTTATAAAATGTAACATTAAGATTATTTTTATTTGGTTCAACCAATTTTCATGAATTCCTAACGACAGAATATTCTAATAACATACAAGCGATGGAGCCACAACTTAAACAGTAATCAGTAATAGCACAGTTTATGATGGTAATAAAAGCAAGCCAAGGTTTTAGTACCCCTCGAGGGCCTTACCATAGACAATTGGCTCTCTTATCTTTTTCATTGCATAATCTGTGGAGCTTAGTGGCTTTCAATTAGTATTATGTGTCTTAGTCAATCTAAAAGGACGTTTGTCAAAGAACAGTGGAAGTTGAGCGAGGTAAGGGGGTTCCGTGATCTCAGCATCAGACTTTTATTATTTTGGGGGCTTTTTATACATAATCTATGCATGAGTCGTATAGAATCAAAGGCAGCAATCTGTTGTTAAAATGTCACGTTACACGTGCAGTCTGTGGGTCAACTACACGCAGAGGAGCTACAGTACCCTCCGTGTCCAGTTTAACAACGCGTTCAGGGCGATGTTGGGGCTGTTGTAGCTCGCTATTGTAGCGCCTCCGGGATGTTCGCGGAGGTGCGTACAGATTGTTTCCACGAGTATACGCAATAGGTGCGCGTCTCTGGTCCGCAGGGTGCGGGCCAGCTCCAACACCGTCCTGGCAATCATTGCCAATAAGCTAGATTGTCCCTATATCCGGCCCTGCTGCGGACGACATGTCCCTTGTAGCGTCGGGTAAAGTGTGTCTAATTATTTTAATCTTGTTACTTGAAATAAATGAATTTGAATTTTGAAAAATGAAGGATCTACCTACATGACAATTAGTTTTTTTTATTGTTTATTAGGTTTGCGTTTGACCACAATCTCACTTGATCTTAGGTAATGATGTGATCTACGAAGAGTCTACGATGGTGCATGCTTACTTAGAAGTAACCTATTCATACTTCAGTTTTGTACCATTTATACTTTTCATTTTAATTAATCAGTGAGTGGTATTTTGCTTTTATATAGATAAAGATAATCAATAGTATTCTCGTTAATATTATTTAATAGCATAGACAACTTGCATTTGACATTTAGAAGTAGTGAAGTGGTAAAAGGCCAAAGACGGCAAGCCTAAATCCCAAGTATACTTTTTAAAATATCTTGATTTTGCGACATAAGTTAAATTGGTTTTCTTCGAATATAGAACCCTAAAATAGATAAAGAAACTTATTTCTAATGGTAATGGGTGTTTGATAGTCACTTTGTGTGTTCAGAACTTTATTATTTCTTATCTTTACCTCCGCTGTAAGTAACTCCGCGTTACAAATTACTGCATTAGACTTTAGACGCGCGTGGGTTCATATTTTGGATAATCGTTAAATGCAAATGGATCTTTTTATACATATTACTGCTCCAATGGGTTATCTATACGTTTCTTCAATCACTGTTTTTACATATTTGCTCGATATGAAATAGATTAGTTCTACTAATGTCGTTAAAATGAATTCTTCATTTTTTACTCAAACAAAAGTATTTTTTTATGTTTGTTTCTAATAGATAAACTCAACAATACTAAACTGATTTTAAAAAATGTTTCTTGTATACAAAGCTAGGTCCATTATCAGCGTATATTCACCTGATGGTAAGTGAATACCATCGCTTATACTCGTAACTAGACATTAGCAATACCAAAAGGATTGCCAATATGGTAGTACTTTTTTAGGGTTCCGTACCCAAAGGGTAAAAACGGGACCTTTTACTAAGACTTCGTTGTCTGTCCGTCTGTCCGTCTGTTTTAAGGGGGGCTCCCATACAACAAACGCTATTTTTTTGCCTTTTTTGCTCGATATCAATAATGGCAACAGATAGGCACTTGAAATATTCACAAAATACTCAGTTGTATTTTTACTTTAATAATAAATAATAAAATTAAAATAAAAATAAATATTTAAGGGGGGCTCCCATACAACAAACGTGTTTTACGGAACCCTTCGTGCGCGAGTCCGACTCGCACTTGGCTGGTTTTCTTCTTTGTAGTGTCGCTGTTGGCAGGCTGGCTTACGTAGATTTCTTGCTGATAAAGCGAAACTCCGTCCAGGTTTATGACACATCTATGGAGCTTACGAAGAACAAAGTAACCACAAATATGATTAGCTGTACAAAATAATAAAGTTATCTATTCGAATTTAAAAAGAAATTGTATTTTTGAACATTCAATTTCCATAATTATGGGGAAATAATGACATTATTGACCATTTCAACGTTTTAAACCATCCCGCGGGGGTGTTCCGATATTGTATGAATGTCATAAACATTCTTTACGAGTCACATTTTTAATGCAATTAATGTACCATTAAACGGCACAATATTTGCTGTAATAAATAACGCGGCACGTGCCAGCGGTATGCAAATTTGAATGTCCCGCGGTGATTTATAAATTTACAGAGCCCGGTGGGAAGCCGCTGGACCTTTACGCGTTTGGCGAGCGACATAACATGGTTAATGCATTTAAATTTAAAGTATTAAAAACGTATAGGAGTATTGATACTGATAGTCCAGTGGCAAAATCAACCCACATACTGGATAGATCTGGCTGGATATTGTAGGCTGAAAGGCTATTGAAGCAAACTATTATTTTTTGCAAATTTTAAAAATCTAACACTAATGAGGCTTACTCTAGTAGGTACTAAAACCACTACCGCTCTAGGTTTTTTTTTCTTTACTTTACGAGGGTTTACTCAGATTTGAGCATGCCACCCTCATCAGGTTTTTGAGTGTGGCTTAGGGAAATTGGCAGGATATGCTAAATTTCTGATTGCCATAATATCGTAATGACTCATGATATTTTGTGGCATTATGGATACTGATGTCAGTCCAACACACTCAATCGCGATCACGTGTATAATTTTTAATCTCTAATCACATACCTCGTTTTACTTCAAAGCAATCGCTTTAAACCAAACACGGTTTAAATAAACGGCCCGAGGCCGTCGCGCGGCGCGGTGGGCGCGCGACGGTTAAAAACGTAATTTTCCCGGATTCGTCGTGTTGCGGTGACAATCCGCCGGGGATCACTTTGTCGCCTACAAATATGGTTTGTTTCGTTGCGGCCTTCGTACCACCCTTTTGTTGTTATTTTGTTTGAAACGTGCGTTTTCATGACGTTGGATAGACTACAAAAGTATGGTGAAGCTAAGTGATAAGCTTAGATTGGTATCGTTTGGTTTGTCTAGCGTTACAAATATACGCCGGATACCGCGGCGAAGGTCGTGGGTTCGAATTCTACAATGAGTTTTCGGGGAAGGAAAACATCGTGAGGAAAACACTTTAGTTTAACTGAGAAGAACCGATTAGAAACTCAGCAAAGCTGCAACCTCTATATAAATATATTTTGGCTCTGAATAAGGCAAATAATGTTGTCTACCTAAGCACTACGGAAACCATAGATAATTGTTTTTTTTTTTATCAATTTAGTACACGATACGAGGTGGGGCGGGTGGGGCGGGCGGGGCGCGGCGCTCGTGGGACGGAGACCACTTTGTTTGATTGACTCTAATGACCGCAGGCCGCAGTGATTCCGTCGAGTCTCCTATCACGTAGAGCATGAATGTAAGCGATCCTTTAGCTTCTCGGTCATATTGCACATAATATTATATTCCCAAATTGTTTTTCATTTACGCTTCTTAAACTTTTGTTAAACATTTGAAAAATAAAGCCAATATAAGTAGTCAGATGGTCGAAAAATATTTAAAAAATGTAACCTTGCCGAGTTTCTTGGCGGTTCTTCTCAGTTGAAGGCTGACTTCCGAACCGGTGGTAACTTCTGTAATTCGACCTTCATAAGTGCCCTTCTAGGGCCTAAACTGAATAAATGGTTTTGACTTTGACTTGACTTCTTAACTGTATGTACAGTAAAAAGTACTGTAGGAGTATTGAAAAATAATTTTATATTGAAACTAGCTGTCGCCCGCGGTTTCACTCGCGTTCCCAGGGATATTTTCGTTTCCCGGTATAAAAAGTCTTATATCTCTCAATTTGAAATAAACTGCATACCTACAGTGTGCTTTAATTAAAATGGGTTCATTAGTTTCGGAGTTCATCGCGCAAAAACAACGTGACATGAAATATTTACATAAGTATTAAATATTATTATGCCTTTGCAAACGATTCTGGTTATTTGTAGTAATACGCCCGGTCTATTTGAGAACAAAAATGTTTTTAGTTCCTGAACTATCATCATCTCTCATCTCAAAAAATCATAATTTATTTCAACTTTCACGATACAATCTTGCTACCTAAGTAGAACTATTTTATGTTATCTTTTTTTTTTTTTTTCATGTGAAACATTATATTGCCGTCCATGTAACGTTCTAATTGATTGTTTGCTTGTAAGTTCCCGCTGGCAGTGAGAATGCACCTCATCTTCCAGCCGCGTCCTTAGGGTTTCATACATTTCACGGGCAATAAGCCCTCTCTTACAGTATTACCGTAATGGCGGGTTTTTAAAATGTTTCCACATCATGTAACTATACTATATGAATTCAGCCACCGGCTTTAAGTGAGCAAGTAAGTTCAATTAAGTATTAGTTAATCAATAATGGCTCTTATCTACGTAAAATAATATTTTAAAGAATAAGAAGTAAAAAATATTGTGAATGTTGGACTGAAAATCTATCGCCACAACTTGGAGAGACAATTTCTCTCCTAGGCTTTGTATATTTGGCCACATCATCACTCACCATAGTGTCATTATTAGGGGTCCGTGCCCAAAGGGTAAAAACGGGACCCTATTACTAAGACTTCGCTGTCTGTCCGTCCGTCTGTCTGTCTGTCTGTCACCAGGCTGTATCTCAAGAACCGCGATACCTAGACAGTTGAAATTTTCACAAATGATGTTTTTTTTTTTATGTCACAAGTGACAACGAGGCAGGCGGGTCACCTGATGGTAAGTGACAACCGTCGCCTATAGACATTAGCAATACCAGGGGATTGCTAATGTGTTGTACACCTTATTACAATGTCTTAAAGGAGAACTGGCTCTCAAGTGCAATTGCCGGAACACACCAACAGGTGCTTGACGACAGATTTTCAACTTGAAGGTGGTAGCCAGCCAGTCGAGTACTACAAAGTACCCTACCACCGTGCTGTGGTTTCCTCACGATGTTTTCCTTCACCGAAAGCTCAAGCTCATTGTAAGGATTCGAACCCACGACCTTCGCCGCGGTATCCGACGTCACTTACCACTGAGCTATCATCGCCATGATGTATTTCTGTTGCCACAAAAACAAAATAAAATAAATATTTAAGGGGGGCTCCCATACAACAAACGTGTTTTTTTTTGCCATTTTCACAGAACCTTTAGTCCACAAGTCCTTTCTGATGCTCCAAATCATACTGCTTGGTTTTAAAGTTCCACTTCGCAGATTTTCGTGTCGTGTTTTATTATGATGATGAAATCAGTAACAGTAAAGTATCAAACCGCATCTAAGATTAACAAAGTCAGGCACGATAAATTAATGACAAACAGTCTGGATATCTCTACCGGTCATGGAACGCAATAGAATCGCTGTTGGCTATTATTGAAATGTCGATGGTTGCAGTTTTGCTCTGTGTGCACCATTAGTAATATTAGATGCAGTTTAGATAACACAGTTCTGTTTTGAAATTATTATCTTAGAGTGTGATAAGGAACAATCACTAGTGCCCATTCAAACTTCGAATCGAATATTCTAGTTTCCATTGATATCAATTTAGATTGATGAGTTTCACCTGAAACAAGACCAACCAACTATCCATAGAAATAAATGTATTTAAAGGTATATGTGGAAGATTTGGAAAGTACATATGTAAAGGAACTTTCTAATGGTGACAGAATTGAGCTTGAGCTCGGTGAAGGAAAACATCATGAGGAAACAATAGCACGGTGGTCCTCCAGTTGAAAATCTGTCGCCAAGCACCTATTGGTGTGTTCCGACAGCTGCACTTGAGAGCCAGTTCCCATCTAGGCTTTGTGTGCTTACTACCTTCGGCCACATCATAACTTACCATAGTGAGATTGTGCTTAGTTTATCCAGAATGAAAAAAACGATAGATTTTTTTTTTATGTCACAAGTGACAACGAGGCAGGCGGGTCACCTGATGGTAAGTGACAACCGTCGCCTATAGACATTGGCAATACCAGGGGATTGCAAATGTGTTGTACACCTTATTAAGGCGAACTGGCTCTCAAGTGCAATTGCCGGAACACACCAACAGGTGCTTGGCGACAGATTTTCAACCTGAGGGTGGTAGCCAGCCAGTCGAGTACTACAAAGTACCCTACCACCGTGCTGTGGTTTCCTCACGATGTTTTCCTTCACCGAAAGCTCAAGCTCATTGTAAGGATTCGAACCCACGACCTTCGCCGCGGTATTCGACATCGCCTTAAAATCTACAGTATCTTCAATTTACAGTATCTTTTGAAGTAAACCGTGACAAACAAACAAACAGAAATCTAATATTTCCTCTTTATAATAATTATAAGTTTAGATTTACGAATATATCCTATAACCAGCCTCTTTGAAGAAATCTAATAAATATTTAAATAACCAAACTCATGTGTTTATCGCATTAAACTTTACGGCTTAGTATAAAATTAATTAGAGAATCACTCTACTACAAACGATCTTATCAAATATTAACAAGAACAGATTGACTAATTTAGTTTCGGTGTCTGTGGTGATCAATAAGTGACGTATGAATTAACTATGAGCTAGAGCGACGTCACTTTATCCTCGTTGCGGATCATGCTTTAAGAGCCCACTAATTCATTTATTTCTAATTTTGGGTACAAAGGCATTTAACAATCACTCTGATGCAAAGTTATGAGGTTCAAGGCGATGATAGCTCAGTGGTAGTGACGTCGGAATACCGTAGCAAAGGTCGTGGGTTCCAATCCTACAACGAGCTTGAGCTTTTGGTGAAGGAAAACATCGTGAGGAAACCATAGCACGGTGGTAGGGGACTTTGTAGTTCCCGATTGGCTGGCTACCACCCTCAAGTTGAAAATCTGTCGCCAAGCACCTATCGGTGTGTTCCGACAGCTGAACTTGAGAGCCAGTTCCCATCTAGGCTTTGTGTGCTTACTACCTTCGGCCACATCATCACTTACCATGGTGTGTCAAACACAAGCTTATCCAGAATATTAAAAAATAAAAAAATTAAGCAAATATTTTAAGTGAATCTAATCTTTATCCTAGTGATAATGTGGCTGATAGGTGGTTCGAATACAACAAACGTTAGAGGTAATTGGAGAGAGGTGCCACCTTCCTTACGATGTTCATTATCAAACACGATTGTTTCATTATCTAAGCAACAATCTTCGATTTAGCATTTGACGTCAACACTTGGTAGTGTAGCTATACACGTAAATTTGATAATCTAAAACTAATTTATCATTCTTTAACAAATTATTGAATATTTATATTATTTTGTATCGAAATGCTAGCACTTTAAACAGTCTGTAGCTCTAGAATTGTTGTTTATTTGTGAAAGATATTCTGAATGCGATTTATCAAAAGCTCAGCTGCAGTCTGCGGAGAAATGAAAATAATATTCATCCAAATACTAGGGTTTATTTGAAATCGGAATGTTTCATCGGCTTAGTTTGTAGAGAGCTTCAATTCGATAGTATTTACGTTTTGTGCATCACTTTTCAAAATCTTTAAATTGGCTGTGTATTTTGGGATATAGGGTACTGCTTATTCATGTTTTCTTTTTAGATCAACTTTTGTAGTATTTTCTTTTTATCAACGATATAAAATTATTGGTTTCTTATATCAAAGCAGCTCATGAAATATTTAAATAATTACCATCATCAAATAGCAATATACCCGAAATCGTGGAACGAAGAAGTAATGTTATTATTTGAATACAAATGGCTTTCTATTGCGTAGTCTGCATTACGTATTCTGTTGTGGTTCTTGTATTCAAAGTGAAGGGGATTCTCTTTCCATATGTAATTATATGCCCTTTGAAGATTTTTCATCTTACGCTAGCATGTTAATTTGTTTTTAAGAATTTACTGAGTAAATGTTTTAGGGATTGCTGAAAGGAGTCTTGGGGCCAATTTTTATTAAAACTAAAATTAAGTATCTATTCAAAATTAACAATTATTTCGAACGAATTGATAGTACGAGTCCTTTTTTGTTCGATCAACAATTAGGTTGCGTTGTTTAATGCAGAAAGAGCACCGAAAAGCTAATTTCAAGGCATGAGTTTAATTTGGGTCGAGAGAATAATATTTTAACATCAAGTATTTTTATGAAATTAACTTATGATAAATATTTTCAATCGTTACCTTGTTATTTTGTTTCAATTCAATAACTTATCTACGTAATAAGCATCCCCTAGAAGTTAAATGTTTCCTTGGAAGCGAAACGAAAACTGCTTACTTTTCTTATTTTTAAAGTTAACCTGGCGTGGCATGCGGATTTTTTTCCAACAAAAACTGGAGTTGTGCCATATCTCAGCGGAGGAATTAGCTCACACCTGCAACAGTTGAATGCTGCTAATTACATTCGTTAGGTTCCTGTACCCTCGGCGCTGCTAAAATGTTTTCTGCTTCAGATTTTCACTTTGTACCTACTAAAAAGCTACATGGTGTTGAAAACGTTTTATTGCATGCTTACAATTAATCATATCTATTACTTATTATGATTAATTTATACATGTAATTTCAATTTCAAAGTGAAATTATTTTAATGAGACTAACTAAAGTTTCGATTTTCTTCGCTAATTTTCATTTCTTGTATTGTTTACGATCTTTGTCAAAATATTAACTTTTTAGGGTTCTGTGCCCAAATGGTAAAAACGGGACCCTATTACTAAGACTCCGCTGTCTGTCCGTCTATGCGTCTGTCCGTCTGTCCGTCCGTCTGTCTGTTACCAGGCTGTATCTCAAGAACCGCGATAGCTAGACAGTTTAAATTTTCTCAAATTATGTATTTCTGTTGCTGCTATAACAACAAATACTAAAAACAAAATAAAATAAATATTTAAGGGGGGCTCCCATACAAAAAACGCTATTTTTTTTGCCCTTTTTTGCTCGTTATCGTCACCAGGCTGTATCTCAAGAACCGTGATAGCTAGACAGTTGAAATTTTCACAAATTATGTATTTCTGTTGCCGCTATAACAACAAATACTAAAAACAAAATTAAATAAATATTTAAGGGGGGCTCCCATACAACAAACGCTATTTTTTGCCCTTTTTTGCTCGATATCAAAAATGGCAACTGGTAGGCACTTGAAATATTCACAAAATACTCAGTTGTATTTTTACTTTAATATTAAATAATAAAATAAAAGTAAAATAAATATTTACGGGGGGCTCCCATACAACAAACGTGATTATTTTGCCTTATATTTTACGGAACCTTTCGTGCGCGAGTACGACTCGCACTTGGCCGGTTTTTATTCTACTTCTGTTTTTATCTGTAATTTTTTTCAAAATTTTAAACTAGTGAAAAATCAAACCAAAGGCAATGATAGCTCAGTGGTAGTGACGTCGGATATCACAATGAGCCTAATACAACAATGAGCTTGAGGTCTCGGTCAACTAACCTAACTTCAAGTTGAAAGCCTGATACCAAGCACCTATTAATATGTTCCGACAACTACACTTGAGAGCCAGTTTCCTTCTAGCCAATCTCTTACCATCGTGAGATCGCAGTGAAACACAAGCTTATCCAAGAGCAAAAAACAAGTTTCTTCGCAGCAAATTGTTTTAACATTAAGATTCATATCTAAAAGCATTAGCAGCACCTGAAACAGATAAACGCCTTTAATTACCTCTGCATCCTCCCCCCACCTCACCCGGAGGTGTTTGCCTCACCCCCGCGGACACCAGCGGTCACCCGCGTTGCTTCGTTAGCGCGGATAGCGACAAAGATTACATTTCGCTAAGAACCGCGCTACTTAGTAAACTCGTTTTACAATCGAGTTTTTGTTCTTCAATAATATTGGTGTACCAGGAGTGCCTCATGAACTTACCCTAAGTATTGCTGTGATAAAATGAAAAGATGTGTTGTTGATGTGAAAGGGGGCTAGACGGAAAAAATTCTTACGAAAAATTGTCCCGACACTTTTAGTGTCAAAAGTGCGTTGACCTGTCTCTCTCCCTCTCTCTTATAGAAAGCAAGCCAGATATTTTCATTTCTATTTATATATAAATATATATTTTTTAATATATATATATATACTCTCTCGACTTATATAACTTATATAACTTCGTTCCATCCGGGTGTCCCTTGACACCTCTCAAGTTTTTTGTATGTTATTTTTAGGTAAATATTTTGTTTTTTACTTGTCTTTACTTTTTATTATCCCAACGTGTAGGTACGTTGATCTGCCAAGTATTAGATACCTATTATAATTACAACACATTGCTAGGCGACGGTAGTCACTTACCATCAGGTGACCCGTCTGCCTCGTCGTCACTTGTGAAATAAACTAAAAAAAAACATTTATTTTTTCTATGAAAAGTTTTGGCCTATTCAATGACAGTACTTTCTATCATTATTAATTAGAATAATTGCTAAAAACAGAACTTAAGTGGGTGTCCATGATTAATAGTGTCTGTAGAATGTTGATTTCCAGCTAAAAACTTTGTTAATCAAGTTGACACCTTTCTGTGGAGATTTCAAATCTGTTGACACGATTTCAAATGGATTTCTAAGTGCTAAGAGTTTCAAATTCGTTTCAGTTTGTAGATTTTATAGCTAAAGGCGTGGTTGACACCATCATTGATTACGATATTAATTAATTTAGTTCGTATTTGAATTAGCTTAAAGTACATTTATATTATCTTTTTTTGCTACCTTTGGGTCCGGTCATGAAGCAACTTTTTTTCATTTGAATTCTGTTCTGCGACACCCCTATTGTTTCTACTAGATAATTACCAAGCGCGCTTGAACTTACCCGAGATAAGCTCAGTGTTCCAACCGCGATGTCTTATATTTACTGCATCATTTCTAACTAGAGACATAGAGGCGAAAGAATAATAAACATTCTCAGTATACATTATATTAATTCTTTTAAAAGTTTCATTACAGTTTCTAAAAATGGGATTGTTAATGCGTTAATTGTTTATTTTTAATTAACTTAAGCCGAGTGGTAACGATCGAAACCTACAATGAGCTTGAGATTTCGGTGAAGAAAAACATCGTGAGGAAACTACAGCAAAGTAGTACCCGACTGGTTGGCTACCACCCTCAAGTTGAAAATCTGTCGCCAAGCACCTATCGATGTGTTCCGATAGCTGCACTTAAGAGCCAGTTCCCATCTAGGCTTTGGAGGCCCGACGGATCTTATCTTTTCACGAGATAAAAGTATCTAACGTTTTATTTCAGGAAATGATCTACCGGCGTGCTGAATTTTATCTAAATCCGTTCAGCCGTTTTTGCTGAGCAAAAAACGTTAAAACTTACAAACATCCTAACTTTCATATTTCTAGCTAATATTAGTAGGGTTGTAGGATGTCCGATCAGTAAGCAGGCGGGTTACCTGATGGTAATTGAATATATATTTGCGAGAGTACCTACCCATACCACGAGTGATAGGTAAAGAACAAAACGAATTTAAAACAAATTAACTTAAAAATAATGAAGCCATTAAAAGCAAAGCTTCGTCACTAACAAGCTCAAAGGAACCATCTTGGAAATAAAAATGTTTATTGCATTGTTTAATTTACGAGCGTCTTTAATGGCGGAGTTTTGGTCTCGTCTCCCTGCTCCCATAGCCCGAAGCACCCGAAGCCTGCGGCCGTCGCGTCGGGTGAAAAGCGAAACCATCATTGTGGTGAAAGCTGTGTCAGTACAGCTCTCAAATGTTTGGCGAGTATTTTTCATTTAACAAAAACAATTAAATTAGACTTACGAAAGGTTAAATGATATAATTAAGAAGGGAAGAACTATGATGGGCAATATTGTCTGGCTAGTTGACGCGGCTCGCTTCGTTAACTATTTTATAAGATTCTCTTCATAAAGAAAGACTGTCACTTGTTTCATATACAATATATTTAAAATTACCTCAGATATTTTTCAAATCAGAATTTCGAGTAGTACTTATTACACTTATATTAGATATCTGGTTCCCATAGTTACAATCGCTGCTTAGTTTGGGATCAGATGGCCGTATGTGAAAAATGAATTCTTCGATAAAACAAACCCTTTATGAGGATCATTAAATTGGTTTCAAAGAGTTTGCTTTTTCTCAAACCAATGTTCAGGTTTAAATAATCTTTGCAATTTTTTGTTTCACCATTTGTTTCACAGCGAGATATTAAATCCTCGTACCTCCTGTTATTATATCTCAAACGAATTCCTGCCAACACAAAAACTGTAATTACGATGTTGCTCTTTTTCTCATTCCAGATTGTAACGGTAATTCCGAACACTCTATGTGTGAGATTTTGTTTTTGCGGAGAGTAATAAGTATTCTTTGAGAATTCTGCCTCATTATCTGGAAAACCTTTCTCGTGTGCAGATTTTATAAAAATCTTTTGATAGTATAACAAACTATTTCATAGTTACCACTTGGCTCGCAGATGAAATGGTCGTCCCAAATTTACCTACAATATAATTTCAGGAACCGCGGTTCATGTTATTAAATACTTTTCATATGCATTTGCATTGTATTTACTTATCCTATCTATAAAGATAATTTGGCTGTAGACTCTTAAATTACCCCCCTGTCATCATCATCTGCTTGCCCTATACCCAATTTTGAAGTCACCGTTATGCTTTTCTTCCATACGGCCTTTCTATTAACCATACCGGTATTCAATCCTTTAATACTCATGTCTCACTTAATTCAGGTCTGTCTTTTTTGAACTACCCGTGTATCCACTTTTATTAATTCTTTTGGTTAACATGACTATCTTTCCATCCTCTCCATAACATATCATTGGATAAGAAAAAATAGGTACTCATAATATTATGAAGCCATTTTTACAGAATAAACAAAGCTTGATATCGTCTTTCTCGCTCCATTGAAGCTTGTTGGCTTTTTATGTGCAAGCAAAAGCCTTCTAGTTCCGTCGCTTAGAAGATACTGGCACGATGTTGTATCAAAATGCCATTCAGATTTCATGGTCTGTAAACACATACACTGTTCAATGTTGTGACATAATGCTTGATAACGTTTATTTACACTTATAAAAACCTTTTGTATTTCATGAATCTAAATTCTAGCTCCTATCTACGTGGTAAATAGAACTGTTAAATCCCAAGATAGTGTCAAGGCTATTTCGTAGAATGAAACACAATTTTCTAACTGAATCGTACTTGACCCCGATGAAGCAACCTCCGTTCATAATTCTATAAAGAATCGCGTCCATCAAATGGGGTGACGTCCTTTGGGTTATATTTCGTTAGTTCCGATTCGATTTTCATTTTATGCAAAAGATCCAATTTCGCGCGGGGGCAGCGAGGACGCAAGACCTCCAATCGAGGATAATACCATAGAAGAATGATCCAAATTGAATTCGTTTTGCGACGAATACATCCCCTCGCCTCTCCCGGCTTAGACCCGCCGATCTGACAAATACTTCGCTTTCGTCTTAAAGGGCTGCAATTCAGCAAAAATGTTCGTGCTCCACTAGGTCCGTAGGATTTTTATTAAATTTTCTGAGATATCTTGCTTACTGCAATTGTGATGGTAACTTTGAGGATAACAGCTTTAGAAATTCATAACAAACTATGTATATAAGTTGAAATCAAATTTTATGGAACATTCAGTACCATATTTACTGAAATATACTCACTCGCTACATCCGTAACTTCAAACGATATCAAAAGTAAGAACTATAAATCCAAAACTAAATCCCGACTGGAATACCGCTTCACAACGCAAACGAGTTTGTGTAGGTAGCTGTAACATATCTATCCGTCTTTACGCAGCAATAACTCTGGCAAGTTTACTGCCAGTACAAAAATATGCAAAAATCCTTGCACAATACAGACAAGTTGAGGAAATATTCAGAGTTGTATACCTACGTGGTAGTAAGGACCGGCCCTTTTGTCATCAGATTATTTCGTTAGGTTTTCACCCTCAACGTGACATCGCGCCATGAATATTTTATACGTTTACATGCAAAATTTTGGACAATTTACAATCCTGCTTACATTTTAAATCCTGCCATGTTTTTGTGAAATAAGGAATAGTAGTCATGTTGGCAAGAACATTTTTTCAAGACGCTATACATAGAAAAATCAAGTCGACAATCTATCACAGTAAAAGTTCAAAAGTAGTTATCTATTATATAAAAATGAATCCCTATTTCCTTGGTCACGGCATCACGCTTGAACGGCTGGACCAATTTCGCTAATATTTTTGTTGTATTTGTTATTGTAAGGAGAAGGTTCTTATGAAAGAAAAAAAGTATGAAAGTTGCGCGGAACATTAGAAAACTTAACGACCATATTAAATTTTCTAAATATTGTTTAAAACTGATGGTTCCAAGTTTCTTTTTATTTTCATTTCATGGCAGGACAACGTCTTCCAGGCCCACTACTAAACGCTCGTTTTGACGTAATTTAATATTACGATTATTAATGATAGACGCCCTTTCACATGTCATGTCGGGCCACTAGAACGACCACAGAGTGACAATAAACGTATAATCCCATTAATAATAATTGGGCCGCACTTGATCTGCGGAATTTGCTGCAGCAATCGGATTACATCCATTTTGTTCTCGTATGAGGTCGCGATCGCAATCGTATTAACGAAATGAAGGAATTTTTGCGTTCATAAAAATAAATAAGAAAAACAAAGGAATATCTAGATCAGTTCTGCTATCATTATACATACATAATTTAAGCTCGTAAATTTGACTAAATCGGATCTTCTTATAATTTTTTTCAACAACGCAATGTAACATAAATTCGAGATACAATATAAATGCTTCTTTCTTAAAGTTTCACAGAGTTTATGAACCAGTTAATGCTTGCTGTATTGTTGTGTTTGGAATAGATTTTACAGAAATCGCCAAATAGAGAGTCGTATTATTGGAACGAAGTTCCTTATCGCGCGTTGTGAAAGGGGGCTAGACGGAAAAAAATCTTATGAAAAGTTGTCACGACACATTTTTGCTATAGTAAGCTATTGTAAGCTGTGCGATGTGCGCATGTTTCTCACACTTGAAAAGACGAACGTAAACGTCATTGAGTATAAATGTAAAGAAAGCGGTCAATGATTGATGCATTATCTTTATTATACAATACCGGAGTCCTGTGTCCACTCGAAGTGTACGATGCATTAGTAACACGATCGCAACCCATCTGTCTTCGCTCTATTTACTTTGCATTTGTGTGAAAAGTGTTTTGAGCGCAATTGTGGGGTGACTACGCACATGCCATTAAGGGTAATGAATTCAAAATCTTCATATTTCAACATTTGAGCAACTACTACTGGTTAAATGGTTTCATATTTTATGTCTTTCACTTTAGGAACAGCTACCACATATTGCTATTTTTTAATAGAGGTCTAACAATAAGGAGGTCACCTGATGTTATGGACTACCGTCCCCTATAGCGATACCAAGGGGATTGCCAACGTGTTTCCGTGGACTGCAACTGGCTCCCGCAAAAGCCGCAATACACCAAAATAGGTTGCCGTCAGATTTTCAACATGAGGACTACAAAGTATCGTACTATCGTGCTCTGGTTTCCTCACGATGTTATCCTTCACCAAACCTCAAGCTCAATGTAGAATTCTAAATCAATACGATTTTGGCCGCGTTCTCTGACGTCACTTTTGCTTGATGATTAATTCTAAAAATTTCAACACAGTAATGAGTGATCTCATTGCTGAATTTTGTAAAGTAACTGCCATAAAGCCTAAAATTAAAGTGGCAAGTGTTGAGCAACATAATTTCAACTTTACAGCTCAAGGAAAAAAATCAAACAATTTAGATTCTTGAGTATCTTTGATTATCATTACTATCTGTACACTTTCTGATATTTTCTGGTCCTTATGTTGCTATTGTAGCATCACACTCTGGTGATTCTTCACTCCATCAATGTCAGATTATGAGGGAATTTGCATTACTACGCTGCTATTATCCACTTCCATGGTTGGTGAGATTATCGGTTTAGAAGGCTTCTAAACATTCTGAAAATATTCCAAAGATTTTTTATGGCACATTAAAATTTTACGTAAGAACTGCAACATGATATCAGCTAATATATCCTCATATTAGGGTACTTAGTTGAAAATCTGCCACCAAGTACCTGTTGGTGTGTTCCGGCAGTTGCACTTGAGAGCCAGTTGCCTTTAAGGTATTGTAATAAGGTGTACAGCACATTGGCCTAGTATTGTTGTGTCTATAGGCGACGGTATTCACTTTTTTTTTTGTTTTTTTTTTTATTCTGGATAGGCTTGTGTTTGACCACAATCTCACCATGGTAAGTGATGATGTGGCCGAAGATGGTAAGCACACAAAGCCTAGATGGGAACTGGCTCTCAAGTGCAGCTGTCGGAACACACCTATAGGTGTTTTGGCGACAGATTTTCAACTTGAGGGTGGTAGCCAGCCAGTCGGGCACTACAAAGTACACTACCAGCGTGCTCTGGTTTCCTCACGATGTTTTCCTTCACCGAAAGCTCATTCTCATTGTAGGATTCGAACCAACGACCTTCGCCGCGGTATTCGACGTCACTTACCACTGAGCTATCATCGCCTAAAAGCGTTACCTTAAATACTTACCTTCAAAATCTAGGACCTAGATATAAGTTTCATTCCATAAGAAAAACTTTGTTGTTTTGGGCTCTGTCATATTCTGTTAATAGGTAGACAGAGGCAGAACTTTTATGAAAAAATATCCTTTTTTTTACCAAAAGATATATGATTCGATTTCAAGTTTTGTACTTATTCCAACGTTATAACCACTTAGCTACAAAATATGATTCATAAAAACATGTAGTCACATTATTTCTATAAAATGAGTATCTATGAATGTTGCCAACATAAAAATGTGCGCTCGTGTAAGCGTAAATATAGCCAGCTTAATGGCCTACCCTAGTTTGGCGGAAATTGGACATGTCCTTTTTATGCCTCTCTGATATGTATATTAAATGTTTCTGGAAGAGCGGTTTTTGTAAATTTTCTTTTATACTTATTACATTAAATAAACTAATACAGTATTGAGTCCAGTAGTTATCCTTAAAATAATTACCTATTTAGTTGAATGTTTCTGAATAGAGTTATCCATTACCTGCTTACAATATGCGCTTTTCGGTATTTTTTTTATAATCATAGACACAAAGTCTTTCAGTCACATACATTTTCTCAATTTTAATATTCTGACAAATGAAATCTGTGTTGCCAAAATTATGAAATATTAATGTAATTTTTAATGTTTGTAATATCGTACTATTTCAAATTACAGGTAAGCAATTTCCAGGGATTCAAGTAGTGTATACACAATTCAGGTATGATTTAATTGCATAGCATTTTATTACTTACAATGAAACAACGCTAAAAATAGCAGCTTTTTGTAAAAAAAAAATTTTTTATTAAAGACTACGAAATTAATAGTTGCGTGAGAGTTGTCCAGCAGTATCAGTGGTTCCGTACAACTCCCAACGAAATAGTAGTAGTTAATCCTGTCCACATTATCAGCTTATTGTCCATCGCTCACACGTTATGACGTTAGTGCCGGTATGATCGCAGACAATGCATCAGTTTACAATCCAATTGTTTTATTGTTCGACGCCATGTTTCACTCGGTTGTCGCTGCTCTGCGATAAATATGTCTGCTCGTGGGATCGTAATCGTTCCATTCCAATTTCAAAATTGATTATTTGAATTTTTTGACTTTTTTTTATTCTGGATAGGCTTTTTTTTTACTACAATCTCACTATGGTACCTAAGTGATGATGTGACCGAAGGTGGTAAGCACACAAAGTCAACTCAAGTGCAACTGTCGGAACACACCGATAGGTGCTTGGCGACACATTTTCAACTTGAGGGTGGTAGCCAGCCAGTCGGGTACTACAAAGTACCCTACCACCGTGCTATGGTTTCCTCACGATGTTTTCCTTCACCGAAAGCTCAAGCTCATTGTAGAATTCAAACCCACAACCTTCGCTGCGGTATCCGACGTCACTTACCACTGAGCTATCATCGCCTTAAAAGGCTAAGCGTTCTAAAACAACGTCACAGAACTGGTTCTTAGAAGTAAAGAAATGAGTTAGATATTCCATCAGCATTTTTCTATATTCAGTCACGCGTTCGACTTCTCAATCAAAGGGCTAAGACACAAGTCCTTTGTCCATTCTCTGAGAGAGGGCTAAGGACAGAAATGTCGTTTCAAACACAATATTTGTGTTATTTGTCGCTCCATCAAGCGCACATCAAGTTTCACGCGGCGGCTCACATCAAAAGCGAGTGAAATTGTTCGTAAACCAACTCCGTGTATTTTTGATGAAAATATTATGGGAATATATATTTTTCTTACTCTCTCATCCATGGGCGATGCGGGTCAATGACGCGAAATAATATATAAAAAGTCGATATTACGACTTACCTATAAATCGAGGATCTTTCAAGAGACCTACCTATACATTTTCTTTGTTATATTTTTGCTACTTTCATTTTTATATTTGTATCTCAAGAATTTCAAAGGATTCCAATTTCAAATGGGTCCTAAAAATATGTTTATGCATGTTTCTGTCGGGAGCAAAAATTTAAAGAAAAATTGATGAAAAATTATCTTTCCTTCCACATTTTTCTTCAATATCATTGAATAACGTTCCGTAAAGAATACCTAATCAAGAGTAGTAATTCCTTGTTAAAAACATCTCTTGAGGGCATAATGTAAACGTTGAACGTAACATGGCTGAAAATATTTTTGTTAGGAACAAAGAATTTAACTGAAAAACAAACATTATCAAACGCAAAAAAAGAAATAGCTACCTACTAATACCTTTGATGTTCATCCGACATTTTACAGTGGTAGATTTTAATTTGTTGCTTTTATAAATTTTGAAATCCCTTCATCTACATCGGTAGAGTGAACAAGACAATATCCGCTACTTTGATACAAGGGCAGTGAAACAAATATTATTTGTGATAATATCCTGGCCATGCCCTGGGGGCTGAGGCTGAGGGGCAAACAACACCAATGTTCAAAACAATTACTACTGCTTATAAACTTGCAGTTCATGATATGAATTCTAATCAAGAAAATAAGGCTTTGCATGCAGACCATTCGTGAGAATGGAGACTAAATCTATAAAGTTAATCCTGAAATGACGGTGAAATTACGTACGCCACTATAGATTTATTGTGGCATCGTGTTTCTACCCTGATATCCAGATCGATTTGTATAAATACATATTCAAAAGTCAGTGAGCATCTTACTACTATTGTTAGGATCTGAGGATGGATGTGAAGATGTTTGTGACATTTCCACGCAGGTAGATCATATCCTGGAATAAAACACAAGATAATTAGTACTTTTCATCCCGAGTCGGGAACGCGGAGTTCTAGTTGTCGAACTTAAATAAAACAATTTTTCGAAGATATTGCAGAATACGTTATTGCATTTACACAAACCCATAGAAAACCAGGATCATTACGCTGAAAATATTCCCGTTATTTAGTTCCAGTAGGGGCGGAGTCGGTAAATCACCGAGCGCGTTTATTCAGTATACGAGTATGAATGGAGAGTCTCCACAATGGAGCAGAGCGGTGCAGGGAGCTATCAACCTCGTGATTTATACCTTGCTTCTGATACAGGATTATCTTGTAATGGACTGGACGCTATTGTTGCTACTATTTCTTTGTGACCGGTAGCCTTGACGATTATAGTATTCTCCATTTGGTTTTTACTTGCTTTTTTTGCATTTCTCTAAGTTTATACTGCCTTATTATATCTAATCTTATTATCTTTACTGCAGTGTTATCTTTTTATCTGCAACTTTACTCTTTATATACAATCGGAATTTTCACAAAATAGCACTTACGCACTTTCTGGCTGTCTACCACCCTCAAATTTAAAATCTATCGCCATGTTTCCAAGTTCTCTTTTAGACTCTCCTGTGTGCTTACCACCTTAGATTACATCATCACTTCCCATAATATTACACTAATATATCAATACATTATCTGTTTATAATGAGAAAATCAACTCAAGTTCATAAAGAGCATTAAAGTTCCCCTGGCATTCATTAAGACCCCTGTCAAAAACTTTCAAGTTTAGAAGGTTGTTCTGCAAAGGTTCCAATATTTTCTTTTCTGTGTTGAGCTAAAGAGTTCATTAAATTTTTTGAAAATTTATACAAAGACATCAATCATGGAAAATATCATAACAGATCTTCAAATTATTAGTAATCCTTAATTTAACTGTAAAGTGTTATCAAGTGTTTTTTTCCTTTATCGGCTGTTTATAATACAAGACAGTGGTGTCTTTGTCATCTCCTACGTTTTCAGGATAAAAAGCACCTATTCCATTTTTAACTCCAAGACCCAATTCAATTTTCCAAATAGTAAAAATAGACGTTATTTGTTCATTATTAGAATCCTCAATTCCTTTGCACACAATATCACCAACATTTTTAGAACATAAAGCGATGACATTTTCATTTATTTTTTAAAGTAGTACCTACGTTAGTATTCCCCACAGTATAAACCCGCGAGCACACTATCGCGTTATGTTGACAATAACTATTACTTCATGTTACCAGGGCAGTTTCTTAGCATTATACAAACCGTATTCATACATTTTTACACGTTTATTTTATAAGAATTTACTCTTATACCAAGTTATTACGATCCTTTATATTCGAATGTTAGTACGAAATGCTTTATATTTTATTGCTTTTCTATTTTATTAATAACTTTGTAAATGTAAATTGGTGTAGTCATATTTTTATTAAAATTCAGATAATTTATGACTGCGTAGGTGAGGTCTGTAGAATTCTCTTATAACGTTATGGTTATTAAATTAAGTTCTGACGCAAAGCTTTGAATAAACACTCCTGAGTTATACGAGATTTTTTGTGATACTAACTTTTTTTGATGAAGTATTTTTTTTAATATTTTCAATATCAAAGTGATTATTCCGTTCAGACTATTGGATTTAAATAAGGTCAAAGAGGAACCAGCAAGAAGCGTAGCAAGTTTAAAATTCCACAATATATTAATAGATTTTAATTAAAAATAACCTAAAAAAATTACACTAGGTATTCCGTAGGCTTCCAGACATCTCCCATTAATTAATATCTAGCTGTGACACAATATTTAGTTTTTTATAATTCAAAAGTCAGTTTGTAACAATATTTTAGATGTGCACATAAAGCAGGCTACTCACGAACAAACATAACAAATTGAGTCTTTACACCCCGCGGCGGCGTATTTACAAACACCATTCTTCAGTGAAGCATAGCACAGTTGAGTGAGATTGTTGCGCTATGGCGTTGTACAATTTATTCATTGCGCAGTCGAACAGCATCGGCGTAGATTTATGAGGCGTGATATCGCTTCCGCCGCCCCGTGTATGAAACATCGATTTCTCGAGACACTGGTTGATGCTGTATTACATGTATCCTTACCGGAATTGTGTATTATGTTTATATTGTAAATAGGGTGAGAAAATTACTTCTTTCGCAGTAAATGAAAATAGGTCAGCACGTTTTCTGTTTGTGCTACTTCCTAGTATTAAGACCTTGTACCGTTTTGCTGACTCTTTTTCAATTTATGTACCTATGCTTTTCTGGTAAATTACTTTCACTGGTTTTACTGGAATAGTGATAATTTTACGATTTATATAATACCAGCTGTCCCCCGCGGTTTCACTCGCGTTCCCGAGGGATATTATATTGTCCTTTTAATTTTTATATTATTTTTATTATTTAAAAATGACAAAATATCCTATGTCCTTCTCCAAGGGCTCATCTATCTTTATACTGAAATTCATAAAAAATGGTTCAGCAGTTTAGGCGTGAAGAGGTACAAGACAGACAGAATCAATCAACTCAACCTTGTTCATAATCAAGAAAAATAAAATTTCAAATACCTACTTCATTACAGAGCTCCATTTTTGAAACGCGTTTTTTTTAATTCTGGATAAGCTTGTTATTGACCACAGTCTCACCATGGTAAGTGATGATGTGGCCGAAGGTGGTAAGCACACAAAGCCTAGATGGGAACTGGCTCTCAAGTGCAGCTGTCGGAACACACCGATAGGTGCTTGGCGACAGATTTTCAACTTGAGGGTGGTAGCCAGCCAGTCGGATACAACAAAGTACCCTACCACCGTACTATGGTTTTCTTGTTTCCTTCACCGAAAGCTCAAGCTCATTGTAGGATTCGAACCCACGACCTTCGCCGCGGTATCCGACGTCACTACCACTGAGCTATCATCGCCTTAAAATAGACAAAAGATTTGTCTTTAAAAGGCGTGGTATGAAAGCAATCTTAATGTGAACGCGATCGTAAGAGGCGTCGCCATAACCGATTTATGGCGTTTCCAGTAGCTCCCCAGGGCACCCCTAGTTACGAGCCGAGCTTTGTTCCCACCACTACCTACCGACACACTCTCGGTTACAGTCTGTTGATTTTAAGCCATTTATTATAATATTTTTTAGGTCAGAAGTGTGACAAACATAGCTGGTCAAAGGGTTAAATAATTAATTTATCATAAAAACTTTACAGTTTACATAAGATTTTTACAACTCTGAAACTAGTAGAACAAAAAAAAATACAGTCGAACATAATTATAACCTTTACTGAAGTCGTTTAAAAATAGCAGATTTTCCTGTTTATTTTTGGGATTGGTAATAAGTTGTCAACCCTTTACTATGCCTTGAAAGAACTAGGTTATACAGACCGGCAATTGAGAACAGATTTTCACATTGAGAACTACCATCACCAAATTTTTGGTATAATTTGTTTTTGAAAAGAGTAATTGCTGAGTTTATTGCCGGCTCTTCTCAGCAAAACAAACCTTCCAAATCGTAAGTATACATGGTGTCCGGTGAGTAGTTCGACAAATTTGATAGGTGGGCCTTAGTAAAAATGTCACAATTTTCGAGATATTTAAAAACAAAAAATTCAAATATCCATTTATAAATTTCACTAATATCTTGAAAATGGTGATACTTTTACTGAGGTCATTGTTTGTACATGTTGGTAGGTGACCAGCCCATCTATCTCCTCTAAGTTTGTCCTGCTACTTACCTGACCTCCTGTATTCATGTGCTTGGAAAGTCCAACCAAAAATATTTTCATTTTTTTCTGGAACGAAGTTCCTTATCGCGCGTTGTGAAAGGGGGCCAGACGGAAAAAAATCTTACGAAAAATTGTCACCGACACTTTTTTATGTCACTATGTATGTTTCGGCGTGCGCATGTTTCTCTGTCTGTCTCTCTCTCTCTCTTATAGAAAGCAAGCCAGATATTTTCATTTCTATATATATATATATATATATATAAATGTTTTTTATATATATATACATATATATACTCTCTCGACTAATATAACTTCGTTCCATCCGGGTGTCCCTTGACACCTCTCAAGTTTTTTTTATCTCGAATGTAATCCATCTTTTACAACCATGTTTTGAGTTCCATTGGACGACAAGATAAAACTTTCAGGCTTGGTCTGACTATACCTTATTTTGACCTGCATTGATTATGTATCTTACCGCTATAAATGTAGTAACTGGCAATCGAACGGTTATCTGATATTGTTGAGGTCGAGCTAAGCAAATAGCGAGATCAATAGATATTGGCAGTCTAGAACTAGCTAGCAATTGATCTAGATGACTCGATTCACCAAAAGCGGATTTGATTTGATGCATTCTATGTTGTAGTTAACGTTTACTTGATTGATTTATAGGAAGGGTATTAGGTAGTTATCTTACTACTCTTATAAATGTTTGTTTGGATATTAGTTACTCTTTCACGCAAATACTACTGAACGGATATTAATGAAATTAGGCACACATATATATATATATTTTTTATGTCACTAGTGACAACGAGGCAGGCGGGTCACCTGATGGTAAGTGACTACCGTCGCCTATACACATTAGCAAGACCAGGTGGACTGCCAACGTGTTGTACACCATATTACAATGCCTTAAGGGCAAGGGCAACTGGCTCTCAAGTGCAACTGCCGGAACACACCAACAGGTGCTTGGCGACAGATTTTCAACTTGAGGGTGGTAGCCAGCCAGTCGAGTACCACATAGTACCCTACCACCGTGCTGTGGTTTCCTCACGATGTTTTCCTTCACCGATATAGATGATATCAGGGGAAAAGATAAGATGCCTCGTGAACGCGGGGAAATGCTAGTGCATTGATAAATTTTTAAAGAGATAATTACCTTCTTATAACAAATTTTGAATAGGATAGGTATGTTTTTGACGACAGTCTCACCTGATGATGTGGCCGAAGATAAAACAACAGGTCGATCTTTGTTGTGATTAGTATCGTTTGAATGAAAATTCCACAAATAAATGTGTAGCAAAATAAAATATTTAATAGTAGACCAACAAACCTGGTGAAAATGCTATTTAGCGCAAATGCTTTCCAAAAGCTAGTTTGAATGATATGTGGTGTGGCTTTCGAGAGCTTCCGTTGCGTGTACTGCGTAAGATCGTGATGAAACTCGGCACACAAATAGTTTATATCCTGGAATAAGGATAATTTTATCCCAGGAAAAGATCCCACGGGAACGCGGGTGTAACCGCGTGTCATAGCTAGTTAACAATATGTATAATAAGGCGATGATAGCTCAGTGGTAAGTGACGTCGGATACCGCGGCGAAGGTCGTGGGTTCGAATCCTTACAATGAGCTTGAGCTTTGGGTGAAGGAAAACATCGTGAGGAAACCACAGCACGGTGGTAGGATACTTTGTAGTACTCGACTGGCTGGCTACCACCCTCAAGTTGAAAATCTGTCGCCAAGCACCTGTTGGTGTGTTCCGGCAATTGCACTTGAGAGCCAGTTTGCCTTAATAAGGTGTACAACACATTAGCAATCCCCAGGTATTGCCAACGTCTATAGGCGACGGTTGTCACTTACCATCAGGTGACCCGCCTGCCTCGTTGTCACTTGTGACATAAAAAAAAAAATGTGTTTCGTCTCTATTATTTCTTAGTCATCTGTACGAAGGTAGGTCTATAATAATATGTTGTGTTATCTATGTCCAGCGAGGAACACAAGTGTCCTTTATTATTTTCATGTTGCGCCTAATTGCCTGTTGGTCCGCCATTAATCAGGGAACATGACGTGTGGTCTAAGCTATAGTAGAAAGCGGTAGCGACTTACATTTAAAATAAAAATTCTCTAATTTATTTTGAAAAAACTCGCAATGAGTTAAATAAATGAAACCATTGCAAGTATTTTGAATTGTCACTTAATTTGGTCTTAAAAAAATATTAACTTCAAAAAAATATTTTTTTATATAAAATCATTAAAAAACCTGTGGTGCGATACATTTTTGTTTAGCTAACTTTTTAAATCTATAGTTCTAAAATTTCCTAAAACAATTCCAAACTTTGCTGAGCCGAGTTGTTGGTACAGCAAAATTGTGCTTTTTCTTGTGCTTGTGCTATGAGTGTTGCTGTTATTTTTAAAAGGTTTTTGATGTTTTTAATCTATGGCAAGTTTAACCACAAAATTGATGTGGCGATCCTTCGATCGTATTCGTATTGTAATTAATTATTCTATGGATATAAAGCCGAAGTGAAGTTGTCAGAATATACTGAAAAGTGACTGGTTTTGTTTTTGATGTTTTTAAAAGGGTACTTTTTTAGAAATTAACAATTGTTCAAAATATGTTTTTTTTATACTACAAGTGACAACGAAGCTGACGGGTCACTCATTCGGGTTCCTTCACCGAAAGCTCAAGCCCATTCTAGGATTCGAACCCACGATCTTCACCGCGGTATCCGACGTCACTACCACTGAGCTGTCATCGCCCTAAAAAATGTTTACTGTACATGTCGATGTCATAATCAAAATATTTTTATCGCTACATCCTATCACTTACACCACATCCCCTCACAATGTAACAACACACGTGATACAAATCACAAACCAATTACTTGCATGTTAACTAATCCATGGCTGCGTCAGTACTGACCTCCATGCGCCCAGCTCTGTGGTGAGCAATCAATGTATACGACACAATATCACAGTTTGAATGCTCGCTTTGATTACTACACATGTTCGTATGTAGGCGTTGTTGAATGCATAACCTTTGTATTGTTGTAAAAGGCGAGGCCATTCTTAAAATAGGAAAGGTCTGCAGATATTCCTGCGTTTTTGGCCACAGTTTTTACTTTTGGTTGGACCACTGACCAGAATATTTGGCTCGAACAAAAGAATTCCAACGTATGAGCAGTAGCATTCTACGTTAGCTTTCTTTTTGAGTTCAGGTGCTGCCATCTATAGTTAGAATAGTATCGGGTTTGGTTGTTAAATGAAACAGTAGATATAAAATAAAGAACCATTCGTCTCCATCAAGTCTTAAAAATTCTATTTGAAAATCTTTTTTCAAAAAATCAAAACTCATTTATTCAATTGAAGCCCTAGTAAGGCACTTATGAAAGTTACAATTGACTCTACCATACTTTTTACATTGTAATTACCTATCACAAGTTCGAAAGTCAGCCTTCAACAAAGAACCGGCAAAAACTCAGCAAGGCTATAACCTTTTATATTATTAGTAGGATAAAAAATCGTTTTTTTTATAAGTAAAAGCAGGAAAAAAAAATGTATACTAACGTTTTCCTTAAAAATGTATCATCATTTACCAAGAACATTCACAACATCAATTGCTACAATCTTGCATACACCTTTAGTTCTGATAATGGAATATTCTTTCAAAATGGCGGATAATGCATTTTTTGGTCTGTGAACATGTGGTAAATACACAAAGCCTAGGTGTGTACTGGCTCTCAAATTCAGCTGTCGCAACACACCGATAGGTGCTTGGCAACAGATTTTCTACTTGAGTGTGGTAGCCAGCTAGTCGGGTACTACAAAGTACCCTACCACCGTGCTGTGGTTTCCTCACGATGTTTTCCTTCACCGAAAGCTCAAGCTCTAAAATTATTTTTTATTTACAATACTGTCATATTCACCTAAATAAACCAAATCAAATAACCGAGTGTAATCAGCAAAACAAACTATCACTCCCAAGAGTCGCGGGTGATCGATACCCGGCGAGCACCCTCGGTAACTCACTAACTGCTCGTTCTAGTATAGACACAGTTTATTTCGAGTCGTGTGTGCTTCAAATGTTTACTTACCAAGAAACCACCCGCGCGCCCCTGCTGCGTATCGGGCCGTTACGGTAGCGATGACAGTGTGACAGTATCCTTTATTCTTAGAAAATCCTGGTATGTGTTCGACTCATTTCCAGAAGTTGTGACTTCAGAATCTTTCGGGGCCATCTTTATATTTATTCAATAACTAGTTGTCACGCGCGGCTCATTGTTCACCCGAGGGTTCTTATCTTTTCCCGGGATAAAAAGTACTCTATGCTTTACTCCAGTATATGATATACCTTTGTGCCAAGTTTCATCAAACTCCGTTCAGCCGTTTTTGCGTGATTGAGCTAAAAACATCCAAACGTAATTTCACATTTATAATATAAGTAGGGTATCAGACAACATTTCTTATTTAACACTAGCTACCCCCGTGGTTTCACTTGTGTTCCGGTGCGACCTTATCTTTTCCCGAGATAAAAATATAGCATATGAAACTTACAAATAACGTGGCTTTCTATTTTTAAAAGAATTTTCAAAATCAGTTCATTAGATCCAGAGATTTCCCCCTACAACCTAACAAATTTTACCTCTTTGGAATATTAGTATAGATGTCTTAGCAAATGAAGTAATTTTATTTCAACTGATATACTCGCTTTTTCTATGGCCACAATAACAAGTGATTCTTTAGCCGACTCGTTACCCGATGCGTGGTTATAGTTAAGTACTCGTCAACTAATAGCTAAGGCTTATATGTGCCCTCCCAACGCTTGTACGAGTTTCACGGAGTTTATCGAGCGCCGCTATTATACTTAGATGCTCAATAAAATTGTTATTCAACCATATCATGTTCCTTGTCTCGGAAGGTTTGAATCGTTTTCTGTTTGGCATATATCTGGAATCTATATTACTATAGGTATAAAAGCGAAATACTCATGACTCACTTTTTAATCACGAAATTTCTGTAAGTATAAATGCTAAAAAGTACGAACTTTAAATTTTATAGGCCTTAATTAAAGGATTTTTGAAAATTCCCTCGGAAACGCGGGTTTAATGTAACCAGCCCTTGTATCCAAGCAGGCGTTTACAAAGAATTAAAAACATTATTATTGTCTATTCTACATCAAGAGTTTAAAATTTTGAATTTGAGTTAAATAAAAAGGTTCAAAGGGCACTAAATCAAATGAACATGACAGCTCACAATATTGCACGTGCATTAGTACGTGACAAAGGTCGGCGAGTGATTGTTATTTACTCGCGAGCAGATTGAAACCGCCGCGTCGGTGTTTCAGTAATTAGAGTAAGTGGGCGGCGTTTTGAGCGAAGGCGTTGAGTTATATCTGACGACTGCACACTTTGAAAAGCTTATGGGATTGTCTCTGGGAGGCAATGTTGCATTATGTAGTTCCTACTTGAAAATTTCTTTGGTAATAGGCATAGGCATAGGTTTGTGAATCTTTCCTTTCTTCATCGAGATGACTCCTGCAGAAATATCTATACTTCTTCTTCTCAGTCGGACACTATTGACAGAATCGGTCGTGGTTATGGTAAGTCTCGAATCTCGAGTGGCGGCCATAGCAATGCATCTCCATTTGGCTCTATTGCAAGCATTGCGAAAACATTCGGTCATGGTCGAGTGTATGGTAGACTTTATGAGGTTCCATTGAGTTTTCTTTGCGGGTAATATCATCTATATTAGTCTCAATTAATACGTGCTAATATTACTCGCTATAAAGGGAAAATATTAAATTTTTGCATGTTTGCAAAAATAAACATTTAAATACTTGACCGATTTCAAAAAATAATTCACTCGTAGAAAGCTAGATTATCAGCAAGTGAAATGGGCTATATTTTAATTAATTCTCTCTGAAATTCAGGTGAAACGTGAGACGGAAAGCTAGTAATATTATAAAGAGGTAAGGTTAGTTTTTTTGTTTGGAATCTTTGGAATTACTGAATCGATTCAAAAAATTATTCCACCTATGGAAAGCTCCATTATCACTTTCTAACAAAGGCTATAGTTTTATTTTAATTCCGTAAACGCGGGGAGTTTTCGCTTGCGGAAGTGATGTATATAGTTTTTTACTGAAAAATCAATGGTGAATCTATCTATATTATATTTTTAGTATCTGAAAAGCGTAGCACTAGATAAAAAAAAACAGAATTATTGCGATTAGTTAGATAATTTCTAATGGCTTTCTCCACTTCTATAATTCGCATTTCACTGCAGTCCTAGGACAGCATAAAGCTACAGTCACAATACTAACGGATAACAAAAGCGGTGAATAATCTCGGAACATGATATGTGACCGCACATTGTCCGCGCCGCCCCGTCCGCCGCGTGGGCTCCGAGCGTGCCCTGTCCACCTTATTGTGACCCTTAATCATAGCTCTTGCCGTGTCCATCAGAGTTTCTCTATGAGTGGATGATTTGTATCAATCTGTCATTATGATAGAATTTATCGTTACTGGTTGATGACTTATCTGTTTTGTTAGTTCATCTTATTTGAATGATTTCTCCCGAATTTAGTAGCTTCGACCTTCATCAGTTTAATTTGTGCCTTCGATTTTAATATGTAATACAAATGAAAAGGTTGCTAATAATAGAACTGAATCTCTCACACCAAACTGTTAAGCCTAAGGATAATGCCATTGTGCTCAGCAAAATGTTGATTTTTGTCGTATGCCATAATATTTTAGTCATCTTTTGAAAGGGATGTCGGTGTACATTAATCCCTATCTGGCATATACATTATCATTAGAATGAGGATGCTTACTTCTCTCAGCACCTATTAGTATTCAACTCTTCACCTTTTCCCCAAATATTAATTCTCTTGAAGGTATAACAAGCAATTATTTTGTTATTCTGTTTTTGTTTGCGCGCCGTAAACCTCCCGAAACTAACATTTGCTTACGAATTTTCATTTCTACCTGAGGTACGCTTATTTCGAGCTTCGTGTACTCTGCTGAATTAGTTCCAAGGTTCTTGTTTACTCAAATGATTACATTTTGTTTATCGAGAAACGGTGTTCTAATTTTTTTATCGTTATTTATAATTTAGCGTTATAAAAGTCAGGATGATTTTGATATTGTTTTTATTTTCGCATTGTGTGTAAATGATTTTGCAGTGATCGTTTCGATGGTAATGATAAAGCAGTTTCGTTATTACACTGCAGCTCTTTGCTAGAATCACACGAGAATCAAAATGTTACTCGGAACGCTTGTTATGTGCAATGACTTTACACTTTGTAACGTAATATGGAGAATATTGAATACTAACCAATGTTGTCAAGAAGATACTAGATGCTCCACAAAAGCAACAAAAGCCTCGTTTAAACAAAATATCAATAAAACAAATGACAAAGGAATCTCGTATTCGGAGTACGAAATAAATGAGCGCACCACGTAAGGAGTTCGGCAAATTTACACTGCACTCAACTGGTAACACTAACTATTTCACTCATACTTATTTACAAACATACGTTTGCCACTATGCGACCAATATTAAAATTTATACTCAGTTTTATTGCATTGAGTTAAAGCCTAAAATGGCTCATCGTTCAGTTTCAAATTAATGAAAAACATTTTGGTTTTTGAGCTCAATTCCTGTAGGTTTACATTACTAAATTGTCAAACCATTATAGCTTTACTGTAATTAGAATAAAAGCTATATTGAGGATACATCAGCTGAAGGATAAGGGCGTGGGTTGGACCTAAAAGGTAAACGAGAAATTTATGAAGTGTCCCCCTATGTAAATGTGGCCAAGTTAAAGAGGTTTTTGATTTTTTGGAATAATTTAAGGAATTGTTTATCACTTCTGTTGTTTAAATTAATCACTTATTTTGTATTTGCAAAAAGGAAACTAAGCTATTTTAACACGAGAGCTTCGAGCCTTTCTAATCTGTTGTTAATCATGCTCTCTCTTCTATCCTCTAAATTCTATCATGTCGTTTTTCTATCTTTGTCCGTAAAGAATCCAAAAGAAATGTATTTTACTGATAACATAGTGTTTTATAGACTTCTTTTGAGTACAAGTGATTTACTTATTCAATCAATTTTCGCTTCAGATTTATCTTATTAATTTATCATTCATGTGTTATACAAGACTATTGTACAGTGAGATGAATGATTGAATTAATTAAATTCAACTATTGGGTTCATTAATTTTACTATAGGTATGTATAAGGATCTAAATGAAACTTCGAGATATTTCTTGAAATCATCATAAAATACAGCATAATAGTGATCTCTCACGCAACTGGAGACCTCTAGTAGTATAATTGTACGCTCAGTTATAGCAAAATAAATGAGTATTGATCCCGTTGATAATATGCCAATAAAACTTTATGTCTGCTCTACGATATTTGATAACATAGTTCCCTCTCCAATTACATATCCTGTTTTAAGTAAAGAGAGAGGAGCGTACGTCACTGCTAAAATTTGGTATTATATACCTACAAATAAATGTAAGCGATATAAAGTTTTAGCAAAAACATCGCTATTGCCTCTTAAATATGTTTGGTTTGGTTTTCATTTAGCACCTCAAGAGAGTAGAGAATAGTTTTAAAAGAATCATCAATCTTTTAAAATTATCTCGATATCATTTACTGTTTCCAAATCAGAAAAAATCTACAGCACTAGATCAAGGACTCAAATTACAAGATAAACTGTGAGAGTTTGATGGGTTACGAGCTATATAGATCAAATCGATTGAAAACTCATTTTAGAAAAGGTTTTTTTTTAATAAGACAAAATAAAATATCTAACAATAAAAAAAAATTAATGTTATTTAATTTTGAGCAATAGATATTCGAAGTAGTAATTTTCTTGTGACTTGCGTCAAACTAAAGGTAATAAAAGCTAGTGTTAACAATCCGATATTGCATGATAACATGTTTGGAGTTCTGTTGGCTGTCGCACTGTTTATAATATTTAATGTATCGGTCTCATCGACCCAACGTTTAATCTTGATGTGATTTCGCTGCAAAATTAAACTGTACAAAATTCGCATGTAAACAGCTCTTGTTGTATGTCGGATTGAAATGTTTAATCAACAAATATGTGGCTGGGTAGCGAGGTACAGATTTAATTAATTTTAAATAATATTACGAAGGTTATAAAAATAAAAAAATATTATTAAAAACTTGAAACGTGATCCCAGTTTTTTTTAATTTGTAGTTTTGGGACGTTTGCATTGCAACGACAACTAACTGGCTCTCAAGTGCATATATGTCTTATCAACATACCAACAGATGCTTGGCGACAGATTGTCAACTTAAGGGTACCACCCTGTCTAGTACTGCAAAGTACCCTACCACCATGCTATGGTTTCTTCACGATGTTTTCCTTCACCATAAGCAAGCTCATTGTAGGATTTGAGCCCACGACCTTCGACGCGGTATCGGACGTCACTACCTCTATACAATCAGCAAAACTCACTGATTAATCACGAAATCTCAAAAAGTATTAATGCCATTTGTTTGGAAAATAAGCAGTATTTTCACATAATGTAAGTAAAGTAGCCAAGCTCCTACTGGCTCTCTGTGCAAAGATTATGGTCCAACACAGATCTACGCATGGTAAAAAATCTGAGACGCCTGACTGTAGGTGTATTATACTGTTGAAAGGCAACTGAAAACAATCAATCAGGCAGACGACAGTGATAAAAATAAAAAAGATTAATAACATAAAATCCGTTAATTAATGGGCGCGGATCAAAATAGCTGAAATACGCAGAAGTGCTCGTCGTATAAATAGTAATAATACTCGTAGCTTGTGTGGGAGAGTGCACCGATGTGGCGGCACCACCGTTTGTGTGGCGGCACCACCGTTTGTGTGGCGGCACCACCGTTTGTGTGGCGGCACCACCGTTTGTGTGGCGGCACCACCGTTTGTGTGGCGGCACCACCGTTTGTGTGGCGGCACCACCGTTTGTGTGGCGGCACCACCGTTTGTGTGGCGGCACCACCGTTTGTGTGGCGGCACCACCGTTTGTGTGGCGGCACCACCGTTTGTGTGGCGGCACCACCGTTTGTGTGGCGGCACCACCGTTTGTGTGGCGGCACCACCGTTTGTGTGGCGGCACCACCGTTTGTGTGGCGGCACCACCGTTTGTGTGGCGACACAACCGCACCCCTTTGTTTGCACTACTCTGAATTATACAAACCATTGCTTCTACTATTGATAACTATCTGTATTGCTCGAATCAGCTATTTACTTATTAATAAATATACGGCATTTTTGAAATTAATAAATATCACTATGGAAACAAGTGTACAAAATAAAAAAGTTTAAAAGAAAGTACTGCCGTGCCCCCAGATAATTGCATTGTCATCGGTCCTTGATAAGTGTGCAAAGTTTCAAATCAATCCGTCGTTTGGAAGAGGCTTCCGGCGACTGGGACCGCAATAAACTGGGACCGCGGTCCCAGTTGCCGAATCCATTTAATTTTAATATTTTTCTACCGGCGTCTGGGACCACTCATAAATTAATAGTAAAATCTTTGTTCAAGTCAAAACAGTACAGTCATACGAATAAATGTGTAAAGTCTGATTTAAAAGTTGTGAAAATCACGTTCAAAGATTCCGTTACATAGATAGATACACACCAAGCTAATAAAAGCGTGTTAAAAAAATACAGTTGCTGCATACATTATGAATGAGTATTGAGATTTTGTATTAAACACATTTTTTTGTGAAATGAAATGAAATATTTATTCATCCAAATAGACCTTCATAGGTACTTATGAATAGTCAGACTCTAAATGCTCGGTTCGGAAGGTTGATTTTGCTGAAAAGAGCCGGGCAATAAACAAAATGTGTTTTTTTTTTAATGTGTGATTAGTAGGTACTTCTACTCATACAAGTATGAAATCAATTTATATGTAGTAATGATTAAACCTATACAATCTAGAGTAGACTCAAACGCCCTGTACGGATATTAACATTTTTATTAGACACCATGAAATTTGAGTGAGTGCAAGTATATTTAATATCTCGTTCGTGAAACAATGGTATAAGATACTCAGCCAATATTCAGTGTAAACGGTATTACCGTTCATTACAGCCGTTGCATCCTTTAAGTCGGGGCGGACCCGACAGAACCCGAGCGAGCACTCGACGGTACGGTAGATTCATTTCTATATTCCAATTGATATTAATTTATAGGTTTTTTTTAAAGAGGAATGTTGATTGACATATCAATTTTACTAGCTTCTGAGTGAAAACTATAGTTTATATTGAGTTTTGTATGTAATGCTGACTTTTATAATGCTGGCTGAATATTGGCGATGATAGCTCAGTGGTAAGTGACGTCGAATACCGCGGCGAATGTCGTGGGTTCGAATCCTACAATGAGCTTTAGCTTTCGGTGAAGGAAAACATCGTGAGGAAACCACAGCACGGTGGTAGGGTACTATGTGGTACTCGACTGGCTGGTTACCACCCTCAAGTTGAAAATCTGTCGCTATGCACCTGTTGGTGTGTTCCGGCAGTTGCACTTGACAGCCAGTTGCCCTTGCCCTTAAGGGATTGTAATAAGGTGTACAACACGTTGGCAGTCCCCCTGGTATTGCTAATGTCTATAGGCGACGGTAGTCACTTACCATCAGGTGACCCGCCCGCCTCGTTGTCACTAGTGACATAAAAAAAAATTGGCTGTCAACACCATCAAAAGATTAGCGGGTTAACTTTTGTGTCCCCTCGACGACGCCCTGAGCGGAGGTTCGTGCCCCAACTGGGGCAAAAAAATATCTAATGGCAGAATCCTAATTTCAAATATGGCTCTGGTTGTTCTCAAAAAAGGAAACAAAATAGACATTCAAAGATGACAAAGTGTCTGCTAGTAAGTAGGTATTATTAAATTCCATACGTGACAGTAATTACTTACTATCTGATGCCCTTTACTTGCTTACTAAACATAAAAATATCGACACATATTCTTAATATCAAGGAAACAATACAAAAATGAAAGAGAATTAATGGAGTTTCAGATAATAATGTGATCATTCCAATGACCTCGGTAATAGCTAGAGACGCGGTAATTGTGAGCTATTAGATAGCTGATCAAGATATGGATGTTGGAGATAATGAATCGGAAGCAATAATAATGACCTGTCTAGTGATAATGGTTTTGCTCTCCTAAGCAGTATTTGATGTAAACGTAGCATTTGGAGTAGTGACGTTGATTACCGCGGCGAAGGTCGTGGGCTCGAATCCTATAATGAGCTTGAGGTTTCGGTGAAGGAAAACATTGAGAGGAAACCACAGCAAGTAAGTAGTACTCGACTGGCTGGTTACCACTATCAAGTTAAAAAATCTAAGCACCTGTTGATGTGTAATATCAGAAATAAATAAAACATGAAAGACATGGTAACTAAAGTTCATAAGACGATTGCATAGTAGAAAATTAAAACTTAAAGATTATTTTTTCATTCCATAAGTAGTATTTTTGCACTGAATCTTGTGACTTGTTACTACTAAACTAGGAAAAACTACCGCATTGTTCCGTTCCTAAACGTCCTCATGCAGTTTCCAGGAACAAAGACCAACCGTCTAGACTACACGCACCGCACAAACATCACGACAATTTATTGCTAATGGACTGAGTCCATTACAAAAATAGTCGGGTAAACTATCCGGTGGATCCGGCCGCTTTCCGGGAACCGTCCCAGCCCGCTCCGGACGTTGGCCATTACCCGCGTGTTGTATTGTCTTAATAGTTTGCTTCGATTGAGTTCAACTGTAGAACGTTTTGATATCCGTATTAACTATCATTTTTAATTTATGCGGACAATGGTTTCATCGGCTCAATTTCAAAATAATAACATAGCAACTAATTCAAAAACACTAAATTCATGTTTGTAGTAAGTTTGTGGGTCTATTCGCGCACAGAATATTATCAAAATATTATTTTGACTAACCTCGTGATCAAGTTGCATTGATCGTGGTCACGAGATATTATTAGTTTTATTACAAATATTATTTTACAGTCCTCAAATATGAAATTCAATGTCAAAACAGGAGAAAAAAATGTCGAAGATGACGAGGATAGCACCATAGATGTAGAAAGTGATAAAGACAACACAATCTATCCACCAGTGTTTGATTTAAGTAAAAATGTTAAGCTACTGAAAATGCTGAATTAAACAAAGATAACGAACAAGTATTCTAGGCAGAATTATTATTACATGATAATGAATATCACAAAAATATTGTACCATGCTTTCTGCTACTCTTTTTAGTACGTTTCCTAACTTAAATTTAGAAGCAAAGGCTCTTTATTGGAAATTAACTTTTAATAATGCTCCTTGTAATGTAGTGCTTACCTCAATACGTATAAGTTATCTTCCTGATATATAAAAGCACCTTGATGTTGATGAAATTAAACCCATTATCAACTTAGAAATGTTTTATAGATGTCTTAATTAAAAAAAATAAGTTCCATAACGTAATAGAATAGTAGCAAGTCCGTTACATTTCACCCTCGAAATGAGCTTCCGTCTCCAAGCTCATAACTCAGCACCCTTTCACGATAATTTAATCCGTGGGTAATTCGTGCCCTTTTGTGTCAGATACTCTTGCGTCCTCACTACACAGCGGATGTCAAAGATGTAATGGTGGATCTGGAAGGGGAAAAATCCTGAATAAGTATGACATATTATTGAAAACTACAACCTCACCTAGTGTAAGCAGGAAATATTGGTTTACGACCAGAAATGACTGCAATTTATATCTAACATTATATTTTGAAAAACTTTATAGAAGCGATATAAAATGGGAGAAGGAAGATTTTTGGCCATTTTATACGTCACTACAATCTAATAGAAATATCAGAAGTAAAGAAAAGAAGAAGAAAACCAACGATATATAGTCCAAGTGAATGAAAATAGACGTCGTCTCGTATAAGGAGGAGCAGGAACTCAAAGAACAGAATAGCGTAGAGGAAGCTACACTAACAAGAGCCCAGCTCAAATAAATACTAGTAGATTTTATTAATAAAAAAATATCGCAGGGCATTATTTACACATATTCATCTGATTTCAAAAAGAGCTTATACTAAACCATATAACTGAAATACTACTCTACTTATTAAAAACACACAAACTCACAAATGTCTATTTTGGTTAGGAATTGGACCCACAACTTGTGGACTGATAGGAATTAGCCAACCGGCCCATTGATAACGAATTTTACTTACTTCATCAAGCACTTAAATGTTTTTATGTAGGAACAGATTCACTACCTTTTCTTTTTCAACATAGTCTTACTTATGGTTATCAATACTGACTATTAGTACTAAAGATATACTAACAATATCACTGATACTAACATTCTTACCCACTCCATATCTAACATCTACTTTTACTCAAGACTTTCTATTGAGCGTTAGTCCAGAAATACGCTCAAGTAGATTTTGAGCTAATGACGTTACACCCGCTCTATTTCCGTGTCCCATTGGTCCAGGTTCTACCGGGCATCCGGATGGGAAGTTCCGGAGCGAGGCCGGTAGTGGACCGTTAGGACCCGCTAGGTTCCCGGGTGACACCCGGATTATTGGATACTACACTCATTGTCGCCGTGTCCGGGCGCGACGCTGCCAAATTGTTCGTAACTTTACTACATTTGTAATTGTCTTCTTCAATTTGTATGTTATTATATGCGGGTTATTTAGGGTTGGATTTTAAAGTTTTTTTATAATTTACTAACGTACTGTAGATCACTCTTGTATTGCTGAGTTTATAGACTGTAGTCACCATAGGGTGACACACCTGTTTTCTTGCAAGACTTCTGGAGAATATTTTTTAAAGAGCATCTATTCAATTGATTAAGTTTTTACTTATTTTTATTGTTGAATTTTACTTATTGTTATCTTGAATTATTGTAATACAAATTTTTGATTATTATTTTTAATAGATAAAAATGTACCTCTTGCATCGAAACTAGATATTTTTAAAATGTCAATATGGTTAGGAGAAAAATCTGCATTGTTAACTAGAGTTTTAAAAAGTTTCAATTACTTCAGACATTCAACATTTATCTGGATCCCATTGGATCACATTGACCATTGAACAAATCTAAATTCATCTAATTTAAAACCGTAACTAACCGGTAGACCGTAAAAACGAATCGGGGAATATCTATTCCCTCTGAAACACCGAAAAAATCCCCCAGTTTTCGTTAAAAAAGTCAAAGATCAGCGTTCTCTTTTTAAACTATTCCATCAATCTTGTTAATCTTTGCGGCTCGCCGTCTCCACTTGCACAGAAATAGCGGCCTTTGAATAACACCCGTTGGTCGCATTAACTAGCTATCGTCTCGCGGTTTCACTCGTGTTACGTATATGTTGCTTCTTTACGGTTTTCAGATTTGTTCCTTTACTTGTGCCTTATCATGTAGATATTGCTTCTTACCTTACTTCCACGCGTTTCTGAGAAAAATGATCTTGATAGACGGACAGACGGACAGGCAGACGGGTAACAAAGTGATCCTATAAAGGTTCCGTTTTTAAGGTTCCGTACCCAAAGGGTAAAAACGGGACCCTATTACTAAGACTTCGCTGTCTGTCCGTCTGTCCGTCTGTAAAAATACTACTTACTGGTTTTTATTCCTGTAAAAACATGGTTGTAGGTACCTGTGCAGAGTGTAGCTCTACGTTCAGACATCTTTATCATCAATTTAATATACTTATGCTTGCTTAAGCGTCTTTTGTGCTTGCAAAAGAAGTGGTTAACCTCGCGCGTGACGCTTTTCCCCTATAAAGGATATACAAACAAAACTATAAAATGCAAAAACATTTATTTTCCAAAGAGGTTGGGACCTCAAAAAACATAACACGACGAATGTAAAGTCAAACAGCCTGCAGTGAGGAACGCGCCCGGCGAACCGCGCGATGTTCAGGGCTGCTTGACATAAAAAATATTTTACTTTAGTAGATAGATAGTCGGTTTTTTTGAGTCACTTAATTTTTGCTCAGCTGGGTTGTATAAGTAAGCAAAATATTATTTGATGAAATATTTTACTGTGGTTAGATATTTAAGACTAGCTTTCTACCCCATGGTTTCACGTGTATTCCCGAGAGAATTTAAAAAAAATATATCCCGTTACTCACTCATACATAATGTAGCTTCCAATTAACGATACAATTTTCAAAATCGTCTCAGTAGTTTTGGAGTTTACCTCCTACATACAAACATACTAACTTTGTCTGTTTATAATATTAGTATACACATCTATATAAATAAAAATGGATCCTCGAAATGTATGTACGCTCATAACTTTGACTTCGCACCAAATTGGATGATCCTTTGTTTTATGTATTCGTAATTCCCACGGGAACGCGGATCCCACGGGAACGCGGATCCCACGGGAACGCGGATCCCACGGGAACGCGGATCCCACGGGAACGCGGGTGAAACCGCGGGGGACAGCTAGTACAAATCAGTTGTTCTTTAATCTTAGTCTGGCCCGCCAAACCCCCCGGTGCCACGGTGGCTGCCCCGCCGGTCAAATATGTATATTATAAACTATATAGTAGATAATACTTTAATATAGTAAACTGTAATTTAACGTTTCTACTTTTTAAATTAAGGGCAAGGCAATTTTTTTTTAATTTAGGTTAGGCAACTGGCTCTCAAGTGAAACTGCAGTTGAGTATAATACTAAAAAAAAACAGTACAAAGTACCCTTTTTTATGTCACAACGAGGCAAGCGGGTCACCTGATGGTAAGTGAGTACCGTCGCCTATAGACATTAGCAGTACCACGTAGATTGACAATGTGATTAACTGGCTCAAGTGCAACTGCCGGAACAGACAAACAGGTGCTTGGCAACAGATATTCAACTTGATGGTGGTAGCCAGCTAGTCGAGTACTACAAAGTACCCTACCACCGTGCTATGGTTTCGTCATGATGTTTTCATTCACCGAAAGCTCAAGTTCATTGTAGGATCTTAACTCACACCCTTCGCCGCGGTATCCGACGTCACTACCACTGAGAAGAAAAAAAGAAGAATGTTTTTAAATAAATAAACCCCTTTTACCGTATACAGCGGATATGCACATCCCTAAAGACTACAGCATGGGGTTCTTCAAAAAAGGAGTAAGAAGGTTTATGCAAGGTCGGCAACGTGCTCGTGACGCCAAAAAAAAATTATATACGCGGTGCTACATGAGAGCGTTTTAAGAACACAAGTACTGCATTAACCTTGGTGACTGCCACTGCAGACTGCAGACTGCAGAGCACCCTGTATGGCGGTTTTGATCAAAGTGATCGCTAATGAACCCGCGGGGGCCTCCTGCCGAGCGAGACCCGACCACACCCGAGCAGACATGTTGAGTATGCGTTGGTAATGTACTTGACTAACGCAAATAAAGTTTGCTAAATAAATACATACGCATGTAATGTGGCTTTAGAATTTATGTGGTTTTTTGGGTTTATCCGTTATTTAATCATACAACAATTAAAATATTTTCTCATAATAATATTAGTTTAAATAAAACATCGATACATAAAAAGATTTATCCTTTTATGACGTAGGTGTCCACTAAGAAACGGTTTTTTTAAATTCATCCCTTGAAGGGGTTGAATAGGGAAAGAAAATTATTTCAGGTATTTTTTTTCTGGTTTTTTGTTTAGTATCCATTGACGAGCTTTAGTGTTATCAATAAAAAAATAGGAGAGATATTTTTTCTTAATTCTTTTTGATAAAGATTAGTCACTAGTAAAAAAAAATGTACTAAAACCAAGTTTTTATGTCTCAGATTGAGTTTCTTTGGATTGATAATTTGACACTTGACACGACAAAAATTTTCATCGTCCAATCTGCCCTCGTTACGTGTTAACTCGAAAATCACTCATTAAAACTAGTTAAAATGTGTAACCACCAGTGTATATTGATCTATAGTTGTGAAGTGAGCTCTTCTTACTCAGTCATATTTGCGTAGTGACTCGGATCAGGTTGAAGTGGACAGGTTGAGGATGCTAGTTGACTCGTCCCGCTCCCGCAGACATCCGCGGAACGGGAAGTGTTTCTGTATAGGGAAATGTCTCTGGGCGATAGGGCTGTCAACTATTTTTTGTAATTAATAAAATAAATATTCTGAGACATATTTTACACACGGCCATCTGACCCCAAATTTTGTGGTTAGACTTGGAAACCAGATAACTGCCTACTATACATATTAAAATTTATGAGAAATTAATTCTGAAGTTTTGAGATGTACTAGTGGTCCAATATTTTTTTTGAAACAAGACCCTAAACATTATCTATAGAAATTCATGAAAAAGCTTCTTCCTTCCACAAAGAAATAAAATTGCAAAAAACCGAGATAAGAATAAATTATGAGAGGAAGTACCATTAAAATAATATTAATTCGTTTGTAACGCGTTCAGACCCCTCCCTCCATGCTGTGGGGGGTGACGCGACGATTCTTATCGCCGCTTTTCCCTGCTCCTCTCAACCAACTTAATAATATCTTTAGTTGTATTCCCATACATAATACTTCAATAGATTAACATAAAATCGGTTAAAAAACTAGTACCTACTTCTACACATTGCCAACATGAAATACAGTACAAATTCTCAACATCTAAAATTGTGTATCGTAGGTAAATAGTTATTAATTGTTGAAAATATGTATAGATTTTTATTTTGGGGCATGAAAAGATCGTGTTTCCATTTTCCCGGAAACTTGAATTGTCTCTTTTAACCCGTATCTTACTATTTTTTATTATTTTGAATTTTTACTAAAAAACATATTCTTTTTTCATAAAATCCGTTGACTTCCTTATCTCTTCGTGCAGCAGCAACGATGATACTTTTCATTCGTTATCTCCACCCAACGATGGAACTTTTTGTGTGCGGTCATTCCACTTGAAATACTGTGTAATTAAACTGTACCCATTGTCTTAGGGCTCTTTTCTGCTGGGGTCTGAACCGACCGTTTATAGAAACCTGCAGGGACGCGTTTGTAATCTAGCTATCACCAGTGAACCAATGATCCTGGAGCTAGCAAGAAAATTAACAATTTGTTATATTGATGTAATTTATGGTCCTTTGATGAGGGAGCCGTCGTAATTGACAAAAGTCAGGATGAGGGACGGTACTATGCGGTATAACGACAAGGGGCTATCGATCACCCGTCTATTCAAGTCATTGATGAATGAGATTAAGCATTTTAAAAGAACATCGTTTTGATTAGCTGATTTTTTACTGTCTTTGTTCCTTTACACGTAGCTCGCAGCAGAAATAATTTACTAATGTCAATAGTCTCTCAACAATAACGTTTTCTGCTTTTAAATTAAGTATTAAATCAATGATATTATTAGTTTAATGGTGTTGATTAAAACAATCAAGAAACGGCACTCTAACGCCCACATTAACTTCATAATGCAATATGCACATTGCATTACGATATCTCATTACACGATGGTATTTTTGGTTATTTTGAGTCAATTTTACTTTTAATACCAGTGCATCCGTTGATGCCGGTGCAACACGGGCCAAAGTTGGCTAATTAGCCACATTTTAGCTTCACGCTTTAGGATCGCTTTTTACTTATAATTTAATAATATGGTGTTCAGTGACTATTTTTAAAACTAACCAAAATAAAGTTTATTTGGATAAATATAAAAATACAAATAGAATAGTGACAGCCCTGTCACTAGTGGAACAAGTGCCGAACGAATGTGGAAGTGACAGTTTATTTCGTTAGCCACTTAACAGCAGATTGACCTGGGACAGTCGTCTCACTATTTGTATTACATTTCACGGGAAGTATGTAGGTTGGCACCTACATCATATAAAGTCATTTTAAAAGGTCTAAGCGAGGTTGTTGTTTAATGATATTTTAGATTACAATACAGTTTTTACTGAAACTAATTTGCTTATAAATATTGAAACTTTTTTGTGTGAATTAAAAAAAATAATCTAAACTAATATTATAAAAAAGGTAACATTCGATTTTTTGTTTGTTTGTTTGTTACTATTTAACTCAAAAACTTGACCGATTTAAAAAATTCTTTCACCATTAGAAAGCTACATTATTCGTGAGTAACATAGGCTATGTTTTTATCCCGGGAACAGATAAGAGCCTATGGAAACGCGGGTGAAACGGTGGACGACAACTAGTACATAATAAATTCTGGGATAACTCCACACATGGCCATATGATCCCAAGCTAAGCATAGCTTGTACTTTGGAAACCAGATAACTGATATATTACATTTTTAAAAGCAATGATAGCTCAGTGGTACGTGACGTCGGATACCGCGGCGAAGGTCGTGGGTTCGAATCCTTAGGAAAACATCGTGAGGAAACCATAGCACGGTGGTAGGGTACTTTGTAGTACCCGACTGGTTGGCTACCACCCTCAAGTTGAAAATCTGTCGCCAACCACCTATCGTTGTGTTCCGACAGCTGCACTTGAGAGCTAGTTCCTATCTAGGCTTTGTGTGCTTACCACCTTCGGCCACATCATCACTTACCATGGTGAGATTGTGGTCAAACACAAGCTTATCTAGGATAAATAAAAAAAAAGCATACTTAAATTAAATACACACAAACTCAGGACAAACAGACATGTTCGTTCATGCACACAATTTTTTGTCCTGGATGGGATTAGAACCCATGATGGTAATACCGTTACCTATAGACATTAGCAATACCGGGGGGATTGCCAATGTATTGTCGACCTTTTTACAATGCCTTAAAGGCAGCTGACTCTCAAGTGCAACTGCCGGACCATACCAACAGGTGCTTGGCGAGAGATTTTCAACTTGTGAATGGTAGCCAGCCAGTCGAGTACTACAAAGTACCCTACCACCGTGCTATGGTTTCCTCACGATGTTTTCCTTCACCGAAAGCTCAAGCTCATTGTAGGATTCGAACCCACGACCTTCGTCGCGGTATTCGACGTCACTTACCACTGAGCTATCATCGCCTTAAGTGGGCGATGATAGCTCAGTGGTAAGGGCGCCAGTGGGCTTAGAGCTCGGATACAATTGTGATGTCCAAACACGAAAAATGAATTTTCAGTAAAGTGAGGTTAAATACCGGACACGAGGTTTTGTATACTAAACACATTTGCGTATTATATTCAACCAAGCAGCTAGAGAACATTTCCATGAGAGACGGTAGTCACTTACCATCATGTTATATTTCTGAAATTTAAAAACACACTGTATTTTGTCTTTAAGGCAATAAAAATAGAGTATCTGGTCATAATACTGAGAAAATCTTCTTGATCACTAGATTCAAGTTAGGCTTTTCAGTGTAAAGATACATTGAAACTGACTCTACTTGAATGCTTAAAACAGAACACAAATATTTATTCAAGCAATGCAAAGGCTAGAAGGCTGCAGCCGGCAGCCGGCAGTACGCGGCAATAAATTCAGAAGACAAGATTAAACTTGTCATGGGACCCTATTTACTTAACGCAAATTTATGCAAATACCTCTCTCCTCTTGTTAATTCCCCCGGCAAATCGCGGAAATGTTTTTGTTTTCCTCAAGTTTAGGATAGTTTTATAAATATCTTTCAATCATAGGCTTGTTTATTTAATGTAGGATCTTCTTTCATCGTTTGTTTGTATGTAACTGTATGGAAGTTCTGTGTTTTACTTGCATCTATTTTTTATCGTTAATGCTCCACTTTTTTAGGTATCTATAAAAATCTAATCGGACTAATACTGAATCCTGATATTAGCACATTCAAATACTTACAGTATTTTCCGTTTTCGATTGCACAAAAAATAGAGCGTTAAATAATGTAAAAACAGGAAATATACTCGAACTGAGTAACAGATCCATGAAAAACGGTAGCATAAGTGTACCTATGTATTCACAATTTATTAGCCATTTTTTTTATATCTTTGTGTTGATATATTTCTTAGCATTTTGCGATTTACTGCTTGCAAGTCTCAAAATTCATACCCGTAAAAAACAGGAAGCTTTATCTCGCATTTGTCTTATCTGTTTCCACGTTGGATCCATGTTTTTCAACATTGTCTCTGAATATTTATGGTCTTCTTCATAGATTAAAACGTTACAGAGTTTCTGACTAAAGACTTCATTAGACAGACTTTTTCTAGTGTAAATGTACCTCTATTATTTCTACTAATACATCAATGTAGCGATTAGACACTTCCCCGTGTACGGTGCGATCTGTTTCATTAATCACGTCTATGTGAAAACCAAACCTATCTCTATCTATTTCTCTATCTAAAACTTTATTGACATGGTGTTAGAGTTCATTATCATTCACTGAACAGAGTGCTTGGAGATCAGAATGTGGTGTTTAGCGGGATCACATTGATTGATTGGCACCGTCCGGGTCAGAGATCATTGCACCAGCACTAATTCGATTATATCGAATATTATGATCAATTTGAATAACTTTTTATTTAAATAGCTATAAAATAAGAAATCCCGCTTTTAGTTTAATCAATACATTTAAATCAGAATTAAGCCTTAAATTATGGAAGCTATCCGAAATTCACCATTATCATAATTTCTTTGGATTTTGAATAAAAACGAAAATAATGTAATTTGTGAGTTTGCCAAGAAATTGCACGCTGATACTTTAACTTTATACCTTATGTTAAGGTTTATAAAAGATAATTTTCCTTGTTCCATTGGCATTTGTGAAAGTTGTAAGCGTCTAATTTGCAAATGGAGGCGTGTCGTAGGCCTCGCAATTTGGCTTAAGCGAAAACTCTTTGCACGTCGTTTGCGTCGTAGTCGGTGGAAAAACACTTTAAGAACTAAGTACAGTTAACGCTGTAACAATTTTAAAAAATACTTATCGAGGGTAAAATTTTGGTTCATTACAGGTTTCATGGCAATAAAATGATTGAGGACTTTTATTCCAAGGGGTGTAAAATATGCCCATTTTTTTGCCCAATGACTGGCAAAAAAAAGCTAACATTGATGTGGTTGCTAATACCTACTTCATTATTGATACAATAGAGCAACTTTTAACTAACAAAAGTAACTTTGAAATTAGACAAAGCGCGTCTTGAAACGAGTTGCTTCTGCTTCGTACCTTTTTAGAAGAAAAACTTTAATGAAAAGTGCAAGGAGTAACAAGATAAGAGCTTCAACTATTATGGACAGGGAGCACATTTAAGCGCTCGAAAGCGCAGAACTCACGATATTAACAGCGCTTGTTAGCCGCTGAACTTGTAACAAAGGAAAGATACGGCTGTAGCGGGTTTTTAGTGCGAGTTCGCTAAACTTGTTGTATAGTAGTGGTATCCTTTGGTCAGCGTGTATTTTAGTTTCGACGAAGTTCGTATGAGTCTTTTTGCACTTCAGCGTAGTCATGTTTAGTAAATGCTTCGAGTTTGAAACTGTTCTGTTTTATCGCTATGTTTTAATGCTCTTTTCTAGTAATGTTCACAATAAAAGAATAAGAATTTCTTGATCCTGATAATATTATATTGTTAATTGACTAAACTGTCTATTCCTATCGCACAACAGGTACGTTAAATTACGGTGTAAATATGTTCGTAGTCCGATTATTGGAATCGTTGAAAAAGGTGCGTTAATTTTGCTCAAAAAAATACGTTTTTTGAGGTGTATTAAAACGATTCGTCAGTGCCCATTAATTACTTTTTCGTACCGAAGATTGGGTAAAGATTTTGTGCTGTACAAGCAAAAAACTGCCCAATGCGGTCAACACTCGAGCCCCAGGAGGCTACAGGAGTGGAGAGAGGAGATGCGATTTATTTCCCCTCTCATCCCTTGAGGATTCTCTTATCGACTCAACTCATACTGGCTGATATATGACTCGACTCCGGAAAATGTGGTTTAGATGTTACATTTAGATTATGTACGAGTTTAAGGGTGTTGCTTAATTGCTTATGGTGTGAAGATTGTAGGAGCTGTAAAAAGTATTTAAAATCATTGGTAATAAAAAGTTTTATAAATCATAGTACTAATACCTATTTTTTTTTTTTTTTTTTATATTCGATAGGCTTGTGTTTGACCACAATCTCACCATGGTAAGTGATGATGTGGCCGAAGATGGTAAGCACACAAAGCCTAGATAGGAACTGGCTCTCAAGTGCAGCTGTCAGAACACACCGATAGGTGTTTGGCGACAGATTTTCAACTTGAGGGTGGTAGTCAGCCAGTCGGGTACTACAAAGTACCCTACCACCGTGCTATGGTTTCCTCACGATGTTTTCCTTCACCGAAAGCTCAAGCTCATTGTAGGATTCGAACCCACGACCTTCGCCGCGGTATTCGAAGTCACTTACCACTGAGCTATCATCGCCTTAAAATTATAAATGCTAAAGTTTGTTGGTTTATCTTTTAATACACCAGCAAAGCAACTGACGTAATTTTTTGCATAAAGGTTTATGGTTTGAAGTGAAACTGCAAAATCGAGTTATCTAATAAAATTTAAAAAAAAACATTCTATAGCATTTTTTTCGATACAATTTTCTTTTTCTCTGATTACATCATTAGCTGAAGGTGGAAAGCAAAGTCAACCCATAAATGCCACTGCCACATATGCTAGTATTGGCATGGCAAATTTTTTACATGAAATTCATGTTACAAAGTACCTACTCTAACATAGCGCAATAACTTTTTCAAAAACATTTGCTGCGACATTTAACTTTTGCATGCCAACACTGGCAGAATATGTGAATCACTAATTAATTGTATTTCCATCCTATGTTACCATATTCTCGCAAATAAAAATCTTTATCTTTAAAAAAAAGTTTTTTCTCAAATACTCAAGCCATTTATCTATACCACAGAAATCAATTGCCTAGTTCTGAATCTATTTTTATTGAACCCACTAACTGAAATATCTTCGTGCAACCTACGGTTAGAAGTTGACGTCGCAATCTTCGTTGAATCATTTAAATAGGACGATATATACGGATATACCCATTAATACGGATTTAGCCCTGCCAAATCCCATAGGCATATTATTAATTTGGTCTGAGTTAAGGGATTTGCGGCGAAGGCGGTCGACTGACGTATTCTGATACGCGATATAGTTACACGTTATGTGTTGCGGTTGCGTGTCTTGTGAGATATTGCGATATCAAAGCCTTCACTGCTTATTGTAGTACCTAAATATGACGCGTTGTAATGAATTGGAATTTATGTAGCTTTAGCCGAGTTTCATAATTTATAATTCAATTTTAGTTTTGGTCGTGTTGATTTATTTGCTGCTTTTGTAATTTCAAGACAGTTAAAATGAGTTTTCAATATTTTCCATAAAATACATCGTAAATGAGGCGGATATTTGGAGGAATTTATATGAAATTTTAATGTTTTTGATTAAATTATAATTTTCTCAACAATGATTATTAATGATATATAACATTTTAGAGAAAACAAAACATAAAGCTAATTATATTGATTAGAATATTAAATCAATTAATTGTTACACTACACCATATTATTCTTAATAATGCTTTTGTGAGAGATTATCAACTCTGATTTTAGGCGATGATAGCTCAGTGGTAAGTGACGTCGGATACCGCGACGAAGGTCGTGGGTTCGAATCCTACAATGGGCTTGAGCTTTCGGTGAAGGAAAACATCGTGAGGAAACCATGGCACGGTGGTAGGGTACTTTGTAGTACCCGACTGGCTGGCTACCACCCTCAAGTTGAAAATCTGTCGCCAAGCACCTATCGGTGTGTTCCGACAGCTGCACTTGAGAGCCAGTTCCCATCTAGGCTTTGTGTGCTTACCACCTTCGGCCACATCATCACTTACCATAGTGAGATTGTAGTCAAACACAAGCCTATCCAGAATATATAAAAAACAGTCTAGTACCGTAAGTGTCACATCACACAATTCAGATTTCACACAAACAAAGAACGCCAATATATTATTTCGCCGACAGTTTTTCAACTGTTTATATTTTTCATAAACTCTGCATACTTTAATAATAAAAAAAAAACCTGTCATTCATTGTATTGTATCATAATACCCGCGTATCTCGTGTTTTTCACATCCGCCGGTTCAATGGTGGTTTTCCATATCATCAGTCATATTTTTCAGTAAATCACCCAGTTCCCAGTTGCCAGCTATCTCCACTGGAGCGGTGTAAGAACGCGCACCGCCATGGATCGCGCGGGCCTTCCTTGCTAATAAAAAACGGTCAAGTGAGTGTTGAATGGAGTGGAAAAGTAGGGTTCTGTATTGTTTATGATAAGGTGTAGCTTATCTGAAATTGACGGGATGTTATAAAAATATATCATTATAGAATATATTTAGATTAAATCAAAATGGTGGATAGAATAGTTAGATTTTAACGAGTGTTTTTTCTATTTCATTTCGTTTTGTATGTAACTTTTTGTTTTTCTTACTGAAACTAACATTTAATTTAACAAAATATAATGGATACCCCATTTGATATATGTATTACACTTGACAATATAAAAATAATAAGTGGATAACGGATAGTGTAACGCGACCCTACAAGGTTACGTCGTCGCCGGGATCCGCCGCGACAAGGTTAGCTAGCACGTCCTCCATATTCTCTGGCCACCGATTGGTTCGCGCCTCATAACGCTTGTCCCGATGCATTGCCTTATATGGTAATCCATCGGGTTTCTGTGCATTTTGAGTAGGCAAGGAAAGTTAGTTGGAGTCGAGCACTCGTAGAGTTAACTTTATTTTCTTTGCGATCACCTGTTTCTTTTCAAAGTACCTACTTAGCATCGTGTTTGTGAACTTTTGTGTAATTAATATTTTATGTTGTTTTTTCTAATTAAACTCTTTGTGAAACTTTAAAGTGAGTTTTATAGTGGCAGCCCAACTAGTGGCCAAGAATCACAAAAAAACGTTCGAATAAAACAGTGATATATAATAATATATACCTACGATTATCATTAACTTCGTGCGAGTGTTGAACTTTACATTCCCGACGCCGCCGGTTACTAAACATGCCGATGACGACGCGTAGGAGAAAAGAAGATAACGACTCCGACGGTTCTCACAGCGAACGCGAAATAATGGAAGAAACAAACTCAAATACCACCGGATCCAGTACCGTATTGATGACCGATACCCAGTTGACGGCCATCATCACTGCAGTATCCAGGAGCCAGGCAGAAACCAACCGGCAAATGTTTGAGAGCTTCCTAACCCGTACGTGTTTATCGCCTCCGGGTGCCGCCGCAACTACGTCACCGGCGCCCGACGACCTCACCCGCTCCCACTCCGGCAACTTCGCGAAGTGCACGGCGCGCTTCGACGGCGCCGGCGGCTGGACTCACCACGATGAAGTGCTCGAAGCCTTCATCGATGCGATTGAAATTTTCAAAGAATGTTCGAATGTAAGTGACGAACATGCGCTTCGAGGCTTACCTATGTTGTTGACCGGCGAAGCCGCCGTGTGGTGGAAAGGAGTACGTACTACTGTCACCACGTGGCATGAGGCATTGAAAAGACTGCGAGCCAGGTTCGGAGCACCCCGGCCCGCATATAGAATACTTCGAGATATCTTCGCGAACGAGCAAGGAAGTGAGCGCGCCGACACCTTTGTATCCAGACTGCGCGCGCTTCTGTGCAAGCTACCTTACGCCGTCCCGGAAGAAATGAAGATTGACATCATATACGGACTCTTAGATAGGAAAATACGCAAATACCTACAGCGTGATTCAGTTTCAAATCTCGATGTGTTTTTAGAAATGGCCAGGAATGTGGAGGAATCTCGCGCCGAGTTCAATGACCGTAAGCAAACCGTATCGGTAAGTCGAAACTTATTACTTTCATCTAGTTCGAACGATGCTACTCAATTAGATACCAAATCATCACAATCTAAGCGTATTAGGCCGCGATGTTCATACTGTAAAATTTTCGGTCACACGAGTGATGAATGTCGTAACTTTGAAAATCGTAAAAAAAATAATTTTGGTAACGATGATACCGGTAAGCGTGACGAGTCTTATCAAGTGAAGGAACGTCATTTTCGCGCAAATACGGATAGTAGTACGCGTAACACTAATCTAAATAGTAGTCTTAAGTGTTACGGATGCGGCCAACCAGGGGTAGTGCGGTCAAAGTGCGAATCGTGCCGACCAAAGAACGACGCCCGTGCCGCCGCTACGTCGAAACACGTCGACTTCAACAGTGCGGTTATTACTAACAGTTCTGATTTACCTATGGTAGGAATCAACATTCTGAATAAAGTAGGAGTTGCAATATTAGATACCGGGGCTACGCACTGTTTAGCTAGCTCTGCGCTTTACAACATTTTTCTTGATCAGGGAATCGAGTTTTCGGAGAAGCAACGTAGCTTCACTTTAGCTGACGGCTCGAGTCAAGTACGTACAGTACTCTCCGCGAATGTTGACGTCATATTGCAGAATCGAATTATACCTACTCAGTTTTTAATACTTCCCGGTGCCAGCACGAAGACACTGCTGGGCCGTGACTTCATCATCAGCGCAGGAGTGACTTTGGACATCCCTCAGAGTACTTGGTGTTTTGCCGACGCTCCTGACGTACGGTATGACTTTGTATATGACTTTACATTACCTTCCAACAGTTCTGAGCTTATGAATCTGGCCGCCGCTGACGTTAGACTGCGAGACAACGAGGCGTCTAAGCTTACTCCAGAACAGAAGGAGGCACTTAATATGTTTATTCAGGGTAGATCGAACCAGTTCGCGCAGGATGGTCCCGCGACAGAGTTTGCGACCCATCGCATCAAGGTGAGTGATAATCAAGAGCCCATTGCATCCCCCCTTTATAGGATGTCACCTAATAAAAAGGAGGCACTCAAGAAGGAGTTGGAGAAACTACTTGACGCCGACGTGATTGAGGAATGTGAGTCGCCCTGGGCGGCGAACGTGGTCCTGATCACCAAAAAAGATGGAGGTACTAGGCTATGCATCGATTACCGCAAGCTTAATGCAGTCACCGAGGCCGACCGCTACCCACTTCCACGCATAGAAGACGTCCTTCATGCAGCCAAGACCAGCAGGTTTATGACAACCCTGGATCTCCGAGCTGGCTATTTTCAGGTGAACGTTCACCCTGACGACCGTGATAAAACGGCCTTTGTTACACCTCTCGGGACATTCCGGTTTAAGCGGATGCCCATGGGTCTGAGGAACTCAGGCGCAACCTTTCAACGCATGATTGATCGTTTTAGGTCTAATCTACCAGAACACACTACAATCCTGACGTACTTGGACGACTTGATCCTCCTTTCAAGATCATTTGAAAGCCACCTGCAAGACCTGGAGGCGGTCTTCGATAGACTGAAGCTGTTTGGGTTGCGGGTGAACCGCGAGAAGAGCCATTTCGCGCGGGATTCGGTGAAGTTCTTGGGACATGTCATCGTCCCGGGAGGAATTTGCATGGACCCCGGTAAGGTAAGCGCCATCAGTGACATGGCTCCACCACATGATGTAAAGCAATTAAAAAGCTTCCTGCAAACATCCAGCTGGTTCCGAAGATTTATACCCGCTTACGCTGACGTCGCTCGGCCGTTGACCGACCTGCTGAAGAAAGTAAGTACCTGGCATTGGAAGTCTTCGCAACAGGAAGCGTTCGAGAAGATTAAAAGCCTATTAACATCTGCTCCGATACTCAGGCAGGCTGATGAGTCGAAGCCGTTCGTCTTGCGGACCGACAGCAGTGGGTACGCTCTTGGAGCAGTTCTGTTGCAGGGGGAGGACGTTGACGAACGCCCGATTGAGTACGCCAGTCGCCTGTTAACTAGTGCTGAGAGAAACTATAACACAACCGAACGGGAAGCGCTTGCCGTCGTATGGGCTGTCTCGAAGTTTCGAGGCTATATAGACGGAGGCGAAGTCATTGTTAAGTCTGACCATCAGCCACTCCGCTGGCTTATGAGTTTAAAAGCACCAAGCGGCCGCCTCGCTAGGTGGGCCCTTATCATACAGGAGTATAACTTAAGTATCGAATACACTCCTGGGAAGGCGAACGTGATCGCCGATACGCTATCTCGGCCGAATCGCGCCGAGGATAGTGAAATGTGTCTGACTACCGTCGACCTACCGGTGAGATCCTCAAGCGACATTAGAGACCACCAACTAAAAGATCCGGAAGTCAGTAAGATAATCGAGGACATGGAGTCTCACGAACCCTTTAGGGGGAGACCATGGGCCGATCGTGGTTATGTGCTATCCGACGGCATCTTATACAGGTATAGACCCGAAGGTGATGAAGATGAAGAAAACGCATGCCTGGTCATTCCTCAACATGAGCGTTTGAAAGTACTAGAGGACTTTCATGACGCCCCGACGGCCGGACATTTCGGTTTCGAGCGTACACTAATGCGTATTTGCTCTCGATATTATTGGCCGGGGATGAGGTCCTACATAGCCAAGTACATAAAGGAATGTCCGGCATGCCAGAGGTATAAGGTAGATACCAGAAAACCATCAGGACTACTGCAGACCCCCGCAACCGCTAGGAGGTTCGAAGTGATAGCGGTAGACCTGTTTGGCCCACTTCCTGAGACCGCTGGTGGAAATAGGTGGGTCTTAATCATAGAAGACGTAAGTACACGCTGGGTCGAACTGTTTGCGCTTAAGAACGCAACTAGCCTGGAGTGCGCTAAAACCTTAATAGATGAGGTTTTCCTGAGGTTTGGCGTTCCGCGTCGCGTCCTGAGTGACAATGGGGTCCAATTCATCAGCGCAGTAATGCAGCAGGCTTGCCATTGTATGGGTATAGATCAGTCACTGACCCCATTATACCACCCCGAGGCCAATCCAGTCGAGAGGAAAAATCGCGACTTAAAACCTCAGTTGGCCATTCTGGTTGGCCGGGATCACAGTACTTGGGACCAACACCTGCCTGCAATAAGGTTTGCGATGAATTCCGCCATCACAGCCAGTACAGGGTTCTCTCCGGCATATCTTACATTTGGCAGGGAGCTCCGTGCACCCGCCGATGCTGCCGTAGATATGCGGCGCATACTGGAAGCTGACAATTTTATACCAGCCGTTACTCCATACCTTAAAAAGCTGTCTACTGCTCTGATAGAAGCAAGGGACGTACATGAGAAGGCTCAGGCTACCCAAAAAAAGAACGCGGATGAAGGGCGCCGACCGACGCCAGATTACAAGGTAGGTGATCTAGTACTCTTAAAAACTCAGGGAGCCAATGATACCAGCCGAGGGCAGACTCCCAAATTCATCCCTAGGCGAGATGGACCATACCGCGTAAAGGAAGCCGTTAGCCCCATTACTTACCTACTGGAACGCATAGCTGATGGGGAGGTGTTAGGTAAATACCATGTTTCCCAACTTACACCCTTCGTTGGCCACATCCAAGCGCCGGTGCAAGAGAAACGTAAACGGGGTAGGCCGCGCAAGAAAGTTGCTAACCCTAACGCTAACGCGGGGTCGCATCGTTCGGATTAGAGGGAGAGTTTGTAACGCGACCCTACAAGGTTACGTCGTCGCCGGGATCCGCCGCGACAAGGTTAGCTAGCACGTCCTCCATATTCTCTGGCCACCGATTGGTTCGCGCCTCATAACGCTTGTCCCGATGCATTGCCTTATATGGTAATCCATCGGGTTTCTGTGCATTTTGAGTAGGCAAGGAAAGTTAGTTGGAGTCGAGCACTCGTAGAGTTAACTTTATTTTCTTTGCGATCACCTGTTTCTTTTCAAAGTACCTACTTAGCATCGTGTTTGTGAACTTTTGTGTAATTAATATTTTATGTTGTTTTTTCTAATTAAACTCTTTGTGAAACTTTAAAGTGAGTTTTATAATAGGTAATTTAATCTAATCCTTAATAATTATGATCTATATTTGTATTCATGTAATACGACAATTTTATTGGCATGCAACATTCATTATATGAAACAAATTCACACAATAACAATAATATATCAAACTACTAGATGTCCCCGTTCCTGAAGAATCGTATCTTTTAACAGGATTAAAAGTATCCTATGATTTATTCCAGTATATGATCTACCTAAGTGCCAAGTTTCATCAAAATCGGTTCAACCATTTTTGCGAGATTGAACAACAAACATCACTAAAAATCAGGGAATAATATTTCTTTAACACACTCTACAGACAGAAACGGTCGAGGTTTCCGTAGCTTACTGGCCCCTAAGAAAAAGTGAGCGTTCAGTTCCCGCCTCTAAAATGATTAATGCTCACTCTGACACCCGTGTAAGCCAAGGGTGTTGGAATAGAAACGGCTCACAATGGATGGAGGCTCCATGATTACTGACTATGGCAGCTTCCTGCCCCCGAGCACCCCCGAGCCTGGGGCCGTACTGACCACGCCTCAAAGAAAAAAGCTATTTTACTCCAACTATTATATGGAGCCCTAAAATCACTCAATCACCATGTCACGTTATTAATCGCACTTCGTAAGTTCATGTGACCAAAACTGGTGAGCTTACAAAGCCTGGATAATGTTCCTGGTATTGTTAGTATCTATTGCCGATGGTAGTCACTTACCATCAGGTAACCCGTCTGTACAGATAGTGCGATCCATGAACGCTTGCCCCACTCTTTTTCCTAATCCATTGCAGTGCAAGTGTGCATGCTTTCGCTCGTGTTGTAGTGCTGCAAAACGACATACATCATGGAGGAGCGAGGTGTTAGACTCCTCCATTGAAGAGGCAAGATCTTCCGCCAGGCTAGCTCATCGTGCCTGGGGACCGCGGTCCAACTGTAGATGTTGGAAGCTTGTATATGCAGATCGCTTGGAAAACTTCGATAGCGCGATGTAGATTATTGAGCGCCATCTATCTAGGAGTCGTGCGTACTACATCTGTATGTAGATAAAAAGAGTAGCTTTAAAAAATGGAGATTCTGGAACACATAGGTACTTGACGACAGATTCCCAACGGAGTTTATCACCTGCTCTTTACAGTAAAAGCAACCTTCTGACCTGTATCTTAGTCTGACTATTCATAGGTACCTGTAAAGGGCTATCATTTTAAAATGAGACAAGTACTATTAAGAAACAAACCACCGTACATCTTGCGGCTTTAATTCTAGGCAATTTCACAATATACAATTTTATTAATTTGTAACATTTATCTTAATCTCTATCTTCTCACAATCTTTATTTAACAAAGCTACCATGGGAATCGGAAACAGTCGTAAAAAATCTGGCTACACAACAAGCAAGTTTCTTCAGAAATAACTTACGACGATCTATTAACGAACACCGTAACAAAACACATAAATATAATTTGTATAGTCGGCCATTAGTACACGGTAAGGTAAGTGAAATCGTTGTAAATGTTCAAATTCCGCTCATAAATTTGTAGATTACGTCTTTACTATGTAAATGTTTATTTTAAGTGTTATTAATTAGTTATTTAAGGTCCGCTGTCCAACTGCGAGGTTATAATCCGACAATTGAATAATAAAACGTAATACCATGATGTAGACTTGAAAATATCGAGAAAGAGAAAACCTAAGATCAGTACCATAGACTAACATTTCTATGTTTGCCCTTAGCAAATCCAAGACCCAAAAACCATAGCACAAATCAACACGAAAGAGGTTCGCGTAGCCAATACAGCTAATTCAATCTCCCGAGATTTCGTCTTTGCCAGAAAGGATCTTCGTGGCGCTCCACACAAATTTAATTTAAACAAAATAGTAGATTGACGTAGATAATGATAGATAATAGTACATTACGATACGCGTGACCTAAGTAGGCTATTATTGCACGGCTTGAAGTTAGCGCCCGCCGCCCGCCGCCCGCAGCCCGAGTGCTAAACGCCGTGCAATAGACAACTTCGGCCACAAGTATCGTATACTATTTTATAGCAAGTGTGACATAAACCCGCACTTTACGCATGCTTCTCCGTGCAGAAATAGGCAACTTAGGTCACGGAAAAGCGTGCGTAAAGTGCGGGTTTAGGTCACACTGTGCTATAAAGTAAATTAATATAAACACACATGCATTCGTCTAGATCTTAAGGACTTAGGAGTAGTCTGAATGGGATTCAGAAAAATCTGTTGATATTTTCAGCTAACTGGTGATAATATCGTGTAAGCCCTACCATATTTAATCGTGTACCAAAAAGCGAAATACCACTTCCTACTGATTAATCGCAAAATCTTAGAAACTAAAAATGCTACAAACGTGAAACGCAGTTAGATTCCTGGTAGGAAGTAGTAGGCATCCACTATGAAAGGATTTTTGAAAATTCAATACTTAATGGGTTTCCTAGAGAACCGCGTATGACTGTTTAAAACATGTCAATAGTTCTACCAAAAATATATCCAATCTTAACATATAAAAATTAATCCATATTTCTCTTGGTCCCGCAATATCTTGAGGACCACTTCACTGATTTTATACATCTTTTTTTAAGATTTCTAATACTTGTAGCTGAAGTAGTGTGCCTGTTGTCGAGTCTTTGCCATTGTTAGCTGAGGTTGGTCAGGCTGAGCTGTGTGTGAGTAGTAATACTGATTGCTCTTTCCCAATTATATATAAAACGGTAGTGTTTACAGATAAAATAGGTATTAATTTTGGTTCAATTCTTAATAAGTATTCCAAACAACCAGTAGTTAATTATTGTATGCCGGGCGCTTCATTCATACAGATTATTAATAGAATTATGAAAATGAAATTTGACAAGTATACCACTATTGTTGTCTTAGTTGGTCAAGGCATAGGTATACATAGAAAGGACCTATTTAATAGTTATGAGTCCCTTCAAAATGTAGGGGTAATGAAAGTAATGTTGTGTGCCTTCCCCTACTCAGTTGACTATACTGACAAACAAAATAGTTATATTATGTATTTAAATAACTCCTTATATAATCTGACATGTCATAATGACAATTTTATATTTTTCGACACTAATAAGTTTGTTAGTGGAATTAAAATTACTCGGGATTCTCTCAATATCCCCAAAAAATACAAAAACTTGATGGCTACATTGATAGCATATAATATTGATATTGTTATAGTTAATATAACAAACAGTAGTTTAAGTGACCAAGCAGTATTATCTAGTCATACTAATAATATTGTGGTAAATTCTTTAAACATATAGTAACGACAAAAGAGAAGCCTAGACAGAATATAACCTTATTGCATCAGAATATAAATCGCTTCTCTGGCAAAATACATGATGTTGAACTTTTAACAGATAAATTGAATATTGATGTTTTATGTTTTACTGAAACGTGGTTAAAGCCTGACACGATGGCATTCAATGTAAATAATTTTACGGTCGCCAGTGCCTTCCACAGGATGTCTGCCGTAGGTGGTGGATCTATTATTTTAGTAAATAACAATCTTAAATACAAGAATCGATTTGATATTTGTAGTCATTCTGTGGAGCGCGTTTGTGAGGTGGCATGTGCAGAGATTGAAAGCTCCATCATCGTCTGTGTTTACAGGCCGCCGGCTTCAGACTTTTTGTTATTCTCATCTATCATAGAAGAAATACTTACTAAGCTCTTGAGATCCAAAAAATCAATAATTGTCTGCGGTGATTTTAATATTGATATTCTTGCTGCCTCATCTGATAGAAATAACTTTATATCTTTATTTAAATCATTTAATATGGAATTTTTGTTTAGAGAACCAACACGAGTAACAGCCACGTCTTCTACGTGCATTGATAATATTATAATAAATGGGAGTATTATAGAAAAGTTTTTAATTAGTGGTGTTCGCTCGGATCATTTGGCTCAAGTAGTTAAATTACCTTCCAAGAGAGAAATTATATCGGGAAGTAGAGAATTTAGACAAACAACTAAGAACAGGTTGGATAAATTTAACAATAATTTGGAATTAAACCTTCTTAATATGTCCTTCGAATCTAACGATCCTAATATTACCTATGATAAATTATTTTCAGCGATTTGCAAAGGATACAATAAATTTTGCCCAATTAAATCTATTAAAGTATCTGATAAATTGAAATTTTGTGAGTGGGCAACTAAAGGAATAAGACTGAGTAGGGATAATATGTATGAACTCTATCGCAAAAAATCTTATTCAAATAACGAAGAGTTTCATGCATATGTTAGGAGTTATTCAAAGATATTTAAATCAGTATGTAACAAAGCAAAGGCTATGTTTATTGCCAAAAAAGTATGCGATTCTAATAACAAAATTAAAACTGTCTGGAAGATCATAAACATGGAGACTGGTAAAAATAAAAAGGAAGGTGAAACAATTAATCTTAAAGTAAATGAAAAGCTAATTACAGACAAACTTAACGTAGCTACTGCTTTTGAATCATTTTTTTCAACTATTCCGACTGAAGCTACAAAAAATCTTGCATCATCTCCCACTAAAGCGGAATGTCTACTTAAAAAACATTTTTCTAATTATATTCCAAATTTTTCATTTAAGTATATTGAAACTAGCGACATCTTGAGCGCTTTTAAGTCTTTGAATGTAAAAAATACTGAAGACTTATGGGGATTATCAGTTAAAGTTATCAAGTCTATGATCACTAGCATAGCACCTGTTCTGGCAGCGGTTTTTAACCAATGCATTGATAAAGGTGTTTTCCCTGACTTAATGAAACACAGTAAAATTGTTCCAATTTTTAAATCTGGTTGCAAAAATAATCCTTCCAATTACAGACCTATCTCTATTCTTCCTGCACTAAGCAAAGTTTTTGAAAAAATAATTTTAAACCAATTATTAGCTCATTTCACACATAACGGGATTTTGCATACTAACCAGTTTGGATTCACTAAAGGGAGATCCACGACAGACGCAGGGGCTAAACTTCTTAAGCATATTTTTGAGGCCTGGGAGAATTCTCAAGATGCGGTCGGCGTATTTTGTGATCTTTCCAAGGCTTTTGATTGCGTGGATCATCAGACCCTAGTTTTAAAACTTCATCACTATGGAATCCGTGACACGGCTCTTTGTCTTGTATCATCATATTTATCTAGTCGGCAACAAAAAGTAGGTATCGGTTGTACTACGTCCCCAGGGTCTTTAGTTAAAACGGGCGTACCGCAAGGATCGATTCTAGGGCCATTTTTGTTCTTGGTCTATATAAATGATCTGCCTTACATGATAAATAACTTGTGCGATATAGTTTTATTTGCGGATGATACTTCCCTAATTTTTAGAGTAGATAGAAAAGACGCTGACCTTACCCATCTCAATGAGACCTTAGCAACAGTGTCAAAATGGTTTGCCACCAATAATCTTATGCTTAATGCGTGCAAAACCAAATGTATTAGATTCTCTCTTCCAAATGTTCCTAAGAGCAGCACCAACGTACTAGTTGATGATAGAACACTTGAACTAGTTGACAAGACAGTTTTCCTTGGTATAACTTTAGATAGTAAATTACAATGGGGTCCTCATATAGAAAATTTTGCTAGCAAATTGAGTTCGGCTGCTTTTGCGGTAAAGAAAATTAGACAAATAACAGATATTGCTACAGCTAGGTTAGTTTACTTTGCATATTTTCATAGTCTGATGTCCTATAACCTCTTGCTGTGGGGTTCAGGGACTGATTTGGATACTGTTTTTATTTTACAGAAAAGGGCGATTCGCGCGATCTATTGTTTGGGTCCTCGCGAGTCACTGAGAAATCAATTTAAGGAATTTAAGATATTAACGTTGCCCTCGCTGTACATATATGAAAATATAATGTATGTTCGAAAAAATTTAAATTTGTTTGAAGTAAACAGTAATCATCATAATTTTAATACAAGACACAAAGATAAAATTGTGACCCCTAGATTCAGGCTAGCGAAAGTTAATAAATCTTTTCTCGGGAATTGTGTTCGTTTTTACAATAGGATCCCACGTGAGGTAGCTGGAATGTCTTACTTTAAATTCAAAAATTTTATTAAACTTAGGTTAATGAACAAAGCCTACTATAAGGTGGCTCATTACATGGAAGACAGAAATATATGGTTGTAGTAGCTTCTCTCTGCACCTGCATCCCCCTGGCTTAGTGTAAAATATTTGAAAATGTATCTAAATGTACTTATAAAAATGTAAGAAAGATCCACTGTTAAAAAAAAATTGCCTTGCTGAGTTTCTTGCCGGAGTCTTCTCAGTTTAAGTGTATTCCGAACCGGTGGTAGAGTCAATTGTAACGTTCATGAGTGCCTTACCAGGGCCTAAACTGAATAAATGAGTTTTGAGTTTGAGTTTGAGTTTGAAATACCAGATTTCAGATTTATCAGGTAGATTCCTCATAGAGCCTAAGTATACACAAAGAAAGGATTTTTGAAATTTCAACCCCTAGAGATCCGTGTTACCAAGAGAATACTTGGTAACACGGATCAAACCGCGGGCAAAGCTAGTACTCCTTATAAATTTACGATAGTAATGTACTTTGTAGTACTCGACAGGCTGGCTAAACCTCAAGAAGCCCTTATCGGTGTGTTCCGGCAGCTGCCATTGAGAGCCAGTTACCTTGGCAATGGTAGTTAGTTACCTTAATTATATTCAAAATAATTACTTTCATATAAATTTTGGTAGCCCTTTACGAGCTGATATTATAACCATAAAACCAATAAAATCCTCATAACACATTAATTATTGTCACCATTACATTCTAAGACCATTAACAATAAACTACAGAGTCAATTAAAAACGGTAATGATGTAAAAAATAATCATATGTTCACCGTAAAGGTAATCAGACTCATTACCGAGAATGTAACATGAAAATGGTGTTTAACAGACAGATAAAATAAAATGGAGATATAAAACACGTAAGGAATAGACGCCCGCGCCGACGATGTAATGATGCCATAAAACGAGCTTCGTAATGAAACATCACTTATGAATGTTAAAACATTTATGCTAATCAAGATAAGTACGTAAAAACATGGTATTCATTTAGAATAGGAAATTAGTTTAACTTATAAAAAAGAAGTATAAAACGGTATAATTTGTTTAAAAAAAACATGCATTGTGAGTCATTTACCATCAGGAGACCCGTCAAGATTCCATTGTAAAAGAAAAATCATGCTTTTTTATTATTTCATATTACTTTCTCTTCAATGTAAATACAAAAATAACTCCAAATAATACGACTTATGTTACTGCAATAGTTAAAACGTGTACGCTCAGAAAATAGCTCTGCTTTCTGTAAAAAAACATTACCAATATGTGAATATTCGCAGCTGGATACTGGAGCAACGCAAAAAATAGGGAAAAACACAGATAATTTTGTGAGTAACATGTTCAAACGAGAAATCCTAGATACCTTTGAATTCTCATATATTCATACATTTTCTTGAATAGCTCTTTTATGCTCCGCTCCGTCGGAAACTCGTAAACAAGTTTTATAATCTTGTGGCAAAGAAGCCGAGAAGTGAGGGACGATTTACGCTCGATTGATTCCGTCCCGATTCAAAAATTTGTTGTGGTTTTCATTATTTTTTAACTATTTTATAGTATTTAAATCCTTTCGTTTAAATAGGACAAAGCTCTTCCCCTAATTTTGGCCCACTTCTATTCGCCCATACCCACTTATTACATTTCTGGGTTCTTTCGTCCATCGTTATCTTCATTTCATTTTAATATTTCCCTTTTATCGGTTATTAGAACTATAGGAAGTTTTGAAGCCAACAGTTTTTCAGTTTACAGAGTGGAACCCAAAAAGCATTAAGTATTTTTATCGCTTACTTTTTACAAGGTCTCACTTCACCACGTCCCTCCACGATGCCAGGTGATTTGTGAATGGCAAGAAATATACTTAAAACCTCCCTTATTTCCCGCTGAAAGGAATGAAATGTTTCTCGTGGTCACGTAATAAATTATTCAGACATCTCCAAGGCCGTTTGCCGCGTTGCAATATATTTTATGATGATTTGATTATGATTTGGTACGTCGTGTTGGTTGGCTCATTTTGCGATGTAAAAATTTATTGAATTTTATGCATTTAATTTATAAATTGTCTGTTTTTTTTAACTCTCTATGTTTAAATTAATGTTTTTGACATGCCATTTGTGTTAAAGCTTTAACATAATTTAATGATGTAATAATATTGATCATAGACGGAGCTAAGCTACCAGTTTAAAACAAATTTGAAGATAATTTTACATGAAATACAAATAATATTATACAAGTGACGGTAAAAACTACTTGTAATGAGTTCATTTAATAACGAAACTTTGAGTTTGTATCTATAGTAGCGTCAATAGACAAAAAATAAGCGCCTCTATTTTTCAAAATCAGCTTCAATGATTTTTAGACGCATTTGAAACCAAACTGTCCCGTTTGACAAAGTTCTATTAGCGTAAAGTCTTAATCTTTTTCAGGAACTTTTGCAAATTAAGCTCATTAAAGTGAGCGGACTCGCTTATCAAGTTGCTCGGCATTCTTCAACAACTTGTTTCCTAGTTGGCTCCAGCTGAAAGTCCCGTCCCGGGCTGCCAAGTCCCAAGTCCCTACCTAAGTCCACTTCCCGAAGCGAATTTCCTTTGTCGCAAGCAAATAACTTATGAAAAGAGAAATTATTTAATAGGAAATAAGGGATCTTCTCATAGTTGATGTAATTTTGGCGAAATTTGCTCGTTTAATAACTTTGGTCTATTTCAATCAACAATAAGTACCTATTAGAAAAATATACCACCATTTTGATCATAAAACTAGGAACAGAAACAGGAAAATTCTTTATCATAAAAGGTTTAAATGTTCGAAGTACACATTAGTTACTTGAGAATTGAAACACAAAGCATCAGAGAACTTCTTAACCCAGAATCAAATTTATTATCGAATGTCATTTCAATACGTTATCTACCGCGAATATTATCAATTGAACTGCTACGACCGATCGGGTCGATTCCGATTTGATTAATTTATCGGTTTACCGAAACCTCGGGTAAGCTTGCAAGTTAATCGTCAACGGGAAATTGTTTCATTCTGTTTTCGGCAATTATCGGTTTTGATTCATTACTTTCAAATTTCTATGTTGTTCATCCGCTTTTTTGTTTCATTTTTAACACAATGTGTGAAGCAAAGTTGTTAATTAGTTTTTGCATTGTAAATCAACGTGTGCGTATTTCTATTTGTTTAATTATTATCAAAATTGTGTAAATGATTGACTTAAATTTGATAATTTCAAAAAACGTTAAAAATAAATAGCATCACTTGTATTGATATATTACTAAAACAGTGAATAGAATAGTTACTTTTTGACAACAACTTTCGCAAGCAAATAATTCTCCTGGATTTGTCAGCTCGATCTATCTAAAGGATGAATTAAAGAAGTTGAATGAGGACGTGTTCAATTTCAAAGTACATAAGAAACAAATGATGAGTTTACTCTTTATTTTACTTGTGCAGGTTTTGTCTTTCATTATTTCATTTTGTGAAAACGCATGTAAATTAATAATAAGAACATTTGCAACACCAGGCTGATTGCCGACCTTGAAGAACTCTTTTTACGCCCTTTTTAAAGAACCCCATATCATAGCGCAGAGAGAATACCGTAATGGGGAGTTCATTCCACATCCCAATGGTCCGCAAAAGGAACGTCCGGCTGAATCGTTCAGTGGACAATTGAGGCGAGGATGTGAGGATGAGCTCCATCGCCGGCGAGCAGTGCGATAGTAGAATGGTGAAGATGGCACCAAGTCAAAAAGTTCTTGAGAACACTCCCCATTATATAGACGGTAGAACACACAGAGAGAGCTACACTGAGAGGTTCTATATGGGATCAAATAAAAAGCAAAAATACTATATTTTTCATACATTTTAATGGAGCAAAGTTAGTGTTTTTTTAAGATATCAAGGTCCACCATCCACAGCTTTGTGGGGAAACACAAAACAATATCAAAGATCTCAAAAGTCGAATCGATATATTATTATCTAGCAATAATAAATATATTAGTTAACACATTAATTAACAATGGCATGCACCACGTAAGCTGTTAAGTCCACCGGCATCTATATGGTTGCATTCCACGCAGTGCTAACGAAGGTCTGGCACGCCGCATCTCATGTGCACAAATTACCTACAATTACAAACTAGACAAACCATTTTAACTGAACCTTCCACCCTCTTCAAAACAATAGAGAAAACTAACCACAAAGACGCAGCAACTAGAAACCTCGTGGACCATGTTACAGCAGCCGCATGCGAGCACCATCCACCGGTTTATTGTGACTCCAGACCGCTATCGCAAGTTTTATGAGGGAAATTTAGCTTTAAGTGTAGCCATTAAGGTTGTAATTTGTTCGATTGCGAGTTGTTTGGAGGTTTTAGTCGGGAGCTATACAAATTGATCCCATCACCGGCGGATCTCGGGATGGGGTTTAAGGAGCACCCGTGCGATGCGGGGTTTGTCGGAAATCACACTATTTATATGGGCATTAACTTAATAGTCGGCTTTGTAGTGATGTTATTGGTTTAGTCGACATGTATCGGTTCATGAAATTTGATTTGGCATTGTCGACTCTCTATAACATTCGCTTAGGTACGTGTCGCCATCATAATATTATATTTTATCATTCAATAAAATTACAGCACTGCCTACGATACTCTGATGAATTTGTGTTTGGAAATTTTCTGTGTCAAATTCTCTGCACTTGATTTTCTTAGCTTCATTGTAAAGAAAACTTATAACAATCAAATTCCCCGTTATAAAATAAAAACTTAGGAAGTATATGTCTACCGGTAAACGGTGCGTTTTGCCAAAAATTCTAAAAGCGAATGGACAAAGGAGGATTTACTTGTGGACAATAAAGCAGCCATCACAGTTTATTGGTGATATAAAGGCAGTGCCAATATAACAGCACATTTGACATAGAGCCGGAATTGGCAGCAATGAGGCTGCGCTTCATGTGCGTGCCAAACTGCTGGCATTACCCGCATACACTGGCTGGCATAACGGCCAATTAATATCGGACACTGTGAGTTATTTACATTATTTATATTGTTCTTGTTCTTGTACACGGTGACAAAGGCTAGATAAACATACGAACATCAATAATAGTTAATTACCCCATGTAAGTGACAATGTGCCTAAAGTCTGCAAGAAAACTAACAAATCAAGTGTAGTTTCTGAAATACAAGAAAATTTTGTGCTTGCCTTTTTATCCTTGAGTATGGACTAAAAAGTATTCACCCTACATGTTTTGATTTTAAAATCTCAAACTCGCTCACAAACTTCTTCAAAAGCATTACCTTTGAGTGATCGTTTTCTTCTCTCATATTTAAAAGTTGTGCGTCTTTGTAGCTTCTTCTACTCTATTCTGTTCTCTACCACTTCCTACACCACTGTATAGTCAGTTATAGTTTTGTTCAAATAGTTTCGAATAAATATTTTTTACCCATTGCCGAACTTATGTCAATATTATATTTTTTTCTGTTTATTTTATCAGCTCTATTAATATATTTTTGTTAAAAGTTTAGTGTTAAATAATGAGTCAATTATTCCTAAACAAATATAGTGTGACAAGCCCCTAAAATTATAATTGCTAAAGAATAAAATTGTTAATATTTTTATCTCCTACATCTCACGACCAATCAAATCGACCCCCATACGAAATGCCCAATTACGTATTCGACAGACGTCACATCACATCACAACGCATTCGATTTCGTTTTGGAATAACGTAAACACAATTCTATTGTATTCGTAATATAATCTATTCATGTTCGAGTTACAATCAACGGATAACTATCGGGCGGTGATCGCGATCACGTCACATTCGGATTGGATGCGGGTGTCACTGGTGGTGTTAAAACATAGATTATATACTTACAGACAGACATGACACTCTTTTATAGAGATCCTGATAATAAGTGTCAAGAAAGAATCCTAGTGGTAAGACTGCTAAATTAAAGATTATTATGACTTAACACTTTAAAATGTTTTTGATGTATAACATCTTACCTCTCCGTTTAGTGCAATCCGTGGGAGTGGTTTCGTGAAAAGGGACGCAATTATGTGTGTGTAATTTTATTTCCTCTATTATAGTGCAGGCAAAGGGTTTTAGCTCATACAGCCTCAAACTCACACTCGAAACTCATTTATTGACCAATGCGTGCGGTGGTAGAGTTGGCTGTCAGATGGTACCAACCCATTTTCCGAGAGGTTGGTACATGTATGGTACAAGGAAGGTGAGATGTCAGATGTTATACATCATATGCGACTACTGTAAGGCTACCTTGTTTTTTTTTTGTTTCTGCAAACAATAGAGTAATATCTACATGGCTAAATGCAGACGCTAAATGAACGCGATTGATTTTATTTTGAATTGAATATCATATTATGCTAGTGTTGTTATTAAAATAACTGATGCATTTATAAATAATTTGTACGTTTTTTTACAGCAGTCGCTAAATTTGATCAAGTACATACTTAATATTAACTATCTTGATAATTTCTTTTCAGGTAATATAATTAAAATGAAAGACGCGCAGGCGTGAAGCTTTTGAGGTAAAGTGAAATTCATAATATTATTTTATGAGGTATTTATTACTGTTCCTCCAAAGAAGTTTACCTTCTGTCCAGTAATTTTGTAATCACATTCTTTTGTCAGTTATCTGAAGTCACATAAATTAGTTCGATCGGTAGATGGGAGATACCTATGTTGTCTCGTTTGTCGCTATGGGTTCTGTGTAATTGTAATTGTTACTCAGGGAACATTATTGTATTCATCTGTTAACTTCTGAGAAAAATTAGTAAACCGTAAATTTTGTAGACAGATCTGATGGATAAGGAAATAAGTACAATTCCAGTATGTTTTGATAGTAACGCCTATAATAGAGCATTTCATTAGGTTTTTTTAGTGACATGAGCTAAATGAGTTACCTACCCGTCTGGATGTCGGTCTTCAACTGTGAAGAACCGGTAATAGTATATTTCATTACAAGTGCGGAAAGGCTGTCATTGCAAAGAGTTCCGACAAATGTCTACCCGAGCCGAGGCACAGCCGAAAGCGAGGGTTGACAGTCGGAACAAGTTGCAATGACGGTTCCGCAAGTGTACTGAACGACTATTTTTAATACAGTTGCGAAAAAATGAAGCAATTTAATAAAATAATAAAAACAATAAACTCAACTAACTAATCATTTATTTCTTATAAAAGTTATAGTACACATGTACATTGAAATTGGTACAGTTTTTTAAACTTACTGGGGAAGTTGTAGGTTGCATATTTACTGTTTGAGACAAACTATTATTAATTTCGTATGATTGTTCATGTATATTTGTCATACAATGTTTGTGCAATTATAGTGATTCCGGTGGTGTTAATTAAAAAAAATAGGGTCGAAATTACTCATTTTGTGCAACAAACAACTAAACTCGCAAAGAAAATTTCAGGAAAATGGCGCCAACCGTAGAATATAAGCAGAGTTTTTTTTTCTTCACCCAAAGGGAACTATTCATACAGCTTAGTCTTCAGTATATTTTTTTTATTGATATGAAATGAAAATGAAATTTAATGAGATGAAATGGAATGAAACCTAACCTAACTCATTCAATTAAATCATTAAATCTGATATTGAAATAAATTAGTAGCTTCTTTTTAGAAATATACGTATTTGTATGAATCACAAAAACTCTTTAGTAAAAACTTCATGGTTGGTTTTTCATTTTAATAGACATTATTTTGACAGTTGGGAAAGAGACCCACTAGTTCGGTAAAGGAAAAAAAAAGCACTAGTATGTAATAGCCCACATCCCGAACGCTATACGTCCCTGTAATACACCACTTTTTGAGCAACTGTATTAAAATAGTAGATTGTTATACATGGGGCTAAAATGACCCATTATATACGAGGTAGTTTTACTCCCGAGCTTTAGCGAGGGACTAAATAGAAACCGAGTTTTAATGGGTTTTAGCGCCGTGTGTTACACTAAACTTTTCACTACGATTGCGAAAAAATAAAACAATCCAATACAATATGAAATATGTAGTTTATAATTTCTTTTTTTTTTGTTTCTTCTGTAGCCGCAACACATTGCATGCATTCTACCAGCGATTTTCAAAATTAAAATGAAGTTCTTTTTTTATGAAACAGTAATAAGTCGAGTCTTTATTCATGATTATTCTACTTATGACTAAAGACTTTTTCGTTTTTGTAGGCTCATTGTCTTTTGACACACAAAAATAAAAAAAAAACACTTTTTCCCCTAGAGGATGAATTGCTATTTTTTCACCGCTCTGGTACGCTACAATGACGGTCTTTTTGAGCAAGAGGAGTGAAAAATATTTTTTTATATACAGGATGGAATTTTGTAATGCCACCTGGAGGGAAAGTACTCTTAATACTGTAGATAGAAAATTTTACTCAAAGAAAACATTCCTTTATTTTTGAAAAAAAAACAAAACGGCATTTAAAATTTTTCGAAAATTTTCTTGCCACACCCGGGAATCGAACCGACTAAAATCTGTAAAAATTACACACTGTACTTTTATTGCTTAAATCGTTCAGATCAATTTATAAGGACGAAATCTCTCTAACCTACTTTATAAATTAAGTTGTAAATTAAATTTTAGATTTTTTTTGTAGGGACATGTAAAAAATTAAATTTACATTAAATCATATGCGAATTTCATCGAGTTGAGAGTTGAAGATCAGGATACGATTTATAATATTCACCACAACACGTTATTAAAGGTTACCTGCTAGAAATGAATTTGTTACAAGAATACATTTGTTTATCCAAGAAAAAGGAGCCCATTTCAAGCAAGTAATTAGTTAGTTTACCATTTTTTGTAAATAATTAAAGATTTCATGGTTTTCCTTATTTTAATTCCTCCTGTATAATAATATACTGAACTTTACTGACCACTTATTTTTTGAATTCGGTTTAAGTACAGTCTAATAAATAATGTACGCGTAATGCAAATAATTGTATACTTATCTTAGAGCGGTATTTTATTCTTTGTGATTACTAAAATTTTAAGACACCTTAAAATTTACCCTATATATTACAATAATATTAACGATTGTAGAGAAGCAATAACCGTTTATCTATCGTCAATCGCCACTGCGGGCGACAACAAGCTGCAGACGGCTTTGGGAACAGTCCCAACTGCGCTGCTTGCCGTGCTCTATCGCCGCGGCCGATCGCTCGTCTGATCGATGCCTTAGATTGTTCGCTTCACTACATTCCGCTAGGAAATGTGCTCGTTTCACTCAATTTGATTGTTATTCATGGAATTTTGTTGTTGTCCAATTAGGTAACAATTCGTAATCGTTCAGGTCACAAGGTTATAGTTGAAGTTTCAGCAGCCGATCTAAGGTGTTTCATTATTATATCTTTCTCTAGTTGTTCCCGGCATGCGTTGCAACGCCATATTTCGAATTTTCGAACCTTTGCGAGTGTACGCAGATTGTTCTCACCAAATCTTTATCACAATCGGATGACAGTTTTGGAACTTGAAAAGGACAAATATACTAACATTTATTTTTGTTTATGGACAAGATTATATACAACTTTTCAGAAGAATGTATATTACTGGGGTTAGTGCCGAATTTCATCCGAAGCCGTCAGTTCGAAGCCGAGTGGTAACAAACATACACAAACTTTGGTTATTTATATTATTAAGTAGGAAATTGAGATACTTCTTAAAGCCACTTATCTATGCAATAATTGGCAAAATTATCACCAACCACCAATAAGATTGTGATCAAACTCAAGTCTATCAATAAATTATTTTATTTATAAAACTTGAAAAGTGTATTAAAATTTAAAAAATAAAGTGTAATACCATTACCAGAAATTATCAAAATTACTGAAGCGTGACTTAACAAAGCCTACTGAACGCTGATATATGTTTGAGTTGGTGCTCCCTCCCTCCCTTCTAGCCCTTACATGAGGATCGCTACTTCTGTTTATACAGATTCAAAGACAAACGTCTCAATTTCCCTTCGAAGGGTGTTTGTGTTGAGCCCTTTGTTTTGACTCGTGTGTACTGTAACAAGTAGGGGTGCAAAACCGGTTATCGCCAGTTATTATGTTTAGATAATCGGTTGGAACTCCTGTCATGTGTTATGAGAATGTTTTATCGTGTATCTTTATTGGTCGCAAAATATGTATTTTTAAAATTATATTAACTTGAATTCTCCACCTCTCAGAATACTTGAATACTTGATGAAAATTTGAACAAAAATGCTTTTTTAATATCCATTATAGTTTATAAGAACCTATGAGAAATTTCTCAGGTGAATGAAACTGATGATTCATTAATAATAGTGCCAGATGAAACGTTTGATTAATGGTTTGATGGACGAGACAATTTACTAAAAACACTATGTAAGTTACAAGAACCTAGATGAATAATAAATATGTATAGCCTTATAAAGGTGAACGCACGCCGAACGCGTTGAACGAACCGAATAAAATTAATTTATAATTTTTTATATGAAATTAGATGAAATTCCATGATAAATTCTTATATTCGATTCTTTCGTCGTCTTTGGTTCTGATAATCGTGCGAAAAACTAAAACTTTCATACCAACGATCAGACTACGTTTATTCGGGTATTTAAGCTTACATTTGGTTTATAATCAAATACGTAGTTATTTAACAAACATAGAGATAGTGGGGAATCCCCAAGCCTTTTCCTTTTGACCACTGTTGCACTGTCACAATATAGTGAAATAGTATACGATATTTTCTAGTTCTAATTTAAAAAAATACGTTCTGGTACGTTTATGACTTCCTCATCATATTGGTTACTAAAATACCTATTCGAATTGTTAATATATTAGAAGATAAAAACTTATATTTATTAAAAATTACTACTTCTTAATTGTAAAATTGTAATCAATACCAATCTATTCAAAACTTACTTATGAAGTCTATGGTTTCGTTATTGGTCTTGTGTGTGGAGTAAGTACTGCTCCCATCTTTGCTAGTTTGTTTGTATGTTTAATTGTAATTAACTCAAAAAAAGTAGTTCAATTGTACAAAAAATACCAGTTTAAAAGGTTCCCAGAGGTCCGCTTATCAATACGAGTTTAACCACAATCGAGTCACCATTTCCACAGTCACGTGTGGAATCAATCGACGAGATTAACTGGACCGTGTGAATGCAGCCTCTTGGGACGCAGAATAAGTTTATACCAATCTAGATTCCATTTTATCTGGTTGTAGATCTTTTTGTTTTTATCTACTTACTGACAATTATATTGCACCATTTAGAAGGTTGCTTTTGCTAAGAGCCAGCAATTACTCTTCTCAAAACTAACTTAAAATTATCACATAATAAGAAGATGTATGTCAAAATGTAAATCCTTATTTCACAATTTCAAAACAACAAAAAGAGAGCCTTGGTCAACAAACAACAAGGGTACAAACATGGAACCTAAAATTTACTGCATTACATTCTCACAATTCCAATATCAACAAAAGGGTACGCAAAGTGCTGAAAGAAGTTAAGTCCGGCATGATATTTCCCTGAATAATCTTATGACTCGACCACAGAGTAATAAAGCAACCGCTTCTAACGTGGTTTCTCTGAATGTTCGAAACATTAACGCTATGGTGATAGCGAAGCTGTGGTCTGTCGTTGGGAAGCAGCGCTGGAATTTCTCATATATTTCGCTTTATAGGGCATTTGCGAGGTTGTGAGCCAGGGCTGTGAATTTGCATAATATGTATCTTTTGTGTTACTTTTATTAAACTGTTATGATTTCCAATCTTTTTATGAAAGATGTTTACCAAAATTTCATATTAAAGCTTATTTTTAGGGTGGCGTCAAAAAGAAAAAAGGAAACCTTATAGGTTCAATTTGTTGTCCGTCTGTCAAGACCCTTTTTCTCTGAGACGCGTGGAAGTTTCATGTTGAAATTAATATCAAATACTCAGGACTAACACGGGCTGATGATGACTCAGGTTTGCAAACCCTAGAAGCAGTTAAACGATCAAACTTCGTCTAAGTCAAAGCAGTCAAAAGATACGGCTGTTTATGCTCCGTTTATGACGCATATTTTGAATTTTGCAAGGGAATCAAAGTCTATAGGGTACTTCCCATTGACCTAGAACCGTGAAAACCAACAAGAAACAATTTCATGTAGCACAAGTAAAGGAATGAACCCGAAAACCATAAATTTGCAATTACATCAAAAATTTCGCCCTCGAAAACTCGATTACCGTGATGAACGAACTATTATATAGAACTATACGGAAACCTAGGTGCACTAGTCTGACTCGCACTTGACCAGTTTTTTATAAAAAAAAAAAGTATCTTGAAGACTTTTATGCTCAAAGGGAGTTATTGAACGTAATATGCACAATAATGTACATTTGTCATCCTTATTTCTACGCTAAACCGGCTTGCTATAGCAGAATAAAAAGTTTATTGTGGTCCTTTATAGTTTTTTGTATTGATAGCATAATAGAGTAACCAACCCTATATAAGATTGGGTCATCCACAAACGTTTGTCCAAACATTAGGGCTGGCGCGGCGGCCTACGATACGACACATGCTAAAGACTGTTTCAGTGAATTATTGAGATACATCTACATCCCGGTTGGTTTAACACCAGATGGTATGTTCATGTCGCCTAGTTTATTAGTTTGTCCCTTCCCATTTGTCATAGGAGCGTTGATGGCCGTAATTTCGTTAATGTTGGACATTTGATGATAGATTTACTTGAGTGCTGTTATAGGGATGAAACGTGTTATAAATTCCAAATGTTTATTAGTGATTGTCTTCCATTCTCGAAGTCGTTTCTAAAAGTTTGAAATTCTGAAACAGAAGTTATGAGAAGTTGGTTTTCTAGAATAATCAAACGTCGCTAAAACGCTCTAGCAGTAAAGAATGAATTGCAATTTGAATTGAACAATAAAAAGCTTTTATATCGTTGATATCGTGGAGTGCCACAATAGTTATATTAAAGCGCGAACCGACTGCACCATCAATAAAACTACGCCATACTTTCAGTTCCTTAACTCAACTTTCATTTTGTAGTCCTGAATTATGTATTTTGATTCAATGCGTCTTAATCAAATCTCTAGCATTAAAAAAAATACTGGGACTACTCCCAAAAATTTCGGATTATTATAATTTAATGAATGAGGAAAACTGATAAAGACATCGATATAGAAATATCAATAGAAAGGACCTACATGGTATTATATGTAGATACATCAATATTCCGTCATTGTATATACCTAAAGCAGCTTCTATATGTTTTTTTTAATAATCCTACTTACTGTGTCAACTTCAAATAGTTTAGATTTTTATTTCAAACGAACTACCCGCATTCTCAAGGAGTCTTATCTTTTCCCCGGAATAAAAAAATGTTTTATTCCAGGATATAATCTACCTGTGTGACAAGTTTCATACAAATCTGTTCAGCCATTCTTGAATTCTGAATGGTGTAACTAACCCGACTTTGTTTTATATAGATGACCATGTCACGAGCTAGAAGAGAATGAGGTTTTTTATTTATCGAAAGTTTATTCCAGCATCTATTGTTTTTTATTAGCTAAACATAGATCTTTCAAAACCATTACTCGTATTAGCTTAAGGTAAAAGAATTGCTCTTTTTAATTTTCACAAAAAAAATGGAACAACATATTTTAAGGTTCACAGGGTATATCTACATCATGTAGAATTAAAGAGATCAAACGTAGGAAAATAAATGGTCGGGACGGCCAGGGTGGCGCGGATGGCAAGAAATCGTTAGCTAAATCGGCTCCACCAGTTTCCGCCGTCAACTGCCGGATCGCCATCTTCCTATGACATTTGTTATTCGCCGCCGTCGTTTTATCTATGGCAGGCAGGTAGTATGTCAATATAGACTATAGAATTATTGTGTCATTTTTTTTTTACATATTTTCGCAGTGCAATGGCTGTAAAAATGATTTATTAGCCACAAAGGAATATATGATTATGCATTTGTTACTATTTGCAGGCTTTCATTCAAAACATCCAAATGCGATAATCTTGAGATATTCGTATGTTTGAAAACTAAAGACTTCTGGTTCCACTGTTCTTGTCTTCGACCTATGAACTTCTTTACTTGATAATTTACTTCCGTATTTAAAATGTTGTTTATTATTTTTAAATGAATTACATGAAGCGCATTTGAAACATCAAAGTGAGTAAGAAAATTACTCCCCAAATGAAACCAATTCATAAAGCGGACGGTCCGTACATGAAGCAACATAAACAAACAGTGTAGTATAAATGAAATAGGGGAGCTGTATCTTTTTACACAGCCCAATGAGTGCGAACAAAGTGTAGCGGGTGGCCGGAGAGATATGCGCACTACGCACTCCGCTGGACGGCCGACATCGGCATCACGGCCATCACGGCCGGGGCCAAGCGGACCATTTACTTTCTTATCTTGATTAATTTTCTCTTTAATAAAATTTATTGCGTTCTGTACACGGCTTTAAATATTGTGTGACTGACTGACACTTTGGATACTCTTTCATTGGAAGATAAACTTTTTATTGAAAAAAGAATATTGATGTAGTGATTGTTATAATTTGCGCAATTAAAATCATAGGTATCTATAGAAATAATTATCAAATAACCTGAAGGATTAAAATTCTCCCATAAATCATATTTGCGATACTGCAGAATGCTTATAATAAATAAGCCCTCGCTTGAGACTATATAATTTAAAGCAATTTGATAGTAAATAAGATTAATGCACAATACTATCACGAAGTGGAGCAGGTTTAGATACAATCTAACAAATCAGCTGTAACAAATTACGTTTCGTTAGAGAATAAATTTAACTAAACGAGTCTGCAAACGTGGGCTTCAAAGAGCTTGGAGAATCTCAAATTTTGTTCCTATTCCTACAATTACTATAACATTTTAAAAAACTATGCTATAATTGAATGATTATCTTCATTCTAATGGTCATACAAGTTATAAAGCATTAGTTATGTTCATGTTTCGATATCTTATTGGGACCAATCTGATGTATTGTTGTTATTCTTCATTATACTTATGACATTGTTTGGTTGAGTAATAAAGGGTCGTAATATTTTTATTCTTATGATAGTTCTTTAGTATCCATGGCAACTAAAGGTGAAAATATATAAAGCCCAGGAAATGGCTCTTATATGCAGCTGCCGGAACACATTGGTAGATTATTGCAGGTGCGACAGATTTGCAACGTGAGATTGGTTGCTAGCCAGACGGATACTACAAAGGTTAAAGCCAAAGTCAAAGCCATTTTTTTTAAGCAACACCTTCGCTACGTCGTAATATGATGTCACTACCACTGAGAAAATTAGAGTGTTTGAGATGATTCAAATATTGTATACATCGCGGACCGTTTCATAGTATGCGTTTAAGAAAAAATATCATTGCTTACAAAATAGATAAAATCAATTGGTAGAGTTATTTACGATGTAGAAGAATTCTTATTCCTGCACGCAAACACGCACCTATTGGCAAAGATTGATGAATATCTGCCGAATGAAAGAAATTATTACAATTCGATTATATCTCCCTTCACCAAGCTATGATTGGTGGTATAACTAACTATGGAATTTTAAAAATGTTATTGATCATGAATATCATAAATCAGTGTATAAAAAGCGATAATTTTAGCCGGTAAAGTTTCAATATGCACGCACACGTGTATAATTACAAAGAAAGATAACAGGCGGCGCAGGAAAATTAAAGCCCTTCCCACAAGGCTCTCACGCATGGTCTGACACGACCACCGATAATTGATCCCTCGCACGCCCTCCAGATTTAACTTCCTCGGATGTAATGTGCTGTATTGGTGAAAGACCGCAGCTCTCATCAAGGTGGTTCAGTTAAATTTTCTTAACAGTTGAGCTGTTGCCACAGGATGGTCCTAAACATACTCGCCCTTCCTGCGGCCTACAATTTGTCCTAAGTTTGCCGTGTTAAAGTTTCCGCTTCCATTGTTTCTCTATCAGTTTGTACTGTCAGGTAAACTTAAATGATTTCGTTCTTTGTTTTTGTTTTCTATTGGTTCATTACGAACTTTTATTTTCTAGAGACTTTTTATGCTACTTATTTTTATATTACTTATGAACCATTTTTTTTTCCAATAATAATATCCATCTTCGACAAAAAAGTTAATTCTTTCTCACGCCAAAGGAATACCTTTAGCTGTATTACATCTTAACAAAACCTTTTTTGTTTCCCAGATTTTTGATAACCCGAAAAACAGAGCATCTCCTTTTAAAGAATTAAGTTATTAGATTATAACAAAAAAGCCGTGCTCTATTTTATCACGAGCGGGACATTAAAAAGGTCGGGGCCTATAAAATCTGTAATAAACACTTCCATAAGTTTCCGCGTCTCGTTTCACCCACGGTCACGATTCCCACAGAGTTAGCGGCAACTTGAAACTAGTTCAGTGTTTTGGTTAAGACTTGGACCAGAAGTCGCCTAGACAAAAATGCCTTACTTGGCGTTAGCTGAAATGTTTTCCTTTCAAGACCGGAATTGTAATTCTTATTATCTTCTAGTTTTCTCCTAGTTAATGAATACTGAGAAACTTTTTAAATTAGCCTTATTCATCCAGCTTTCTTTTCAACAATTTCTTACAGCTTTACTCTTATATTTATATTTATTCTATATCTTATTTGTCTTACATTAGTATTATTACCCTCAAAACCTTTTTACTTTATTCCAGCAACTTATATCGTACATCGAACTATATTTGATGATTTATGCGTGTTGAAGGTTAAGTTGGCCTCATCGCTCCCGGCTGTGAGATATCACATTGTTTTTATTCTTAAATGTTGTAATAATTGTAGCTTTTTGTTGAATTGATATCTAAGAACGCAATTATTTACAAATAAACATACAGTTTAAAACTCTTTAGATACAGTAGGTAAAACTTTAGTTTAATTTTAGATAGAAGGATTCCCAATTGGTAAATTAGATAGTTAAAGTCACACCTATTGAATTTTGATTGTAACGCACGGTCCCTATTATTAGTTCCCCAGGGTAAAGCTTCGGGTACAAATGATTATATTGAAACATCACGCTTCACCTCTCCAGGACCCGAGTCCTCACTATTTGTCCCAATCGAATACTATTTGGAATTCAGATAGGATAGAGCATGTCTAATTGCTTTCCGTTCCGCTCTTTGCATAATAATGCTACATACTCGTTGTCTCTTACGTATTTAAATGTGACTTCACATTCAGTCGTCCCTATTTGAATAGAAACAGCTCCAAATTAATTAAAGAATATTAAATCTGTACTAATTACCTTCAAATAATCGCTGCATGAATATGTTTGAAGTCAGATTTCATGTAACATAGAGTAAAGTAGAACCAATAAGGTGTAGCAGTAAATATCTTTAACCGCATTGCGGAGAGCCAAAATTTTTAGCAAGTTGAGAATTTACGAGCATCCTAAACCACTTGAAGCCAATATTGGGAGCTCGGCAACAACTGGTTGAGCGGACTTTGTCGACAATTCGTAAAATGAAGGTAGAAGTGGCTCCATTTGCGCCCTCGCGCTTCAAACTTTACCAACTTGCGACGCAAACTGTAAACACTGTTGACGATCCGATAACGCGGTTTGCTTTCTTATTAGGATCATTTGCTACTGTGGTTTCGTAAACTAACTAAAGAAAATTATAGTCAAAGTCAAAATAAAAAGTGCATTAACGATCACTTATATAAATAAGTAAATGTCTTTCAAAAAACGAATACATGCATGAACAAATTTAAATCCCTTGATCAGTTTCCTAATGTAAAACTCTTGCACTTTTAAATGAGGCCAAGTTATGAAAAAATATAATTCTAATTTACCTTCAGATTTCCCTCGATACTTGTCCGACTCCCATAATCATTATCCAAACTTCTAGTTACCAAGAATATTCTATGGACGAAAGTTTATAACTCGAAGGGAACGTGGGCTCGCTCAATTATTTAAGAGTGTACGAGATTAAATAAAAATGCGAACTGTCAGAAGAGGGTGTCTTAAGTTCTGCATTTGACGAAGCACAAAAGTTTAAATTAAATTTATATAAGCGCAGCGAAGATGGATTGGCGGCACACGTCCGGCGATGCCTCGCCAGACTCGCCACTCCCGCTAAATAACGACAATTTACTTTTAATTGCTGCTATTTGTCCTCTCAGCTGCTGCAGATTATGTCGCCAGCAAAGCAATTTTCAAGCCAAAATATTCATTACGAAAGCATTTAAACTATGAAAATATAAGGGAATAAAATAAACTCGCAATGGAATGGACATAAATAAAAATTTGTAACTATTTAGATCCCTTTAGTATTGATAACGATGCAAGGGTATTAGTTGGTTGGTATTTTATTAGATCGGTATGCATGGACGGTTATCTTTTAATTTTATTATGAGTGCTTTATTACAAAGGTTCGTGATGCATCATGCGTGCCAGGACTCAAGTGGCGTAAGATTTTTTGTATCGCTCGGTGCTTGCGGCTGCCACTTGGTTTTTAATGACTCTATTAAAGAGATTAATGGTGCCTATCGTTAAAACATCTTTTGTTTTTTTCTCTTCTACATTTTGTACAAATTTAATTAATTTCGATAGAGATCTTTAAAGCTATGGTGCTTTGAAGTTTAGTACCTAAAGGATTGTGTTGATGACGATTATTATAATTTAATTTTTTAACGTTTTGATTAAGTTTCACTTACCACGAGAGGACCCATAATATTATGTTATTGAAAACGTGGATCATAAAGTACTACATAACCAACACATAACCAATTTAGTTTGCTCAACTTAAATTGTATTATAATCACCCTACAAACATTTTGCAAATACTTTCATCTCGATAAACCCTCATGAATCCATTTACATTTCATTTATTACAAAGCACAGATTGTACACAGGCTTAGCATTTTATCATGCTTCATCTCTTTCTCTCCGTATATAAAAAGATAAAGAAACACGGTTAAAGTTAAACCAGTGTTAAAATGTGGTGGTATAAGGGGGCGAGCAACTAACTGGATTGGAGTTCCCCCCTTTGGTTCTTCCGCGCGATGGCGCCCAATTTGGTTCGCTCCGGCTGCACGTTTTTGCACGCATCCCTTTAATATGTGCCTTCCGACGAACTCTCAACTACCATCCGACTATAAAACATGCCTCTGTACGCTTCGGGTAACTTGATTGCGAAGTTATTTCGGCACCTTCGCAAGAAAGTTGTATTATTATTGGAATTTCAAGTTAATGAACGACATCAAACATAGCATCTTCAAGATGTTTTTTTTTTCTCTGAAATCTGACACGGTACCTAACTGGTCTGCTGGACATAACTTTCAGTATATAGATACAATTACTTATTCTACAATAATTTGTTCGCAGTTAAAATATACAAGCAAATGTACAATTATAATATATGTATAAAAAACTTCTTCGAGGCTATTTATATGTAAAGTTTATATTATAGAATTCCCGAAATGTTCACCGAAATCCCGTATGTGACGTAGTCGCAGCGCACGCCTCGTTGTCTCCCGTAGCAGTTGATCCACTGATCAGCCAGTCAGTGGCGTTTCGCCTGCCGACGAGACACTACGTTTATACGAAGTTCACGCGCGCTTACAACGAATTCAAACACGATCGTTTCAATCGCCACTACAATTTTTTTCGAGTTTCAAATATTTTTGTGATCCATTATTTTTTGTTCATTTATTTGGTTTTATTTTGTGATTTACGTTCATTTGTGTAAATATACCGAAGTATCAAATTCAATTCCGGTAAAGAATAGAACGGGTTATTACCGTGAAAAGCTCCGAGCCGGACGCGTCTATTGTGCGGAAGATGTATCTCTTTAACGTAAATTGGACGCAACGAAGAAAACGTTGAAGATGATAACGTTGAAATATTCATGTAATTGCGATTCAAATAAATGAAAATGATTTTAAAAATGGGAGGCAAATCGCCTCCGGGCGTGAAACCGCCGCAAGATGTGAAAAAGGAAGAGAAAAAGGAGTCGAAGAAGAAATGGGATAAATGTGAGGAGAAATGTCCGGGAGACCCTTGGGCTTACTGTGTGGTGTTGTGGTGTGCATGTGCCATGAGTCTCATCTCAAGCGGGTATAGTTTATACAAGCAGCAGGGACTGCAGGATAGACTGTCGTTGTTAGAAGAACAGCACTTGGCGTTGAGGAGTGCTGTCCTGGAGCCACAACAGCCGCTGGTTGAGAGGCTTCGGAGAGAGGTCCTCGCGAGGCCGCCGATGTATTGGAGGCCGAGGAGAAGCATCAGGGATTATGGAGACTGTGTTTGCCCATCAGGTAAGCTTTGTCCATTTGCTTCATAAAGAACATTTATATTAGAGAATTGGTATAGTTTTAGACTCAATAATATGTCATTTAAATTAGAATCACTGCACTCATCGAACCAATTACTATTGGCGACAGTCAGTGTCAGTTTATTGATTCAACTGTCAACATCCAATTGATCAACTAGGTACCTACGTTCTATGTTGACCAGACAAAGCATTTAAACCCTATCATTATTTCAAGTCAGTTTTTTTAATAGATTGCTAAATTTTATGGACCTAACAAGTTTTTTTTTTAATATAGTCTTGAAACGCACTACAGTATCTATACATAAAGATGCTAACCATAAGTATAGTTCTTAAACCATTATTATAATTTACCGACTTTTCTATTAAAATAGTATCCACAGAATTCTCTTTTGTTTTTTTTTTGTCAAAGTAATTTCAGTTAAATATGTTGGCATACCATTTTCAACATAAATGTCATTATTATTTATGATCGTTCGTTTTATTAATGATCGGTTGAAATCGCCTCGGGTCTATAGCAAACAAAATTACATGGCCATAATTCATCCTATTTGGTTTGCAACACGTGCATTGTCGATGCAAATACACGATAATGGAGATAGAGTTGTTTGTAAATATTTACTTTAACAATCTTCTAAATTAAGGATAAATTTTACGGATTAGTATTAATTTCAGATCGTTTTACAAATAACCTAATCTAGTTGATCTTGTTCCTGTTCTTGTTCCTGGATATAAATCCTCTTTGAAGTGCCTATGATATAGTTAAATTAATTACTGTATCTGTCGTAGTTGATTTTCTAGTAAAAGATTAATGTAGCCAAGTTATGTATATACATACTCGTAAGGTGTAGTGAATAGGTTGTTTCTAGGTAAGCGTGCACCATCGTAGACCACATCATCACCTAAGATCAAGTGAGATGTGGTCAAACGCAAACCTATTGAACAAAAAAAAATTACTGCGTATTCAGAAGTCGATTAATAGATAATCTCTCAAATTGATACTTTACTTATAAAAGGTGTTTAGTTTAGATCGCTCAACAGTAGATACTGTGTCTATCATATTTAAATACATTTTCATTAAAGGAAACAATTTGCTTTTAGCTCTCCTCCCAGATTGTTTTAAGGCGATGATAGCTCAGTGGTAAGTGACGTCGAATACCGCGACGAAGGTCGTGGGTTCGAATCCTACAATGAGCTTGAGCTTTCGGTGAAGGAAAACATCGTGAGGAAACCATAGCACAGTGGTAGGGTACTTTGTACCCGACTGGCTGGCTACCACCCTCAAGTTGAAAACCTGTCGCCAAGCACCTATCGGTGTGTTCCGACAGCTGCACTTGAGAGCCAGTTCCCATCTAGGCTTTGTGTGCTTACCACCTTCGTCCACATCATCACTTACCATAGTGAGATTGTGGTCAAACACAAGCTTATCCAGAATAAAAAAAAATAAAAAAAATTGTCAATTAATTATCTACTGATTGACAATCAATTTCATTTTATAAAATGTTAATTCAGTAAAGCGAATTATCAAAAGTTAATGGCTTCTGCGTTTACAAATCGGAGCTGGGCTGAATGTCAAATCAGGTATTTAAAATGTTTTCGTATGAATTTTTCAAACGTAGTTGACAATTCGGCGATGACATCGTATCATTAAACGACTCTGTGTATTTCACAGAATATGCCAATGAAATGTTACTTTAAATGTTTATCAAATATATTTTTTCGTTCACTCAATCTGACAATAACTTTAGCTACAGCTAGCGTGTCATCAAAAAAGGGGTCCCAAAGGTCTATCTTCTCGAAAAAGCTATTAAATATTTTCTCGCTCCACGGCCGCTGTACTGTCAACTAACCCCATAGTTATCTACCGCCCGAGGACGATGGTGGCGATCGAAAAAATGATAAAACACCGGATGGCGCGAATACGAGGCCACGAGGCGAGGGTGACACTTTTGTCTAAGGGGCTGTTTATAATACAGAAATAGAAGCTTTATTGTGGGAATTGACATAAAAATTATCGTAAACTTAGAATATAATTGTATAACTTGAATTACTACTTCCTTTGATTCTTACGAATATATTATGTTTCCAGTTAGGAGCCCGTAGTTTATTTCGTTTTAATTTACGATTGAACATTTTTTTAGGTTTCTTAAAATGTTCACATAGTTTTAGTTTCAAATGGTGGGTAACCGTCAAAAGTTGTGTGGGTTGGTAACGGCCAATATTAATGATCAAAGTTGAAAGGGGTTCGAGCGTGCCTGTTGCACTGTTTAGTTAGTCTCAATGTATAATTTTCACTAGCTTCCTTATTTTGTTTAAGTTCAATTTTAGATTTTGTAAATATTATGTCTTAAGCTAGATAACAAAACAATTCTTTCTACAGATTCATAAGTCACCGCGATTTGACAAGCTTTTGATTTTATGCTGTCTTAACATCTCATGATTCTTCATGATTTCTTCTTGATCTTGATTCACTGTTGCATAATAAGTCTGTCGTAAAATCCTTACTCTATAATATACAAAAAAAATATTCACAAAAAACTCTGAAATACCTACAGACACAAATTAAATTTCGAACCAAAAAACTATTTTTTTTTATGAATTTACCATAATTTTTATTAGTATACAAAATTCCTTTATTCTCTATTTTTAGGTAAGTTTCTAATTATCTTTACTAATTGTAAATAATATGCTTGTAATTCTGATAATGAACGAAGTAGTCGTAATAGTTTTCACAACTAATATTCCTATCAATAAAAACACAAATGGTTTGAGGGGTGTCCAAGCACATGAGAGCGATAAAATTGACGCGTGCATTTGACATGGCGGACCCTCCACTGTTTATTTGGATTATTGGGAATTTGGGACCATTCTCTGGTCCAACGGACACCGGTCGGCAAGTGGACGGTTAGCACTAGTGATGGGCTTCAATAGGCTTGCCTCATTATTTCGGTGGGCGTGAAATATCCCAATTTATTGCAATGTCCGCTTTGGATTCGGACGTGTTCATCGATTCATTTGTCTCGTGAAACCATTGTAATGTAAATGCACTCTGTAGATTATAGATTTGTTCAACGTTGATAGTTAATACAGGATTTTAATCATGTTTGAAGGCTGTATAACAACTTTTTTGTATTATTCCAGAAAATTGATAGATAACATTTCATTTCTAGAACTTAAACTTTTGACAAGTTCAAATACAACTAATTTTAAATTAGCACAGATCCCAATAAACGAAACATAAGTTTATATACAACAAATTACGTTGTGAAGTTCAGTTCAATATAAACTTTAGTAAATTGATAAAGGTTTTTGTTCTCTACCATTCCAGACTTGGGAATTGGGCAAATAACTAATCCATTTAACTCCAGAACCTATTGTCTGAACGTGTCTGGGAGCTTTCCGGTGTGAGGTCCCAAATGTATGCCTCTCGGGTAATTAGGCAGCCTCGAACATTACACGCTCCTAGCAGTACCAGTTTTATGTTCTTTAACATTTTGTGTTTTGAGTTTGACATGCTTTTAAATTGTATGTGAGAGAATTAGATCACAGATATTCAGATTTATACAGTTAACATGACAATTAGATGAACTTTGGGCAAACAATATAACGATGCAGTCTTCTTTAATTCTCATCTTATCTTAACCTTTACTAATCATGTGTATTATTTTTAAATTCCTTCTTCAGAACCCAATCGGTGCTTTTTGGTGGATAAAATAAATTATCGGAAGTCAATCCTGGTTTTGAATTCTTGTCTCGAGACAATATAATTATGCCTTCAACATTTTCAATATATCCCGAAAATTTTCTATACCTCCCTTATGGGCCGAACCACCGAACATTATCCAAAACCTTTACAAACTATTTCATCAATATGCTTGTGGAAACTTAATTTGCTATCCGGGTAATTTAGTATTACTTTATGGATGTGGTGAACCAAAACTTGCAACTAGTTTTCATTAACGATCAGTTGTTATACCTACGTCTAAAAACATATAAGTATCTAAAAAATACTTCAAGTCTTCCAGTATTTAGAGTTTGCCCTAACATTTTGAGAACAAGTAAAATTTCACAACGCTCTTAATGTTCTACAGGATCAAATTTGATTTTTTTTTTTATTTATTATCGATATGCTTGTGTTTGACCACAATCTCACCATAGTAAGTGATGATGTGGCCGAAGGTAGTAAGCACACAAAGCCTAGATGGGATCTGGCTCTCAAGTGCAGCTGTCGGAACACACCGATAGGTGTTTGGCGACAGATTTTCAACTTGAGGGTGGTAGCCAGCCAGTCGGGTACTACAAAGTACCCTACCACCGTGCTATGGTTTCCTCACGATGTTTTCCTTCACCGAAAGCTCAAGCTCATTGTAGGATTCGAACCCACGACCTTCGCCGCGGTATTCGACGTCACTTACCACTGAGCTATCATCGCCTTGGAATGTGCAAAATGACGAAATGTTTTCGTTGATATTTAACGAAGGTCACGAAAACTTTAACCAACCTAATTTCGGTGTAATTGTCAATGAAGCGGATCGTTTCAAACTCGATTATGAGAATAAATAAAGTTCTTATTGGAGTTGGCTGTCAACAAATCCGGTGTCTGAAGTTTTTGTTACAACAGATTTTTGTTAATCAAATTAGTTTTATTTACAGAGTATCGTGATTAATAATTAAATTGATCCTTGCTTCTTTGTTAATGTTAAATCGATAGTTTTTATGGAGGTTTCTTTTAAATGCTGTCTTATGTCGTCATAATATGTATGCACCATCAAAAGATCTTTTTTGTGTTTAGATTGGAAATAAAATATCATCAGAAAGATGATTTTGGTTTTAGTAATATCTTATATTCCTTTTTTGCCGCCATAACACACATATAGGTATTATCAGTAAGACTATATAAATAATTATAAAATGTAATAGGTCTAAGTTGCTTTTTCTCAGTAAAAACAACCTTCCGAACCGAGCGTTAGAATTGAACATGAATCAAATTGACGATTAAAAATACTTGTATGAGTTAACTTAATAAAGATATATTTGAGTTTGAGTTTGAGTTTGAGTCTAGTGTCATTAGCATTTGATATTTTTTTCAAAAAACAACAAAACGTTATTGATATCAATTTAAACATTTATCAATTAAAATTAGTATGAAAAGTAATGTGAAAATGTTGCTAACTCAACTAAATTAAGTCGTGAAAGTTTAAAAGGCACATAAACAGTCTAAAAAACGTGTAAAAATTTTCTCCAACGTATTTTGATAGTTTAAAGAATTTCCACAAAGAAATATGTCACGTGCAGTCGCAACGATGGTGCAGGGTCGGGCGTCTAAAGTTAGCGGTTTTCGCTAAATTAGCAAAGGTTTCACTTCCGCCGGCAGCCAAGCCGGGTTTCACTCAGTTTTGATTAAACATCCCAATTGTTTGGCTTAATATTAGTTTCAGTGTGTACGGTTAGATAACTGGCTAACTGAAATAAGCCAGCCACGGTCAACATAATCCTACTCCACAAATACTTGCTTAAGGTTTTGCATCTTTAGCGTCGAACACTAGTCATCATAAGAAGAGGTTATTGCCCCACTCACCATGTACTGTAGGTATAAATATAGCAATTTACAGAATATCAAAAACAAATCTATTACTATTTTTATTCTCTAATAGTAAAAGTTGAATACGAGAAGAAGTAAAATTAGAAATGTGTGTAGAAATGACGATGGAAAAAATATTGCACCGAAACCAGATGAGGGATCTAAATAACAAGATGATGATGATAATTAATTCCATAATAAAAAAATATTTATAATAATTACTACAACACATAAAAGGCCAATCTAATACATAAAACATTGTAGAACTGTTATAGAATTCTGTACAGGAATCGAAAATATATTTATTTTGCTGTAATCAAGGTCTTTATTTTATTAGGTCGTTAGAAGTAGAATTATCAAACTAAATTGCTTAGTTTAGGTCTGAATTGCGTGAATAGGATTTGTTTAAATTGAAATTTTCGAGTTTTGTAGATCGTCCCAGTAAAATGAAGTCCCTGGAGTGGATTTATTTGAAATGGTTCAGTTTAGTGGACTTTCATAAAGGAGATATTGCTGTAAATTCTACCAGTGAGGTCCAATCCTCTAAAGACAAAAACCTTGGTTGAATCTTTAAGGGTTTAATCCTTACGCTTATAAACCTTAGTAAGGACCACTATTAAAGAGATATGTGTAAAGTTCAAAGCTTAGAGATGTGACGGGACAGGTCAAATCCAGCTAATTGAATGTTTGTACGCCCCCGGCCGACGCAAGCCTACGTTTCCATGCAAATTTACCTTTCGATCAAACGAAATTAACCCCTGTTTATTCAAGGATACGGGCTTAATTCGAACGGGAGAACGGTGAAATCTTCAAAGTATACAAATAAGAGAAGATAACATTGTGTCCGGGTTTTTTTGGGGGATTTAATTCGAGACTAATTGAAATATGTGATGCGTTTGTGTTGACTCTGTTTTATGTAAATTTTGTAATTAAAAAATAACCTTTTTTGCGTTTATTTGTTGGTAACACGATTATAAGTAAAATGATTTTTTTTTGTTTGAAAATAGAAGAGGATAATTCGTTTGTGCGTGTAACTAATAATCTGAAACTTTAGGGACCTGGATTGAAACTTTACAAAAGTGATGAAAGGTCAGAGTTTAATAAAGATTATTTTATTTCAATTTTGCAATGAAAATTCAAATTAAAACTATTATAAGATAAGTTCTCCCTAATAGTAATAATTAAATTAATACTCTACAGTTTTCCTTTTAGCACCAGTTTGATAACCTCCGACTCGAACTTAACCGTACTAAAAACATGGCTTCAAAGGTTCCGGAGTCATCGTCACAAAGTTAATTTAGTTGTGGAATCACCGATATCCTGTTGATTAAATCTGTAGCCGTTGACAGAACAAACGGTTGCAGTTCATTAGGTGAGGGTGAGATGAGCTCACGGAAGTGCGGGACTCGCAACCATTCGGAGTGGAACCGCGAATCCCGGAGGAATGCTCGCGCGCCGTTTGCTCTAAGTTATGCTCAACACGGATCCTGCGCCAGATAGTGAGGATTTTAGGCACAAGTTGAAGGTGATAGCGATTTTGACAATTACAGAGACTTTAACTAGGACAGAGATCACACTTTACATTAAATCCCTTATTAAGCTCAGTCCGACTATGAGTTTAAAAGAGCTGAGTACATCAACATAATTTCTATAAGCAATAATTTTAGATTTTAAGCCCGAATGCACTAGGTATGCAAAGTTTACCGCAAAGTAATAGTTTAATTAAGTAGTATTTTCAAAAATGACATAGGTACAAACCGATATTTAATGTAATTTCTAGCAGATTTTTTAACAAGGACATTTTTCATTTTTCTTTAACCCTTAATCATTTTATGTATTTCCACATGATCTCGCTGGCCTCTCATAACTTGACCCACAAGCTTACTGAACATCGCGGCGACGTTAATGGTGGCGCGGTGTCGAACTAATTGATTCCTCTCCGAACTCTCTCGACTATCACCGACCATTCCCGACTAATGGCAGTCGCTGAACCGGCGGATAGTTGGGAGGCGCAAGCACATACCGGATGACATATAAATCCATTACTACGTGAAAATTTAAACAGTTATTATACGAGTTTAGTATGTGTGATAATCTCCGAAACTACTGATTCGATTTTGAAAATTGTTTCAGTAAAGAAGTTACATTATTCTTGAGTGGCTACTATTCTTCTAGAAAACGCGTGTAGAACCGCGGGGCAAAAGCTACTTGCGATTTACATATTTTGGCATGAAACTAACAAAGTAAAAATTCAAGTTAAAGATTCATCAATAATTTTGCAATATTGATCAATCAATGGGTCGACTAAAGATCAATATACAACACTAATAATAAACCGATCAACACTTACTGGCACTACGAATACACTAAACACTCGATCAGTAAAAAGCACTTCACACTTTTAAACTTAACTACTCCCGTGAGTATTGTTTACTCAATGCACCCTGTTGATTGAAGGAATATGTTCGACTGCTAGCGACTCACTTTCTATTTAAAATAGTTTATAATTAAGATAGTGTTGTCTCATTTATAAAGTGAAAAACTTAAACTCATTTAAAAACTAGTGCTTAACGAAGATGATAGTATGATTTGATCTTTTCGACATTCATCACTTAGCGGTAATCAAATCTTTATAGTGTTCTTTTACTTTTTTTTTATGTCACAAGTGACAGCGAGGTAGGCGGGTCACCTGATGGTAAGTGACGACCGTCGCCTATAGACATTGGCAATACCAGGGGATTGCTAATGTTTTGTACACCTTATTACAATGCCTTAAAGGCGAACTGGCTCTCAAGTGCAAATGCCGGAACACACCAACAGGTGCTTGGCGACAGATTTTCAACTTGAGGGTGGTAGCCAGCCAGTCGAGTACCACATAGTACCCTACCACCGTGCTGTGGTTTCCTCACGATTTTTTTCCTTCACCGAAAGCTCAAGCTCATTGTAGGATTCGAACCCACGACCTTCGCCGCGGTATTCGATTTCTTTTCTCCTAAATCGGCTCCTTTCTTTCTAAATCGTTCCATGTGTTGTTAGCTGTCTATCGCGATCGTGTGCTAGCAATATAATATTCTCTCGCTAACAATCTGGCAGTGAGACGTAGACCCAAAACGAGTTTTCGTAGCATGTGGGCAGCATAATTGAGTCCTCATTCCAAAGATGAGCGTGAGTGGTTAATTAATACATTGGTTAGATACACCGTGTTGTTTTGTGGAGTTTGGATACACGCCAGTATTGAAAAAATACATATTTGATTTGAATTTAGGATTTAGGATTTGAGAAGAGATTTGATTGTTTTGATGATAGTAAACAAGGGTGGAGCTTTGGCTTTGATAACGAATTGTTTTATAGCGTAGATTTACTCTAAGCCCTAAAAGCCCTTAAAAGATCGACAATGTATTAAAAATTCTCCCGGTAATGCTATGTTAAAGAAACCTCAAAAAAGTTATTGTAGTAATCAAACATAGTTTTTTACAACGGCTCTTCTCAACAAAAGAAACCTTCAGGACAGAGTCTAGACTATTCATAAGGGTTCTAATTACAAAACTAAAAATATTTTCAGTTCATAGCGGTGATGTACACCAACAAATTTATCGTTATTAACTAAGTACAGAGCTCGCAGAGATCGCTCTGTGGCTGCAATCATGCGCACATAATCGTTTTCATTCCGACCACCTGCAGTGTTTATTGCCGAGTCCCTCGCATTTATCGTGAAGATACTATTAGCTCAATAAAGATAGCTAATAGGAATACTGAATCTGATTGCTAATGGTATAATACTACTCATTTTGTGAATGAGAAAGTTTGGTTTATTACGCTGTAAGTCTCTATAGATTTAGAAGAAAGATACATGGTTTTCAATGTAGCAGTATTATGTTTTTCTTTGAAAGTGATTCAAACCAAGAGAGCTAATAAAATTATGAGTACTACTTCGCTTATTATTCAGGTAACTATTATTTAAAAATGATTAGACATTTCAACCAAAACTTTGCCAGTATTCAAAACGTTACTTTATGACTTTCTTGCCGGTTTTTCTCAAAAATCTTCCAAACCAGTGGTGGTAACTTCAGTGTCATCCATAGGTCCTAAGGCTTAAACTAAATCAATGGCTATAAGTGTGGACTTCTAAGTTTTGTGTTTTACTACCAGACCTTCAAATGGATCCAAACACAAGCTTGAAAAGTGAATTTTTATTTAAAAATGTATAACCTTATATTGTATTTTCTTTTTAACGTTTAACGTTTATCTACGAAGATTTATGTCACTGAACTGAGAGAAAAATCCACCCAAGCTTGAACAGATTCCAGTCAGCTTAGAAAATGGACTTCTCTAGACCGTTTACAGATTTAACGGGGCTATCTTAAACCCTATTTTTTGTATGAATTGGTTAAAGCTATATCTCGTAATAAGCCTGTTTCTTTTTGTTATTTGACATTAGAAAGCGACGGATTTATATAAAAATCCAAAGTAATCATAACCATAGCTTTTCTATAAAAGCAAAATACTACTCACTGATTTATCACGAAATTTTGCTGGATTTATTGAAGATTCAACCGCTAAAGAGTTCCCTCGGGAAATACTGGGTTCAACTAGTTTTTAATATTTTTAAGATTGCTTGAAGTGGGAGTCATCTACGAATATCAATGTTATAGTTAACATATTACTATCGAGTTAGTTCAACTCAACAATCATTAACTGCCTGCTATCCAAGTTGATGTTTCCAATTCACAAACAAGCTGTCTTCCATGTTTGCTTCAGCTTTTAACTGGAATGTTGTTAAACGTACGCTGAGTCTTGCAAGGAAGATTCTGCATTGTGAATTGTTAAGTGTAGTACTTATTGATGCAGAATTTAATTAGCCAAACCTAAAGTCTAATACCGTTTTTATATCTTATTCCAACCTTAGAAAAAATTGTGTAAATTCAAGGTAGAATTGGTTTAACTCGTACATCTTTTCTACGACCTTCCGGGTTGTCTGCCTGTTTATAAAATGTCTCATAATGTTTGCGTACAATGTCCCTTCGCTGCATTATCGCATCTTTTCTCAATACGAGAACAAGAAAAACTAAACAAACAAGCAATCAACATAAAAAAACAAATGTGTCCCTCGGTGCACCGCCATATCGTTCTATCCATTCGTAACAGATTTTATATCTTATCGTTACTTTCCAATCATTTCTATAAATTGAACCGTTGAATTAAAATAGCTTTTACAAATTTATTTTAGTTAGTACTTGATTTTATATCGTACAAGCTTTATTAATATAATTTCATTTTGATAATGAAAGTATAAAATAGAAACAATGGCAAGGTAACAATTTATTTACAAGGCATTGTTTGTTAACTATAATAGTAAACTTTAAGACAATTAATATGGCAGCTCATTCTCGAGTAATTATTGACTCAGACATCTTTTAGCTGAAGTTCCCACAGTAAATTTAATTTAGCAATCACAACAAAACAGTTTGTATGTTTGTTTGCGTGTTTCAATGTTTGGTCAGCATCAACTGCAATATAATGGGCCCCCTTCGTGGGGTTTGTATTGTGTGGAGACAATGACCCCTGCACGCCCTTTGGTAAAAACTACAGGGTGCGCCGCGTGACGTGAGCGTTCACGCTCGACACTGTTAACCCTTTGTGTATATGGGATGTTTGGATTTGATTGTGCAATTGTGTCATTGGGCCGCGGCTGGTTTGGATTTAAATTAGCTATTGTTGATATTAATAGAATATTTTGATTCTGTACTACGAGCTAAACGTAGAGATACCAAATTCACAAAACAAAAATTGCTAACATTTTCAACATTTTGTACCCGAATTTTGGTGGGCAAATGTTTTGTTCGGTCGCGCGGTTGTCGCGGCTCATTGCACCATTTGATTCGTGAACATTGCAGCTGCTTTAACGCTTATTTTGTGTAAACACATTGTAATATAAACATCGATTTAATTTACATAACTAAATATACTGTTTGCAAACCATACTGAAAACGAACAGCGTAGTACTTGACGCACAAAATACTTGAAGAATTGATAGGGAATGAAACAAAATGGAAGAATAACAGAGACTAAACTGAATCCATTGAAAAAATAAAATTATGATATAATTTTTGGACAACATCTTAAATGTAATTTGATATTTAAATTCAAGTTTAATAAACAATAAAGATGGAGCGTAACATGATGTAATAGCGCATAATAACAATAACCGTGAACCGTAGTACATGGAGTGTGCGTGGAGAGATGCCTCATTGAACACATTAGTGGAACGAATGCCGTTCGGTCACACGTTAGCCCGCGCGCCCGTGTCATGACGACTAGCGGGAAACATTTCTTCTGCTAAAATTCATTTTTAAATCATCTTTTGTATTTTTGCCATACAAAGCATTACAAAGATTAATTTGAAATTTAATAAAATGGCTTCTATTAAAATTTGACAGTAATAGACATATACTTAAAAAATCATTTACTAAAAGTAACTGGATAGTTATATGTTTTTCGGTATCAAATTCTTCATTATCAGATTTTGCTTGAAGTAACTAGTAGTAGTAAGTGGCTTATCTGTTAAAATGGCAGCAATTTAGATGTCATGCCAATGGAAATAATAAAGAGATTTGCCAACGCGGTCATTGTAACTAAATTATCAGCACTGTCAACTAAGATTATAACCGATTTGTTCTGCGCCCTATTTGCATATACTGTATTAAGGGCCAAAATATCTCGTAACAAAGGGTCCCAACTCACTGATATGTAAATTTCATTTATTTGCAATACTAGAGCTTTCAACAGTTTCAACTTTACTTGTGTTACGAAATCTGTTGGATATTTCAGTGGGACTGTTATTATGAAACCATTTTGATTCACTCTAGACTTAATTTCAAATTCTTACAACATTAAAAGTAATATTATTTTAGTTCAGAAGCAATGATTACATAATTATACACACACTAGACGAGCCAAAGTAAAGCGAGAAAAAACGTCGCGAACATAACATGCTATCATCGATTGAAATCGCAATGTGCATTGGCAGTTGAGTTATGAGAAACAAATATATAAAAGGCAGTGGAAATAATGAAGCATCAAGGCGATGATAGATCAGTCGGTAAAGATGCCGAAATGCCGGGGTGTAAGATGCTTGAGTTTTCAGTAAAGGAAAACATACTAAGGAAACCATAGCACGACCCAACTGCAGGCTTGCTGGACAAAGCACTAAATCGTGAATGAAGCAATTTTTACCATAGAGTGCCTTACAAAATTACAGCCTATACGTAATGTAAACTTTCTACTTGGTCATCTGAATCAGTCCCTTGAAAGGCTTTTATTCAAAACTGCAAACAATCAGTGTGCCCACACATTAGCAGTGCCATGCATTAGCCAGTTTATTGTCGTCGTACAATAGCGACGGTCGAGTCCAGCCGACGTTTTTGTGTCGCCGATATACCCGCGCTACATGCGTCTCGTCGAGGCTTAACGTCAGATTTTCCCATTTGATGCTACTCGCTGCCTCGTGGAAGCCTGGCTTTACTCTCAAATCTTTGTTGATTGTTTTCTTCTATTATTATACAGGCAGTTGTGGGCTCTATATTTTGTAATGTTCAAAGAAAATGGTTTTAGAATGTCCTATTTAAGTGAATTTATATATAATGTCTAAATTACACAAAATTTCTACGCTATGTTCCATTGAATGTTGCGATTGCTCCCTTCTTTTTCCAGTCCTATAGTCGAATATATTTTTTATCCCGTTAATTAAAAGTTTCAAATCGAAAGCTCCACATAGACTCAGCGATACCAAGCTCTTGTCGAAACATGTGCCACCATCACAGCGAGTGCATTTTCAACAACAGATGAATGGGCGTAATATATCGACTATCAAATCAAATGCACTTCTCGTTTTTCATCCCCGCTGAATAGTGTTAAAAACTCGTTACGTCCTGCGACAAGGGGTCGGACAAATGTTAACGTTGAACTAATAAGTGCTCGTACGTTTCTAATTTCGCCGGCGAGCGCGGCCTCGTGTTCCGCGACAGATGTTTTGTTTTCTATACTCGTTCTGCTGCTTTTTCCTAGCTATTGTGTAATTTGAAAACATTTCTAGCCTTCTACTCTAAAGTAAACAATAAGGATACATAATATTCTATTTGTTTTATGAAAATTTATTTATTCTTGTTCCATGACAATGCTCAAATTAAACCCATATATTTCTGTCTTTATATCGTATTATAATAAACAGAAAATGTGTATGTAATAACAAAACAGTTGTATATCAGGGTTTTAATTCAGCGTGTGTTTGTACGTGTACTGTAGGGCGCAGACTCTCGACATGTTTACGTGTTCCGTATATCATTGCGAGCGTTATTGCCCGAGGAACCCTTCTGAGACGTGTCTCTGAGCGCTGATAAAATCACATTTTCTGTTTTTGTCCGTTTATTATTAATGCTTTTAGTTCTCTTAGAATATTTTCTAACCCTTTTGTTCATGTAGAGGATTTCCTACAAGATCAAAGTGTACTTTAATTTAAAATTTAACAAAAGGACAATATTTCTTTACAACTGTCACCCAGAACTACACTATAATTTAATGTTAAACAAAAAGGGACCAGATAAGTTTAAAAATAGCATGTTTAAAAGGAGTGCACTCGTAAAATTCCAATATCCGGTTAGAGACGGCGTCGCGTTTAATCTTAAAGTAAATTTGTCTCTTGTGCCCACCCTCTTATTGAGTTAGACGGGATCATAGCGAGCGATCACCCCCAAGTGGTGCAGCGTAATGATAACAATCAGCAATCGACGCGTAACGATTGTGAAATGAGACTAAAATCTGCTGGTGAAATTATGAATTCATGTTTCAATTCTTTTCTAAACTCCCTGGAGTCTGTATTTCTCCCTCGTAATGTGTTTCATAGAAAAGCAGTCATTTTAGTAACGATTTTTTTTATTTGATTTTCAATCTTAGATACATTTTGTAAATATGTAGTTTTGCCTATAGATATTAATATTTTACTCAAACTAAGACCTCTGCGTCCTTTTAGGTAATTTTGTCAGAAAATCTTTTCTGTTGGTCTTCACTGCCTTATTCAAGACTGATTACATCAGATTCAGTTTGATTGTCTTTTGTTGTAGTTTGACCTTGTTTATTTTGTATCATTTCCCTTTTGGACTTGTCACGTGTGTTCAAAATCGGTGCATAATTTATTTCATACTTCGTTGCCAGTCCTAAGTACAGGAAATGAGAATGATAAAATTATGTCAAAATTTTGTCGCGACACGCGCAGCGCCCGCCGCACCGTATGACGAATGACTTGTAACGGAAATTAACGAGCCCTTATCGCGATAAATTAACCATTTCCACCCGGAAATGGAACCCCAGACACTACCGCTGACAATTCATTAGCGAACGTGTTTGCTGATTTTTGTGTACCTGTCAAAATTGCAGCAATTATGATTATTTTGTTTGTCCCTTACACCAGTGATGTAGTGTTAAATTAATTGAAACACTTTATAATAGTGGATGTTCGATAATGTCCGTTGGTTCGAGTTGTTGCGTTCAGAAGTTTCTCTGCTAATCTCAACCTTGTGCATTTACGTAACATTGCTGTTCTTGTGTTAAAACATCTTGTTCAAAACTTTTTTTACTAAGTTACTTTTTTTACTCTACTTTTTTTTAAGCTTTAATTGTTAGTCAGTGATTCGAATCCAACTTATACTCGTAGCTACAGTTTTATTTATCATAAGTAAATATTACTTTGCATCTCTACAGAAAGTTTTCTGTAGTTTATTTAATATATGGAAATACTGACTTACTGCACCACATATACGTGTCCTTAATATGTACTCCACTACTAGTTCACCTCACTGGATCACCCTCATTATGTACCCCACTACTAGTTCACCTCACTGGATCACCCTCATTATGTTCTCCACTACTGGTCATAGGCCTGTTGAAAAGAACATTATTCTATTGAGTTTCACACCAACTTTTAGTCCTCTCAAACTGTCTAAGATCACTGGACTTTGAATTGTATTCAAACTTGCATAGGCTCAAAATTTTAAGAAACCTACATTGCCACTTTGTCCAAATAAGAACTTCTAAAAAGTTCAGCTGTCTTCACTTCTGTTGTTTGCAGCTCGAATGCAAATGAGTGCATTTTGTTCGTCTGATTTCACTTAGTAGCTACATCTAAATTTTGCACAAACTAATCTAAGTACAGCATGCTCGCTCGCTAACACATTTCGCGTGTATACGTTCGGGTAACTATGAACTTAGATTATTAATTTATTAATGCAGTCTCCTTTATTTTTAGCTTTGAAATCTAATTAAAAAGTTGAGGGATGTTCATTATTACTTTGTTCATTAGTGGGTACAGATACTGGATAGTCTGATGTAGATGTATACAGGGTGGATATTTTGAGATGTTGGGTTTCAGTGGTAGTAACGTCAGATACCGCTGTGAAGGTCGTGGGTTCGAATCCAACAATGAGCTTGAGCTTTCGGTGAAGGAAAATATCGTGAAGAAACCATAGCACGATGTCGGTTACTTTGTAGTACGCGACTGGCTGTCACTCCAGTTGAGAATCTATCGCCAAGAACCTATTGGTGTGTTCCGTCCGACAGCTGCACCTGAGAGCCAGTTCCCAGCTTAGCTTTCGGCCACATCATCACTAACAAATTACATTAAATGTCACATATAAGTTCTAACAAAGTTTACCTTTACTATAAGAAATTATAACTCGAAATATCCATCCATCTATATAATATGAAGTTGGTCAGTAACAAATAACTCTATTATTCTATGTCACAAAGTATTTTTTGGTACAAGCAAAATTAATTGAAGTAATACAATATTAAATATCTACAAAATCGAGAAATAATGAAGTCTAACTTCACATTAAAACCTGATCAAAATCGATAAAGCCTTTCTTCGAAACCTCATTAAATTGGAAACGTCTAGACTGAGTAAGATAGTATCTACCTCAAGCACGTCTAACTTGTTATAGCGTCGACGGATTCACTAATACATTTTTCTCTCACCTTCACCCTCACATGGAGTTAAAGTTGAGTTGCATTTACTGCATTTTGGCCAATTTAATAAACCCTGCCGAAGTGATCGTCAGTCTCTAATTAATTAGGAAACTGTATGGTACAGTCAAAGTCAAACCCATTCGGTTTAGTGACTAAGCCACTTATGAAGTTCGACCTATCGAAGTTACTACCATTTTGGGCCTTCAACTCAGCAAGGCTAGATTAAAAAAAATAACTATCAGACTAGTTGGCTTCTTTTTCTTTCAAACTTAATCAAAAATCTATAACATAAAACGAGAAGGACTCACTGACTCATCAACGCCCAGCGTAAAAAAGCGTTTTTTTTTCAGTGTTGTTTTTAAGACGCATTTTTTGGGAATAAGGAAGGATTTTTAAAATTCAACCCCTAAAGGGATAAAAACGCAGGTGAAACCGCGGGGCGGTAAGCTAGTATAAAACAAATCTATTGGAATAAAAAATCAATTATTCCAATAGATGCATTAAATTAACGATTTAGTAAAAAAAAAACCTCTACAAGATCAGACTCAGGACGAACAACAAAAAATTTTTAGAGAGTCCATTTTTCCCAGAAGTCCCAACTAAAACATAGTATTTTAGCATAACCAACCCATTCGTATGGTATCTGGATGTAAGCGCGTGCCGGTCCCAGCTCCAAGTGCGAACATAACGCGATACCGTCCGTCTAGAGGCGGTCTGGTGCTACGGCAGCGGCATCTGGCGGGGTTGGCTGAATGCCAGACTCGCCAGACTAGACAATATCGTCACGCTATTGTCGTTATGAAAATATCCCCGCACGAAAAATGTCTCTAAACCGTTTTATCCACTCGCCTTTTATTAAAATGGAACGAGCGTTTTAATGTTATTACAATTTATTATTGCGTAGGTTGTCATTATTGTTGCAGTTTTAATAGTGTCTTTATCTAATGATATTTTCCAGGTGATAGTTGAAACTGTTGCTTTATTTTACTACTGGATTCATAATATTCACTACCCACTAATGTCACGTGATAACAATAAATAATTCTAACCAGCCATTTAGGAACATTCCTCCTGAGTTATTTCAAATCATAAAACTAAAGACCGGCTATTATTGACTATAAACATTTTACATTTCAAATTAAATCGAAAATATTTCTACGATCTTGACGATCCATGAGAGTTATTCTGTGAACTTCGATGTTATCGTAATATCATCTAAAACTAATAAAATTTTGGTGAATTTTAGAATATCTATTGATTAATTGGCTGGTATCACTTGCGTACTGGAAAATCCTCACTGGAAATAAGTCACGAAATTCCTACTAGTAACAAATTACATGAAATGTTAGCTAATAATTAATTCAAAAAGGTAAAAAGAGCCCGACCTTCAAAGTCCGATAAGACAAAGCTACCACAAAGTAAGTAAACCAGTAATCCTTTAAACAACCATCTGTTTAATTAAAGTGTTTCGCAGTCTTATTTATGTTACTTAGTCAATTCTCCAAGTCAGCCATTGTTCCGTACCGCATCGCCACTGTTTTCTATCCAATAACTTGGTAATTAAAATGTTAATAGTTCGAATGGCTTTGAGCCACCGGCACCAATAGCAGACTGTGCTTATAAGGCCCAAACTCATGAATAATTTAATACTCAATACAACAGCTTTTAACTTTAATTATTGTGTTCCACGAAATAGATGTTTCATTTCTATTTGTAATTGATTTTTACAAGTTTTTGTTGGGTTTTGTTGCTGTTTGCAAATCTGCTTCTAAAGTAATATCTTCACTATGACTAGCCATGTTTTCGTGCTTATTATCTTACTACGTTATGATGTGAAGATGTTTGTTATTCTTTCACGCTAAAACTACTGGACGATTTTGGTTAAACTTGACACACATGTAGATTATATCTTGGAATAAAACAAAGGATACTTTTTATCTCGGGAAAATAAGATCATTCGAGAACGCGGGTGAAACCAAATGGGAGAGCTAGGTACTTATTACAAAATAGACTCTCTTGTGTATGGTCGAACTCTGATAAGGGTGGTTACGATGCCGAATATGTAGAGTAAAACAATCCAACAAAACTTCTGTTTTAGAAAAGACTTTAGATAAAATCATCACCTAAAATAATTTTACGAATATTATATGAAGGAACAAAGGCATGGTCCTCGATCATACTTCATTCGATTTCTTAAGAAAAATCCTTGAAAGAATTTGTAAAATCTTCGTGCCTATTAGGTACTTTTTCGTTTCGGATAACTTACCTACTCCTCGGAGTCGACTGGCAGTTCCCACAAGTTCTACGCCTTGCTAAAATTTCGTGTTTATGCAAAGTTTTTCGAGATTTCTTGTAAGTTAAGAATAATTAGGAAAAGTTTTTTTAAGAAACATTGTTCGAAGTTGTGCTATATGTAGGTACATATAATGCTTAAGATTCCCATTTGTTTATTTTAGTAGCTGTTTTCAGCCTAGTTTTATCTATATTACGTTCACATTTTCATGTATCGTCTCCACGTTAACTATTTTTTACATCTATAAAATTTTCGACAGTAGAACTAGAAATTGTACCAGTATTTAATACTATCTGATAATACCTAATACAAGAATGTTCTTTGTTACAAAGTTCGCTATCGACTTATAAAAAGTAAAGAAAATAATTCCATCTGTGTGCAAATATAACTTATACCTGATATCGACCGGTGGGCTGGTTCTCACGAAATAAAACTAGGTTGAAGTGCGACCACAAGCGGCGACCACACACCGACACCGGCATCGCCCGGTGCTCGCCGCCGAGCCGCGCCGCGCTCTCTATTATACACAGGCTGCTGTTCAAACTTTCAATGCACATTCAATATGGACCGCATAACTTTATAAACATTTTGAAAATTTTAATGTCAAGATAAAATATGTTGTTCAAATTATTCAAATGAAAGTGCTAATTAAATTAAGACGAGTTATGAATATTTAAGCAGACTTGAAATAGAAAACGTGATGCGCATTATGAAGTTTAGTAATGTCATATTACTCTTCTGTAATTTCTATCATTTTATGAAAGACTAGCTTTTCGCCCCGTGGTTTAATCCGCGTATCCCTTTTTTATCCCTGGAGGCGTTGAATTTTGAAAAATCATATCTTATACCTCGTTTACGTCTTAAAAATAACACCTATGAGAAAATCAACATTCTAGGTCCAAGGGTTTAGGCTAGGCGTTGATGAGTCTGTAAGTCAGGCCTTCTCTTTTTATAAGATTTGAGTTTTCAGAGTAGTACTAGTAGCCATAAATTCACATTCAAAGTCAAAGTCAAGTACCTACTAGTAGCCATAAATTCACATTAGTTCGATAGAAGCCAAAATAACAATTTAAAAAGCGCCTACGCTCGTTCCTATCAAGCAAACGGCTTATGAAATTGTATTAGTTAATTACTGTCGAGATCCTGTTCGAGATACAGCGATGTAGTGATTAATCTTCATTTGTCGGCTACCGGTGTTCGCGTCACGATTTGATGTGCTGTGAGGTTCATACCTACTGGAATATTGGCTAACATTGTTATTATTAATATGGGGTAAATGGGCGACTCTTTAAGAGATTGTACTGAAAATGTAGTTTTAAGTATTCGATACCTTGTCTGATTTGGATTTGATTTTGAGCTCTCTTTCTTAGGTTAGTTTTAATGGTTTAAACAACAAATGACGTGGATCACAGGTTGTCTGAAATACCTTCATGTCGTTTATTATCTTTTATGTTAGTTTATTTCTGCAATTTTTGTTTTCTTTAGTTTCTTTCGAGAATTTCTTATATCATCTGGAAACGAAGCGGCAAAAGACGCAAATATAAATTAAATTGGATTTATCTGCAGTTTTCCGTAAAAAAACGTACCCTGTAAAACAATATCGTTCGCCTAAAATATTATTGTGTTACAAAACATAATAAATCCTTAACTATCGGAATCGTAAACAAAAACAGCCCGAGCTCTTCATCGGACTAACAAATCACTTAGTTTTTTGTCCGCCCATCCTTTACAAGGCGTGTTATCGGAAACTGCGGTACAAACACAGTTTCGCTTTTTGATTGCCGATATGGATCATGAAATGGTTGTTGTTCTTAATAAAATTGAGCTTTTAAAGATCTTATCTGACCTTGTTTTTGCTTGTGTTTTGACCGATGAATAATAAATCTTTGACCTTGTTTTTGCTTGTGTTTTGACCGATGAATAATAAATCTTTTTGATCTTGATGTGGTCAAAATCACAGGCAAAGTCGTTTGTTCATTTTAGACTCTGGACCAAAGGTCTACTCGTACATGTCAATTTATTGAAGACATCAGCGGTTCTAAAGCTAGCCTTCAACTGGAAAAAACAAAGCGGCAGGAAACAAAATTTTCGTTAATTTACTTTTATGATCTGACTTTTCGGTATATTAACAATTATAGATAAATCACTAAAATTACATCTTTGAAATTCAACATAGCCAATTCCTTTACAATTACATTTTTTTTTTAATCTACTTAATCGTAGCCTCAGCTTTAAGTATGACATAATTCAATATCGTTTCTAAATAAAAAAAATTGTTTGCCAACAAAACACAATGGGTATTTTTTGTAACTCCCTGTCATAACATAACAATGTCATAGCATAGCTAATAAAAACTACATTGACTCCCGGAACTGCGGCACAAAAAAAGTTATAAATCACTGCACCGCTTGAAAAGGAACAGTGGCCCTAGCACGAATTTCTTTCGAAAAGTTATTCGTAACGTCATCGAGTAAAAATTGTATGAAAATTGATCAGCGCCCCTACAGGACGTAAAACGAACTAAATTTGGCAGCACGAAGGGTTTTGGTTTACTTTCGTATCGCCATCGTATCGTCAATTGACACATTTTGTATCAAATCGCGAGCACGAATTTTGTATTGACATTTGTTCGAAGGCTGGGTATCGTCGTGCTGTCGAGAACGTACGCAAGGTTATTCACTATAAATTTGTCAGTGAGAAAAGGTTCGACAAGTTTATAAATCGATAAAATTAATACATTTGGTGTTTTTTCATAAATATAATGCAACGGAGCACTTTACATTACTATTTGCTCTCCGAAATAGCGATAAATGAGCAAAGAGATGGGTTCACAAGGTGAGTTCGTTTTTTAGGTTATAATATTTCTTGTATGTTTTTATTGTTTTATACTCGGCTAATTATTTTAATTTAAATTTATAGAGAAATTAGGCGTAGAGCCAAAAAAAGGAAAGAGTTTAAACCCATGGAGCTCTTGGATATATAATTCAAAAATAGATATCGCCTCAATAAAGTGGCATTTAAGTATATGCAACTGTGAGCAGCTGCAACATAAAACTTCACTTCATTCCAGCGAAAGAATCCCTTTAGAACTCAAGGTATGAAGACTACGAATAATATATTAAGGTTTCAGTGGCCTATCAATATATTTCTGTGTATTAAGCAATGGTTATTTCTTACAGGTTCTTTGTGCTTTATCTTTTTACGTAACAGGGTCTTATCAAAGACTCGTTGGGGAGGCCTACGGTTGTAGAATGAGCTGCCGTGGTTTTCTCAAGGAAATACAGCATGGGGTTTTTCAAAAAGAGTGTGAATGGAAGGATGCTTGTCTGCTAATAACTGAATAACCAGTGGTAGATTCAATTTGTAACTTTTATAAGTGCCTTATTTAAATAAATAACTTTTGATTTGATGATTATGTTTGCTTTTTGATAAAATAATGTAAAACTAAAAAGAAACCTACAATAAAACCATGTATGTGCATTATGATAGCCTTTATTAAACAATCTTAATAAGAAACTAGAAATAAGATTTATGTATTTATTAAGATGTATGTGCATAAACACCTTTTATTATTTTATACAACAATTTTGATTACAATCATATCCTCTTTCATACTTCATTCCTTTCTTGCCTTTCCATAAATCTTCCATCTTCCATAAAAAAAAACATTCATAGCCTCTCTCAAAAATTCCAGCCATTGCCCTTGTAACCCAAGTTCTACATCTCTCTCTCACTCTTTCATGCAACTCTTCTTCTCTCAATCTTAACTCTTCCTCTCTCAATCTTAATTAATAATAATATATTTTTATGGACATGACAGGATATTCATTACATAACTTAAAATGCATCAATAAACTTATTATTATACTTCCTATCTGCCTGTCTTGCAGTCCCAGTCTGCCAAAGTCTCATTTTTTAACTATTACAAAAGGAATATAATTATAAACTCATAAAGGCCTTATACATGTTAAATAGATGATCTAAACAGCGTCCGTGTGGCAGGCCTTAGAGTGACTGTACAGTCCGATACGGGAGCGATAGCAGCGTTCACATATTTGGCACCTAAACTGAGGGCCGCTTGATGGCTGAAGTGACTCTCGCACTCATGTGTCTCTTCTCACACTTGTCCGCATGTGAAAGTTGTTTAATCTTCTTTCTTGCTTTGCGTACGACGTCCAAGTTTCAGCTCCATACAAGAGTGTGCTCACGCAAGTTTGGTACACTATCATATGTGTCCTTGTTGTGAGAGGACCCCCAGAAGGTTCGATACATCTCCATGCCTGGAAAATATATAGTGTACATTTATAAACATTGTTTGTTTATGGCATTACGAAGCCAAATAAAATTATCAAACAAATGTAATTTGCAATCACAAGATAAGGAATCAAAATATGTATATACTTACTTCTCCATAAACTCCACCATCGTCAAATACTGGAGGTGACTAGTTCTCATCATAAGCTGCTAATATAATGCTGGAAATAAACTTTTCTTCTTGTTGAGATACATGTCAAAGAGATGTCCCACTAATCAAATGTGTCAAACATGGATAGTTCATAAATCATAAACCATTTCAATGTATGCATGTGTTTTCATTGAAAAAATGTATATATTTTAACATATTGTATATTTTTACGTGGTTTTCGAACGAGTGATTCGTTCTTCGTACATTCAATTTGATAGTTTTCATTCAATCAAGCCTGTCCCTATTAACGTAGTATGACGTCATCTTCGTAATGGTATCGATTTCTCGATAGTCGACAGTAAGTGACTTGTGCTACCAACTATCGTCATCGTATGGTAAACTCGAGACGGTTACGTTACGAAATGTCAAAAAATTCGTGCTTGGGCTACTGAAGTTATTCTCTATTCAATTTCTATTATATTTTAGGGTCCTTTGGATGATATTTAACATCCTTACTACTAACGAAATAGCAGTTTCAACAGATTTCAATATTTATATGTATTATATCTTCACTAACAAGTTTGTTTTGTATTGCGTTGATCTTTAATTTCTATAAATAGTAGTTTTTCATTACATCTAATACGGAACCCAAAATATTTGAAACGTTGACTTGCCCACGGAAACTGGCAGTAATAGTGGACTGGTACCCCGCGGGGTCCACTCGTCTGTATGTATCGAATAGTTGGATCACTGAACCCGGGATCTGAGTCCCGGGTACCGGGTGTCCCAGTCCCGGGGTGCATGGAGTGTGCGATTGTATCACGAGTTGCTTGATGCGGGAAAGTGATGCAAAATTATGGATGCGGTATAACTTCATCAAGACATAATACCTCATGGATAAAGTTAATGTGTCTTTAACGAAACTAGTGTGAAGTTAAATCTATTATAATTTATACTTCAACACTAATATTATAAAGAGGAAAGATTTGTTTGTTTGTTTGCATTGAATAGGCTCTGAAACTACTGGACTGATTTGAAAAATTCTTTCACTATTAGAAAGCAAAGTGGTTTGTTGACACTCCAGCAATTTTGTGCTTATAATTTTGATTTAGGTACCTACCTTTTCTATCTTTCTGATGATAGTCCCTTACTTTTTTCCAAACTCCGAATCCAAATATGTCATCTATCATCATTATCCTACATCAGTCTTATTCACGTAGACTGAAGTACGGCATCAGCATCTCAATTTTAATAACATTTTTGTTTAATATAAAATTTATTTCCCGCATCATATTGAAGTCTTGCGTCCCTTATCCCAGCGAGCGGTCGCCGACGTCGGTGGTCCAGCAATGAAGCGACGGGGGGTCCCACATATAATACATGGACGGGCCCAATCGCGACATTTGGCCTTGGAGGTATTGCCAAAGAAAACAAAAGTAATTTTCTAGATGTGAACGATTCAACTGAGCTTGCCTATGATACAACAAACGCAAATATTAATGGAGTCTTGTAACCAAGTCCTAACCTTAGTTTTGACTAACCTCGACGTTTCGATCAACTCCAACAAGATCGTGGTCTCGATCAGTACCTACAACTATTACAAGATTTGTTTTTAACTATAAATAAGATTGTTCACTATGATCTCTATTTAAAGATTTGTATTATTTTGGTTCAACATAATCTTTACTTAAAGATTTGTCTTCTTTTGGTTCTATACAATGCAAACTTATCAAACAAAATCATCGATAAAGCTTTAGTTCGTACGAGTAATACTGCCAGAATTCTAGAAATTCTTCTACATAATATGAACAATTTTTTTTTTTCCTGTGTGGGTAGGCACAGCATAATAACTGTTCTCTAGATTGCTCTAAGTTAATAATTAATATAAATTTAATTGAAAGACATTTAATGTTATAATATACATTACCATTGTTTAAACCACCCTATCTTCACTATATATCATTATCCAGTATCTAAGTGCACGTTAAATCACTAAACATCTCATCATAATAATGGACACCAAACTTGCAAGTGGCCTTGATGATTTGGAGAAGTTATTCAATTCAAGAATGAGTGAATATGAAGGCAAGCTAGTGAAGGCCTCCTCCTCTGGAACTGTGGCGGCACCTGAACTCACTTCGTTGGCAAGAGAGTTCACTGAATTCAAGACATTTGTTTGGCAGGCTCTCACTAAACTAAAGTTGCAAATTGAAATGCTCTCTCATGGTTTTGACAGACATGAAACTTTGATGCGGAGGAAGGTTTTGTTAATTCATGGTGTTGCTGAAATTCAAAATGAAAAACTGCCTGATGTGGTCCATAAAATATTAACCGACCAAATGAAATTGTCTGAGGTAGGTAAAGACAGCATACATGTTTGCCATAGATTGGGATCTTCCCAGCGCAAGTCTCGGCCTATACTTGTGAGATTGTACACGATGGAGTGTCGCCATATGATCTGGGAGAACAAAACGTCTCTAAAGGGTTCTGGTATCACTATCTCCGAATTCCTAACCCATGTAAGGCATCTGACCTTTACTGCAGCACGGAAACATTTCGGGTTGAAGAATTGCTGGTCAGTGGAAGGTAAGATAGTGGTTATAACGCCAGACAAAAAGCGCCACAAGATAGAAACTCCAGCTGAACTTCGTGCACTTGTTTCGCAATTTCCATCTGGTGCTGTCGACTCGGACAGTGCTGCTCTTCCCGAAGAGCAAACTTCTCCTAAAGGCCCTTCTACGGAGACCGGGAAGGCATCAAGAAAGGCTCGCCGACGAAATTGAAATTGACTGTCATGGTGCTATCTTGCTTTGTATTTTTTTTCATAGATACTTCTAAAATTGGCTGCATTACATCACTCACTAACAAGGCTTTGGCGGTACCTTTTTTTTTCACTTTACCTAATATGTTCTTACTAATTATTTACGTCGGTAAATTCTGATTTCTTTTATAATAGGAAGGAGGGTGACTTACTACCTAACCTATTTGTTTGTCTCTTTTGACGTTTGACGTTAATGTTTTTTTTCTGTGGTTCGGCCATAGGCAGGCGAATGATTTAGAGCCATACAGCCTAGTCTTATTTAATATATGTTTTGCCTTTTATAGTTTCGTTTAGTCCCGTAATAGTGTTATGCATTATAATATTTTTTTTTGTATTCTTTAATTTTACAAAATATTGTATTCGAAATTGTATTAATATTTTTACTTTTTTTTTTTTATTTTTTTTTCTTTTGCCAAAAGGCAGGCAAAGATTTCGAGCCTTTCAGCCATGTCTTAATATTATCAGTTTTGAAAGGTTTTGCCTTTGCAAGATATGCAGTCATTTTTAATCTATAGTCTTTAGTTTCATAACAATAGTGTTATATTTCTTTTTGTATTTGTTTAATTTTACATGTAATGTAATAATAAGATTTCTTCATACTCTAGTGAGTTAGGGTGGTTGTTTGAATTGGTGTTTATTAAGCTTAATTTTTATTTTATTTTTTAGTTTGTTAGTATTATTATTAGTATTATATTATTATTAGGTATTTTATCTGTTATTAGTAGTGTATATTTATATATATTTGATATTAATGGATGATTTAAGTGATTTTAATGACAGTTTTTTCTCCTGTTCATCTTCGACTTGCAGTTTTGTTAGTGCGGACAGTGACTCATCTCCACTACTCACTTTACATGATAATATTTCTTCTATTTTTTCCAACCTTCCAAACAATCTTAATATAGTTCACATCAATGCCCAGAGTGTTCCTGGCCACTATACTGATCTTCTGGCATCCTTTAACAGTGCTCATGTCGATGCCCTGCTGATTTCTGAGACTTTCCTTAAGCCTTCTCTTCTGTCCACTCAGTATTCGCTTCCCGGATTCGTGTTGATCAGAAATGATAGAACTGACAAAGGAGGTGGAGGTGTGGCCATCTACCTGCGTGCTGATATTCCCTACAGGGTTGTCAGGACATCTCAATCACAGTATTCCGAATCGGCTGAATTCATGTTTCTTGAAATCTGTGTAAATCATTCCAAAATTTTACTTGCAGTGTTCTATAGTCCTAATCTTCACATTGACTACTTCTATTCCTTAGATTCTATTCTCAACGATCTTTGCCCCTTGTATGAGCATGTAATTGTTATGGGTGACTTTAATACATGTTTAATTAAAAACGATTCTCGCTCTCAGAAATTAAAGACTCTTCTGTCTTCCCTTAATCTTCATATCTTACCCCTTTCTGCCACTCATAACTTTCCTAATTGTATGCCTTCCCTACTTGACCTTATGATTGTTTCTTCACCCCACAAGGTGTCCGATTTTGGACAACTTAGTGCACCTTTCTCATACCATGATTTGATCTACATGTCTTATCGTGTACGTCCTCCCAAGCGTGAAGCTCAGTTTCATTTTCTTCGTGGTTATAAGGGAATGAACCTGGAGGCACTGATACGCGATGCTGGTGAAATCGATTGGACTCCGGTCGTTGAAAGCGCCAGCATTGATGAAAAGGTGAACTGTTTCAACTCTAAAGTCCTTGAACTCTTTGACAAGCATGCCCCTCGTCGACGGGTTAAAATTAGGCATAATCCCGCACCCTGGATAACATCTACTATCAAAGAGGCCATGGCTCGCAGAGATAAGGCGTTTCGTAGATACAAGCGTAGACCTTCGGATCAAAATCACAACCACTATAAAATCTTCCGTAATCGCTGCAATCGTTTGTGTCAAGATGCTAAGAGACGCTATTTCCACGAATCACTCGACAATCGCAACTCCTCTGATGTTTGGAGATTCTTGAAGTCAGTAGGTATTGGCAAATCTCCTGCTACAACCTGTTGGGATGTTGACCTGTCCGCTCTTAATCAGCATTTTTCTCTTCCACCTGTCACTCTAGACCCTTCTGTCAAAGCTTCTACATTGCTAGAACTTTCTTCCTTGCCCTTACCGAATTGTTCAATGTTTAATTTATGTGCTGTCACTGAAGATGATGTTAAAAAATCTATTCTCTCCATTTCCTCTTCAGCTGTTGGTAATGACAACCTGTGCTCGAGGATGATAGTTCCTATTCTTTCACTACTGCTCCCTATTTTGACTCATATTATGAATTGTTCAATCACATCTAGTTCTTTCCCTTTGTCTTGGAAACAAGCATATATTATACCTCTCCCGAAATTGAACAATCCCTCCTCCTTATCCCACTTCAGACCCATTTCAATCCTTCCGTTTCTATCTAAAGTTCTTGAGCATATTGTCCACCGGCAAGTTTCTTACTTTGTTATCCATAACAACCTTATTAGTCCACATCAGTCTGGCTTTCGTGTAGGTCACAGTACTGTGACCTCACTTCTTAAAGTGACTGACGATATACGGTGGGCTATGGAGAATAAGTCACTCACAGTGTTAGTATTACTTGATTTCAGTTGTGCTTTCAATTCTGTAGATTTCGATGTTTTACTAGGGATCCTACAATCTATTAACTTCTCTTCATCTTCTTTAGCCTGGTTTGACTCTTACCTTCGCGGACGCTCTCAGTGTGTCCGCCTGCAGGAGACCTTCTCCGGCTGGTGTGACCTCACTGCGGGTGTGCCGCAGGGTGGCGTTCTCTCTCCTCTTCTCTTCTCTATCTTCATTAACACTGTTACTACGGTTATCTCCTCCAATTTTCATCTTTATGCTGACGATTTGCAGCTATATCGGCATTTTGAGTTGGAACAGGCTAGCTCCGCAATTGACGCCTTGAATTGTGACTTAGGCTCCATTAGTAAGTGGGCAAAATCTTACGGCCTTCACATTAATCCTTCCAAGTCACAAGCTATCATCATAGGCAGTAGGTATGTTCGAAATCTGCTCGACACCTCTTCCCTAGCCCCATTGATTCTAAACAGTTCATCCATCAAATACACTGATACCGTCAAGGACCTTGGAATCATTCTTGATTCTAATCTTTCTTGGCGTGCGCAAGTTAATGAGGTTAGTCGAAAGGTGCATTTTTCCTTTCATTCGCTAAAATGTCTTCAGAGCTTCTTACCCTTAAAAACTAAAATTTCTCTTGCCCAAACACTTATACAGCCGATTATTGATTATGCTGATGCCTGTTACTTGGATGCTACAGAGGAGCTATTAAACAAGCTTGAGCGCCTGCAAAACCTTTGCATTCGTTTCATTTTTGGTCTTAAAAAATACGACCACGTTTCTCAATTCCGCAAGCAACTCAAGTGGCTCCCTATCCGTCTTCGCAGGAACACTCGTATTTTATGCCTCCTATTTAATATCTTACACAATCCTGCCTATCCATATTACCTGCGAGAACGTTTTTCGTATACTCGTTCCCCTGATGTTCCTTGTAGATCCCATCTTAAATCCTTTCTTAATACTCCTTCGCATAAATCTGACTCCTACACCCATTCCTTTTCTGTTCATGCAGTAAGGTTGTGGAATGCACTTCCGTCTAATATACACGACTCAAGAACCATTTCTGTATTTAAAAAACGTGTCAAGGATCACTACTTCTCCACATTAGCTTGATTGTCCATTAGTAGATTTGTATTGTATACTATTTTATATACTTATGTATTTGCGTATACAGTTTATGCAGTGTATTGTTATTTTACCTTATTCAAGTAGTATATTTTTATATATATATATATTAAGTAGATTTAAGATATTATATTTGTTCTTTTGTTTTTCTTTTATTTGTCACACACTGTGTCTACATTCTCCTCTTCTTCAAACTTTCCAGTCGCAGGGCTGCTGGAAGAAATTTCTACTAGAAATAAGCTGTCCCTTTGTACTCTTGTATCTGTTCTGTGTTTCTTTCTATTCTTTTATTGTGTGTACATAAATAAATAAATAAATAAATAAATAAACAAAACGTTTTTGAAAGTAATGATGTCATTGATAAATAAATCAACTGGTGACGTAATGCAAGTGTAATTGTACGCATGTGTAAAATATCGACTGTTAGTAATGAGTCTAATTGAATGAACAATTCATTGAGTTAATTAAGTTACGATTCATGTAGATGTTGATGCGTCACGACCTGATCTTACGTCACTGGTGTTCAGTGCACTGCAACAAGCATATTCCTAAACCTGTCTTTCTTCAGTTTGTACAGTTTACTTGAATCTTGCTCCGCGGTTTAATATCGTTGGGTCTAATAGTTTATTTTTCTGTTCTCCGTAAAGCTTCTTGGTAGTTTTTCTCATTTCGCTCAATGTGAAAGACAAGCCATTTATATAAATAGCTTCGAGGGATAATATTGAGAGACATTATGTTTTCCTTACATTGTCCAAGTTTTAATAGGAAATGATATTATTTCTTGTAACTTTATGTACACAGCCAGAAGTAAGTTGTCGTTTTTTTTCTTTTGTGGTTTATTATAGGTATGCATACTTATTATCTAATATTAGATATTATTGTATTATTACAGAATGTCCGGTACCTATGATTTATATTATATTAAATATCGAAATATCTTGAAAACTGTAACGCTTTTAGAGGTCATTTTTGTATATTTGATAGCTTACCCGCCCACCTATCTCCCCCTAAAGTACCCTGTATAAGTATATCGTCGATAATACAAATATAATCCGGAGCTGCAGACATAAAGGAATCTAATATATCAAAGGATATTCCGTACTCAATACTTTAGCGGTAGCATATTCACAGCTTCAATCCATTCGCTAATTTCCAAGTAACCCGATAAACCAATGGTTGCAAATCCATTTTCAGTCGTCTTCATAAACAGATTACGCTCATAATTGAATAGCTATACGGTAGCAGTTAAATTGTATTATATCGTGTGATGTTTTGACATAGTTCTGGAGAGTCACAGTTCATACTATCAAGAGTAATTAGTAGTCAGCTACTATACCTTCCTACTTAGTTTTAGTTGTTTTTTAGTATTTTTTTACTTAAGAATTCATGTTAAACTATTACCTCTATGATTTGACTCATTTTATAGTTTCTTATACTTAGTCTTTGGATGTAATTGTGTGTTGTGTAGGTAAGGCAATATAATATTTTGCAGTGTTGCTGTAATCTGGCAGAAATAAAATTGAAAAAGATTCTTCATAATTTAGAAATGAAAACATCATAACCAAGAATGGACTGTGAAAATTGGAAACAAATTCTAAGTAAATAGTTTTAGTCAATGAGTGTAGCACACATCATTTCCGTAGTAGCTATAGTAAAAACTTCATTCAACTCAAACAACAGATGGTCAGCTGCTACTTCACTTACATTCAAATAGTTTATTTTCTTAATGAACTGACCGTAAATTATTATAACGACATCTATCTGAGTTCTCGTGACCAAATTGAAGTGAGTAATTTTATTATATTGACCAATACCGGGAGATTATCAACAATCAACATGTCAAGTGCAATTACCCATAGTTATAACTTGGTCACAAATAGGAACAATTAGTTAATTGGTCACCCTCGTCCTCGTCCATGCGTCGCGTGTCCTCGCATCGTTACCACTAAAGTTTATCTACTTCTCTTACAATTTATCTTTAGTACACGTTATTGTTAAACGTGATTTTCCTTGAACAAAAGGTTTGACCTTCATCAAAGTCATATCCATTCGTACGGGTATTGATAGAAAATTAACTATTAATCATTTTGCGGATGGCAGATACGGGTAGGTATAGATTATGATACAATTATATGTGAAATGTCTTTGTTAGAAACTAATTTGCAAAGGATTATTAACGCTATTTCATTAGATCTTATTAGCAGTCGTATGTAAATTAATTTGATTCAGCCTTATCATGACCACGACCGCCGCACGCCTGGCAGTTTTCGATGTTTTCGTCTGCCTGCATCCCACGACCTCCGCGAGTGCTCGGCGAGGGGTCGACGCCCACGTCCTCGTGGTGCCGACACCGTATGAACCGTTCCCGCAGCAGAACCCTCGGCCATGGGTTCCATCACCGCTGCATCACGCTCCGCCGCTTCCAACATGCACGCTAATTTAACCGCTCCGCCATATTTTAAATCGTTTTCAGCAAACAATCTTTGACGAATTATCTCACTGTGAACTCCGCATACTAGCTGGTCACGCAAATTATCTTCTAAACTACTTCCGAACTCACAGAATTTAGATAATCTTTTTAGCTCACCGATATACTGTGCGATAGACTCAGAATTATTCTGTCGTTTTTGCCGAAAACGATACCTTTCCGCCATTATTGATGGCTTAGGCTGTAGATGGCTGCGTAATGTTTCAACTGCCGTCTCGTAGCTAATCTCCGCCGGCGTAACTGGACTTGATAGGTTGCTTAATAATTCATAAGCTTCATCGCCTATTACAGTTATCAATGTAGGCAACCACAGCTCCTTTTTTACCCCGTTCACCTTAAAATACATTTCTAGTCGTTCCACATATAACGACCAGTTGCCAGATTTTAAATTGAATTCGTTGATTTTCCCTACCGACGACATCATGAGTTGATGACTTTGATGCAGTAACTAATCCTCGATCGCCAATAAAGTATTTGATATTAATTTAGGTATTATTTATTCAAGAAGATAATACAAAAGGTAACCATGGAAACATAAAACACTTTTTCTAATCTAGAGCAAAGAGGTAAGCACATACATTACAAAATTTATCAGTTGAATCAACTGCCTGCCTGATCATTTGATAACAATAATAAATTAATTTTATAAAAAGTCTAAATATGCTGCATAAACGGACTTTACTCTTGATTGCATTGACTTGGAATATTAATTTCAACTTGATACCTCCACGCGTTTCTGGAGAAAGGGTTTTGATAGACGGACAGACAGACAGACGGAAAACAAAGTGATCCGTGTTGAACAAGGGTTCAGTTTTCTTTTGAAGTACGGAACCCTAAAGATAGAGTTACGTCGTATTTAAGGTTCAGTTCTGCTACTGTCACGGAGTAGTTGTTCACCGTTTATATATTCAACTCTGTCACGACATCCATTGCAGCTGTCGGAACATTCTGCAGCTTCGTGGCACAAGCAACTGTCATATACACCCTTGTCACACTTCTTGTAACATTTAAATAGTGCAAACATTGTTGTGTGTTAACGTTTAACGAGCACAAAATTATATTACCTTGCTCGTAAATAGGTAAGTTGTCTAAAGGAAATATTTACGATAGTGTAGTTTTTCTAGCAGCTAAAATAAATCTAGTATAGTTTAATGTCGTAGGTAATTCAATATATTCGATGACTTGTGATAATGATCTTCGCTAATAAATTGACTCATAGCTCTAAATTCATTCAAGTTAGGAAATCGACATTTGCACGTGTGCGGCCTACAGTGGTGGTTTAGTAAAGGAGCGGTTATTGCACTAATTAATTTGTGAAGTCATGTAATAATACATTTATTTTCGTATTATGACATTACGTTAGTTACTTTGTGTCCTGCAGTAATTTTTTTAAATTTTCTACAGACTGCGCATGATATTTACTAAATAAACGAGAATTTCTTTCGCGCGTTGTGAAAGGGGGCTAGTCGGAAAAAAATCTTACGACACTTTTGTGTCGGTGACACCGCTGTGCGGCGTGCGCATGTTTCTCTGTCTCTGTCTCTCTCTCTCTCTCTCTCTATCTTATAGAAAGTAAGCCAGATATTTTCATTTGTATTTTTTTTATATATATATATACTCACTCGACTTATATAACTTCGTTCCATCCGGGTGTCCCTTGACACCTCTCAAGTTTTTATTGCGAGTAATATTATCGAAAAAATAGTTTTCTTTAACTTCAAAGGTGATTTTGCAAATGTAGTCTATCATTTTGTATTAGCAAATTCAAAATGTTTAACATGCAGTTTTATTAGTTATCAGTACGTATCTATCTACTCCCACATACTCCTCTTCTCTTACGGTGGAAACACTTCAACATAATAAAGTAGCGACTACTCAACCGTAATATTCAATTGCCCAAGGTTAAGTAGTGGCTCAGCAAGCTCTAGACAATACATCAATCAAACGGGATCATCCGGCGGATCCACTTCGTATTTATTTATTTTATTCCGTCGTCGAGACGGGACGGGACGGGTCGTTTCACGCATAATGTGTTACCAACGCAACTGCGCTTCGGTGATATTTTGTTTTTTTCTTCTCTTTTATGAATTATACAATACTATTGTGCCGTTGGTTGGTATTTTATGACATTTTTGAAATACAAATTTTGATTCACCATACTTTTTTTATTATTGTTACAACACCCTTAGATACCAAATTCGAAAGTTGTTCTTCAAATTCAATAATGTTTATTTTTATTATTTCCACTAACAATAACATTGGGTGTTGCTCAACTTCTCGTCATGAAATAACGGTACCTAAACCCTTTTAATTCATCACTCCTAATTCTAAAGCAATTAAATAAAAAGCCCAAATTCGAACAATTGTCTGTAACCCAGTGAGAGTAACCTCCACAGATGAGATGAGATGAGAGTGATAGAACGGTGGAAAGATTGTGTTGTCGCTCCATGAATAATTCGAGTGTTCATGATGCGAGCATCAATCTTGTGTCAGCAGCGGTCGCTTTTAAAAAACCTCTTTTCAGATTAACTGGAGACGGAGCGACCTCATAAAGATGCTTTATAACTTTTTATCTATTCTATAAACATTATTTTTGTATCGTTTTTCTTACTGCTCTTGGTTTTTGTAATTTACTCTTTATTTTAGTTATCACTTTCGTCGTTATATTATTTTATATCCTACTATTTCTATAATCCTACTTGCTACACTGTGAGTATCTTACATGTGTGTGCGTGTTTGCACACAAAGATGCATCACAAAGTGTTGATGCTGCCGTCCGTGCCACAAGCCACAAGTTAGGATACTGATTCACCAATTTTGTTTTTAAAATCGTAAAAAAAGGTAACTGTCAGACATTTTAATAATAATGGAAACAAAATTGTCATAAACTACCTCATTAAAAAATATCTAAACATTAAAACAAAAATAATTACTCAAGTCAATAGATACAAAATGAAATACATTTCATAAATCATGAACTTATAGGCTTAAAGGTATTTTACACTGTCACCTGCGATAGTATCCCATTATTCTCGTTACCAATGCTATCATTTCCGTGTCCAGCCAGTGTCGCCAAGCACTCTCGACACTCAAACCGACACACCGACACTTGCCAGATAAACCAAGTTTGCGTGAATTATTCAATAGACTCTGAAGATACGCCGTCAATCTCGGCAACTCGGCATAAGTGTCGGGGTGTCCGGCGACACTTGACTCTAATGTATTGCCTCTACTCTACATTAGTCAATGGTTCTCGTTTTGTACACTTTGTTGAATGAGTTTAGGTTTTTTTTATTAATGAAACGAGATACTGTGTAGTTTCTTTTTGTAGTAAAACTGGATAATTGTATCGTCATTATTATTTGTAGTCGGTTATCTCTCATAATTAAAAAGAACATTACTTTTTATAAGTCAAAATGTTTGAAGTTCCATTCTTACATTAGGAAGAATTTGCTATCATTGCCCCTTTTTTCAACCTGTATATTAGAATAATACCTGTACATCTAAATACATATATCTATATATTTTTTACATAACATTTGCAAAATCTGAAAGCAGTTTGTTTAGAATGAACAGGATCGAATTTTCTGCTATGTTACATTTTCCTCAAAACTAGCAAAACCATGATTTTTTGATAAAATGTTTTTGATTACTGACACAACTAGCTATAACTTTACGAATTTAAATTATTTACATATTTTTTTTGCATTTCACTGATCCGATGAAAATCTTTTTGAACACTAAAGGCTATATAAAGCAAAAATTATCTTGCAATGGAAAAGATGCGCTAGATATTTATGTTTAATAGATAAAAAAACTTGAGTCAAGGGACGGATGGAACGAAGTTATATAAGTCGAAATAAAAATAAAACATTTCTATGTATATAGAAATGAAAATATCTGGCTTGCTTTCTATAAGAGAGAGAGAGAGAGAGAGAGAGAGAGAGAGAGAGAGAGAGAGAGAGAGAGAGAGATATAGAGATAGAGAAACATGCGCACGCCGCACAGCGGTCGGTGACTTTTGTCACCGACATTAAAGTGTTAATCTTACGAAAATCACCGACATTAAAGTGTTAATCTTTTCTTTTTTCCGTCTAGCCCCCTTTCACAACGCGCGATAAGGAACTTCTGATGTAAATCTTAATTTTCACTTTAAAACGTCATGGGCCTTAAGCAATGGCTTTTTTCATAATGTTCTATTAAAAGTTCTCTCCATGTATTAGTTTGTAATAATATTTATTTTTATTGCAGGTACGTACGTGTTCATAAAATATCGTTCGTCGGATTTAAAGGTATTATGAAATGTAAGTCTTTATTTGAGATAATAAACTTGTATAAGATACTCAGCGCCATAACATCTACTTGTTCAATACAGAACATGACTACAAACTACAAATGATTTAGTTCAATATTACACTTTGCTGGTCGCTCTTCGATTTTGAACTTTACAAACAAAGCAATAAAACTTATTGATAAGATCCAAAGTTAATTTAATTTGGTTAAATAGTCAGTAGAGATGTTAGAGTGGTAACGGAACGTGTTTACTTTGTCACAGATTTTGTGGTTTGATTGCTATCGGAGTAACAAAAAGACAATCATGTTCTTGGTCTTGTTAGACAATGTTCCGTGGAACGAGACGTGTTGTATGTATCTTTTATTTCTCTCATCGAATGCAGACAGATACAAAGGATATATTTTAAACTACAAACAGCTTATTTACGAGAACCAGACGGCTGATATTTCTGACTAAGTAAGTTTACTTTACAAAATACCCAAATGCTTTCTTCCCGTCAGCTGATCCATTTAGAACATACTCCTTGTAATTATAATTCTTTCTTGATCAACCCTAATTATTTTTTGATTTTTTGATAAATATATTCAAACAAACATGCTAGTCCTACAGAACTATTATAATGATACAACTGATGAATGTATACTAGTAGTCCCCTGTGGTATCACCCGTTTTCCCAAGGGATATTATCTTTTCCCGGGAGAAAAAGTATTCTATGTACTTCTCCAAGATCACATCAAACTCTATACCAAAATTCATAAAGATTGATAAAGCGGTTTAGGCGTGAAACAGTAGAGTAGACAGACAGAGTTACTTTGTTACTATTTCACACAAAACAACTAAACGGATTTAAATGAAACTTAAGACACAAGTAGATCATATCTTGGAATAAAACATAAGATACTTTTTATCCCGGGAATGTAATGGTAAAGTAATGGTATACACCATTAAGTAAAGGCGATGATAGCTCAGTGGTAAGTGACGTCGAATACCGCGGCGAAGGTCGTGGGTTCGAATCCTACAATGAGCTTGAGCTTTCGGTGAAGGAAAACATCGTGAGGAAACCATAGCACGGTGGTAGGGTACTTTGTAGTACCCGACTGGCTGGCTACCACCCTCAAGTTGAAAATCTGTCGCCAAAACACCTATCGGTGTGTTCCGACAGCTGCACTTGAGAGCCAGTTTCCATCTAGGCTATGTGTGCTTACCATCTTCGGCCACATCATCACTTACCATGGTGAGATTGTGGTCAAACACAAGCCTATCCAGAATAAAAAAAAAAAAAAAAAAAGTAAAATATTGAATAACATAATATACAAACCATCGCAAATATTCACTTTGATAATAAATAGAAAGAAATGCACATTAGTGGAAACACATATACCTTGGCGACAGAGAACACAAAGAGCCCCGCGGAATGTTACGGTTTCCGACCCATAAAGTTTCAGTGCCCGTTGCAGGAGGTACCTACAGGATATCTTCCCCTATGGAGGAAATGCTTTTGTATTGTCTCGAAGCTAACCTGCGCCAGGTTACGAGTTCCAAGTGATTTGCTGTCACTTATGAGATAAAATTTAATTGAGTTGTAATATTCGTAATATGGACTTTCCATGTTAAAGCTATTGATTCAGTTTCGGCTTTAGGAGGGCACTTATAAAGATCAAAATCACCGGTTTGGTCAGCTTCAAACTGAGAACTAAGTTATATTTATATACCTATTGTTACGTAATTACTGAATCCGTTCGATTAAAAATACAATATGGTTAAAAGAAATGTGTAAGACTTATTATCAAAGTAATATACCTAAATAAAAACTGTTTGTGCCGTCTTATCAGCTACTAAAACAGCAATTTCACGAGCTTACCTTCTAGATAACTTCACCAACAGCTTGCCTTTGTTCTAGCACTTCGAGTAGGTACGCAGTACCTATAAATTTCAGGTTTTACGCGTTTTTCTCGCCCGTAAACTCGCACATAACTGCATTAAGCCAACAACCTGTTGTAAAACTTTTATATTCCTACCGTAACATTGATGCCCACAAATGTCATGCACCACTCAGTAGCACACGAGTTAATTCCTATCTTACCCCTTATAATTAGAGTCGTTTATAAATCAAACGCTATGTGATGGACAAGTCATTCCGTGTTCTGTGTCATTTTATTTAGATTCATGTACACTTGTCTAGAGTTGTTTTACTGTTCGTCGTGTTTGTCGTGCTCTCTACAATATACAATTTTGGGTGTTTCTTTAAATAAGACGTTGTACTTTGTTAAGTTTTGTTCGGAAGGGACAGAAAAAATTCTGTTTGTGTAATATTTTGGGGCGTGTTCAAGAGTTAAGTTAAGTTGTTTCCCATCAACTTGATATTCAAAGACACTTACCCTACCCTTACGCTGTTATTACAAAGTTTTTAAATATACAATTTTGTTGCCAGACTTAACTCAGCAATTTTTAGTTACAGTTTTATTAAAACTTAGTCCATTTGTTAGCTTCTGATTGTTTTACTAGACAAAGTTCATATTGCAAAACTCGTCGACAGCGTGTCGTGATAACAAGTAACAGAAATGCCTTGTTAGAAGTCGACATGTCCTAAAGTCCTAAAACGGTATATCTGTTAAAGGAGCTCGCCGGCGCCGGCGCAGCTAATTATACACCAACGTGTATGATAGGTACAATCGCCCACGCGCGCCGATGTGTGGACGTAGGCGTTGCAATAATAGAAGTTTCAACTTCTGTCTCTGAACACCTAATATTATGTTGTTTATTATAGAGTGGGAGTTTAAATGTTTGTGTATTGTTTTCATAATTATTTCTGCCTTTAAGATACAAAACACTTCTTCCAATTCCAGTTCGTTTGGTTTACAAATTGTGAATTTTTCAAATTCAAAATTATCTCTGCATCCAACTCCTAATAGCCTTCACAAATACAATAATATTAAGTGAATATTTGTATGGTTTTGACTTTGACTATTGTTTCCATGGCATAAGTTCTGCTTACTTTGGGATCAGATGGTCGTGTGTGAAGATTGTCCCAGTATATCTAATAGCCTTTGTGTTTGTGTCTGACTACATTTTCGAAAAGATTACTAAGCTGTTTATATTTTCTCGTATACTTTCTTTCAAAATTGTATTCGAATCTCTCTTATACCCTCCATATATTTTATGAAGATGTATGAAGTCGCAGGTGGGTTTTCCTCGAGTCTTGCAAATGTATTCATGAAAACCGCCACTGTATTTGTAGATTTTATTTTTACATGATAGAGTTGAAAATCGAATAGCCGTGTGTATCGAGAATCGAATAGTAACCGAACAGTTTGTAGTGTCGATGATTGTATGTAGCATGAATAAGTAAACAGATACCAAAGATTTGAGGGGTGTTGTTTGGTGAAACATTGTTCTATGGACTTCCATTTACTTATCATATTAGTTTATATTAAAACCGTATTTTTTGTTTTATCGTATTGGAAATTATATAAACTGATGTTATTTTTCAATTTGTTTTACAATAGCTTTAGAAATTTTGATTCTGTTATTCTGTTTATTGGTTCCATAAGTACTATTAGAAAAACAACATAATTTCTAGTTGAAAGTTCACGTGTCAAGACAAAGTAAACGTATGTGTGCAGAAAAAGTAATTCAATTAGAGTAAATGCACGAGGTGCAAAATAGCGTGGACACGCGATCGCTCCGCTTGTAGCTATGCTTAAAAGTTACCTACTAGTGCTCTTTGTTTAAGTTCTAAATAGGTTACTTGGTATCCTTAAGATGTCTTTCTGAATGCCAAACAAATTTTGCAATGGGTCAAGATTTGAAATCATTGATTTTAAAAATGTTTTGCATTAGTTTTCAAAAATAGTTTTTCCAAATATTGACCCAAATGAATAATCGATTGTTAAATGAAAAGCTGGTAAGTAAATTGTATTAGTCATCTGTAAATGTCACTTCAAACTATCTTTGTAGTTTTAAAGATACTGAATATTTTTCCAAAATCAATAACTAGCTAAATATACATGTCGGTGTTGATGAACCTCTGTGTCCCATGACTTCTGACACGTCACAACAATGGGCGTACGTCTCTGACTACATGCAATATACACGTTTCTAAATAAATATTTGGCGACACAATACTGACAAAGTTATTGAATTTTGTTCGGCGGCTCTGTTACTTACGAGTATAATCTTTTTTTTTTTTTAATCTGGATAAGCTTGTATTTTGACTACAATCTCACCATGATAAGTGATGATGTGGCCGAAGGTGGTAAGCACACAAAGCCTAGATGGCAACTGGCTCTCAAGTGCAGCTGTCGGAACACACCGATAGGTGCTTGGCGACAGATTTTCAACTTGAGGGTGGTAGCCAGCCAGTCAGGTACTACAAAGTATCCTACCACCGTGCTATGATTTCCTCACGATGTTTTCCTTCACCGAAAGCTCAAGCTTATTGTAGGATTCGAACCTACGACCTTCGCCGCGGTATTCGACGTCACTTACCACTGAGCTATCATCGCCTTAAAATCTTTGCCGTACACCGACGCACTTGTATTAAAGCAGCGGTAACGCTACCAAACTTTGAAATAAATTCTAATAAGTGTTCGTAAATCATTTTTATCGTTGAATCGATTCAGATTAGGTTTTTATTATTAACATCAGCCGTCTCATTATAACTTGTTGAGTTTCTGGAACAAATCTTTAGAAAAATTGATATGATTTCTAGCAATTTCAATTGTCCAGTTTCCCGTTCCCCGTGGTTCCACCCGGGTAGATCTTGTCTATTTCCAGAATTTATTAAGGCGATGATAGCTCAGTGGTAAGTGACGTCGAATGCCGCGGCGAAGGTCGTGGGTTCGAATCCTACAATGAGCTTGAGCTTTCGGTGAAGGAAAACATCGTGAGGAAACCATAGCACGGTGGTAGGGTACTTTGTAGTACCCGACTGGCTGGCTACCACCCTCAAGTTGAAAATCTGTCGCCAAACACCTATCGGTGTGTTCCGACAGCTGCACTTGAGAGCCAGTTCCCATCTAGGCTTTGTGTGCTTACCATCTTCGGCCACATCATCACTTACCATGGTGAGATTGTGGTCAAACACAAGCCTATCGAATATAAAAAAAAAAAACAGAATAAAAAGTAGCGTATTTTTTCTTCTAAGATATGATCTACCTGTACGCCAAGTTGCATTAAATTTCGTTTAGCAGTTTTTAATATTATCTTACTAATATTATTATCATAGCAGTATCTTATCCATAAACCGCAAGTTAGTATGGATCATGTTACTAAATTGAAGTGCTATTGTGTCGAGCTTTTGTTAGAGTAACGGTTGTTTGGCTCAAGGTAAATATGAATCAATATTTGTGGATATGCCTTCTGTCAATACACCATGTTGACAGGGTGAGACAAATATTGTATTTGTACCATACGCCCGATGCTTTTCAATAAATATGGGACTGTTCGTTGCATTCTTCAAGTTGTACCATGTTCCGGGTTTTTCCTTTTTAATTTAGAATACGTCTGTAAAGCTAGAAAGGTCAAGTCGGCAGAATCACTCGTTTTATATCTCAAAATTTAGTGCTCAATTAGTGCTAATTTATTTAGAATGGTGATGGCTGAACACACATATTAAGTCATAGTTTCTAGTACACAAACCCTAGAAGAGAACTCACTCTCATGTAGAACTATTGGAATACAGTGGTAAGTGACAGATTTTCAAATTGCGCGTACCTCGTAGCTTGCCAGGTGAGTACTACAAAGTACCTTTCGTTACGATGTTTCCCTTAACTAAAAGTTTAAGCTCATCATAGGATTCGACCTTGTCTTCACCACAGCATTTAACGTCGACTATCATCGCCTCCAAAAAGTCTTCCCACGTAAAATCTTCCGAACTGTGCCTAAGACTCGAACAATTCATAAGTGCCTAACCTAGTTATTATGACTTTATTTTTCTTATTTTTACGTGGCTATCCCTTATCTTGCTGATGTTTTGATTCCTTTGGTATACATTTATTATCATTTCCAATCCAGTTTTCCTCAAGTTCTCTACAAATATACGTATCGTTGTCTGTTGATACTAGCATCCGTGTCTGTCTCGACGGGCTTCGACAAACTTTGTCTCTTAACGGCGTTTTATATTTTTATTTTCCCCACAAACTTTATTAAACTTTACCGTCTTTCTTGCTGCTTTCATTATGTATTTAAACTGGCGTTGCATAAATAAATGATTAATTAATTATTTTTCCCTCGTGTTTATGGTTGCAGTGGATTTTAAATATTTACGCATTATCGGGTTTATTTAGATTTATGAAAACTAAAACAAAGACAGATCGTCGTTTTTCTAAAATGGAAAGTAAGCTGTGTTATTCTAAAACAGACTTCACGTGAATGGCATATTTGAATCTAAATTAGATAATATAATTCACTATATAATATGAGTTACATAAATTTGTATCTACTGACTATAATTAGTAATCTATGGTAATATCTGTAGCACGATTGAACAATACAGGAATGTATTGTACATTGTACTAAGCATAAGGAAGAAATTCCCTAATACTGTTATTGGTATTTGGTTCGCTACGCTGTACAGCTTCAATGAGACAATTTAGACCATTGCAATATAGAGCAACAGCAAAAACAATTGTATTGACTTTCATTTTGTGTTGTGCTGTTGTCTTAATGTCAGCATTATTGAGAGTCTGATTCTCTTTGGTTCATTTAAAAGGTAGGTATTTAATTTTAATGTTGTGTCCGAATTATTTTGTTCCAATTGACGATCAAATTATTGATAAGCTGTCTTGCGAGAATAAGGATTATTATTTGATTGATACAGCAGAATGTAATGATCTTTATGATTTGACTGGTTTTGCCTTACGACTTTACCCGCGTTTTCTAGCTTTTTTTCCAGCATAACAAATATTTATGTTTTGTCTAAGTAAATTTACGAAGAGTCGAGAGAGAGAATAGTTTAAGTACTAAGAAACCAATATCAGACATTGCGAAAAAGTTGGCGTTCAAAAAACTAATACGGCTCTACGTTTTTATTACAACCAATATCATATTATTTACAGCCCATAATAACATGATACATATAATTATCTGTAACTTATAACATTTCACAAAACTGATCATACGTGTGAGAATTTATCGCAGTAAAAGCAATTCAATATATTTTTACAGCTTATAAAGTTTTATTTGAGCGCATTGCATTGGGAGCTGGTGATGATGAGACAGTTTATTATGAGTTGGCTTTATGTGAGCCTCGTAAAGCTAAGTCCAAACTTGACGTTTATCGCCCCATTTCATTAGACGTCAGACGTTAAGATACATGTGAACTATACTTAATTTAAATACTTCATACTATCTTTTGGATAAAGCAATAACGCAATAAAGAGTCAAAGACGGTGTCGTGTCGTTTAGACTTTCAGTTATGTTTTTCTATTGATTTATTTACTTACCACGATAGTTAATGTCAGTAGTTGCTGAACCATTATCAAATCCTTTTAAACTGCTCTCATTTATTGTTGTAGGATTAGGCACTAATTATAAAAAAGAAAATCAAATCTTAGAAGTCTAAAAAAATAATCAAAATTAACTTTACATCTTGAGATAAATTCTAAATGATATTGTTTTTATCTCTACTTTGATTGACGTTCTAAATATAATGAAAAATGGCTTTGATTTTTGGCTCATCAAGTAGTTAGATGATAGCGTCAGTGACTGTTCTGAAATATAAATCTATGTTTCAGTAAATGATCCTCTATGTAGTTTCATCCTAAGCAACAATAAGTTCTATTATAGCCTTTGCATGATCGTATCATTCTTAACGACATACGAAATCCTCCCCAAAAGATCGTCCATCAAATTAGTTTTATAGATCACGTGTGAGTTGGCACTAGCAAGGACGCAACCTCGTTACTTAGTGCGCGTATCGACACATCGACGTTTACGATTGCATCGGTGTGTGGGAGATAAAAAGCGGCGTTTGCCATAATTTATAGTCGATAAACACTCGCCCTAACCCCCCGCTCTAACTCGCCCCCTCGTCGAAGCGTCACACTAACTTGGGTTACGCTTCTAAAGACGCTGACTTTATTTTCATACACATTTATTTTATCTTTTGTTGTTCCAAGTAATTTAATACTATCAGTTAGTTTTTTTTTTTATGTCACAAGTGACAACGAGGCAGGCGGGTCACATGATGGTAAGTGACAACTGTCGCCTATAGACATTGGCAATACCAGGGGATTGCTAATGTGTTGTACACCTTATTACAATGCCTTAAAGGCGAACTGGCTCTCAAGTGCAATTGCCGGTACACACCAACAAGTGCTTGGCGACAGATTTTCAACTTGAGGGTGGTAGCCAGCCAGTCGAGTACTACATAGTACCCTACCACCGTGCTGTGGTTTCTGAACGTTTTTCTAATACTTAAGGCCTAATTTACGACAGTAAAAGTTTAACATGGTCAACTTCTTCAGCCTCTAGGAGATTTTTTGTCAGTTTGATTTTTGTGCCTAAATTGACAGTTTATGTAGTGTCCTTGATATGTAATGTTTGTGTGTGGGAAGAGGGTTGAAATCGCGTCCGAATACCGGCTTCCCTTTCGCGATCGATCGATCGTTTCCGCTGCAATCGGGACCCGTCCATCCGTCCGAGCCAAACGTTCCCATGCGAGGACGCCCGCCGTAAACGACGACGACTTTATGTCTGAGGGTCGGTAATTAGCACTGCTTTATTTTGGAGAGCTCGTTAAAATATCGCACCCCTCGAGATGTTTGTGGGGTCGGATTTATTAACCCATTTGCTTCTCTTTATTCGCATGAAATCCTATCAATTTGTATCACGATTTTATACAAACAATTCACGAACATCAAAAAGGTGGCCAAAATGGGTCCAGTCGATGGTTTACAACCGGAATGATTGAAAGGGCTATAAAAGGCAGTGATAATGTTGATGTTTTTAATGTTACAGACTTTAACAATAATCGTGTTAATGATGTTTAGAGGAATGTTAAAAAAACAACACAAATCATAAAAACTAAAATACCGGAGAGTTGAACAGAAGCGAAGGCAGCCACTGCACGTAAACTCTTGTAATGTTTATAGCGCAGTGCGATAAACGTCAATCGTAGGGTCGTGATTGGAAATCCCGCGTAGCCACATTCGTTCGGCTCACTCGAACTACCACCACTAGTATAGACAATAAAACTGCTGTAACTCGGTGCTATCAATTTTCTAATGCAGTTAACGTCAGAACTGCACTCGGTCTTGGGCTACTCGATTGCATGTAAACTGTAAATGTTGTTTGAATTTCAGCTGCGCTTGCGAGAACATTGTTTGATCTTAATGGTTTACTCGAGAATAGGACCAATGCAGTAACAATAAAAGTTCGATTTTATTTATATCGCTCCGTAACAATGACCATTTTATTTGAATTGAAACGACGTGTATTTTTATCAAGGTCACCTTAGGTTATTTGAATCTGTTAAACGTGCTGTTTAATTAATTTCTAGTTGTATAATGATTTCAAATTGAGCTTGAGCTTGAGCTGAAGGAAACATCGTGACGAATGGGGGCACGGTGGCCAAGCACCTCTTGGTGTTTTCTGGCAGTTGCACTTGAGAGCCAATCTTTATAGGCGATGGTATTCACTTACCATCAGGTGACCCACCTGCCTGGTTGTCGAAGCTAGATAGCTCTTTATACCACAAGTGTTAAATATCAATAAGCATTTGCTTCTTTAGCAACCTAAAACCTAGACGAATCTGGATATTAAGTAAGGCTGATATTATTATACATATTGATGGTGATAGAGTCTCTGTGGATGAACGGGTAGGTACTTAGTAAACCTTAAGTTTCTCCAACTATTTCATATGAAGCTATATTTTGAACTTTGTAAAACATATTTTAAGATTATATAAAGAAAAACAAATAACATATGAAGATTAAAAATACTTGTAAAGATATTTTGCGTTTAAGTTTGAACTTGCGGCACTCACTGCGGCTCTCACTGTAAGATGCTGCTGCGCTACTAATATTATCTATTGCGTGGGACGATTATGATTCCAATCCACCACACGGTATTTGACAAAATATTGGTACCTATTGATGTTGTTGAAATAAAAATAAACGAATAGTCATACCTTTCAAGCACTTATCTATAAATAGTCGGCGCCTCGCCGCTCAGCTACTACCAGTACCCACTGACAGACAGACACTCATTTCCAACATTCAGACGTCATATAACATTCATAATGGCCTCCGGAAGGATTTTAAAACGCACGCAAAGGAAATAAGCCCTCTTAGAAAATTTTACGACTCCTTCCAAGATAAAGGGAAATCATAATTCATACATCCACTGAATTTTATTCACGTATTTTTCAAGCTATTTTTGCTTTGAACTGCTTATAACTTGAAATGAAAAGATTTTTTTTTTCGAAATAAACTTTCTTCTTCATGAAAAAATCCAGATTTATATTTTCCAGCTGTGCAAATGAACCTTCACATTCTGTGCCAATATTAGGCGATCATCAATAAGTATAACCTCTTATCCTACAATAGGGGTCGGAACATGTGTTATTGTCCATTACACATAAAATACTATTGGAAAACGATTTGGAGTCCAGACGGCATCCCCGGCAAGCGGTAACAAAAGAAAGAGCCTCTCCCAAAGAGCGTATAAAACAAAGAAAAGTTTTTATAACACTCTGAATTGCCGTTATCCGCCGGAAGTACACTCCGAGAAGAAAGGCAGTAGTCTATCGCATGTTTCTTTTAAATACACAAGATTATACAATAGCCATTAAGAAGCAGTATTAACAGAAAAATAGTTTCACAAGCGTCCGACATTTTTGTCTCTGTCTGTACATTGTGCACAGTCAAAATATGTCGTAAAATTTTGGTCACGAGCGAGTCAGCGGGAGGCAGGGCGTGTTGCTCCCCAGGGATGTGTCTCTGTCGGGTGAGGGTTCCGACTGTCACCTGATTTCTGGTGATTTCCTCTGCTTTATTCCTTTCAGCACTCCATTAATCTTCGCCTACAGACTTTTAGATTTTTAAACATATTCATTATAAAGTTTACATAATTATCTATTTATCTGACTGTGTTTAGTTCTTTGTCTAAACTAATATTATAATGAGAAAAGATTTGATTTTTGGTATGCTTATTTGTTTAACTCAAAAATATTTCACCGATAAAAAAAAATTACGGTAATTATTTTTTTTTCGTTATCAGCATGTTATCAGCGATTTACATCCCATCCATACTAATATCTAACTCTGTGTGTTACCTTTTCACGCCTAAACCGCTGAACCATTTTCTATGAATTTTGGTTTAGAGATAGATGAAACCTCGGATAAGGACTTAGGTAATTTTTTATCCCGGGAAAAGAACGCGGGGCGGAAAGCTAGTCAATCCTAAATCCTTAACATATCCACAATCTAATATTGTTATTCTCTCAAACTCGATATTGTTATTGGGTTCGTTAACCTTTAACGGTGTATTTAAATGTAACTGCAATAAATTTCGACCGTTATTAGGTTCAAACATAACCTTTGGTAATATCGTTGTGAGAACTGACGAGCTCTATATGAGTGCTGCAAACGTGACTAATTCCGTTCCATATTCGGATTACACGCATAGACAAGACCGATTGTTCGTTCTTTTATAGCGCTTTTATAGAACTTTTATAGAGCTTAAAGGTAACTATTCTGACATTTACCTATAAGTATGTTTTCTACTGTCAAAATGCGGATTTGTATAAAGCTATAATTAGATTTAATATGTCAGTAAACCCAGTTCGTCCATGCATTGGCGGAGTTCGTATTTAAAGCTGTCCTCGCCTACATAACTCGACTCATGAATTTCTTTTTGCATACTCAACGACTAGACTGTACAGTCACAGCCAAAATTCAGCTACGTCACTACGTCTAAAAGATTTATGTAGTACAATACAAGTTTTTAGTAAAAATTCTATAGTTTCCTTTTATTTTAAAGTTAAACATGTATTTGTACGCGATGTTATTTAAAAGGCAATCTGTAAACTTCACATTGTAATTCACATGAAAGATTCAAGAGTGACGCCCGAGTTATTGCGCTGTTAAAAACAACAGCTGTTTAAATGAAAGCTGCCGGTCGTGCCAGTGCCGGTGAGCCTTGTCATTTTATGAGGGCGATACCTCAGTAGCCAACCTAATGAATATTACATCAGGTTCTTGTGATTCTTTCGGAACACTTGTCTTTTTAACTGTACGTTTATTATGATGCTAAATTTAACTGTGTACAGTTTAATTATTACTCTGTGAAAGACAAAATAATGCTACTGGAATATCTTCTAAAATTATTATGTACTAGTGACCCATTCCAGCTTCGCACGCGTAGCAGAGCAGGAAAGCTCCCAGATGGCATGATTTTTTCCAACATTTCTAACTATTATTATTAGCATTCAGACAGACAAACAGACGCGGCAGGGGCGACTTTGTTTTATAATATTTAGTGATATTTAAATCATGTTTAGTCACATAACAGTAAATAGTGGGTAAATTAAGAATACCTTTAATGCAATCCTTATAAAGCTAACTGCAACATTCTCTAATATCGCGTTATATGGTCCTTACTTCGCCCACGTAATGTAAGTAAGTGATTTGTGATAATTACTGAACGTGTAATGGAATTTCATTAATATTCAATTGCACCTCGCGAACAAGGAGTATTTTTATTAGCGTTTCTTTCTTTGGTTAAAAATAGTAATTTTAAACCCTTTTGTTCCACTTTTGCATTCGAAGCTTGCTGAAAATCGCTTGCAAATAGCGGCTTTTGCCGCGCTCTGTAATTTAACACCGTTTCTGTTAAAGCAACTTAACGTGTAACCTGTAATTCTGTGCCTGCCTCAGCACCTACACTAGGAAATCTTTAAATAGCATGAGAATATGTAGCAGTGATCTGTTATTAAAATTGTTTCATTAGAAACAATGCATGGTTCTTATTTCTTAATTTATAATCTTAGGGCACACCGGATTCTGTTTAAAGATACTTTAAAAGAAATTAGTTTAATAAGATGCTTTTGTTTTTTATTCATGAATGAATAAATATCTATATAAAGGTGCTTATATAACGAATGAAAGAAGAGTACACATTACGTCGACCATAAGTGATTGGCAAGTAGATGTTGATTTATAGATAGCAAATAATTTAGTAGAATTCGGCCTCTAAATATCGTATCTAATAGATACTTTTGACAAAGATCTTATAGAGAATGTTAAAGTTTGCTTTAATCTACTTAAACGTCTTTATCCCACAAGTTGACACCCAGTCCGGTACTACCCATTGTTCCTGTGACTTTAAAACGGCTACAATACGCCGCGTTTTGATATCAAATATTTTATGATTATCAATGCTATCGTATCCTGAATTATCGTAAAGTGAGCTAGATATTATCTAAGTCTTAAATTTATTAGTTGTTTAAGAATTGTAAGCCCTGACTTCTAATAGGAAGATTATTATCAAACGCATGATATCTACGGTTTATATTCGCCAATCTTCGTAAAGACGTATATGCAAATCTGAATAGAGCTATATTATTGGTGATCCAAGCGATATGTTAATGGGGTGTATCAGGTGCCACGAAGGCTATTTCGATATTTAAAATACCTGGTTTATTAAAAACCAACCTTAGGTAGAAATTCAGTACTTGTAGGATATACTAAGCTTGTGTCAAGCAATAAACTAATGTAGTAGATACGTAATTTAAACTGAATAATTGTTATTCAAGTTCAGAACAAAAAACCATTTGTATGATTACAACTATAGATGAATAGACGATCAAACATTTTATCATAGACTAGAGAAAAGCATTTGCATACAAATTGCCTTCATTTTACATCAATGCTTCACTATCTCTGTGATTAGACGCTGAATAATTATTGTCTTCTAATTTATATGGAAATTTTTAATTACAAAATTATAAATCGAAATATTCTCTTGTAATTGCCCGGATAAATTCAGAGTTCAAATAAATTTAAAGGTACAAAACCAATCATTCAAATCATCATCATCACCATGTCAGCCGTAAGACGTCCACTCCTGGACAAAAGGTTCCCCCAAGGATCTCCATGATGGCCGGTCTTGTTCTAAAGAAGCTACTGAATCTTTCAAATATTTTTTACTCTATTAAATTTAAAACTCCAATAAACATAACAAGTTTAAATTAGATAGAATATAAACTGAAGCTGTTTCACAGTCAAAAGGTACAATAAAATATATCGGAGAGTAAAAGGGGACAAACAATAAACGTCAATCAGTTACTGTTACAAGGAAAACAGAAGCCCACGAGAGTTGACATCAAAAGCAAAAAAGTACAAGCGATTCCGATATGGAAAGTGGATTTTACTCTGTGAGCTTTGTACCGTAAAAGTATCAAATTGTGTCGAGATTTTAAAGCTTCTGTTTCTTATATTACATTTAATTTTGCTCGTCAATAAAGGAAGAAATAATCATGGGTTCATTGAGATTGTATTTTTCTATTGGTTCTATTGTACAGCTGTTAAAGATTAAGTTGATTATGGGCACAATGAAACATCTGGCTAAACCCATTCGAACTTCACGAGGACTTATTCATAAGGATGTTAGTGAATTCCAAGTGGGCTCGAATTTTTTGATACAATCTACTTCGAATTCCACGCCCTCGATTCAAGGCGTTACTGCCTTCCCATGAACTTTATCAAAAGCTGTTTCGTTCGATAAAATCTTCTGTATAAGTGTTTTGAAACACGCTCTTTTACTTTTCCTGGTGACAAGGCAAAACAAGCTTCGTTAATAACACCCCAAACTTTTTGTAAAGAATCTGAAATTACATACGTCAACGCTTGCAATGGGGTGTTTAAAAGCATTCCTGTTTGAATCAGCGGCACCCCACGTGTTCTTAAGTCCCTGCAACGCGGTGCGATATTTTTGGCTCACACCTTGACATACGGACACTCTGTCATGCTAATGAAAGATAAGCACCAAAAAAATACGTTCAAAATTTATGCCACCCATTGCGTCATTGAATTTTTTGCTAGTTTTAGTGAAGTTTATTTTAATAGACTATTTGAGTGGGACATTTATCATCTGTCGATATAATTATATTCATCTCATATCTTATTGTAATGTCTAGAACAATCAACTTGTTAGAACCACATCGCTATCATCGATCTAGATTATTTGTCATCCTTAGGTTTATAGTTAACAGCCTAAGAAGTATATGAGGTCTAAGTACAGGTGAGGTCTAATGGTTCTAAAGAACTGATCAATGTACCACACTATAAAATGAAATTCTATCTAAATTTTCTGACTTGACAATGCAGTTATCACAAACGCGTGAAAGTTTCAAAGCTAAAAATAAAGGTGACATCAAGTGACGGGTGAGTGTCGCAGTGTCTCAGTGTCTCAGTGTCGCAGTGTCGTCGCGTCAATCAGCCGTGCTAATTTACGACTTGTCGCTCGTGTATTTTGGGCGCGATGTTTCCGATAGCCCCCTATCGGTTACTGATTTTAAAGCTTTCTGCTTCCTCTGTTTTTACTTTTATGTGGATCCGAGATTTATTATTTTAGTTTTAATATTTTTAATACTTTTCTCGATAGTAATCTAGTTAATTGTTAAAATATTTTTTAAATTTTATTAATTTAAAGTTTTGCTTCTTTGCAGTCTTTTTAAGGCGATGATAGCTCAGTGGTAAGTGACGTCGGATACCGCGGCGAAGGTCGTGGGTTCGAATCCTACAATGAGCTTGAGCTTTCGGTGAAGGAAAACATCGTGAGGAAACCATAGCACGGTGGTAGGGTACTTTGTAGTACCCGACTAGCTGGCTACCACCCTCAAGTTGAAAATCTGTCACCAAGTACCTATCGGTGTGTTCCGGCAGTTGCACTTGAGAGCCAGTTCCCATCTAGGCTTTGTGTGCTTACCACCTTCGGCCACATCATCACTTACCATAGTGAGATTGTAGTCAAACACAAGCTTATCCAGAATAAAAAAAAGTCATTTATTTAGTCAAGGTCCCAGCAAGGCAAGTAATTTAAAAGATTAAATTGTAGAAGATTTTTTTACAGACGTATTTTGTTAAGATTCGACTGTTTTAGCAAATGTTTTACGAATTCCAATACATATTAACAATTTAAAACAAACATTGATTACATCATTCGATATAAACACTCTTATATATAACTCAATTTAAATTCACCGCGTCCATGTTGGGTTAAACAAGCTATAACATTACAGAAGACAGAACAAACCTTACAATAAAATACACAATCATATTTCCTACGATTCAAATGACCATGTTTTTAGTATTAACATAGTGCACGAGGTGGCACGTGTGAACAAACATCGAATGGCGCGACTCAACACACTTATACCGCCGTACAACAGCTTATAGCTCTACCAAGTAAGAAAGACAAGTTTTTAAAGCCTACAGGGTATCCGGTAGGTAGTACGACAAACTGAAGAGGGAGATAGGTAAGCGGGTCACCTACCAACATATACAAAAATCACCTTAGTAAAAAGTTCGCCATTTTTGAAACATTTCGATATTTCAGTTTTTTATGTATCTAACACAAGTATCTTTGATTACTTACTGGGAAGTCTCGGCGTAAATTTTGTTAAAATGATTTCTGAAATAAAGCTACTTTTATTATATTATTATTATTATTTTATTATTATTATGTATTGATTTTTAGATCTTAAATATCTCGAAAATGGTGACACTTTTACTTAAGGTCATTTTTGTATATTTGGTAGGTGCCCCACTCACCTATCTCCCCCTTAAGTTTGTCGTAGGTACTACTTACCGAACACGCTGTATATTGAAGTGGTATCTACTTTATTTTTGTATATTTGGTAGGTGCCCCACTCACCTATCTCCCACTTAAGTTTGTCGTAGGTACTACTTACCGAACACGCTGTATATTGAAGTGGTATCTACTTTATTTTTGTATATTTGGTAGGTGCCCCACTCACCTATCTCCCACTTAAGTTTGTCGTAGGTACTACTTACCGAACACGCTGTATATTGAAGTGGTATCTACTTTATTTTCGTATATTTGGTAGGTGCCCCACTCACCTATCTCCCACTTAAGTTTGTCGTAGGTACTACTTACCGAACACGCTGTATATTGAAGTGATATCTACTTTATTTTTGTATATTTGGTAGGTGCCCCACTCACCTATCTCCCACTTAAGTTTGTCGTAGGTACTACTTACCGAACACGCTGTATATTGAAGTGGTATCTACTTTATTTTTGTATATTTGGTAGGTGCCCCACTCACCTATCTCCCACTTAAGTTTGTCGTAGGTACTAGTTACCGAACACGCTGTATATTGAAGTGGTATCTACTTTATTTTTGTATATTTGGTAGGTGCCCCACTCACCTATCTCCCACTTAAGTTTGTCGTAGGTACTAGTTACCGAACACGCTGTATATTGAAGTGGTATCTACTTTATTTTTGTATATTTGGTAGGTGCCCCACTCACCTATCTCCCACTTAAGTTTGTCGTAGGTACTAGTTACCGAACACGCTGTATATTGAAGTGGTATCTACTTTATTTTTGTATATTTGGTAGGTGCCCCACTCACCTATCTCCCACTTAAGTTTGTCGTAGGTACTACTTACCGAACACGCTGTATATTGAAGTGGTATCTACTTTATTTTTGTATATTTGGTAGGTGCCCCACTCACCTATCTCCCACTTAAGTTTGTCGTAGGTACTACTTACCGAACACGCTGTATATTGAAGTGGTATCTACTTTATTTTCGTATATTTGGTAGGTGCCCCACTCACCTATCTCCCACTTAAGTTTGTCGTAGGTACTAGTTACCGAACACGCTGTATATTGAAGTGGTATCTACTTTATTTTCGTATATTTGGTAGGTGCCCCACTCACCTATCTCCCACTTAAGTTTGTCGTAGGTACTACTTACCGAACACGCTGTATATTGAAGTGGTATCTACTTTATTTTTGTATATTTGGTAGGTGCCCCACTCACCTATCTCCCACTTAAGTTTGTCGTAGGTACTAGTTACCGAACACGCTGTATATTGAAGTGGTATCTACTTTATTTTTGTATATTTGGTAGGTGCCCCACTCACCTATCTCCCACTTAAGTTTGTCGTAGGTACTAGTTACCGAACACGCTGTATATTGAAGTGGTATCTACTTTATTTTTGTATATTTGGTAGGTGCCCCACTCACCTATCTCCCACTTAAGTTTGTCGTAGGTACTAGTTACCGAACACGCTGTATATTGAAGTGGTATCTACTTTATTTTCGTATATTTGGTAGGTGCCCCACTCACCTATCTCCCACTTAAGTTTGTCGTAGGTACTACTTACCGAACACGCTGTATATTGAAGTGGTATCTACTTTATTTTTGTATATTTGGTAGGTGCCCCACTCACCTATCTCCCACTTAAGTTTGTCGTAGGTACTAGTTACCGAACACGCTGTATATTGAAGTGGTATCTACTTTATTTTTGTATATTTGGTAGGTGCCCCACTCACCTATCTCCCACTTAAGTTTGTCGTAGGTACTAGTTACCGAACACGCTGTATATTGAAGTGGTATCTACTTTATTTTTGTATATTTGGTAGGTGCCCCACTCACCTATCTCCCACTTAAGTTTGTCGTAGGTACTAGTTACCGAACACGCTGTATATTGAAGTGGTATCTACTTTATTTTTGTATATTTGGTAGGTGCCCCACTCACCTATCTCCCACTTAAGTTTGTCGTAGGTACTAGTTACCGAACACGCTGTATATTGAAGTGGTATCTACTTTATTTTCGTATATTTGGTAGGTGCCCCACTCACCTATCTCCCACTTAAGTTTGTCGTAGGTACTACTTACCGAACACGCTGTATATTGAAGTGGTATCTACTTTATTTTTGTATATTTGGTAGGTGCCCCACTCACCTATCTCCCACTTAAGTTTGTCGTAGGTACTAGTTACCGAACACGCTGTATATTGAAGTGGTATCTACTTTATTTTTGTATATTTGGTAGGTGCCCCACTCACCTATCTCCCACTTAAGTTTGTCGTAGGTACTAGTTACCGAACACGCTGTATATTGAAGTGGTATCTACTTTATTTTTGTATATTTGGTAGGTGCCCCACTCACCTATCTCCCACTTAAGTTTGTCGTAGGTACTAGTTACCGAACACGCTGTATATTGAAGTGGTATCTACTTTATTTTTGTATATTTGGTAGGTGCCCCACTCACCTATCTCCCACTTAAGTTTGTCGTAGGTACTAGTTACCGAACACGCTGTATATTGAAGTGGTATCTACTTTATTTTCGTATATTTGGTAGGTGCCCCACTCACCTATCTCCCACTTAAGTTTGTCGTAGGTACTACTTACCGAACACGCTGTATATTGAAGTGGTATCTACTTTATTTTTGTATATTTGGTAGGTGCCCCACTCACCTATCTCCCACTTAAGTTTGTCGTAGGTACTAGTTACCGAACACGCTGTATATTGAAGTGGTATCTACTTTATTTTGGCGGTGTCGGCGAAGGAAAATGTTACGAAGAAACTATAATACAGTGATTGAGTACTTGGCCACCTGCTTTGCATAAGTAAGTGTCACGTCTGACAAACATCTAGATATTAGCAATACCAGGGAGATTGCCAATGTGTTGCCGACCTTTTACAGACTTTGACGGCTACTGGTTCTCAAGTGCTATCGAAAACTCCAGTGGGTTGGCAACAGATTTAGGGTGGTAGCCAAGCCAACTACAAAGTACCCTATCACCATGCTAGGTTTCCTTGCGATGTTTTCCTTCACCGAAAGCTTAAGTACTTGAAGTCACTCCCACTAAGTTATCATCACCTTTAATGTTACAATAATTTATTAATGTTTTCCTGACACTGTTTTAGGCTGTGACGTATTAGTTAAGTAACGACGAAGAAAGCACAAGCAAAACTATGATGTATGTTAAATAGTAATAAGTGTTAAAATAGTGTGCAAGCTGCGGTGACGCGTCAATACGCCTCCGATCAGATTTGCGAATAGACACCTGCCACCTGCCGCCACCACTCGGCACGGTCCCGGTCGGTGCACCTGCACTCGAGTATAAAGTGCAACATCTTGAATATGCACTTCCAATGGAATAAAATCGCTATGCATGAGATGTAAGATTGAAATTCAATTGAGACGTTATTTTGTTTGTGAATGGACTATGAATGTTACGTTTGGAAGATACAGAAGATTGGTTTTATACGAGGATAGTAAATCTTATTAATACTGTAAATGCAGAAAATTTTTGTATTTTTTTTTTCATAGTTAATGTCTGGTTTTCGTATTGGTCTAGCCTTAGACTAGACTTAGACCATGTACTAAGTCGTTACGTTTTAGTCCCTGTTGTCTAAAAACACGTTTGCTTGCACATATAATATTTCGTAGAATAACTTATTTATGTCTCCAAACCAACTATGATTTATGACAGACTAGTCAAGGCTAGCACGGCTTCCTCAATAAACAGTAATAAAAATATTGTAATTCAGATTGTTAGTTCTTGTGAAAAGCGCGTTCAAACATACGTATAAATACTAGCTTACTTCAAGCCATCAAGGGCAAATACACAAGAGCTGTTTAGGAGGAATTCAGTGACAAACACACGTACAGAAGAATTTGTATAAAGATACATAATTATACTTGCATAAGTAGGTAGTAGGTAATTGTATAGAGATATAAGATGGCGTTGGTTATTTACTTCAACAATAATGTAATAAAATATTTGAATATAAACACATTATTGATGTATTATGAAGCGACTAGGTATTATTGTATGTTTGTTAGAAGTGATGTTAAATTTAGGAAAGTCTATATTTACCTTTATTTTAGCACGTCGTAGACCTTTCAATTCATACGTTTACGAGGATACTTTTTATTACCGACTGTAAACCTTACACTTGGAAACTTTGCTTCGACGAGTATACCTACTTGCAGGAAAGTTATGGAGGAAATATGACTCGCGAAGGTAATAAGTTCAATGAATTAGCCCTAAAATGTTTATGACAACTTCACTGTCAAGTGTCAATGCTGGTGCCTCGTTTGAACTATTTGCCAGAGTTATTCGACTTGTCTAGTAAGTTATATAACTTTTACTACTTTGTAAAAATTGGCAAAACTAATTTATTGATTTTTATAAAAGTTTTGCCGAAAATTAAAAGTCAAATATGAAACACTTAAATGGATATAAGTTGTCAGAGTTTACTCTAATGTAGCTATATAAAAAAAATATTTTAGAATTGAGTAATTAACTATTTTATGAACAGTCGCCGAGCAAAACTTATTGACAGACTAATGAGACGATGACAGGTTTACTTTATGATCTCTATCGTCGAGGTGTCAAAAACCAACACTGTTCAACCAATAGTGTTTCATGCTTTCTGAAATGTTGCAATAATCATTTATTTTATTCAAACGCTTATTTTTTTAATTATTTATATTGACAATTGAAGCTCAATTTATAGTACAACAATTTTTTACTATCTATGTTAGTAACAACCATTATAAAAAAGGTAATACTTAATTTCACATAACATAGAATTATTTTGTTCCAATATCATAACTTTTCCTATAAAAACATACAAACTTTATTTTTGAAAAAATTAAAGATAAGTTCTTAAACAAAAAACTTGTAACTAAACGGGTCTAAAGTCCAGTACACAGTTGTCAACTTGTCCCTTATTCAGCAAGTCAGCCATGCGCCCTGCCCGATGCCCGACGCCCGACGCCCGACGCCTGACGCCCGCGCGCGTCCTCCACGATCGTAAAGTTTTATCGAGCTCTCCGCACATCTGCGCCGCTCGCCGCTCGTTCCGTCGCGATTCGATTCGACTCGTCGCCAATACTCGCGGATTTGTTAGCAATGTCCACTACAGTTTATGGCTCGTATTGTTTTGAATAACTCAATTCGAGTCGCAGCTCGATTGTTTGATGTTTGATCGAGTTAAACGGTTTGTGGGTACCGAGTTGATTTTACATTTTTTTTGTTGTTTTGTTATTGACGTTGATTTCTGTTGGTTATGATTTTTGCGCACAGTTATCTTTTGTCGCAGCATTTGATCACTATGAGAATATTCATTATTTACTTTCAGGATATGGGTATTTGCAAACCTAAAAAAAAACAGTAAGTAATAATTTGTTTTCCAACTTCAATAACAAGCTCTTCAAAAATCGCCGTAAAAAATATACAACAATGAAATTCCTACACTAAAAACTTTACGCTTACAAAGTAGATCAACAGAGCCGGAGAGTAAAGCAAACGTTTGTCATACAAACACTAGACACGAGTATGAGCGTAGTGTACTGTAGTGTAGTGTAGTGTAGTGTAGTGTAGTGTAGTGTAGTGTAGTGTAGTATGAACACAATGCGACTGTCACAGTGACATTACACGGAGTCCAGCCGCAGGCCGCAGCCGGTGCAGTAGCACACGGGAGCTGGGAGCTGCGATACAACCTGTCACCGGCTACTGTCTATACAAATGTCACAATCAAAATAGTGATGTATTTTTATCGATACCTAATACTTATCGATGTATGCTAGTTTAACTAGAATTATATTTTAATGAAGAACAATAATAGTGAAATTAGAATGTCTTTCTTACCTTTAAATTCCTAAAGGCCCTTTAATGGTTTAGAAGTAGCAATTTCGTAGAGCTATATAGTTTGATCATCATCTGAATTTTTCCGCCTTGTTAATATTTCAAGTAGTTTCACTCTATGATAGTGCTTAATACTCGTACTGAAAAAACATATTCAATATAATTGTAATATCTACTCATAATGTGATTAATTTATACTGCAAATATTATGATATCGATAATCGACTTAACGAGTTTTGGCAACTCTAATAAAACCATCTGACAATAACGTTGACACTTGACACCTTACAAATCTGATGTCACTTAACTGTCATTCAATTTTTAACCATATATTAAACACAATAGAATTTTTGTAAGACAATAACATTTTCGAATGATGCGTGTTGAATTACACACAATATAGGCTCAAGTTATTTGTACATTCCAAACTTGACTGTTAAATAACAATGTAGACTTATGTGGAGATATTATTTACATAAAGAAGTATAATAAAACGCATTTTTTGTATTCGAAGCCTTGGAATTTGTAGGCTATTTGAATACAATGTTGTTGAGATGGTGTATTACTATGCACCAACGACTGTGTGGCAATTGGAATTGGAACTAGATTTTTATTCAAATTGAGTGAATATGAGATTATGACTAAAATTTGTATGTTTTTGTAAATAAAATTATGACTAAAATTGAATTGACTGCCAAAAAATAGGCATCTCATTGCGTATGATTCCGTTTGGTTTGGAAGGGTTGACATGAAATAGATTTTCTATGTATCATTATTTGGAATGTTATCAATTCTTATTATTACAATATTAAGGTACACAAAGATTCTTTTTTTATGTTATTGTACTTATAATAATCACAAAAACTTAGAAGAATTTATCTTCTTCAGGATTTTACACATGATTTATTTCACTGAAAACTACTAAATGCTTTTTAACATCGACATCGGTCAACGTAAATTGTAATAATTTGTTAATCTATCAAGTCACCAAACAACTGTAGTTTGTGAGACACCAATTAGGGAGCTATGTTAATTGGTCTAATCACAGATACTGCCACTCAGCGAGTCAGCAGTCAGCACTCAGCCGCCACTTGAATACTGGTTATCATCGATACAAGCTCGTTTATTACTTTACTGGCTTGCCTAACTGCTATCAACTAATCAAATCATTATTTCTTCCAAACTAAATATTACATTTTTATATTTATCTACGTTATCTAATCTGACACAACTATTGCTGATAATTTATTTGTTGGAGAGCCTAAATTCCAAAGCGCTATTGACGTGACTTGGATGTAAAAAAATGAATATTCAAAAACGTTAGAGCCTAATAATTATAACAATGATTCCCGACTGTACCACAGTTTTGAATGTTAGTTCTGTGAATGCGTCACGAGACAGCTAGGCTTCAAATGCGAGTCCCTCGTTCCGGAAATACGATAACGTCACTTGTCGAAACGTTCGAATGGTGTCCTCCTCCGCACGAGCGCACGACTCCTGTCTCGGTGCGGAGCCACGCCGACGGGAAAACCGAACTAAACTGACGTCTTTTTGTTACTTGTCGTAGCTAGTGACACATTTTGTGCCTGAATTTTTACTCTTATTCGCATGAAAATACTTTATGCGGCTAACAAAATTCACGCGTTCTGAATAGATAACAACTACATATGTATGCATACGAGAGACCCGGTTCCAATTCCTAGTCGTACTCAAATTCCCAAAATATTGGAAGTTATCCCAAAATTATAAGATAACAACACATATACAAATGTATCCAACAAATTCAATTATTTTAGGATAATCATCACCCCTCATAACATACTGGTAGGTCCGAGTATTAAGTGCTTCATTACTAAGTCATCGGCAGAATTGAGCGTAATTCCGTCTCACAAGATGCACTTTGATCTACTAAGCGGCGAGATTGAATCAGCCCTCGAATAAACAACGATTCATTTAGCGAGAACCCTTAGGATGATATTTTAACGCTCCCAGGACGTATTAATCCTTGTTAAGTCCGATAAATTATTCAACTCACTTCAGGGCGCCTCGTTTTAGGTAAGGCCTCAGTGTCATTCACTTATGCGGTTGATTTTAGAGAAAATGCTTATATATTATCCATATTATAATGTTCTCTATGTCATGTGTTATCTCTTGTTTCTTTCAGTAGTTTTAGAAATCGTCTTACCATAAAAATATTATCACAATATTGGTGTAGAAAAATCTGTAACGATGAATGTAGTTGGTTCTTTTCTAGTTATATCAATGCCTTGTAAGTTTTTCTATGTTTGGTTTCATTATTTATAGCTGTTTTATTAATTGTTTTATCATTCTTATAGACGTTTTCAACTCTAAGCTTCAGAATTACGTAGTTCCACCTCGCAAAATATAGTATAAACTCAATAGAAACTCAATACACGCGGCCGCGGGGAAATCCTAACGGCCCAACTTTTATCTATTTTGAGCGATTAACTTTCACATCTTTCACTTTTAGTATGATTTTGATACCCTTACAGATCAGTTTCTATATATCTAACACGTCAGGAGGCTAACATAGTAATGTTTGATGTGCTTTTACTCAATGATATTTAAATATTGTTTATCATGTACCAACCTTAAAAGTATCTTAGGTAGTAGAAATAGTAATTTATTGTAGTATTTATTTTTGTACCTTGTAATGAAACAAATCGGAATATAATTATTTTCTTATACCTTATTAAAAATTCAATACATAGACCCTGCCGGGCTCCGAAAGAAAATTTCTTAAATATTTTCTTGTTTTTCTTCCTGGGAGGTAAGGAGGAACGTATCTCCAGAGAATTCCCCATAATCCCATCCTAATAGCAACTCAGAATCTTAATGAGTTTCTTCATAAAATATTAAATTCTCTTTGTTATTGTTTGGACTCGATACTTGGAATTCTAAATTTTCTTATAATGTTCAAAGTTTTAGGACCACAAATCTTTTGAGTTTTGTAATGATGTATTCGAAAGCATACCTGACAGCTCATACCTAGTGGCTGTGCTCCAGCAGCATACTTTGAATACATCCATATGTATCGCACACTCGCATACATTCATCATCATGCTAATGTAAGCTCAGGTGTTAGTAACGTTTGTCTCCCACGAGCTCAACTGAATATGGAACTTTGACTTCTAGTTTTGTATATTTCATTAGATCCACTCTCATTCTGATTCCAATTGAATTTTAATATGCATGCTGCTTTTGCATGGCGACCGGGAACTGTCCTATGTCCTTTCTCTTCTCTTCTCTTCTAGGCGTTGTGTGCTAACCACTTTTTACCACATCATTACTTACCATGTTGAAATTGTGGTCAAACACATGCTTAAAGAAATTCCATCAATAATTGTTTTGAAATTAATATTAATGATCCAACAGAAAACAATTGGGATCATCGTTATCAATACTTATAGGGCACTTCCTTATTTTTTAAAAATAAAAATTCACTTGCTTTCTGCTCCCCAATTTCACCAGCAATTTAGCTTTTTACCCGCTTTTTTACGCGGTTTAGGCCATGCGTTGATAGGTTAAAACGTGTAATATGGTATAATAGTCACAGAATTATTAGCAAAACCTCCACTAGTTTAAACAAAGGAAGTTCACCTGTATATTGATAGAAATAAAACAATAAAGATATTGCGGTGTGCGGTTGTCCACTTCGCTTCGCCACTTTCCTATCTTATATTACTCGGGGTGGATAATTGTATCGCGCTGACTCCGTGCGTTCCATCCAACCGTCCGCGTCAGGTTGATCAACATGTGAAGGTTGACTTTTACCTTTGAGCAATGCTACAATTCAACGCGTCATGTCATCTCAAATAATTATAGACTTTCTTATATTATATCGTAGAGTTTTCAATTTTCTAATAGAGTATTTTTCCTGTATGACTCATTTATTTCAGGAACAATGATCTTTTTAACAAAATCGAGCAGCAGGTGTGAAAGATGGCTCTTTTCGTATGTTGTTATCGAAAAGCGTTGATTTTAAGAATGAACATTTTGTAAATGTGGTTAGCTCCTCTGCCCCCTTAATTTCTTTCCATTGCAAAAATAAATTAAACTGTCAGTTATCTAAAAGAGAACTACTATTTATATTCAAATATTGAGTCTTTGACCTACATCTGTTGTTCATCAAACAAAAATAACCCAAACAAGTTTTTGTGAAGGACGTATCAAGGACTATTCTGTTGTCACGTCAATCTAAGGTAAAATTTAAATGACGAATAATTTTAAAAGTAATTTGATGTAAATATGTACAATAAAACATAACTAAAACAATATAAATCCTGGTTTTTTTTTTAATTTAGCGCTTCGACGACTGAATTGGAAACATCGAATTGAAAGTTAGTGACAATAGAATCACCAATATTATAGTTTAATGTAACATTGTACCTATACCTAAACAAAGTGTAAGCTCCACTTTTATCCGGCCCGTATTACGTGTAAAAGCAACTGGCTAAGTCTTAATTAGTAGTTTTTAAGTAAGTTTCCTGTTATCTCCTGCTAAGCTGTGAGCTTTAATCAGGACTAAGTAAAGCGTCGCATTTGCAGTAAGTAATGTAGATACATTGTGCAATACGAATTGTCTACTCGCTGAATTTCTATCTTTCTTTAACTTTATGATTATTAAAATAACATGCAAAATATTTCAATAATTTTTTTGTTTATGTTAATGAATTCAAAGTGTTTTTAGTACAACGTTCAGAGTTCCCAATAGCGTTTTGGAGATGGTAACAAATATACCTAGAATCTTATTTTCTTTTTCTTGTCCTTATCCCACGCTAGGTGTTGTCGGCACAACATGTTTTCCTCTTTCACTCCGCTCTTTCGCAACAGTACAGTCTCAGTAGGTACTCACACCTTTCATAAACATAATATCTAGAACGACTCAAATTCAAATTAAGAATGAAACATTGACATCATTAAAAATATTTTAGTTTTCCGAATTTATATTTATTCCAACAGTCATAACCAATTAACACTAGCTCTCAGGTTAAAAACACAAGCTGTAGTAATTAAACTAATGGCGCTCCGGAGTTGTTCGGTAACGCAATTAGGTGTGGCCAGCAGCCGCAGCCGCAGTAGCCGCAGCAGCCGCAGCAGCCGCAGCGGGCAGCGCCTCACCTCTCTGGCTGTGATGAATATCTTAGCATATTGCAAGTGCCGACTTAATGCTGTTACCAGATCCTGCACCTACCTTCTCTGAGAGTAACTCTATTAGATACTTTGTTGTTGTTCCTCTCTTGAAAAACAAATTAGTTTTGAGATTGTTCTGTTACTAGAACACTAGGATTAACGATACTTGCCGCAGCATTTTTATCGGGTTTCAAAATTGGTTTGGTATGTAAAACAGTAAAGTATTCCCTCCAGTTGCTGTCTTAAAACATTACATTATAAAGGTAGTATGTTTATATGTTGGAGGTAATTTTCTAAAACTAGTGATCTGATTTTGTAAATTCTTTCACAAAGCTACATTATCCCTGAGTGCTGTCTGCTTTTCATCTCAAAAATGGGGGTGAAACCGCGGGTCAGAAACGGCTGGGTAGATTTTGATTGAATTTGGAATGGATACATAGAGCCCTGGGTAACGACATATATACCCCTAAGTCGGTGAAATGAGTTTAAAAAGTTATTCTAGATGGATTCCCTATTGAATTAAGAAAAGCAAAGTTTTAAACTTCATTAAGTCAAGTTAATAAGTTAACGCTCAGTAAAATGTCCCAAAGGTATTACAGTACACGCTTGACGAAAACCAGCTATAGTTTACTGAAAACACTAAATACCTCTTCAACTAATCCATTATAAATTCAATTACGGTCTCAAGACGTAGACAATTTGTGTGGTGTGGGGGGCGAATGGGGAAGGGTGTAGAAGGGGGGGGGGGAGGGGGGGTGTAACTAAACATATTGCGGGCCACTCGGGTCTAAGTCAGAGTAATCCTACCCTGCTGGCCCTTTATTGTAAGGATGAAATATCACCAAATAAACGATGAACTTGTGATTTTCAAAACTTATTTTGAAGGTTAGTTTTACTTAAAGCTCGTCAACTTTATTTAATCATTGGCAAATTAATAAAGAAAGATAATAATATCATTGTATAGTTACTAGATTCAGGCCAGCTAAAGTAAATTGATAATTTCTCGGAAATTGTGTTCGTTTCCTTCCCTTTAGGACCCTTCTAGGGCCTAAACTGACTGACACTTTCGACTTTTGTTCAATAAAATCTCACATGGAATTTCTTATTCTAAATTCCAAAATTATATTTACTAAAAGTTAATGCATTAAACCTACCATAAGGTGGCTCATTACACGGAAGACAAAATATATCGTTGTAGGAGTTTCTCTCTGCACTGGCTATTTGAAGGATATTTGAAATATCCCAGAATACTAAAGTCCAAAGTTCCAGTACCCACCCCGGTAAAGATTTCGGCAGCGGCTTTGTCGAGGCCCGATAAAGGCATGAACAGAACATCGCTACTCCGTATAAAGTTACAGACTTTGGTTCCAGCCTCCAGCCGCGTTCGGGGTGTCGTTTGTATCATTATGTAACCTTACGCACGTCATTATAGCATATGCTTCATGTACATCTATAGATATAGCTCTGTTTACTTTGTTTTTTTTTTTTTTTTATATTCGATAGGCTTGTGTTTGACCACAATCTCACCATGGTAAGTGATGATGTGGCCGAAGATGGTAAGCACACAAAGCCTAGATGGGAACTGGCTCTCAAGTGCAGCTGTCGGAGCACACCGATAGGTGTTTGGCGACAGATTTTCAACTTGAGGGTGGTAGCCAGCCAGTCGGGTACTACAAAGTACCCTACCACCGTGCTATGGTTTCCTCACGATGTTTTCCTTCACCGAAAGCTCAAGCTCATTGTAGGATTCGAACCCACGACCTTCGCCGCGGCATTCGACTTTGTTTATTCCTATTCAATTCGTTCACTCGTGTTCACGTTTAGTTTCAAATTCATATTGTTCTACGTTGTTTCTTTGAAATTCGTTACAATTACGTTAGTTTCAAATTCTAAGAGTCTGTTTATTTGTTCAGCTTCAATAATACCTTCCATAATCATTTAAATGTGAACGAAGGCCGTAGTTTTGAGTCTTTTAATGATTGACCTTTTTGTGAAGGAAAAATCGTGAGAAAACTATGACACTTTGTAGTCTGCCTGGTAGTTAGCTACCTCCCTCAAGTTGATAACTTGTCACCAGGCATAGCAGTTCCAATCAGATGCTAAGGTAAATTGAGTATCAAAAAACTGCAAAACATCGATATTATGGAGAATATTCTATACCGATATTAGTTGGAAATGAAAGCAGTACTTAATGTCGTGTATAATGAAGGAGGTAGCAATAACAAGGTTGATAGTGGTGGTCCGACGGCGCGCGGCGGCTAATCCGGTGCGCGGTCCGGATTACCTCGCTAATGCCTGACGTGCCGTCCTACTGACGTCCGGACGAGACATGCTGGTAATTACTGCTTGTCATTGTTAGTCTGATACCTAGTCACTGTGACTCCCCGAATTTGAATAAAGTCAACCTGTATTTCAGTACATGTAAACTACAACTTTTACTAGATCATCTTCTACTACTTTACTTCAGTCACTAACCTTCCTAATAATTACAATCATCATCTGTTTCCTTTTGAGGCTGATCATTCCAGTTTATGTTACCAACTGGTACACTGAGTGAGTTGTGGGTGGTCGAGATGGGAACAGTTAAGCTGGGTTTCCATCCTGAATGATTGGTTACGCGTAATTATTTACACTCGAGACGTTGGACTAGTCCATATCTAAGTGGCATTAAGATGGAGCTTTTCAAGACGCCACATATAACAAAATACAAAATAAATCTGCAAAAAAAGTATGAATTAGTATCGCAATTTTCTATAATGACCATTCTGATAGAAGACGTCACGCACATAGAAGAGCAAGATATTGTAAGCAGAATAAGACAAAACACGAAAAGTAACACCAAAGAAAAATATTTAAAAATATATTAATTTAGTGCAACAATCCAACTAAGGAACTATGCATTTAGAAGCAAACATTGTAATACAGAAAAACAATATTCGATGACTTTAGGCACACTTAAACAAGTTATATAAGTTGTACTCTAAATGGCAAACGTTATTGTTTCTTAATAAATAATGCCCACTGATTGTCATTAGACTTGAGTAGATAGCATAATAATATGAAAGCCGAAGAAAGGGCATTGTTTGGTCTCCGAGCAGATATAGCAACTTGTGAAGAGCTGACAATACAATGCTACAGACAGTGCGGTTCCATTGCTAGCGAAGTACACATTTACATTGGCAAACCTTCTATTACTTATAAGCGATGACTGTTTCTTACCATCAGGTGTGCCATCTATATGTTTGTTAGTCTTCTAACTAAGACACGAAACAGTTACATCTTAAAGTAAGTATTTTATAAAATACAATATCCTATTGTTTAAAATACATGTACCATTTCGTGAATAAAACATTCGAAATTTAGAGCATTGGGTGATTAACTGATGAGAATTGACGTTATTGGTGAGAATCATTCTTTGCTCAATTCGAATTAAGTATAATCATATCTGATGGAATAATATATAGTGGTTGAAAGGATATTTGGTGATATTCCGATCTAATTCTCCTTACTCAGTGAATCTTCATCTTCCCCCGCTAACACTATTACCGCAACCGATTTCGTCCATACAGTTGAGTCTATTGTAATGGGATCCCTGCAAAATCCGAGCCGGCTCGAGGCATCGGCCGCTCGCCACTTACCGTCTTACGTCCTCCATGGAAACTGTTCTGAAATAATACGATTATACAGAGATGGGGGCGATGCGCTATTATTACCTGTCACATGTGTTCTTTTACTTTTATTCGGTTAATGTTACTGTCATATGAGATTTACAATACATTTTATTTCTTTAAACCAAGATTTATTAAAAGACTTGTCCTGGCTGTCAGAACGCGCAGTTATATTGCTGGGTTTTGTATATTTTGCGCACACGCTCTAATTGTAACGTAGGAAAAATTTCCGAAATTCAATGAGGATTTAAAAGTTTGTTTAAGTCTTCGAATATTTTTGATGCATTAGAAATAAACAGAAAACAAAACATAACAGTTAATAATATAGCAAAGTCACGATAAAAATAAGAATCCAGTTTGTTAAAAGTCTATCTAGACAGTCTGATGTTCAGTTATCATCTCCCACTAAATTTCAACTTCATTATACCAAACCCTCTAAGCTCCCCACTAAACCTCCCTTTATTATATATCAATTAACTTTGTACTGTTCTTTCTCGTGGTGGATTGTATGCATCGGTCTCGCTCCCACGCTCATCAGTAATGAATGGCTACTAGTGTATCTTATTATTGACCGTCTTTTTGTTTCTGTCGTAATCGTTTTCCTTGCTTTGTTGTCTTTACGCTATGTATTATTTTGTTCTTTGGGTTTGTTTTACAAGTAATATTTTTTATCATTTGTATGATAGGTGTGATAAGTCTAATTTTCTATCTATTGGTTTTTCTCTAACACTACGAAGAATATCTAGAATGTTTTGATTTATAATTTCATATGTACCTTATTCAAGGCGATGATAGCTCAGTGGTAAGTGACGTCAAATACCGCGACGAAGGTCGTGGGTTCGAATCCTACAATGAGCTTGAGCTTTCGGTGAAGGAAAACATCGTGAGGAAACCATAGCACGGTGGTAGGGTACTTTGTACCCGACTGGCTGGCTACCACCCTCAAGTTGAAAACCAAGCACCTATCGGTGTGTTCCGACAGCTGCACTTGAGAGCCAGTTCCCATCTAGGCTTTGTGTGCTTACCACCTTCGTCCACATCATCACTTACCATGGTGAGATTGAGGTCAAACACGAGCTTATTCAGAATAAAAAAAAAACCTAGTTAACTTTTTAGTTTTCAAGCTACTAAAATGACCACCGTAGAAATCAGTTTTAAATTCTGAAAGACTAGCCAAAATTTTTGCATGTTCCTTCCTCTTTTAATGGAATGGATCTCGAAAGCTACCTTTTAATTGAACTGTACATCGAATGTAACCATAAAGTATGCAACGGATACAGGACTACTCAGTTATGTATCTTTCATTAAATGAAAGCTGTAATTATTACTCTCAAAGCTGTTATTAGCTGTCGAACGGAGAGCTCATAGTTGATAAATATACAGTTGCTTGGATAGTTAATGCCCGCGATATTTCTGCCTTTAGGACACTGAGTTTTAATAGAGGTGTCCTAATATGCATTACTACCGTTTTCTGTTAAGCACCTGTTGGTGTGTTTCGGAAATTCCAATTGAGAGTCACGGCCTACTTATAGGCCGTGGTATTCACTTATCATCAGGTAACCTGCCTGGTTTTATGACTTGTGATATAAATGAAATACCTAATAGACATTAGTAATACCAAGGGATTGCCATTTGTTGTCGATTATTTTACAATTCCTTAAAGACAAATAACTTGCAAGTACAGCGAAACACACCAAAATGTGTTTGCCATCAGATTTTATACTTGAGGGTGGTAGCCAGCCAATGGAGTACTTTAAAGTACCCTACCATCGTGCTGTGATGTCCTCACGATGTTTTCCTTCATTGAAAGCTCAACCATAAACTTTGCCGCGTTATCAAACGTTTACGAACATACATATAATTGTTTAACTTTATAATGATTTTTTAAGCCCTAATATTATTCTTCATACTCGGTCATCTGATTTCAATTTGTTCAAAGTCAGAAATACATAGACTTATCATCAGGTAGATTGTCTCTACATAAAAATAGACATTGGACACTTGGAGAGAAAATAAATTAACCTGCTAAATGTATATGTTGTTGTACTGTAACTTCATGTACTAGGGTTGCAGTGCTGCGGGCGAGTGCAATTATTAATTACTGTCTCTTTCTATCTGTCGAGGTTATAATGACGTTGTCGTTATGAAGACATTTGTGTCCTACCATGCGCCACGCCTTTCGCGATAACATGCTCATGATCAGTATACAAATCTCGCTCAGTTTGTTTTGTAAATAATTCGTGTGATACAAACCAAACGTGGTAGCCAGCCAGTCGAGTATTACAAAGTACCCTACCACCGTGCTGTGACTTCCATGGCCTACGCTTCACAACTGAGCTATCATCGCCTTAACTTTGAATTAAAAGATGACAAATTTTCAAAACCGTGCTGAACTAATATTTATTTTTTAAGGCGATGATAGCTCAGTGGTAAGTGACGTCGGATACCGCGGCGAAGGTCGTGGGTTCGAATCCTACAATGAGCTTGAGCTTTCGGTGAAGGAAAACATCGTGAGGAAACCACAGCATGGTGGTAGGGTACTATGTGGTACTCGACTGGCTGGCTACCACCCTCAAGTTGAAAATCTGTCGCCAAGCACCTGTTGGTGTGTTCCGGCAGTTGCACTTGAGAGCCAGTTGCCCTTGCCCTTAAGGCATTCTAATAAGGTGTACAACACGTTGGCAGTCCACCTGGTATTGCTAATGTCTATAGGCGACGGTAGTCACTTACCATCAGGTGACCCGCCTGCCACGTTGTCACTAGTGACATAAAAAAAAACTGTAGGGACCAACCCTGTAATCTTGAAAAAAAAAACAATCTTTTGTTCCCGAATATGCTTTTTTTTTAAATTAGTAATTGCCTATCAACGAGGCGTGGACTTCACAGTAGCATGCACTCTATTTTTTTAACTTTATATATTTTCTACAATAACGACGTATACACAGGAAAATGATCCTAAACAGCGAGCTATTGTAAACAAAAGATAATGAAAATCCATCAGCCGGCGGCTATACGATGTAATGTGATACTGCAGTGCATAATCAAAGGAGCAGTAGATTCGGCACACCCCCGTTAAAATACTGTCAAATAAATCATTCCATGTTCAGGGCTGGCAGGCTATTTGCGGCTTCAATTATGTGATATTAAGTAACTTTTTACTAAACGAGGACGTAAATTAATATTTCATTAACTAGTACATTTTAATGATGCCCTTGAAATCCCGATTTTTAAGGTACTTACTGAAAAAAGCTGAAAACATGTTCTAAAACTAAAAAGTTATTTAATTACAAACGATAAACAGCTCAAATATAGACCAAGTTAAAGTATCTTAAAATATATAAATACTTTACCCTTTCGTCAGTCGGTTAAAAAAGGTACAATATCTTATTCCATCTTAGTGTTATATTAGAAAGCACCATCAATATTATTAGCATGACCCTGTAACATTAACAATCTTATTACAATCGTAAAGCGAGATGTAGAGCAACATAAAGTTTCTCCTCATGCAGGTCGTATAGCTGTCGCCGGATACTTGTCCCGAACCGCCACAATAACAATTAATACGATCCCGGTTCACGGAGACGGAGAGGTGTGAACCCTGCCCGGAGTGGAGTTGTGTGGAGCTGTGTGGAGTCCTGTGGAGCAATAAAACTTAATTGAGACGTTGTCGCGCGCGGGACCCTCCGCTCCGGCCGGTAATTACACGCATCAAGGAACCGTGCAGCGTGGTGGCTGCAAGCGTATACTACACACATGTCGTACTTGCTTTTATTATTGGTGTGTCTAAGTGAATCCATTTCTTTACCTGCAATTTCTAACGACAAAAATCTATATAACACCATCAAAAACGTACGGTCTCTCTGCTTGATTGGCTGAACAGATTTTGATGTTATTCGTTTGGGGATACCTTGTAACCTCAGGAAAGATATATGTAGATGATTCATGATAAATAAATTCAAAACTAAGGTATTTGATTTTTTATGAAAAAGGTAGTTTTTTTTTATGGTCAGAGTTCTTTTTTACTATTTCATATTAATGAGTGTTGTAATTAACCCCAACATAACCAAAGCTGTATTGAGTGATAAAGTTCCTAAGCATTATAATTCGCGCATAGAAATTCATCGCACAATGTACGATCATGCGTCCAGCCCTGCTATTCATTCGTACTGTGCAGCCACACTGCAGCGCTGCAGCATAAATTGCGTTCAATAATAATTTAATAACACGGTGCTTTCTCTCGCGGCTCGGCTGTGGCTCGGCTGTGGCTCGGCTGTGGCTCGGCCACGCTCAGCTGAGGGGGCATGTTTATACATCTCACGTACCGTTTGCAAATTATAACGTGGATCTTCACACCATGCACCATGCACCATGCACCAAACATTTGATTATTTATCGATAGCTACTCTAGTACGCCATAGAATAACAGTAGTTCAAGCGACGATAGCGGATAGTGAAGTCAGACTTTACCCTTGTAATATACTAGCTTTGTGCCCCGCGGTTTCACCCGCGTTCCAGAGAGAATAATAAAAATAAAACCGGTCAAGTGCGAGTCGGACTCGCGCACCGAGGATTCCGTAGAAACATGTAGTTATTTAAATAGTTCATGACGGTAATCGAGTCTCAAAGATTTTTTCCATTATTTTTTCGATTATGTTTTTTTTTGGTTTTAATTTTATTTTTTATGGTTTTCGGATTTATTCCTTTACTTGTGCTATATGGCATTGCTTCTTGCCAAATTTAATGGTTTTAGGTCAACGGGAAGTTAGGTTTTGATTCCCTTGCGAAAGTCAATATGCGGTATAAACGGATCATTAACGGCCGCATTTTTTGATTGCTTTGACTTAGAAGTTTTATTTTTTTTACTACTCCTAGGGTTTGTAGACCTGAATATTTGATATTTTTAAAATCAATACTTCTACGCATCCCTGCAAAATAGGGTCTTGTCAGACGGATAACAAAGTGATCCTATAAGGGGTCCGTTATTTCTTTTCAAGGTGCGGCACCCAAAAATAAGCCCATTTAACTCGCTGATAATTTATCCTTCTATCTATCTATATATATAAAAGTAGAAGTCCTGACTGATCTATCAACGCCCAGCCTAAACCCTTAGACCTAGAAAGCAGATTTTTTCCCAAGTGTTGTTTTTAAAACTTGACCGAGGAATAAGAACGGATTTTTCTAAATTCAACCTTTAATGGGGTGAAAAAGGGGTTGAAAGTTTGTATGAAAGTCGGTCATTTTTGAAGCTAAAATAATGAAACTTTGTTTTTAGACTATTAATTAAAAATAAAGAAACATGTGTATCAGTGTTATTTAAATTTATACCCCTGAGGGGGTGAAACGGGGGTTGAAAATTTGTATGGAAGTCCGCGATTTTTTTAAGCTAGAACCATGAAACTTTGTTTTTAGGCTAAAAATTAAAAATAAAGAAACACGTGTATTAGCGTTTTTTAAATTTCTACCCCTGAAGGGTTGAAACGGGGAGTAAAAGTTTGTATGGAAGACCGCCATTTTTGACGCTAGAAGCATGAAACTGTGATTTTAGACTAACAATTAAAAATAAAGAAAAACGTGTTTTAGCGTTTTTTTAAATTCCACCCCTGAGGGGGTGAAACGGGGGTTCAAAGTTGGTATGAAAAATGAGAAGGCCTGACTCACTGACTCATCAACGCCCAGTCTACAGTCCTGGACCTAGAAAGCTGATTCTTTTCACAGGTATTGTTTTTAAGATGTAGACGAAGAATAAGATTTTTCGAAATTCTATCTCTAAATGGGTAAAAAAGGGATAGGCGAGTGAAACCGCGGGGCGGAAAGCTAGTGAAAGATAAAAGTAAAAGGTAGAGTCAATTGTAACGTTCATAACAATCTAAATAAAGGAGTTTTGAGTTTATTTAGTCTTTTTCACTATTCTTGAACAAAAAATATTTTTTAGGTCGGGACAGCGTCCTTACGCATAAATTACATTGAAATGAAATCATAAGTACATGGTGTATTGCAAAACTATGTACCTGTATGTAGAGTGTGTGAAATCCTAGGATGAAACAACGTTTTATGTTTCCTGCAACTTCTTGACGTTGCAAATAGAAATATTATACGTTATTTACGTACAGAATCACTTCTGGCCTTTAAACCTCACTTGACATACTTAGGGTCGATTATTTATGATTATAACTAATGGATAAATATTATTATCTTCATCTTGTACTTTATGTATGATAACTTTATTGTTGACAAAGCGAAGAGAGTTATAGAAATAACTTACGTTTGATTATAATTTTGGAATAGTTGATGATATTGCAGGAGAATTTTATCTTTTCACAAGAAAACGTTTCTTTTTCATTCACTGAATATTACTTATTTTTAATTAGATAGCAATGGTCATTTCCCGCTTTCAAGCTTTGTTATTTTTGACTTGTTACACTAACGTAAAGAGCGGACCGGAGCATAGCTAGAAAATTGAACTAATAGAATTTCCTATAATTCATGTAGACGCAGCGTTGCATCAAATAATTTTCGTACAATTCTATTGCTTAAAATGTTACAAGATCCGCTGCACTCCAGTGTACAGGCAGATATCATATACATAACAAAAGTCCATTGTCGAGTTATAAGCTACACAGACAAACAGACAATGCGAGCTACACGTTACCGTAATGCATTATCATACAAAATGAAGAGAAAATGTTAGCATAAGGGCATCGTATTACACATGATGTTCGTTTGATGTTTGACCTACATGTAGTCACAGTTCAAATATTTGTCAGACAATTCAATTAGAAGAGTACATAATGTACTTACTCGTAATGTAGCAAAGTTTCGGCTGAACAAACTGTAGCCAGCCACTTCGGCCCGATTGTTTGTTCCGACCGTCTGTGCACACACACATACATACATCATTCTACTTATATGTAATTGATAGCAGGAGCCGGGATCATTCATTTATATCTTGTCAATTCTAACAAGCAAGCGAGGTATCTGATGGTAAGTGACTACTGCTTAGACATTGGCAGTAGGGAAGAGGCGGTATGTAAAGAACACGTATCGAAGGAGACACTTAAAATTTCCTTGAAAATAAAATTCGTTTTGAGTTGAAAAAAGAGGAAGGTACCTCTCTAGGTAGAAAGTTTTCTTAACGTATTAATATAATGATGATATTCCAATATTTTATTTAAATGTCTAGAGCTGAATAAACATTTTCTATTCAATATTCAAAATTGCCGCCAACTGTTTACAAAATCGTCACCTAAATGACGATTATCAAATATTTGGTCGTAGAGGTTTTAAATATTCACTAATGAAGATGGTAAGAGACCCGATGGAATGACACTTATACCCTGGAAGATGGGTCGGCCTTTGGTATGGGATGCCACGTGTGTTGATACCTTAGCACCGTCTCATCTTCCAGAGACAGTGGATAGGGCCGGTGGTGCAGCCATGTCAGCAGAGAGCCTCAAGCGGCGCAAATACAGTAACTTAGATACAAGTTACATATTTGAGCCGTTTGGGGTTGAAACTCTGGGTCCGTGGGGGCCGAGTGCACACCACCTTTTCCGAGAAATGTCAAAACACGGTCGACGGATCTCGTGACCAGAATGCTGGCATATACCTCGCCCAACGTGGCAATGCTGCCAGCATTCTGGGTACGTTGCCTACTGACAACGACTTTTTTATCCTTTGATTGGGTGTAATTATTATCTAATAAATGTCTTAATTCACTAATTGGTTTAACTTCACTTGTACCCCGGTTTGATGTAGCAGGCAAGGTGAGGTAACCCAATCACTCGCACTAAAATGCTATTATCTATAATGGAATGACCGCCACGTGTCGTTTCATGTTGACTGTTGTCGACTGTTGTCGAGGCGTCAGGTAACATATTGTTAGCTTAATATTCATTGAGTTCATTTGTATCGGTTTCATTTGATATGATCTTCCATCCATAGGTATTCCTTATCTTACTCATTATAAATGTGAAAGTTTGGATGTTTCTTACTCATTTACGCCAGAACGGCTGAACGGATCTGGATGAAATTTGGCATAGAGATATATTATAGTCTGGAATAGCATATAGGCTTCTTTTTATCCCGGAAAAAGATAAGATCCCTCGGGAACGTGGGTGAAACTACGGGGAACAACTAGTTGGTATATATTCAAAGAAAAGGCCGGACTCATCAGGTACTGCTTGTGGGGGCTGGTCTGTGCGAGTTTGTTGTTTATTAAGTCAGTCGTCATTAAATTCTATAGATTACTATTTTTGCCGCCATAACACGCAAATATTGTCAGTGAGACTAGATAAATAATAATTATTGAATGTAATAGGTGTCAGTTATTTTTGAAAAGAGTAATTGCTGAGTTTATTGCCGGCTCTTCTCAGCAAAATCAACCTTCCGAACCGAGCATTAGAGTCTGACTATTCATAAATGCCTGTGAAAGTCCATTTGGATGAATAAATATTTCATTTCAATGCTCCGCCTAATTCCTTTTTGGATCTTAAGAGCAATTTATTTCACAGGTGTTGTTTTTAAGACGTAGACAAGAAATACGAGTAAGAAAGGATTTTTCGAAATTCGCCGCCTGGAGGGGTAAAAAAGGGGTACGATAGGATACTTTTTATCACGGAAAAGATAAAATCCCTCAGGATCACGGGTGAAACTGCGGGGAGCAACTAATGTCGTATCAAAATGTTCTGTGGCAGTTAGTTTTCCAGTAATTTAATTATTTACTATTGTGCTAGAAGGTATTGCATTTGGTAAAGTGGAGGATAATGGATCTACAACTGCTCGCACTAATGAAGCATTCAGATCTATTTCAAATGTAGAACAAATTGTATTTCCAAACAAAGCTATTGCTACAGTATCTTTAAAAACATAACAATTTTGATTCGTCTAGAATCATCAGCTCGTAGTACAGTGGCATATGGCTGTAGGTAATGGTTAGATGAAAGATCTTGATGGATTTGATTTCATTTTCTTAACGTTTGATAACAATATCACCGAGTCAATCGACGATATGGCAGTTTTTTTTTCATGTAGCGGTACTAGTATTTGTGGTCTCTGATATCCAGTTGATCTTGTAACTAGTATGCGACCAAATTTCAAAGCCAAAGTTAAAAAATTAACTCAAGATACATTGAGCTATCTTAACTCCCTAGTTCGCATTTTAAGAGGGCTTAAGATTCGTAATTTCACGAGATAAACGCGTGTTATTTATTAAGCAAAACATCATGAAGTAGGTAGACGCACCACAGACATCGTCATTAATATTAAAAAGAGCCGCGTGCCGCCGCGTCCCGCAGTCCCGCAGTCCCGCAGTCCCGCGGGCCAGTCCGGGATCCGGGACTCATTCCTATATTGATTACGAGATCTGCCTACCAATACTCTATGAGCCTGCCTATATTATAAGGATAATAGCTTCATTAAAAGTTTTAGCTACTACTTTCAGATTTTCCAGGATTACAAGGGAATTTAGTTTTGAATTTATAATAACCGTTTTAGACCTAATCAATTTACTAATCCCTGTTTGCTCTAAATTATCCTCGATTGGATTTACACACAACATTCCCATAGGGCATGGAAATGTTTTTGAAGCACGCATGCCCCAAAACAAGCCACTTAATTGAGCCTTTACTTTGGATCAAACTTAGAAGGAGTTCTTTTTTCATGTTCATATTAAGATCATGCATGATAATTATTGTATCATTGTGAAGAGGCTTTTTTTTAAATAGTTCTCTATTCTTTGTCCTTTTTCTGGAATATATTGCATTCTAATAAGACTATCTGTAAATGAAATTCTGAATCAATATTCACGAGGAAGCTTTCAAACGTACGCTTAATTACCGCTATCTCGCGGTTTTTTATAAAGTCACCTCTAATAGTTAGTTACAACGTAAAAGGGTGACTTGTTAATCTAGTCAGATAATCTAATCTGCCCACACACTCACATGTTGCTCCTCGGTTAATATTCACGTCTTCTCTGCCATTCGTTCTCATTACACTCAAGATATACGCAAGATAATATTTTTATTCCAATATTGCGTTCAAAAAAAATGTGATATAGTGACGAAATACCAGTTCAGCCAGCACAGACCTACAGTCTCTGAGTATGTAAGGCGGAATACCGTCTGGTCCCGCGGACCTCTTCGGCTTGAGTTGTTCCAGCGCACCTCGCACTTCCCTCAACTGCAATTCTTGTAGGTGGATCCGCGCCGCTCCATTCTCGCCACCCGCTCCTTCTATCGCTGCGGCAACACTCAACTCAGCTTGTCTCGTGCTATAGACCGAGTGAAAGTACTGAGCAAACTCTCTCACACATTGCTCACCAGACAAGACCTCCCCGTTTTTTAGGATCCTTTGTGGATTTCGACGGCCCCTTTTGGACTTTACATAATTCCAAAATGATTTTGGGTCTTTCTGTAGTTGATTTTGAACCCTGCTGTTATGTTGTTCTTGTGCTAATTTAATCAACTGTTTTACTTTAGCCCTACACAGAGCAAACGCCTCGTAATCATCCTGGTTCTTACTTGCCTTATACCGTTTGTGTAGAATAGCCTTATAACGTATGTTGCGAATTATTTCAACAGTGTAAAACTCGGGGTAAACATACTTCGAGCTTACACGACTTCGCAGTTTTCTGGGAACACAGTCATCTATTTTTGCATTAATTGTTTCATAAAAATAATTTAAGCTCATCTCTAAATCAAGATCGTAGATATAAGTCCAATCTATTGTCGCTATTGATGAGTACAATGTGAAAAAATCAGCTTTATTAAAATTCCAACCTGTAGGTACAGTACTCGACTCATACTCGAATGAACCCGCGACCCGGCGCGGCCACAACTCGACCAGCACGTCGAGCGGCGGATGGTACGCATCTACAGGCACGAGGGGCGCCCCCGCCTCGCACACATTTACACTCTCTCCCTTCGGAAGCGTACTTAACACTAAATCCAAACAACGATCATTACAATTAACGATTTTGTTACACTGAGTAAACCCACAAAAAGATAATAAGTATTCAAAATAATTACATACATTTATCGAACAGGATTGCATATTGAAGTCACCAATTACAACGAGATCACTATATTTACTACACAGCTGTTCTATTATCCTAAACAATATCATATACTCATTGTCACAACTGTTTGGCGGAATGTAAACAACACACAATAATAATAGAAGTCTATTATGTAGATAGACGGTAGCACAAATAAGTTCGAACACCTTATCGTCAATGTTGACGTCACTCGGGCCGGACACTCGCCGTAGCTCTAAACGCGGTGTGGCCACGAGACACACGCCGCCCTGCTTTCGTCCGTCCGCGCGATCGCAGCGCAATATTGTATATCCAGGTGGTACTATTTCTGCGTCATAAATAGATTTGTTGCAGCCTGTTTCGGTAATGGCGAACAAATCTGCTTCAGAAGACGACACACCTGCATAGAACTCTTCCAATTTTGTACGCAAACCTCTCACGTTTTGGTAGTAAATCTCGATAGCTGTGCTAGTTATATTATGGGTTTTTGGCTGTTCTGCGAAACCACACCCATTCACAGAATTCGATATTCACTGCCCAATTTTCTGATTGACATAAGACGTCATAACTACTTTCAGGTACACCAATAATAAAAGAAGCATAATCTCTTTCCGTCTTGTGTCTAATTTTGTCTACTATGACGGGGATTTCCTTTCCACAAATATTCTTGACGTGATTTTCCAGGCTGTCGGCTGTAGTTTCTTTTTTCAGTCGCCAGACATGTAAATACTTTTTCTTCTCCATTCCCTGTATTTTCGAAATACTTGTATTTCCTCCTTTTTTAACATCATTTTGACGGAATTTACTCTTTTTGTTATAAACTACGCTCGACCATTCATTTTTACCTTCTGCTTTCTTAGACTCTTGCATAGAATTGTCCTTTATCTCACCACTCAGTTTCTGGACACTTTCTTCATTCAACTGTATAGTTGCTGGTTTAGGGGCCACACAATTCTTTGTTGATGTAACTGTGTAATTTTTTATATCTTGATTTCGTATATTTTGAATATTATCTTCATTCGTCGGTACACTCGCCGGTTTAGTGGCCTCAATTATTTTTTTTGCACCCGTTTTGTTGGCATTTTTTTCTTGATTTATTGAGACCGTCTGTGCAAATGTCAATTTTGGTTGTTCTATCTTTTGAATTAATTCTGGACCCCTTTCAATACATTTCGTTTCCAGACAGGTTTTCAACTGCTTATTTGTATCCAGTAAACTCTTAATTTGTGATTCTAAACCCTCAACTTTATTAGCTTGTTCTTGAACTACCTTCAAAATATTTTTTAATTCTTTGAGATCCGTTTCGACATTAATAAATCTATTCTGTAATATAGAATATTCTCTTACTTGTTCATCAATTCTTGCTTTCATTTCTAGACGAAGCTCTTGAATCTCCTGCAGGGTTCTGCTATCGTTTTCCATCATCGACACCCCAGTTGTATTAACACGACTACCGCGATCCATGTTAACATAACTGCTCGGTGTAAATGTTTTGTTTAGGGTTTGAATTCCTCGAACTGGCGTATCTGAATTATCCCGCTTCGGTATGGTACTGATGCAAATAGAACAGACCCATTTATTCCTGTCTTCTCGGCTTAACTTCTCAAACTTTCCCGTTGACCAGCCGAGGCACTCCAGATGGTATAACTTCTTGCAGGATTCCTGAGAGCACTCCATATACGAGATATCGTATGTAGATAGCTGAAGCCATGTAGATTCTTGGTTCCTTCACTCGCTGATTAAGCGAAACTTCGCCAAGATTTTGTTACACGTCTATGGTTTTAACGTGATACTTGGTTATACAATTGTCTTTTGTGGTTAAGACAATCAGGCCGCATAGCTAACAGAATTAAGTAGTCTTTACCATGCCCTAAAATATACATAATTACCCATATTATCAGAGATCCCTATCCCAAATTGTCGATTTATGAGTGCTCTTATGTTCTGGACAGCGGTCCGCAAGCCAAAGATTCGGTGGCCACTTCTTGCTGCGCAAATTGACCATTACTCTGAGTTATGACAAAGCCACGATTGCGGTCTAAAGCTCTGACTACATTAGTGGGATTTGCCGCACGATTTAACCTGCGCAGTGTTTATTATGAATAAATATTAGCAGCGCTATAAGAGCTTAGCTTAAGCCGTGTAATAACTATTTACTGCGCTATATTTTGGTTGGTTCACCTTGGTTCTGAACTGGATGTTTTGATTGCCAAAATTACATCTAACAAAAGTAATTTACCTTCTACGCTTTGGTTTCTATCAAAAGTTAAAAGAGATAAGTAATTTTAGAATTTGTTAAATTATGATCAAGTAGTATGATCGTAGCTTAAGTCTTACAAAGTGATTCGTCTCGTCTGTACCCGAGCTCACTTCGGATCGAGCCTGCACTTAATTGCTGTGAAAAGCGCCACTTGATAATAACCAGCGACGGACAAAAGACGTGGTTTCCACTCGATTATGACGTTTGCTCTACGGCATAAGACTCACGCGGTGACATTATACAAGCACCGTGAATTAAGCACGATTTTAAAATAAGAATAAAAGAGTCGCATTATGTCTAAACTAAATGCATTGTAATAATTTTTCTACGAGCCGTCTTTAGCTTCCAAATAAACATATTCTCAGAAGGTGCAACTAATGATTATCGCTGCAGTATCATTAAAAGGTACAATGAAAGTTTAATGATACGTGCAATAAATGTTAAAAGCGTAACAATTAATGTGATAGTCGATACAATTCCGACGGCACTACAGACTGTAGTTTACAATCCTGGTTCATCTCTGCATGGCACAAAGCCAAGAACGCAGTCTGCATCTTTCAGATATTTGTCGAGCACTTGCATCTAACAGCTTGTTGTTTGCGCCACCCGCTGCTTACGTCGCGACCCATTGTAGTGATGTCGGCGAAAGCAAGGATTTAATTATTAAATTATTTACTGTACAATCGCGCAGTAAAGCCGGAGTGGCAGCCATTATCACTGGAGTTACGATAAAGGAGTCTGACGCTGAATCTTGACGAGACAACCAAAAGGCGAGATTATTAACTGTGATTTAAATACCTTTGACGTCTGATTATGAGAATTTCCTTGAAAGATATCTTGGTGTATAGGACATAGGAAAGTCAAGGTAAGGGAAAGTATAAAATATCATCCTACTAATATTATAAACGTGAAAGTTTGTATGTTTTTACTCAATCACGCAAAAACGGTGCAACAGATGTTGATGACATTTGGCACACAATTAAATCATATTCTTGAATAAAACATAGGATACTTTTTATCCCTGGAAAAATAACAACCCTTGGGAACACGGGGAATATGAGTATATAAATCCATAAACATATTCTAAAAGCAAATAAAAAGTAAAGCTACGCTACTAAACATCAAAAACACGCGTCATGCATCTTGAATATTGAATTCTTTCGGATAAATTTTTAGAGATGGCCGTCAACATTTTAAAGCCTCGTAAGCCAAAGCTGTCAGTGAAGGATGCGGTTGAATCTCGGTGCCCCTGGAGGCGCGCGGGTGAAACAATTGAAATCGGGTGACGCGTCGAGTTCGCACGTGATATGATCGAGTCGAGTCGAGTCGCTCCGGCTCTCCACCGAATGTGTTTCACTCAAGCACCCTCGTAAAAATGTGCTTCAAATATGTGTGATTCAGTTACCCGCCTTTTTCGACGAATATTTTTAGGGCATCATGTTTTTTGGAGGAAATAGCAATTTTGGATTTCGTTAACGCATTGGTAAACCTTTTAACGTTTAAGATGCACACGATTCAAATCTGTTCCGGCTATCAATGTGAGAATTGAGTGTTCAAGTCAGTACCATAGTTACACAGTGGTAGTGTTACATCCTTCGCAGTTTTCATTTGTTTTACGCAGATTCATCGTATTATATTTGCTCGCTAAAAGTAGGTATTATCAGTTGATATTCTTCTAGTTGGACTTCATGTTCCAACGTCAGTTCAGCTGCCGAAGTACTAAACTACTATAGAAGTTGTTAACTGTTACGTTACTATTATAGAACCTTATCTTTGTAGATTTCCATATCAGTGCTGTAAATTTATATACCAGATCTCCACGTAACTCATGCACGTGTGAAGGGAACTTAACCCCCAAAATGATTTGATTTTCAAATCACGTAAGGCGATTAACATCAATATTGGAAGTCGTAGATCGGTGCGCAGTTCTCTCCACTCTCAATATTCCGGAAGGCGTCAGAACAAGTTTGAATTATGAACGAATGTAGTGAGACCTGTATAGACGTGAGGTTCGCACGTATGAATAAATGAATGAATTTGTTCGCGACGGTGTAACGACGGCCGCACAGGGTGGGGTGGAGTGGAGCGATGCAGCGATTTATCGCGATAGTTCGCTGACTGAATTCGAATTATATTTCTGTGTAATATTCAGAGGGAAAGTTGTAAAAGTTTATCGTTAGCAATTTGTCAACGCACCTCGCCGCGACCGCATATCTGAATATTTTTATCTCCTCGGATATATTTCATTGTAACAGTTTTGAGAATATAATATATGTGACAGAACACGTGTGGAGTCGCGCGTCGGACTACTGTGAGACGTACAAAGAGACCGCAGCAGCTCTTTCAATGTTCAACATTAAACACGAGAATACAAAAGACGTGTTACGATCTTTTCACACGAGCTTTCGTATTTAAAAGGAGGGATTATGTATGTAGTAGATCGTATCATATTTACGAGTTAGTTGGGAGCGCGTTGCTAATCCTGCACGTAATAATGTGCGAATGAATACGTGCGGTCCGTCGACGGGACGGGACGATGACGGTACGGCTTCGACACGAGTACGGTAATCTTGATCAATGGAGCGGCGGTATATTTAATCTCTTATTGAACTCCTCGTGAAGCTTCAGTTTCTTTGTTGAGCTACAAAACAAGTTATTGAGAAGGACTCGCCAAATGTTTTGCAACAATTTCAATGTTAAAAAATCCTCTTTTATATTGTTACTAAAAATATTCCTGTAAAAAATTTTAATGTCGGTACGTTGGACGTACTGTATTGTACTTTTCAGGCAATGAGCACAGTCGTAGTGGTGTTGTATACCGCGGCGAAGGTCGTAGGTTCGAATCCTACAATAAGCTTGAGCTTTTGGTGAAGGAAAACATCGTGTGTTACTTTGTAGTACTCGACTAGCAACCACACTCAAGTTGAAAGTCTGTCACCAAGCACCTATTAAAGTATTCTGAAGGCTGCACTTGAGAACCAGTTTTCTTCTAGGAGCCAGATCATCACTTACCATGGGGAGAGGTTAAAGACAAAGTTTATCCAAAAGTAGGTTAAACCAGTCAAATATGTTGATGAACACCTCGAGTGAACCAATTATTCAATGAAATACCACTAAACACCGGCGATTAATTAAGACGAGGACGTGATTGAAGAGGCCTGGCAGCCCGAGGGGCTCGAGGGGCGCTAGGGGCCCGTATTAATGGTGGACGTGACCCGGAATCCGATGCGACGCCGAACCGCTCACAATAAATAACCAGCGACAGATATGATAATGTCCCTCCACGGTCGCTCTTAATAAATTAAAACCCATCAGCGATTTGTTCATTAAATATAACTCACACGGAGAATTACAGACAGATGGTTCTTACATCTGTGGGATAAATATGTGATTAACATATGACATGACTTTTTGGCGGGAACTTGCGAAGTGACGTTGTGTTTTCGTTTAATTTTCATTAAATTCGTGTATTTTGAGTTTTATTGAATAATTTCGGTGGTGTTTTGTCCAATAAAGATCAATGTAAGTGCACAAGTGAAGTGAAATGAAATGAAAGCGTGTATCGTGACTTTCCAGGTTGTCCCAAAAAGTCCATGAAATGTTTTAGTGGAATAGCCGCCAATTTCACTAAAATTAGACCGGACTTGTACGGACGAGGACTAGACTTTACAGTGAAAGTGACAATAAAACGTGACTAAACATAAAAGATGAATATTTTAAATAAAGAAATGGCTTAAAGGTCACGCTACCAGGCCAAAAATCTTCTTAAAAAAAAAAAAAAAATTAACATATGACACTTCATATATTACTGAACAACTAAAAAGATTACTCACTCAGAGACTTATCTGGCCCCGCAGTTTCACCCGCGTCCACAAGGAATCTTATAGTTTACCAGGATAAAAAGTATCCTTTGTTTTATTTCAGGATATGAACTACCTGTGGGAAGTTTTTAACAAATATCTTCACAGGCAAACCAACTCTCATTTTTATGATAGTAACAAAAATAACATGCAAGTTTTTTTTGTTACGAACTTGGCGTTTTTTCACATTGTATTTTCCGTGTTATTGGTGGGATGATACTTTACTGTAGCTACTAATTAATGAAATTCACAACTTTATCACTCAAATCAGCATTAAAAGTGATACGAGTGAAATGCAAATCCTGCTCACGAGTCCCGGGCGAGTGTGACGTTACGGGAATCAAGATTTAATGTCAATAAAGTTTTTACGCGGCCCCGGAGCCGCTCGTGAAAATATATTCATTTGTGCGTCATTGTGCTGCGATGCACCCGGAGATTGGCTATTTTGCGTTATTTGACATTTTAGAATTATATATGTAGGTATTTTTCACTCAAAATACTATTTTTATAGTTGCGTACCAAATTTTTGAAATGAAACTTATTTCGCTACACATAAAGATAGCGGAGACAAATTTAAATTTTGCAGTGTTATTGCAAATAACATTTCTTATTGTGTTATTGCTTATAATTATCGATGGTTTCGGTCGACTCACCGCTCCGCTACTATCTCTCCATAGCAATAATAATATGAGTCTGTAAAAATTATATTCAAAAGTATTGTGATATTAGGAATGTATAATGTGTATGAATATTGATAGTAGATCTCGATGTGTGCTCACCCTGTCTGGAGTCTGGACAGTCAGACATTATCCGTGGATGCACTTCGCCCACCGCGTGATATACGACCCGCACATAAACGCATCATGTCTGCCCTGCCCTGCGCTGAACTGCACTTCCCTGCCCTGCCCTGCACTGCCCTGCACTGAACTGCACTAAACTGCACTGAACTGCACTCTGTTAAAACATTTTTTATCTTTGCTGAAGTTCACTTTATAACCATTTTCGAGTTAAATTTAATAGTACGCTAACAGACGAGACGGCAGATTGCATTCATATATTTTTTGATGTCAGTAAAAACTGTAGTACCTATTAATATTTTGAATTTTAACCTGTAAGATATATTGTAATAATACATATATTCCGGGTCTTTTTGCGCACAGAATGTTATCAACACATATTTCATGAATATTATTTCTAAAAAAATTACATATAGTAGTACGAATATGATTTTAGTTGGAGAAAGTTTTAGAAAGCTGAAAGACATGTTTTGTAGATAATAATGAATCAATTCCAATTGCGATTAGTTCTAGAGATGCTAACTTATAGAAGCTAGGTGCCGTCAAAGCTCAGCTAAACGGAAGCGTTAAAGCTTGGTCCAAATTATAGGCGATTTCACTTCAAATTGATTGCAAAATTTCCATGAAAATCATCCGGTATATATGTGTTCTTCTATTATTTAAATGTAAAATAAAATCTTATTGTTGATTTATAAGCTCATGAAATTCATTTATAATAAATGTTACCGACGACCGTTTTTCCGTTACCAACACAGAGATGTTACAAATAAGGGCATTAATAATATGAATAGTTCACGTTACTTAGTTGATTACTATACCACTCATGTAAAGTTTTACTATATTTTGATCCACATTCATCGAGCAACGAAATAAATTAAAGATCTTCACCACTCTCCGGTGCATGTATAGTCTCACTGACATACAACATATACTATCACTCTGGACAACCAGTCATGTACACAAATGTCTGTCCTGGATGGGAATCTAACCCACGACCTGTTGACTGACCTATGAAGATAGTAAGGTGATCGGTATCCGCTGTAAGTTCATAACTTGTCACGTACACAGAGTAGCGATAGTGGTCACATAACTCGACGGTATCGGGTGTTAGCCGTGAAATATAGCGCAGCAACCGTCCCACCCGCCGCGTCCCTCGCGCCCTTCGCGCCCCTCACGCCTCTCTCTAATTACTAACACAGCCTTATCGCTGATGGCGGAAAAATGTAGCTTCTGGGGTAGCGAGTCGCGTCTCACTCGACAACTGGCTTCCGTATATATATTTATCATTTAATTATTCTTTTTCGTGTGATAGTTAAAGCAAGATAAATGAAGATCTCTAATTCTTAAAAAAAGTTTATTGCCTAATATTATTACGATCACCCTTGGTTAGTGGATGGGACGGTCGTTTCAATACTATCTAAACAAAATGTTATTCCTGGAATTGTGATACGTATATGGCTTAGAAGAATGAAGAATGCTGAAAATTGTGTGCAACTATATGTAAAAAATAAGTTTTCTAATATGGAATCCTAAACAGAAGCGATCGGCAGCTTTCTCCACGATACTGTTTTAATAACTTCCCAGATGAAGATAGCGTGACGTCAGCGTGTGACCATTGTGCCGACGACAGAATAGATCCGTGACTTGTAAATTAGCTGGAACAATTATTAAATAAAGATTTATGGCGATATATTATTTAGCAAAAATTTTATATCCGTGTAAAGAAATTGGTCTTTTCCTATGAAATTAGCGTTTTATACAAAAATGCTTTTTTATTTCTATTACTCAAAGTTACCGATGTTATCGATGCATCTTTACTAGTGCTGTGGCAATTTTTCGATAGCATTGGATCAGCTGGACGGCAGGCACCCTCAAGTTGAAAATCTGTCGCCAAGCACCTGTTGGTGTGTTCCGGCAATTGCACTTGAGAGCCAGTTCGCCTCTAAGGCATTGTAATAAGGTGTACAACACATTAGCAATCCCCTGGTATTGCCAATGTCTATAGGCGACGGTTGTCACTTACCATCAGGTGACGTTGTCACTTGTGTGTGACATTAAAAAAAGTTGTCTGAATTCCAGGAAACGTAGAAGCATGTGGTCATATGTGCTGGTGAGTACGATGGATGACGGAAAGCTTAGAGATCATCCGTCTGTCACATACATCCTACAAATCTCACCTCTTTGTATTATTAGAAAAGAAAGAAAGAAAGAAAGAAATAATTTTTATTTGCCAATCATCAAACACAATAATATAATGGAAAAAAACATAAGGTAAAGACAAATATGGCCACAGCTCAGCATTATGCGGCAGCACAGATCTGTGCTACAGCGCTGGTATTCTGCTGAGGCCAGCTAGTGGCGCCACGGATATCTTGGCCAGATCAAAATAAAATAAAAATTAAATTAAATATTACACAAAAATTAAAAACAATAAGACAGGTACATTCAAGTTTGGTTATTTTAAAGATGATTATAAAAGGAGACACAGAAACAACGTTAATTATTATCCTCCTCAAATTGCGACCATTGAAGATATTATAATTATACTTAAACATGTAATTAGGTTCATTGTATGTGTGTTGTGCGCCCGAGACTCCCTATTTCAAAATTGAACCAATTATTTTTTGTATACTTACAGGGTGATGTCGTTTGGGTATTCTAGGTTGAAAGGGCATTAACTCATACCTTATACCGGGTGAAAATTTTGAGATGTTATTTTTGTTTGGCGTGCAAACTTTTACTATGTGAACAATCCTGAAATCGTAAAATCGTAAATTGTTCATATTTTTTTTTACCAAGTTCACCTTTCCAATAAAATAAATATTACTTTAGGACATGTCTGATTGCTATAACTTCGTAATAGTAGTTCGTGCCCAGTAAGTGATATTTGAATGAATTAGTAAAAAAAAGCAAGATCTACTGAATTTGGCCAAACATATCGAAACAAAACCAACCTGTATAACAGGCAATTGGGTGTACACCCACGCCTTAGCCTCCGGTTTAAAATAGTACAATTTAGACAAAGGGAAACGAGGACAACCAACTCTAACAAACACTAAATAACCATAAATAACAACCATCTTTGAGGATTATTTCGGTGCGGGTAGAGTCGCGTGAAATTAACTATATAGTTAAGTAACTCTGGAGGGATTATTATATAACGTACGATTGACACTAATTGTGCAACTGTCGCTATTAAAATACTATACTTTACATTGTTGTTATAAAATCACTATTCATTAAATGCCAGCGCCTTCCGATTATGAAAGTATTTGTAGAGAAAATTTGTTACGTGAACGAGTTTTAAGCTGTTATTGCTGTCAAATAAAATTATGTTTCTTCCATTTATCGATTTAGAAATAACATTATTTAAATGTAATTAAATTAAAGCTTCGCCACGGTTCTCATAAAGTGATCACGCAACACTATATTTCCGAGCTAAGCTCATAATTTTGAAGTGATCATAATTCGCAATTTGATTTCATAATTGTCGATCGCGATCGCGTGTGACGGTAGCAACGAGCAGCAATTCAGTCGTAAATATTTATTATACAAGCGTGTTTCTATTATTGAAGCAACGAGTTGCGTGTTATGTTTAATAATGCTTCTAGTGGCCGCGGCCGGTTTCTTATTGAATACTATGTTTGCTTGTGGAATATTCAAAATGGTGTTACAATTATAGATTTTAAATTTAAATTTTATAGTTGTAATCTTGCTATCTTTAGCATTTATTTTGGTGATGAGAGCTCAGTGGTTGTGACGTCGGATATCGCGGCAAAGGTCGTGATTCGAATCCTACAATGAGCTTGAGTTGGAAGGAAAACATTGTGAGGAAACCATAGTACGGTGGTAGGGTAGGGCACTCGACTGGCTGGCTACCACACTCAAATTGACAAACTGTAGCCAAGCACCTGTTGGTGTATTCTGGCAGTAGCACTCGAGAGCCCGCTGCCTTCAAGGCGGTGCAATAAAAGGTTGACAACACATCGGCAATTTCCCTGGTATTGCTAAAGTCTACGCTATATGCGACGGTATTCACTTATCAGGTGACTGGCCTGCTTGTTAGACCTCTGAGATAAAAAAATATTATTATAAGGAACAAATCTTCCGCCTCACGGATTTACCCACTGAAATTTGAACTAGGCATTTGTCAATATTTTCTCAATCCGTCTTGATATTTTCTAGGAAACATCAAAAACGTCCGCTTGAACATTGTTCCTGTAGCATGTTCCCAGTTGATTCGCAGCGCCAGCAGCCAGCAGCCAGCAGCCAGCGGTGTCATATTATGATCGGCGTCAAATGAACGCATCGTCTCGCTAGTTATGAGTGTCAGATTGACGAGTAATGAAACAGTGCGCCGAGTTCTGGGACCCGCCATCAACAACCACAAGTCACTGTAACACTACGCTTTATTAACTTAATGTATTTGTGCTACGATAACCGTTATTTTCAATTATAAAAGCGGTTATTTTTTATTATTAATCAAGATTAATAGTTGATGTATAGGGCTCGAATTCCCGGTTGAAGTTAAACTGTTTTTTTTTTCTATGAATAATGGTATTTCATTTTATGTTGGTTTATATCAGTGTTACTGCAATTGACAGCATTGATTTCCCAATTGAAAAATACAAAAGTAACTGTGGTACCAACATTCCGTGTTCGATAATAGCAAACACTTTTTATAAGGCATTATTTTTGGCAACGAATAGAACAAATTAACCCATAAGTCAATGTCAAAGTCTAAAAAAGTTAAACAATAAATACTCATAATAATTTTAGTACAGTTTGATTGCTTTACACTCTGATTTACAAGAGTCGAGGGATGCATAAGTTGTAGAAGCAAAATGCAAAGTTAAGGTTTCTTTGTATGTAAACTTCCCTCAGAGTTGTCGGATCGACTCGGGTTTTATGGCGCTCCGACTATCGCCGAATACATTTCAACCGCCATTAAACTTTATGGCATCAACTTTTCAGCCGCCAGAGACAATCATTTTGAAATTCCTATTTCAATAATAATTATGTCATAAAAACATATTTACGAGCTGCATTTCTTTTCTAATTCCTAATTTAAATTATACTAGTTTCAAGTATCAAAAACATTTTAAGCTCGTTAAGTAAAGGTTTTTAATATCGTCTGGTGAATATGAACTCTCTTCATTTAATAGCTCCTAGAAGCTCCGGACATTAAGAAGCGGTCTCGGTTACTACTTCACTCAGAGAAAAAGGGATCTTACTTGCAACAATTAAAGTTTGAATTGGAGCGCATCGTTTGTTTGGAGGATGCACATTTTAATCTAGACTTGAAGGTGCTTTTTGCCCGGCGCAATTAGGGACCGCGACAAAGCACCAAAAGAGATTTCAAAGGATTAAATGTTTCCATTACACGGACTTTTGTCAGGCTGGAAATATGTCTTTTGGAAATGGAAAACAAAAGACGATAGGGTAATCTCTTTAAATTAATATTCAGTCATCCACGTCCCTAATTAAAATGTTTATAGAACAGAAAGGTTGGAATGATCCCTAATTAAGATTGATATGTAATAATTGGATATTATAGAGGGCAGTTGATCCCTAATAAGGTCGTGTAAGCTGACATGTTTTTTCTCGTATATTTAGAGCAACATGGAAATGTTTGAAATACTTCTTTCTGTGATATTTTACTGTTTTTCAAATGAAATTATTTTGGTGTGTAAGCCTATACAAGTAGATACCTATGAGTAGTTTGATTCTAACGCAAGGTTGCTTTTGGCTGGAGGGGTCGGCAATAAACTCAGCAGTAAATAACAAACTCTGCCACTATCTTATCAAGGTATATTCATACATCATATGAACAAAACAATTTCACGTGTTGTCATGGTAACCAGGTAGATTTCCTTCACTCAAAACTCAAGGTCATTTTTATATTTGAAACCACGACCTTCGTCACTTCTCTACATTATAATATGTAGAGAAACGTTAACTTTACATGTAATGTAGTTTTGCTGTGATACAGGGTGAGCAAAAAGTGTTGGTACTGCCCGTGGCGGTAACATGACACCGCGCTCACCGCTCACCGCTCACCGCTCACTGAACTAGCCTGCTCTAGTTAGTACTGACTTAGCTCCTGAGTTATGTCAGTTGCTTTTCAAAATAAGAATAGGGCTTTTAATTGTTTGCCCGTTAATCGTGTATGAATTTTAAGGTATTTATTAAATTTTAAAATGGAAAATCCTAACCTTAAAAACGTATTGTTTGTGTTTGCCCATTTATGACATATTCAAAAACACTTTCTCAACGGATACCTACTCCCAAAATATCTATCTGCCAAATTTCAAGTTTGTAGAATTTATACTTTATGAGATTTTGTGATAAATAAGTTCGCTTCTCGTAGACTCTATTCTATATTTTCATAGAGATGAATGAACAGAAACTAAGCTCCATTACAGGTTGCGAAACGGTCGACGTAGTGGATAATATATCTTAGGTTCATTTAAACTAAATCTATTTTAGTGTCTCACTTCAATTTTATTAGTGTACTAGTTTAAGTTTCACAACACTCACTGACGGTCGAACTATTAACCCAAGTACGCAGTACCCGAGGCAGATACCTGAGTGTATTTTATTCCACAATTAAAACGTAATTCAGTCGGAGCCGAGGCTTCGGTAGTACAGGGCATTGTGTTTCATTCGTCATGGAGTTAATTTACCGAGTTACTGGACCATATTGGTTACATTGATAATGGTCAAATAAATCAGCCAAAACTGCTGCACAGTTCGGACATTAACAGTTGACAATAAAGTTCTATTTCCAATTGAAATGCATTTAGTTGCATCACAGGTTTCTGTTAAGTCAAACTACACCGCGAGTAAACATCAAAAGTTTTTAATAATTAAAACATCCGTTATTGAGGTGGGATTGACAAAAAGCAACCTTACCAAATAAAAAAGTCAAAAATGCTTGTAAATATTTTTATTACTTATAATCTGACCGGCTATGCTCGCTGCTGATCCCCCGCCGTGTCTGTCTGTATGATCGCGATAAACTCAAAAACGATTGAACAAATTTTCATACGGTTTTCACCAATAAAGCATTAAGTGATTCATGAAGAAGATTTTAGTGTATAATTCATTACGGAGTTGTGTATATTGGCTGAAATATGACATGACGATAATTGTTGGAGATGTCAGAACAAATTATTCCGACTAGGAATTTTACTGGCGTACGCTTCATAACCATTTCTTTTGTTTTTTTGTAAGGTTAATTAGTTTATCTAAGTTTTAAGTTACTATAACATCTGATACTGACGAGTCCACGCTCGGTAAGCGACCGTGTAATGAGAGCAAACGGGTGTTGGTGGCTTCACTTGTTGCCGGTCTCGAGGCTGCAGGCTGGAGGCTTCACATTACCTCGCCCCGTCGGCCGCCTCCCACCGCGCTGTTGACAGCCGACTGTGGCCGACTACCGACGAATTTACCCGACTATTATACGCTTAAATTATTTAAATACAATTTACAATTGCTTATAATGTAATCTATGTAACTACTGAATCGTTCCAAATTTTTTTTTCGCCATTGAAATGCTACATTATGACAGTCTTTATCTTGGATCCTACAATGAGCTTGAGCTTTCGGTGAAGGAAAACATCGTACAACCATAGCACGGTGGTAGGGTACTTTGTAGTACCCTACTGGCTGGCTACCACCCTCAAGTTAAACATCTGTCGCCAAGCACCTATCGGTGAGTTACGACAACTCTGCTGCACTTGAGAGCCAGTTCCCATGTAGGCTTTGTGTGCTCAGCACCTTCGGCCACATCATCACTTACCATGGTGAGATTGCGGTCAAACACAAGCTTATCCTAAAAGTAAAATATATAATGCTAATATTTTTTTTCCTTAATTTCAGGTATGTGCTTCATTCCCTCCAGCTCCACCTAAGCCGAATGCTGAATCGATCCGTATGTATTACTTTCCTCGTTCCTATTTAAGATTGCACATGTGGTATTAAGGGCCGGGGGACGGTGTAGTGGGACGGACGGGGAGGGAAGACAAACGACGTCCTCCGAGATACCACCGACTATTATTGATGGCCCTATGTGTACACACTAAGGCAATTGGTTCAGAAAATTGCTATTAAATTGTACAGTTTTTTGTCACGATCCTTTCTCAATTCTGATAGGTAGACGGTTGCCTCTAGCGTATAAGCATGAAGAGCTATTTTTCATTAATTTTTACAAAAACAATATTTATATGATTGAGGGCTAATAATGACGAATAGAAGCGCATATCTTTGTCAGGAATCAGCTATAATACATATCAACTTACAGTATTCTTAAGACATTCAATTAATATTTCTTCTATGTAAAACGGTCTCTTTAAGAGGTTATTGATTAAAAATTAAAAAAAAACTTAACTAAATGAAAGAATAATTAAACAGACTTTCGCAAGTATTTCTAAATAGACTCTAATGCTCGGTTCGGAAGGTTGCTTTTGCCGAGAATAGTCGGCAATAAACTCGGCATTTACTGTAATCAAAACAAGCTTAGATTTAACAACAATTGCGTATTAAATAAGTAAAAATATCCAAGTGCGTACATGTACGTTACGAATGTCAATCGGCCTTTGGTGGATCCGCCTCTGCCGCGTCAAGTCCTCGCCACGTTGCGTCCCCATCGCGTCCCCATCGCGTCCCCTTCGCGTAAGCTTTCGGTAAAGGAAAACGTCATGAGGAAACCATAGCACGGTGGTAGAATACTTTGTAGTACCCGACTGGCTGGCTACCACCCTCATGTTGAAAATCTGTCGCCAAGTACCTTTTGGTGTATTCCAGGAGTTACATTTGAGAGCCAGTTGCATTCAAGGTTTTTTTTGATGGTGCAAATTAAATATTATTATTATTATGTATTATTATTGCTAATGTCTATAGGTGAAGGTAGTCACTTATCATCAGGTGGTTTAATTAACAACTGGATGCGAGTACCGTAAGTCTTCGGCCGATATATGACCACGGTAATTACTTGTATCTACAATTAATTAATTTGATTATTTGAACTTTTTGCGTTTATTGAGGGGCTGGTTTGCCTGGTTCAATAGGGAATATGCACGTATTTTTTTTGTTTTAAACGAGTCTACGGGTTATTACATTACCAAAAAAAATATAACACATTCAAAATCTTAACCATTAAGCTAAAAAAATATATTTAAATCACTATGATTTCGGGGTGATTCAAACGAGGCCATTATGGCGCGCTTATTTTGTGATGTGAGATTAAACGAATTCGATGTCAAAAATGAAGTGTTTGGTTCACAAAGTTACTAAAATCATTTTATTACCATGGAAAAGCACAGAAAACTTATAAATTATAATAAATTTAAGCGTAGCGGTTACAAACTCCGAGGTCGAGTTTCAAAGTGACGTCACGATTACTCACGATTTGCTCATGGGGCGTTTTGGAAATTTGCGAGGGAATTTAAAAACAGACACTTTTTGATGATTAAATTTAGGTATTAAATCATGAAATATTTTGAAAATAATTATGTAGCTATGTTTTTGTAACAATATGAATTACATAAAAAAAAATCGTCCATTTTGAAGTCACGTGCATATTCCCCATTCCCATCCAGGACAATTATTTGTATGGGAAAACATGTCTGTTTGTCTTGGTCTTACTTACTTAACTATTTAAGTATATTATGTTTTAAAACAAAATGGGTATTTATTATATGAGTTCTGGTTTCTATTATACAAGCTTTGCTTAGTTTAGGTTTAGATGACCATGTGTGAGCAATGTCCCAGGATAATTATTTATTCTCACAATATTTAATGTTCCTTCTTGACTACACCATGATTTCAAAATAAAAAGAAAACAGTTTAAAATCTTGCTAATAGAACATTTCGTAGCAAATAAATGTTTGCTACGAAACTGCTACGAAATATAATAAGCAACATGCGCTCGTGGCTCGTAGCACTGACGGACGTGGCGCGCGGCGTTTAACGTTTCAAAATTGAAATGGGAGAAAATGAAAAGTGCCAAGTTGCAAAGAATTCCACTCGATCGTGTAGCGGGACTAGCGGGACTAGCGGGTGTCGAATGGCGGCAATTTATTTACTTTTTTTAATAAAATCCACACGTGGGCTTGGGCAATCGTCAACGAGGCCGATCCATCACCGACTGGAGCGAACACTTGACGCGTGCGCTCTTCGGCTTACATCCAATACGTTTGCTATTGTATGTTACACACTAATTATATTTATTTGCTGCGACATTTTCGTACAATTTTTTTTCGATTGAATTAAAAATATTGTGCTAATGTTCAAAATAAAAAGCCTGTAGCCTGTCTGAATGTCTATATTTTGTTTGCTTGGTTTTCACGGCTAAACGGTTTTAGATGAAATTTTGTATGAATACCTTAAGTTGAGACGGCAATAGGTTTTTTTTTTCTTAAATCAAACTAGGTAGAAAAGATAGGATTCCACAATAAAATTCCATACGGACGGACTCGCGGGCAAAAGCTAGTAATAAAGTAAGTTGCTCAATCACATAACAGTCAACAAAATTGTAATTCTTGGATTGTCACGAGCTAATCATGGTGAGGTCGGGTAAGTCGGCCCATCAATAAGTGTCCCCGTCTCCGTCCCCGTCCGCGCGTCCCTGGGGACTGGGGACAGCGGGACATGTACAGATTTGTAATTTGGCCCCGTGTGTGTGTATGGCCCTCAGCCCCAGCCTACCCTTCGTAATTGCCTCTCTTCTTAATGTACGGGAAGTCATTTGAGAAGTATAAGGATTATCGTCAATCAATGCGCTCTTCTTTCAGAATTGATTGCCTGTTATCTTCTTGCAGTTTAGTGTAATTATTGATTTAATTGTCAGTCCTAATACGAGTTTTAAATGTTTTTAAATCAATTTGTAAACAAAAGCCTGTTCCATAGTTAGCTTTTGATCATTGTAGACTAAAACACGCGGTCAGCGTTATATCTTGATATAATAATTAATAGTAAAACTAATCTGCACAAAAATTGTTAGAATGTGGCAGGTAATCTCCGAAACTACCGATGTTATTTTGAAAAATCTTTCACTAATAGTTACATATGGGTATGGACATATATCAGCAGCTATTAAAAAAATAGTCACTTTTAAAGCTAGCCAATATACCATTTTACATATAATTTTACCTTTTGTTGTTGTGGTGTTTTTTATCTATATACTTGTTTGCCACATTGTTTCTGCGAGAGGTTCCTCAAATAACGCAACCAACCGATAAGGTATATTTTAAAGTTCGAGATTCCAAACGTGAGACGTCCAAAGTGAGTTCCAAACAGTCGGGCCGTATCCTCTACACATTTCCGACTTTTCCCCTTCGCACCAACTTTCTCCTGCGAAACTGTATTCAATTCAAAATAGGAATTAATTTTATCAATTAGCAGCTAACTTCAAGTCGGCGGCTTCTCGGAATGATTTACTTACCGACAGCTGAATGAAGTCGGCAACAAGTTTTAATGGAACACTCTTCATTATATCACATCATAAGCCGTTAAGTGCACATTTTTACAATTTTGAGATACCATTACATGACTATAAACGAATCTGATTCAATAGTCATTTTAAAATGTTGGCAAGTTTTAGAAAAGGATTTAAATAAGATTATTCAGCAGGAGTAAGAGTATTATAAGTAAGTTAAAAAAAACTTTTTTAAAAACATGCTTTTGATTCAGAGTGACGTCACTTTATTTTTTGAGTTATTCTCAGCAAGCCCTTTCATTTGATACCCATATTGTACGTTTGCATTAAAAAATAATAGGCCGCTATCTTCCGCCATGTAGGATTTAGAATGACGTCACACAGTTGAACAAGCATTGTCATCCAAACTAAACGTGTTTACAAAATTAGATATCTGCTTCAAAATTGAGTTGCAAGATTCACCCCGGAACAAACATACATACATTGCAAGCTAATACTCGTATAAACATTTATTTATGAAATACAACATGAAGATTTTAAATAAATGTTCATTATTTAAAGAAACGGTGGCTAAACAATTAGGTACAGCTCTCGATATCATAGGCGGTAGTTAATGAGGGAGGCACTTCGGTTGGTATTTTCTCACGTTTTCACGTATTTCAATTAGATTTGATCGTAAACGTAAACGTGCCGCGCGATGTGAATGCTCATCATGTGTGAGGTGCTGCGTGCTCCGACACTCTCACCATACATACATATATAGATAGCTAGATGCGTCACCGCTTTTTTATACAAGTCTGAATAGCAGGCAGGTAGATTAAGAGATTAAGGCGATGATAGCTCAGTGGTAGTGACGTCGGAATACCGTGGCAAAGGTTGTGGGTTCGAATCCTTCAATGAGCTTGAGCTTTCGGTGAAGGAAAACATCGTGAGGAAACCATAGCACGGTGGTAGGGGACTTTGTAGTACCCGACTGGCAGGCTACCACCCTCAAGTTGAAAATCTGTCGCCAGCACCTATCGGTGTATTCCGACAGCTGCACTTGAGAACCAGTTCCCATCTGACTTTGTGTGCTTACCACCTTCGGCCACATCATCTAACCATGGTGAGATTGTAGTCAAAACACAAGCTAATCCAGAATAAAAAATTAAAAAAAACACCTGATGGTAAGTGATTACCGACACCTATAGGCAAGCAATATCAGGGGATTGCGAAAGTGTTGTCTACATATATTAGTTGCTAAGACTGTAGGCTACTAAGTAGGGTACTTCTACCGTATAAAATACAAAAAACAACAGTTTTGGGTTACAAATAAATAACTAACGAAAGCTTAGTCTAGGAGAGTGGGATCCACAAATGTAAAAAAACTTGAGAGGTGTCAAGGGACACCCGGATGGAACGAAGTTATATAAGTTATATAAGTCGAGAGAGTATATATATAAAATATATATATATATATATAAACAGAAATGAAAATATCTGGCTTGCTTTCTATAAGAGAGAGAGAGAGAGAGAGAGAGAGACAGAGAAACATGCGCACGCCGCACAGCTTAATAAACATACATAGTGACATAAAAAGTGTCGTGACAATTTTTCGTAAGAATTTTTTCACAACGCGCGATAAGGAACTTCGTTCTATTTGGATCTGATTGCAAATGTAATCAGATCTTGTACTATCACCAGATAACTGATTACTACTTTTAAATACATACTAAATAGATAATTACACCCAGACTCGAGACAAACAGACTTACATACAAAAGTTGGAATCGAACCCACGACCTGTGGCAATAGATAGTGTTCTTGCCAACTACGCCAACCGGCCTGTCGACTTAGAGTCAGAGGTGGTTCTTATCTACATAAAGCGCTGCACTCGACTATTTATGAGCAATTAAACGTCTCATAGTAGAGCAGGTTCTTACTCGTGGATTATGCTCCACACCTACGCTCTTAGTACCATTAAAATAAAGACTATTCTCGCAAGTGTTACTGTAAGTCAATTTTATGGAATCCATTTTACGCGTTTTCAGGTCTTAACAGTTGCCCGTAGTTGGTAATGGTTAATTAAAATACATCATTACGTTCAAAATAGTTAAGTATTCGATTATGTCTGTGAAGAACAAAATACGCCAGAATTGGCATAAAAGTTTAAATTTCATACTCTTTCTTTAACTTTGGATGATTTTTGTCAAAGCTTATACCTTATGCTCAAACGACCAAGTGAGATTTCGGAAAAAAGTTTGTGGGTGTTTGTCATTACTCATCTCCATAACGGCTGAACATTCTTGGATGGAACTTGGCACTGAGATACATAATGTTTTGGATTTAAACATACAATCCAATCCAGTTATCCCAGGAATGCGGGTAAAAATTCGGCACAAGAATTAGTAAATTCACAACTAGCCGTTAGCAATATTTTATGCAACTAGATGTATGGCAAGTGGCTAAATCCCTTCAAAATAAAAAACATTTATAATAGTAAGTAAGATGTTGTCCTCAACTCCTCAGTAAACAATCTGCGCTTGTGTGTGTGTGTGTGTGTGTGTGTGTGTGTGTGTGTGTGTTTACATGGAGGAAGAGCAACTTTTCATAGTCGCACATTTGAATACGTTCGGCGCAGGGCGATGATATACGAGGCGATTACACGACGCGTCACACGACGTCGCCGTCACCGGCACCGTCACGACCGCTCTACTGTCTTGTACTGTAAAAAGTGGCAAGTGCTTAAGGACCAGATTGTATGTCAAATCTTCACAGAAATTGCGTCGGTAGGAATATGATTGAAGAAGGCAATTTGAGGCACAGTTTTGATGTCTTGCGTGGGCGCTTGACAGGTCTCGTTCATTACGTTTTGTTATACAACCCAGAATATTGTAACGCTTCATGTAAAATGACGTAATTTCTTGTGTTTGGTAATATTTTATTTGCATCCTTAATGGTCGTGAATCCTTAACTTCCTCGATCATGGGGACTACTTCATTCTGTTTATAGCCCTGCCTTTAACCCTTGATATTATAATTCCACGCGGTGACAGAGTCAAGCCGCGCTAATGTGCACCGCACCAAGCTAACGACAGCGTAGCCGCCCGGCGCCCGCTTCGTGTGTGCCCGCCCTAATTCATATTTGATTACAACTTACGTATGCGCTCGGCGTGTTGACAACTTTATTGAAATCACCAAAGAAATGTATCTCCATTTATCATTACTTAGTGATTGAGTAAAACTGCTTTGCTATAAAGGAAATAAAATCATTCAAGACATCGATCCTTTTCCATTAAATAGATCTAGGTGTTATATCAATAGAAACAATAAACATAATTAAAACAATTTATTACTTAAATAAAACGTTACAATACTATAGATATTTCGAAACACTACTGAGTCGAACAATAATCTTAAATCTAGCTTAAACCCCGTAAAATGTTAGTGCCCTACATCAGAAAGTAGCATTTCGAAAACAGAACAGTTGTGGTGTATCTAGATATGTATCGAGTGAGCCGTAAACAAAGCTAATCAAACGACAAACTGTCTGATTATGTGCCGGTGGCTGCCCGGAGCGATGATATCCGTCTAATGAATTCAGTCCGCGCCTCTACCTAACTCGCGCTATTTCAATTACTGCCTCCCCTCTACCACTGCAAGTTGTTCTAGCACGATACAGTTGATACTGCAACATACATTGCTGCGTTTGAACGACTTACGTGTGATGTTCGTGTGTTAGCTTCTCAGTGTTATTTATCTTGTACAATTGTTTGATTATTCAAATCTATAAAATACTAGTTTTCCCAAGCAGGCGGGACGCATTAGGATGCATTTTCATGCACCCTTTGATATGCATTTTCAAAAATCCTTTCTTAGAAGATACTACTACTCTACTCTCTATGAGGAATCTACCTGAATTTCAAGTTTGTAGCATTTATACTTTCTGAGTTTTCGTTATTTATCAGTGAGTTTAGAGCTTTTACTAGGTATATAGATTTTATAAAATGCAAATGTGTTACTAGTTGCTTCTTTTTTAAGCCTTATTTATTACTTTCAAGGGTGAAACCATCGAAGCACGAGTATTTTTTTTTCCGAATAATTGTGTGGCATTATACTATGGATTTATTTAATTCAAGCTAGTTCCCAATATCATAAGAGCAAGCAATGTAAGATGTGTAACATAATATGTGCATCTAGTAAAGGCGTCGTGGTAGAGGCAAGGTGTCTGCATTGTCAATTAGACAATTCTAGGTTCGGTTCAGTGGTAGAGGAGCTGGCCGAGAATGACTCACCTGTGCTGTGGGTGGAGGATGTTGCGAGGGTTTAATAGCTGGTTCAAACTATGATTGGTGCAATTGGCATTCCTTGTTGCAGTGAACGTGCGTTCTTATTCGTGATCAAACTTCCTTCTCACTTATTGCGAAATGCTGTGTGTTCTGGCAGTTGCATTTGAAAGCCAGTTGCCTTCAAGGTGTTATAAAGGGTCGACAACGCGTTGGCAATTTTTCTGGTATTAGGTACTACAAGTGACGGTAGTAACTTATCATCAGGTGACCCTTCTATCTGCTTTTCAGATTTCTGACATAAAAAACCAGTCACCAACATTGGAATAATATAATCTGTTAAGATTCGATAAATGATGTTCTATTGCTTTAGCAGTTATAATTTGAACTTATGTTGTACCTTATTACGTTTACTGGTTACTTTGAATTGTGGTCAAAACGCAATACAAAACAAGTACCCAAGTAAAGCGGTCGAAGACGACTCAACTCAATGGCTTCCATATAGCTTCATTCATGAAATGATTTATCACAGTTTGTACTAGAGGTAATCTCCGAGGGTTTTTACTGGTATAATGAAGTGTTGGAGTTATGTTGGGGTTATTAAGTGTCGGCTTACCGCAGCGTGCTCGCTCGCACCACGCTGCGCCACTCGCAGGTGGATTAACGACGCTTGAAGTGAGACTCGATCCTATCGCCCTGTGAGGACCTTTGCAGCCAACGCGACTCAAGTTAGACACTTTTGTCTTACGGTTTATTGCTTTTTATGATATAGACACACTACCTAATCATACCAGAGGTCATTAAAAAAGTAGTATATCAGTTATATAATTATCATAGTACCAAGCTCTGCTTGTGAAAAAGTTAAATGTAAATGTACCAGCTTATTGTTTTTCAACTTCAAGTTCTTTGAGGGTATCAGTAAATCTTTTTCGGGAGCGTGTTACTTGCATGATTTGCATGACTTCGGTGGTGCGGACACGTCTCACGGATGTCGGAAGAGCGAGTGGCGAAGCGCATCTTGTATTCTGAACTGAGAGAGGGCAAGCGAAAACAGGGCGGCCAACTCCTCAGGTACAAAGACGTTCAGAAACGACATATGAAAGCGTGTAAGATCGAGCCTTCTGAATGGGAAGGATTGGCAGCACAGCGCCCTGAATGGCGCGGACTTGTACAGAGACAAGTACGCGAGTTTGAGGAACAGCGTAAAACTGGTCTCGACGCTAAACGCGACTTGTTAAAAGCCCGACCACCCGCGGCCATTCGTTTTAATTATGTAGATGGTATACTCACGTGCAATCAGTGTGCACGGGGGTTTACCACTCAAATCGGGTACATAAGTCATCTTCGGGCCCATCAGCGTCATGCGAACTAGGAGTCGAAGTGGTCGCCATGACCGAAAACGGTCGGAGTGAATCAATCAATCAAACTTGCATGATTTTGGGAAGTCGTTGGATACGGCTGAACTTTAGATGAAAGATATGTTCCGGTAGTTTTGGCTCTGTGTGTCAGTAGGTACTTAATAGGTACCTTACGAAATATATAACTAACGAATTTATAGGTACCATATATATATAATATTATATAAATTCCAAACTTGTCGCCAGTTTATAACTTGAACCAAAACATAGCGGTTAGTGAAGAGTGGTCGCGCTTTTGTGCGCGGTCTTGTATCGCACGATGTCTTAATAAACCCCCCCCGAGTCGCTCGGAAGTATCTAATCGGTCTCTTTGTGTGCGAGCAGCCTTATACAATACAATACACCCGCTTTCAGCGTATTTCACGAATTATATTAGTATGCACAATGCTCGGATGATGTAGTGTTTTGTTACTCACTTTAACTTTGAGCTGTATTTGTAGCGAAGTGAAGTGAAGTGAAGTGAAGTGCTTCCTACTTTATATACCTAGTTACGTTGAGTGCGATTTATGATTCTACAAAGAAATATGGACGTCGCTTTTTTCAGTGACAAGGAGGTTGAATTACAGCAATACCTAATGCAGTTATACAACTTGTCGAATTCGTCTAACTCTCATGGTGAATTTTCCCTTGTGACGGATTCTGAAATAGCGATAATATCAGTTCTATAGGTAACTAAGATATTTATGAAAGGGGGCTAGACGGAAATAGCGACACTTTTAGTGTCAGTTGGTCGGGTGACAGTTGTGTGTAGTAAGCTATTGTAAGCTGTGCGGCGTCCGCATGTTTCTCTGTCTGTCTCTCTCCCTCTCTCTCTCTATTATAGAAAGCAAGCCAGATATTTTCATTTCTATTCATATATATATATATATATATATATATACTCTCTCGACTTATATAACTTCGTTCCATCCGGGTGTCCCTTGACACCTCTCAAGTTTTTTTTTAATAAACAGTTACATTTTGCAGTTTCAGGGAGGGACAAACCAACTCACTTTTGCATTTAAATTGAGTTAGTATAACAGGTAACGTGCAACGTAAAGACAGATAGCAATATCAACGTGTGACACCGAGCACCGCCGACTGCTGCCGACCGTCGACCGTCGACCGTCGACTGTCGAGCGGTAATACGTTTATCGCCGTGACGCGACACGAGCGACGCGCCCCACTAATTGCTTTAACGTCGGACGCTAGTCTCGGTTCCCGAGTAGTCCCGAGTAGTCCCGACTCCCGACACCACTCAACTCACCTGACAGAGGGCGCCCTATTACCTTGACGGTGTTAGCTCACTGCGCCACGCTCTGCTCTGCTCTGCTCCGCTACAAAGTGAATAGCGTTTCGTTTCAATTGAAAAATGAACTTGTCGATGTATAGCGAGACTGAAATGTCGTGTTTACAATCTTTTTTTGTAGATTGCTTTACTAACATCGTGTTAATGTGGAAGTTGTAGAACTAGCAATACCCACATAGAAATTATAGCTGAATAGATGACTTATTTATTTGTGGACGATGATGGCACTGAAGTTGTGACCGCACTCTACTTTCGTGCTATGTGTTATTGTACCTCATTTGTAAGTGTGCTATGATTACATATAAAAAGGCCCTCGACCACCGATGTGATCATAGCTGAAACTAATTTTCTTTCCATTTCATCCGATCCCAAACTAAGCAGAGCTTGTATTGTGGAACCCAGATGCCTTACCCAAATTAGCAGGGTAATACCACATAATGCAAATCTAGTAAAAGTAAGAGAAGAAATTCCAGTAAATAATTTTTGACGATCTATTTCCTACGGGCACCGCGTTGTCTTAATCCGGCACTGAGCACATAGGTGAGAATCGATCCCACGACCTTTGGCATGACATATAGTATCTTATCAACCACACCAACCGGGCCGTTATGACATGACATAATGTGTATTTAACATGCTACAAGTTGAACCGTGTGTCATCGATCTAAAAAACATTAAACAGTTTTCAAAACGTCCCATTGATTGATGCTTTCAAACATCAATCACGAACGTTTAGCGCCTATTAATATAATAACTACGTACGTGTTGAACCTTCCTATTGTCATGAGAGACCAGCTATCAACTCCGCGATTAATAATTACTCAGACATTTCATCAAATGTCCGCCCAGCGAGTACGTCGCTGTAAACCTGTCATTACACACTGAACTGTAACTCTTAACTCTTTTAACATAGAGGTGAAAATGATATAAAGTAACAACTAGACGTTATTTCCCCAAGTTATAAAATGACTCATGATATGTAAATGCCTATTTGTATTAACTCGCTGAGTAACCGTTTACCGGATTGTTTTGTTAAGTGTAGAACTGCTACTCTAGTATCATAAAGTAAAGTTCGCCTCGCTAGAACCTAGCGTAATAACATTACTTCAATGTGTTAGTGTGTAGCTACAGTCCAAGCTATTTCAACTTCTTGTTCTCCAAAATGTTATATAAATTTACCATGGTAAGTGATGATGTGGCTGAAGGTGGTAAGCACACGAAGCTTAGATGGGAACTGGCTCTCAAGTGCAGCTGTCGGAACACACCGATAAGTGCTTGGCGACAGTATTTTAACTTGAGGGTGGTAGCCAGCCAGACGGGTACTACAAAGTACCCTACCACCGTGCTATGGATTCCTCACGGTGTTTTCCTTCACCGAAAGCTCAAGCTCATTGTACGATTCGAATCCACGACCTTCGCCGCGGTATCCGACGTCACTACCACTGAGCTATCATCGCCTTGATGACATCGCTTGTTTCAAAAGTGTTGTTGCTGAGTTTTTTGCCGGCTCTTCTAGCTAATGTAACCTACGAATCTTGAATATGACGGATTTTGATGTAGTAACAATAACATGCTATAAATGATTTCTTCATAAACAAAGTATTTATTATGACAATAGTAATGGATAAAGCGGTGCATAAAACAATGAAGAATGTTACCTAATTTTGAATATTAGCTTTCCATATTCTCTGTCAAAAATCTAAAATACAAGTGAAAGAATTACTTCGATACGTCAATTAGTTTCCGATTTATAGAAGTAAACGTGCGATACGGACTCGTACTCGATGTGCCATACTTATGTGACGGTGTGACGTCAATGTGCAACGCTCCGCTATGAGCGAGTGTTGCACATTGACGTCAAATGCGGTCACGTGACTGTTAGCGGGACTCGATTTTATCGTAAGTTTAAATGCCTGTAAAATCAAAACTAATAGGTAGTTTTGACTACAACAAAAACTAGTGTATTTGTATACATACAAGCTTCACTGTAACAAACTTTCAACCGATTTGGCATACCTAGTAACATTCTCCATTGTCGTAACTAGTCATTTCGTTATTCGCAGTCACGAGCCCGCACTCGCTCATTACCGTTACTCATTGAGATAATCATGTCTGTCATTGGCTACGCTTTTACGACTGCTTAACGACTATGCCAATAGGTACTTATTATTGATTTTAATTTTCATGACAGTACCTGACGGACGGTCATGAATTTCAAACGAATGTGTCGTCGCATTAATGTGTTTTATAGCCAGTTATGATAAACGTCAATTGATACGAGTTGTGTCTCAACGAGGTGTATTATTTCAGCGGCAGTTTAACGCTCCGGTGAACGCTAATTATTTTATCGAATTCAATTATCATTACCATAATGGTAATAGATGGTAATGAGTTAATATGGTAGTATTTTGTATTCAATTATTTATTAGAAGTTGCTTTGATTTTTACCGATATATTTTAGACTAGCTGTTCCCCGCGTTCCCGTGGGATCTTATCTTATCCCGGGATAAAATATAGCCTATGTTCATCAGGGATAGTGTAGCTTTCCAACGGTGAAAGCATTTTTGAAATCGGTCCAGTAGTTTCGGAGCCTATTCAATGCAAACAAACAAATCTTTCCTCTTTATAATATTAGTATAGACTAGCTTTCGCCATTTTGCCAGCTCTAGCTTTTGCCTGCTAATCGTCCCTGCCTTCAATAGGGAATGATTTAGTAGCCTACGTCATTTCTCAGGACAAATATAAAACTAGAGGTGGTATGTACATTCAAAGACTTAGCTCTCTGCAGAACTAATGGAATGGGAATCGAATAGTGCGACTCAGCACCGCACCGCATCGGAATTCATGAGACGACGCGGACATGCGGACTTTGAAATCAGCGGATATTGCTTCCAATTCACCCCTGTGTATTACAACTAAATGAGAAGCTGTTACGGTTAATGATATTTGAAGCGATTGAGAACTTGATACATGTATACAGGATAAGTTACTTATTTACATGTAACTGGTAGCTTTGTTCCGGTTAAGTAGAAATGTAAGGTTTCAAAATGGTTGTCTATTTCTGATCGACTTTTAACTATTTAATTTTTATTTTCACCAATAATTTTCATTAGAAATCAATAAAAATGTCACAATGTGAATTGAAATGTTTAGTTTTTAGCAAAATGAATACAAACATTACGTAGGTACCGTGACATAAGTATTCTTCCTTCATATCTAAAATCAGTAAAAGAGTAGCGTCTGGTGAGATTGCTTAAAATTCAAGGATCAGACGCGAGCACAATCCTGAAAGGAACATTTCTTTTTATGGGGGTCACTCGAGTAAATAACGCGTCTTCATTTTGGGGTGCCACTTGTCTGCAGTCGGGGCACGTACTCGCCAGCAGAGCTCCGGTCTCGCCGGCCCCGGGGCCCTGAGCCCGGAGCCCGGGGCCCGGGGTCGCTGGTACCTACCCTGCCACCACCCGCCGGCGCCGCATACTGCCCGCGCCGGACACTTTGAATACTTAACTAATGCATTTATATTGCTATCATAAGTCACACAATATTTAAAAAAAATAAGTTTTTCAAAATCAGTTTCCTGTAACCACAAAAGGTTTCGCAAACTTAATAAAATTGGTCTTCTTGTTCAAAATTGCATGAATGATTGAACTTCATAAACATGTTCATCCATGTTATAATCGGTACCTAAGCGTTGTAATATTAAACACGTTCGAAATTCTTAACGACTGTTTTAATAGAAACTTTTGAATCTCAAGGATTCAGGATCTTTCATAAAATGTCCAAAATTTGACTAATTAAATGTACACATAGGTATTTGAAAAGAAAGATCCACAATAGATTAGAAAATATATTGGTGGTGTCTTCTCTATTTAAGTGCTGTCTGAAGTTCTCAGTTTCTCAGTTTTAGTCAGCCTTCTGTTACAAAGTATACCTAATAGTACTTTAGCTAACTGTACTAATAAATCAAATCCTACTATGTACTTGTAGTGAAGTATGAAATCGCATGCAACTGTCCCAAATTAAATTTCGATATTACCTAAGTGTGGGCGAGCTGCTATAAATCACGAGTAAGATAATAATATTGTAATGGTTGATTACATTTGTTTAATTGACATGTCTTTATCAGTCAGTGTTGGGTTCAGGAATCCATTGAGAACTATTTATTACTCATTACTCATTACTCATTACCGTAGATAGATCGAGCTGGTTGGTTGGTGATAGTTTCCTTTGGCCTGAGTTTTTGCTAAGTGACTTGCTGCTAAATGAAACTGGATGCTAGAATGTTTCAAAATTTTGTAATGTTGTATGTTGGAATTCCTACCTAACATAAAATCTTCAAAAATTATGTCTTTTTTGAACTGTATCACAGATTACTAAATAGTTACTACGTAAACTGTATACTGGAGGGAGAATCACTTGAAAAAGGAAAAGGAAATATGCGCCTTAAGAGTGAACAGTATAAAAATTTATTGGCAATTTCTTTTTTATATCAAAAGACTGACAAACAGTAGTTTACAATCCTAGAGGGATTTCTAAGGTTACAGTGCATTTTTTACAAACCGATGGTTGGTGATTGATTTTCAACTTGAGGCTGATAACCACCCAGTCGAGTACGTACCGTATGAATTCCTCGCGATATTTTCCTTCTCCGACAGCTCAAGGTCTTTTTAGGAAAGCCAAGACCTTCACGTTTTATCCTTGTCCTTGCCTTAAATACTACGAATTTAGTATGTGCTCTGATCAAGACACGCGGGAGCGTGTCAAGCCAAGTTCAAGAAACAGAACTGGCGAGGCGTGTGTAATATTACACGAACCATTTGGAGACACTTTTGACCCCCTCATAAATCAAAAACTATTTTACATAAACGTATCAAATTTGGCTCATATATTGAGACTTGCGAGATACATATGTGTTCTAAATTTCATAAGCTTATCTCAAACTGTTATTTAGATATTAATGTCCAAAATTCCTCATTTTTATCATTGACTGACCTATAGACCAAAACTCTAACCCAGTTCCAGATGACCTAGAGAGTTAAAATTTGGTATGCAGATAGGTAATTAGATGAATACAAAGGAATAAAAAAAAAACTGGCAATTTTTTAATAATTAGATTCTATTATGAACGCTTAACATATATACCTAATATTACTTAGGGTACCTACGTTATTAACTGGGATTAATTATTATTTTTATATTTAGCGCACATCAATAGTGTAAAATCATTACCTACTCATAAATAATGATAAAATAATAGGCATTTAGATTTTCGGTATATACACGACGCGCGCGCGCCGAGTGACGCCGGAGCGGCGCGGGCGGGGTGGGTGGGGCGCTGTGACAACCGAATCGAACCGTTGACGCGAACGTGGCCGAGCGAGCGGCAGCCGTGCTCATAAGCGCGAGCGCCGTCTTGCTGTCCGGTTGTCTCTCGATATCTGACCTATAAGGTTGCGATTTATGCTGCGAAATTGCTAAGTTTTCTTAAGGAAAACTTATAATTTTTAATAATATTATTATTACAATTTCTTTAATAAGTAGGTACGTACGTATAGTATTATAGTATAGGCAATAGTTTAAATAAATAATAATTTTATAGTTATAAGTAGGTAGGTGTATATACTTATTATTATTACAATTCCTATAATAAGTAGGTACGTAGGTTTAGTATAGTATAGGCAATAGTTTAAATAAATAATAATTACCTACAAAAAGTAATGATATCCCACCAAAAACATAAATGTAAAAAAGGAGAGCCAAGTTCAATACAATAATTATTCTCTGCTGTGGGCTTCGCCGCAAAAAGAATGGAGATCTGAGATTGAGTGCCAAGTTCTATGGAAAATCCAAATATGTAGTCTAAGGGCTGACTTGGTTGGTTGTCCCATACGAATTATATAGCCTTCGCATGTTCTAAACCTGTTACCTTTCGGTTCTTATTTTATTATTCCGAAAATTTGGCTTGCTGGTAGAAACTACCCATCGAACATAAGGCTCTTCCATGACTGTGTAAAAGTAGGTACTTAATAATAATTCGTATGGGAAAACCAGCCAAGTCAGCCCTTAGACTACATATTTGGATTTTGCATAGAACTTGGCACTCAATCTCAGATCTCCATTCTTTTTGCGGCGAAGCCCACAGCAGAGAATAATTTTTGTATTGAACTTGGCTCTCCTTTTTTACATTTATGTTTTTGGTGGGATTATATTTTATAGTAGATAGTTGATCCAAATTCATGAGTCGATGTGCGGTGGGCGGTGTGCGGTGCTGCCGTCTCGGTAAATGTGCAATCGCTTTTATTGCTCTCTGCTTCCGATGTTAACTTGATGCTCTAAAACATGCTCGAATCTAGCGATATTAAATGTCACACATCTTTATAATAAAGCTCTTGTTGGATTACTGAAAAATACATATTACGTGTGATGTGAACTCTGAATTGCTAATGTTTTATTGAAATATACCTTCGCAGGCACTTAAATAGTTAACTTTAACTCACGGTTCGGTTTCTTTTGCTAAGAAGCAACGAAGCAATTATTATTTTCAATACAAGCTTAGATAATTAATGTTTTTTAGATTATTTCAAAACAAATTGCATAAAAATAAAAGTTGTTAACGATATTATATCTGTCGATTTATCTAAAACAATCTGAAAGGATAAGATGAAAGCGTGACTCTCACATAAGGTAAGTCGATTGATTCCTTCCATGGACGCGGTTTGATCCCGCAGTCGCGCTGCCCCGCGCGTCGCTCGTCGCTCGTCGCTCGTCGCTCGTCGCTCGTCGCTCGTCTCTCGTAAGTATTTTCGTTACAAATAATTTGGGTCGACAATCTCGACAAGAAGACTAATGGATCGCATTCAAAACGATTATATATCACCGCGTTCAGCTAACGAATTCATCGCTCACTTCGCCCTTTTTTACTTATTTCGAATATTTATTTTAAGCTTTTTGCCATTGCGTTGAGTCGACTCCACCAGCGTGCAGAGCGGCCTGTCGCTTACTCATTTTAAAGTAACAAATAAACCGATTTATTTCGTGATCTCAATGATTTATTGACGTTAACACAGACTGATAAAGTGACGTAGATTTACACCGCGAGAACTTTAACTCGTCTCCAACTTTTAATTAATATCTAAATTAGTTAACATCAATTACGGTTACAACTAATAAGGTTACGAAAGTTTATTTACTTGTAATTAAACCAGTAAACAACTGGGGAAGCGTGTTTTTTTTTTTATTCTGGATAGGCTTGTTTGACTACAATCTCACTATGGTAAGTGATGATGTGGCCGATGGTGGTAAGCACACAAAGCCTAGATGGGAACTGGCTCTCAAGTATAGCTGTCGGAACCCACCGATAGGTGTTTGGCGACAGATTTTCGACTTGAGGGTGGTAGCCAGCCAGTCGGGTACCACAAAGTACCGTACCACCGTGCTATGGTTTCCTCACGATGTTTTCCTTCACCGAAAGCTCAAGCTCATTGGATTCGAACCCACGACCTTCGTCGCGGTATTCGACGTCACTTTCCACTGAGCTATCATCACCTTAAAGGCTTTTCTCTCTAAAGGCGAGACCCTGGTCAAAAGTAAGCTTATAAATAAAATAAAACAAAGTGTAAGAAAAAGCAGAAGCCGTTCTCAAATTCTATAAGTGTGTGGACACAAGACAATGAGCGCTGTAGTCTTATTAGCGCGTATAAATGAGCACCGGTCTGGTTGTAAAGTAGCCAGTACGAGTTAACGAGCTCAGCCAGCGCACACCACCGGCTACAGCTGGATCTGGATCTGGACCTGGACCACTGCCAAGTATACGACGACGCGACGGTCACTGTCATGCACCTTCTATTCTACAACCTTTGTGTTCATACATACATACATACATACATACTAACTGAAGCTCGTCCATTTATAAATGGCTTCTTCAACTCCGTTTTACAAGTACCTGACATTGACAAAATATTTAAAGGCGTAATTACATAAACTCTATCTCTGCCAATCTTAAAAATATAAAACTTTGAGGTGCATTATTAAGGATAGGCAAATAAATACAAATTAAAAGATTAAAAGCTTCTACAGCCAATAAAACTGAAGAGAATCAATTAATTATAACATAATGGTCGATTAGACGATTAAGGGTAATATAAGTATCTGTCAGTTGACAAGTATGAAGTATGAAGTATGATTGTGATGGATGTCATCCCCGATCCACGAGCCGCTCACCTGTCGCGCGTATTTATGATCACTCGTTTTATTTGCAATGATGTATGTCCAATTATATCTGTGACCTCGCATGGACCGACTGCGTACATGGGGAATACGCTTCCCTATTTAGGTATTTCTATTTTTTTATGATTCAAAATTAGAATATAAATAAAATACCACGCCAGCTATAAAATAAACGCGTTTGGAGGTAGACTCGCAGTCGCAGCGGTCGCGTGACAAATCAAAGAGTAAGTAGGTACATTGAGCGCCATTACTTCTCAATAATAATAAATATTACTAATTGATAACCGTTTCAAATGCTATCATTGTATTTATCTACATTATGATCTATTGCATTTTGCACGCAACTTTGTTTAATGATAATAGATTTATCGATCTAACTTATTACTAGCAAGGTATATTCTACGCCTGAAACGATTGCAGTACAGTACTTTAAAAAGATCTAATATTTTATAGGATTTTTTTGTATTTTCTTAAGTTCAATAATAAAATAAAAGATCCCTTTTCAATATTTAGGGTACTTTGCTTCCAGAGCGCATTCGTTTGGTTCCTATAATTGGTAATGTTACCAACTCCGAATCTCCTGATTTTAATTGGGTTATTAGATAGATAGACTGTTGTGTAATTTCAAATATAAAATATTTGAAAACAGTCGTTCCGTTTCATCTCATCTCAATAGAGTTATTGTTCACATTTGGTTAATATTTATATTCCGCAAGCCGCAATGCGGGACTGCACTGCGTGGAGCTTGCACCACACTTGCAACACTCCGTCGGGGATTCCCTCTCTATTGTTTAAGAATAGAGGATACAATCAACAGACTATAAAATACTACGTCTCTACAGTTTTTGTTTTTAGTTAGAAGTTTCAATCACCACAATAATTCCAAAACCTAATAATAAACAATATGGTGAAGCAACAGTCAATAGTAATGATAATCCTTTTACAAACGACAACATATAAGCTTCACTTACTTTACTTAACACCATTCATATTGCTTTAGGAAATTGCACTTTATTGCTGAAAATTATTCATATACTAACATAACATAAATCGGACTTAGCTACGCAATAATAGTTATCATATTTATTTATGTAGGTACTTAAATCTGTGAATACACCGTCTATGAGGCGGTTGCAAGTCTCGCAGGTCTCGCAGGTCTCGCAGGTCGTGGGTTAATGAGAGCTCGCTGTTTAATTAATTGTATTTGATCACATCAACATAAATATGCTACTGAAGTCTATAGAAATGCTCTCAGTTTTATTAGTCAGCGTTTGATTTCATTTTATCTTTATGCAAATTAATGTAAAGTTGTTTTTCGTTTAGATTTTATTTTGCGATTTGATAAAGTTTACCCAATTCTATAAAAACATTTTGTAAAAACGATTTCATATTTTACGCATCGCAAATGAGGCCTCATTTAAAACGTCTTAAAGTTGTAAATTAAAAATGCAAACATTTTGTCGCGCTCAGATCCTTTTCCCAAGATGAAAAACGAAAAATTACTCTCAAAACTTTACGAAGGAAATAATAGAGGGGAAGCGAAATTCGGGTGACAGCGTAAGCGTAAATAAGTGAAGCGGCAAATTGTCCATTTAAATTGTATGAAAAGCTGTGGATTCAGCCGGTTTTTACGTAATGGCCGAAGATTCGCGACGCGCCGACATTTATATTCCGTTGCGGTCCGCGCCCTACGAGTACCGACACCCACCACCACGTGACGTGACGTGACGTGACGTGACGTGACGTGACGTGACGTGACGTGACGTGACGTGACGTGACGTGACGTGACGTGACGTCACTACCACCGATCGGATGCGGTACACGCGAGTCGCGACTACGGAAACTAACATAATTATACTTACTCATTACTTTCACGTACCCCAGACATTTTGAGAGAGGTCTTCATTCTTTTTAACGCCAAGGTTTTGTCTTAAACACAGTTTTAACAGTGTTTGGTTCCATTGATATCTAATAACTAAAGATAAACAATCCCAAGCAAAAGTTCTCTCAAAACTGTCTCAAATTGTGTTGGGTAATACTAGTTATTTCTTTAAAGTTTTATTCACAAAGCTATGTGCATAGGCAATAAAATTTTACGACTCATACCTGCTAGCCAAAATATATCTTAAACGAGCACTGAGGCATGTTTACCGTCGGAGCATTCGAATGCTACTAGATTAAAAGACCACCCAAATGTTCGAGTGGGTAGACATTCGGTAAGGCCATTTTTTGTCGCTGATTGTGTATCTTTAGTTATTAGATATCAAAGCTTGGTTCACATATTTTGATTCCTTGGAAGCTTTTTAATTGAAATAGTTGCCCGTGAATTTTACTGGTATATATCTCTATTTTACAGAGCCTTAACCTCTTGTTATTGTACCATTTGCATTCGCCAGCTAAGTCGCTGAGTCGAGTCATGTTTCCACAATTTAGCGCAAAGCCTCACGTTTTCACGACATAAGCTGCCGCTATCTGTCCGCCGCGAGCCGCCATTTTTTCGGCTCAGCTCGTCGCGTCTCGACTCCGCGTCCGCGGCCAATATTGTCGACTACCCTGCCCTATCGTACCTCTCGTCTGCGTCGCACCCTCCAACCATTTGCATACATTTACATTATAATCCTTGTTGTTCGGTAGAGAGTAGAGTCGGATATTATTTAGATGACATCTAGGGAGGCTGCATTAACATTAACACCCGAGCGTGGACCGACCGCGACCCGAGCTCGGCTCTAATAGTTCTATTGACTTTTCACCGAGTTTCGCTCGTTCACGTTGTTTATGATTAATGTATGTGTTGTCCGTTTGCTCTTTCGCCTCACTTTATACAATTAATGTTAATGATTTATGAGCTAAGTATTTTCATATTCATCTTTAAGGCGACCGCGTTGTTAGTAAAGCTATATTAACTGAGGGACATTAAAACTGGTATTTGTATTGTCTCCCTTGTCATAATAAAGGTACAACTATTTAATAGATACATACACCTACGTAGTAGGTTTAATATATATATGTATAAGGTAGGTTAGTTAGGTGCATGTGTGACAGTGGTCATGTTTCCATCTAGTTGACAGGCTAATAATGTAACGTAATGCAGTGCGGGGAAGCCGGCTGGCACGGGGACGAGACGGGGCGCGTTTAATATATATATGTATAAGGTAGGTTAGTTAGGTGCATGTGTGACAGTGGTCATGTTTCCATCTAGTTGACAGGCTAATAATGTAACGTAATGCAGTGCGGGGAAGCCGGCTGGCACGGGGACGAGACGGGCGCGTTTAATATATATATGTATAAGGTAGGTTAGTTAGGTGCATGTGTGACAGTGGTCATGTTTCCATCTAGTTGACAGGCTAATAATGTAACGTAATGCAGTGCGGGGAAGCCGGCTGGCACGGGGACGAGCCGGGGCGCGTTTAATATATATATGTATAAGGTAGGTTAGTTAGGTGCATGTGTGACAGTGGTCATGTTTCCATCTAGTTGACAGGCTAATAATGTAACGTAATGCAGTGCGGGGAAGCCGGCTGGCACGGGGACGAGCCGGGGCGCGTTTAATATATATATGTATAAGGTAGGTTAGTTAGGTGCATGTGTGACAGTGGTCATGTTTCCATCTAGTTGACAGGCTAATAATGTAACGTAATGCAGTGCGGGGAAGCCGGCTGGCACGGGGACGAGCCGGGGCGCGTTTAATATATATATGTATAAGGTAGGTTAGTTAGGTGCATGTGTGACAGTGGTCATGTTTCCATCTAGTTGACAGGCTAATAATGTAACGTAATGCAGTGCGGGGAAGCCGGCTGGCACGGGGACGAGACGGGCGCGTTTAATATATATATGTATAAGGTAGGTTAGTTAGGTGCATGTGTGACAGTGGTCATGTTTCCATCTAGTTGACAGGCTAATAATGTAACGTAATGCAGTGCGGGGAAGCCGGCTGGCACGGGGACGAGACGGGCGCGTTTAATATATATATGTATAAGGTAGGTTAGTTAGGTGCATGTGTGACAGTGGTCATGTTTCCATCTAGTTGACAGGCTAATAATGTAACGTAATGCAGTGCGGGGAAGCCGGCTGGCACGGGGACGAGCCGGGGCGCGTTTAATATATATATGTATAAGGTAGGTTAGTTAGGTGCATGTGTGACAGTGGTCATGTTTCCATCTAGTTGACAGGCTAATAATGTAACGTAATGCAGTGCGGGGAAGCCGGCTGGCACGGGGACGAGACGGGCGCGTTTAATATATATATGTATAAGGTAGGTTAGTTAGGTGCATGTGTGACAGTGGTCATGTTTCCATCTAGTTGACAGGCTAATAATGTAACGTAATGCAGTGCGGGGAAGCCGGCTGGCACGGGGACGAGCCGGGGTGCGTTTAATATATATATGTATAAGGTAGGTTAGTTAGGTGCATGTGTGACAGTGGTCATGTTTCCATCTAGTTGACAGGCTAATAATGTAACGTAATGCAGTGCGGGGAAGCCGGCTGGCACGGGGACGAGCCGGGGCGCGTTTAATATATATATGTATAAGGTAGGTTAGTTAGGTGCATGTGTGACAGTGGTCATGTTTCCATCTAGTTGACAGGCTAATAATGTAACGTAATGCAGTGCGGGGAAGCCGGCTGGCACGGGGACGAGCCGGGGCGCGTTTAATATATATATGTATAAGGTAGGTTAGTTAGGTGCATGTGTGACAGTGGTCATGTTTCCATCTAGTTGACAGGCTAATAATGTAACGTAATGCAGTGCGGGGAAGCCGGCTGGCACGGGGACGAGACGGGCGCGTTTAATATATATATGTATAAGGTAGGTTAGTTAGGTGCATGTGTGACAGTGGTCATGTTTCCATCTAGTTGACAGGCTAATAATGTAACGTAATGCAGTGCGGGGAAGCCGGCTGGCACGGGGACGAGCCGGAGCGCGTTTAATATATATATGTATAAGGTAGGTTAGTTAGGTGCATGTGTGACAGTGGTCATGTTTCCATCTAGTTGACAGGCTAATAATGTAACGTAATGCAGTGCGGGGAAGCCGGCTGGCACGGGGACGAGACGGGCGCGTTTAATATATATATGTATAAGGTAGGTTAGTTAGGTGCATGTGTGACAGTGGTCATGTTTCCATCTAGTTGACAGGCTAATAATGTAACGTAATGCAGTGCGGGGAAGCCGGCTGGCACGGGGACGAGACGGGCGCGTTTAATATATATATGTATAAGGTAGGTTAGTTAGGTGCATGTGTGACAGTGGTCATGTTTCCATCTAGTTGACAGGCTAATAATGTAACGTAATGCAGTGCGGGGAAGCCGGCTGGCACGGGGACGAGCCGGGGCGCGTTTAATATATATATGTATAAGGTAGGTTAGTTAGGTGCATGTGTGACAGTGGTCATGTTTCCATCTAGTTGACAGGCTAATAATGTAACGTAATGCAGTGCGGGGAAGCCGGCTGGCACGGGGACGAGCCGGAGCGCGTTTAATATATATATGTATAAGGTAGGTTAGTTAGGTGCATGTGTGACAGTGGTCATGTTTCCATCTAGTTGACAGGCTAATAATGTAACGTAATGCAGTGCGGGGAAGCCGGCTGGCACGGGGACGAGCCGGAGCGCGTTTAATATATATATGTATAAGGTAGGTTAGTTAGGTGCATGTGTGACAGTGGTCATGTTTCCATCTAGTTGACAGGCTAATAATGAAACGTAATGCAGTGCGGGGAAGCCGGCTGGCACGGGGACGAGACGGGCGCGTTTAATATATATATGTATAAGGTAGGTTAGTTAGGTGCATGTGTGACAGTGGTCATGTTTCCATCTAGTTGACAGGCTAATAATGTAACGTAATGCAGTGCGGGGAAGCCGGCTGGCACGGGGACGAGACGGGGCGCGTTTAATCCATCACTGGACTCGTCGCCTGTCACCACTCGCCCCTCGCCCCTCAACCCCGCTCGGGTCCTTACACACTGACCACTGACCACTGGCTGACATCTCAGATGTATGAACCTCGTTGTCTGTTATCATCTTAATTGGTGATCGATTCTAATTAAAATTATGCATAATTTTACATGAAAATTGTGAGCAGAATCAAAAGTTTATGGGCAAATAGGTGCTTCCTAAAGCGTTAGTAAAAATTATCTATTCGTAAGTACAATATTATGTCAATGTTGTACGTCCAGTAACGATTGTGCACTGTGCCTTAGGAAGGGATTAGCTCCCTCGGAGGTCGCTCAATTTGTCACCATTACACTAGCGAGCGACGAACACCTGGGCTGTGTTCCGATGTCCGACGTGTGGGGCCACGTGACACGCGACACGCGACCAGCGAGTCTAATCAACTATTAGCAAATGAACGATGGGTGAAAGCACTTATCGCTGATGTGTCACCCCTTATCGGCTGTGCGTAGTTACATGCGTCTAACGTATATACAGATATGTTTATGGGTGAATATACAAAGAGCATTTATTTACAATACTTTCATGACACTGCGGTTTGCTTGTTACCTTCTTTATGTCAGGAGTCTGACAAACAAGGAGGTGGGTCATCTGATGGTAAGTGAGCTGTCGCAAAGACATTGACAATACCAAGGGATTTTCCAATGAGTGGTCTTTTTTCCAATATTGATTAGGTTTTCCGTAATTGATGCGTCGATTAGGTTTGCCAATCGCTTAATCTTTACGGTAACCTTACCCTTGTCTATGGCCACAGCCAAGATCTTACCCTATTTCTTATGTATGCAGTATCTGGGGCACACCTACGCTACAATTCGATATACCCAGCCATGATCCACAGTCCAGAGCTCCAGGGCCCTCATTACCCCCTATCTGATGCTTACATTAGCCTCGCCACTCGCCGCTGACTATATACATATAAAAGCTACGGACCCGATATCAATTCCTATTGTTTTAGATCTGGTTCAATTTGTTTCTTAAGATAACACGTCGAGATACGGTATCGCGTGTGCCAACATACTTGTATTTATGATCTGTTATTTTATCTTAACCCTTCCACTGGTAAGGCAACTCATTGATACGTGTTCCCCTTTCATGTTTCTTTAACCTGATATTACATTCTACCACTTAAATTATGCCGTTAATTCCATTTTGATCAAATATGACTCAACTACAAGACTCATCTAAATAAATCTTATGTTATAAGACTAGGTTCCAAATTCAATTGTATTAATGTCGATTCAAAACTTGAGTTTAGCTAAATATCGCTATTTTCTTTACAGTTAATTGTGGCTGCATTGTAATTAGAAGCAGCAGTTTAATATAAGAGCTTAATCAATATGTACATTAATAACAATATTTTTAACAGTTATACTTCAAGGGCGAACTGCTTATGAATACAAACAACTTTAATTATGACACTAACTCTGAAATCAAGAAAAAAATTCAAAATTTTCATACTTAAAAAATGAGAAAAATTTAATGTCGGTCATTTTAGCCTTTTTGCACGTTTCGCGTGCCATAATAAAAAAAAAGTTTGAAAGTATTCAACTTTCAACTATGACCGAGTTAGCTGGTGACTAAAAGTAATTTCGTATATTTGCCCATCTACCTTTTACATGAAACAGGCAGTTATCAGGTATTATTCAGAACTTAACTACAATATAGCATAAATCATTTATATACGTGTAATGTGAAGCCTACACATAATGGCGCCCTCTAATGTTAATGTATGGTGACTCTCAACGTCACTTGTGCAAACAAAGCGATCCATCAGAGCGCAGCGCAGCGCTGGCAGTACTGGCAGCGCTGGCAGCGGCTACAAGTTACAAATTACCTACAACGTTATACAATTAGTGACTCTTCAGTTTCCACATTCTAAAATCATTACCTCTCTATGTGCTCTTTGCGTTGCGACTAGGGTTACTAAAACTTTACTTGCTGCTCCTATTTATTTTTTGTTGTGGAGTTTTGTACACGCACTTTCTGAGCTGAAGTCTAAAATCTTGTACATATATTCATTAGTCATTAAAGATAGCTTTACTTATACGTAAATGAGTTTACAGATGCACACTTTTTTAAATACTTTAGGTTTTTTATTGTGTCCACTGAATACAAAATTAAATATGATAATTATTTCTAATCGCGTTCTAAATGATCTGAATAACATTATCCTATGTTGTATTTCAGAATAGGATTTATTTATGTTTAAACATAAATAAATCCTATTCTTTCTATGTTATAAAAAAATGTGACATCCCTATCGACGTCTCAGTGCGTAGAGTGTGTGTATGTGTGTGTGTGTTGATTATGTAGTTTAATCAGACCAGAGTCAATAGATCGCTTCAATTTACTTAAATGCTCTGCCATTTATTACTAGACTAGACTGTGCATAGACTACAAGTTTAGACTAGACTAGACTAGACTAGTTTCATACATACACTTCACGTATCAACGAACACTTCAACTCAAACTACAGGCACTAGGTAGTGTTGGCAATTGTGATTGATTGAGTCTTTAATGATTCTGCTTTTACAAACACATAAGAAGAGGATTTAAAACATTTTGTACTCTCAAATTACTTATTACGTGTTTTCAACGTCTATACAGGATGAATAATTTCAAATGAGCGTGGATGACCAAATTCGAAACTACAAATAGACAATTTGGCAGGTTTGTGTTTGTAGGCCAGTTTTAATGAAAACCATAACTGCAACATTTGATTTTCGAAAAAATAATTTCCCATGCCAGGAATCAAAGTTTGGAAAAAAAACATAGCCTGTATTATTACACTATTAATTTTGCTATTAAAGATCTAATTCTGGGAAGTAATGTGTATTAAATCTGTCGCTAGGCACCTATTACTGTCGCTAGGCCTTCACGGCATTCCGTAAAAACATACTTAATTTGACTTTTTTTATACCAAAAGTGACAACCAGGCAGGCGGGTCAGGCGGGTCACCTGATGGTAAGCGACTACCGTCGCCAATGTGTTGTAGTGCGTAATGTAGTGTAGTAATATTAAGTTATTGATGCCATTTTTTGGAATTATTTTTAAGTTCGAATGTTGTGTAGGTAACCTTATCTACACTTTTACTTATAATATCATGGTATCTGAGTATTAACTCCGACCGAAATGTATATGGATAATATTATTTTTGATAATCATAATCAATATGGTTATTACTTATTTCAATCACTTCACAAATCACTGTGGTAGGTAGGTACTATAGATAAACGAATTCTGAATAAGAGTGTCCGATTTCTATGACCTATATTTATTTAACCATGGAATTTGAAGATTTGAGGATCTCCTCAATGGAAAAGAGAATGAATATCGTAATTGTTATGCATATTCTTGTTGATCTTGCGAGGTATCGAACAGGTATGTGTACCTTCCATTTTAACAGACTTAAACTGGAAAAATTAAATAACAAAATATAAAACCAGATTTTAGACTCATTTTTATTTTTTTTATATTCCATAACTTTTCTACTAAGCAATTTGTGTTCGTTTAGCTACATGTCGCATTTCCTTTCATTTTTCAATAGTTTTCTCACGAAATGAAATGTTTATTCATCCAAATAGGCCTTCACAGGCACTTATTAATTGTCAGACTCTAAATGCTCGGTTCGGAAGGTAGCTGAGAAGAGCCGGCAATAAACTCAGCAATTACTCTTTTCAAAACAAACTTAGAATGATTACATAAATGTATGTCCTGCAAGAGCGAGCGCAACACCCAAGCATTGTCGTCATTTAAATATTCGTTAATATGGTAGTACGCCTTCTGTATTAAAACATTCTTAACAAGTTCCTTAAATGTATGTATAGGCAAATTGAACAGTGTAGGTGGTATCTTATTATAGAAGCGTGCACCCCGTCCTAAAAATGTGTCCTGCAGTTTGATGATGAGACACCATGCTGAGGTGCGTACCACGAATACTCTCAAGACTTGTCGACGAAGCGACCGGCTGGCTGGACACCACTCGGCTCGGTTCGGTTCGGCTCGGCTCGCCTAAAATGGGTGCAACAAAACGAACGAGCACTCACATCAATCAAGTCGCCAACTGCACTACGAGTTATTATATGACAGGCCGGTTGGCGTGGTTGGTTAAGACACTACCTATCACGCCGCAGGTCGTGGGTTCGATTCCCATCCAGGACACACATTTGTGTGCATGGACATGTCTGTTTGTCCTGAGCCTGGGTGTAATTATCTATTTAAGTATGTATTTACAAAAAAAAAGTAGTATATGTAGTATATCAGTCATCTGGTTTCCATATTACAAGCTCTGCTTAGTTTGGGATCAGATAGCCGTGTGTGAACAAATGTCCGAGGATATTTTATTTATATCACTGGGACGGATTTACTGCACTTACACTCTTTTTTTTTAGCAGTAGGAGCCAGGTGGTGTAGTTGGTTGAATACTCTACCTATCTATGACGGTGTTAGGTTCGATTCCCATCCAAGACAAACATGTGTGTGTCTGTTTGTAATTCTGGGTGTTATAGGTAAGTTGTTGGTACAATATGTAGTACATCAGTTATCTGGTTTCCCCAATGTGTTTTAAGAGCTGGTACATGAATGGTCTGGATACAGATTGCGAAGTATTATAATATTTAAATCATATAGCTGTTCGAGTGTAGTCCGTCCCTGCATCAGCCAGTGTTTCTCGGAGACGGCTGCGGCTGCGGCTGCGGCTGCGGCTGCGGCTGCGGCTGCGGCTGCGGCTGCGGCTGCGGTCGGTGTTTAGTCTAGACCGGCTTGTTTACCTGCACTCTGCAGACTGCACACTGCACACTGCACACTCCCGGAATAGGTTTACCACTTCATCAAATACTCGATCGTACTTCACTTTGCTACTCTATTTGATTTTAATATACCATAATATTCTATACTAGCTGTTCCCCGCGTTCCCGTGAGATCTTATCTTATCCCGGGATAAAATATAGTCTATGTTCATCAGGGATAATGTAGCTTTCTAATGGTGAAAGATTTTTTCAAATCGGTCCTGTAGTTTCAGAACCTATTCTAAGTAAACAAACAATCAAATCTTTCCTCTTTATAATATGTTATTATTAGAATAGATTAACTGGGCTTAAAACAGGAGTAATTGAACCTATGTTGAGGCGGACGATACATACTTCAAAAAGTGTCACCTTACTGAGTTCGTTGCCAGCTCTTCGCAGTTGGAAGTGCTGTTATCTATATAAGTTCCCACTTAACAGTGGCATGAACTAACTGAACAGTTAAATGTTCTTGATAAATCTAAATCAAAGTCTTCTCGATTACAACAACTCAGAACAAGTGAGTTGAGTTTCGTATCTTATAAACTGCATATTTGGATCTTAATAGAGTCGTTCTAGTACGTATCTTCTAATAATCATTTGTGAGCAGGTTTCAACCTTCCATACGAACGATGACCGGGTTCCTCGACAAGTGTCGGGATGCATGCCACCGACAACACCCGAGCAGCGGCGAGCAGCGCCGAGCGGTTAGTTATTTAATTGGAGGAGACGTGTGGGCGGGCGCCGGGCTCGGACCACACTTGACGAATTAATGTAACCTGTAATAACACGCGAGCGGTGCGGTGCGGTGCGGTGAGATGGCGGCACCAGTTCCGGTATATGTAGCGGTGCCCGCTGGCCGGTGGGTAATGAAGTGTAGTGTACCTACTGTAATACATATATCATAGAGCGCGCTGCTCTCTTCTGATCCACGATACAACCTCATTCCCACTAATGATCGCGCTCTGGTAATGTTCTTAGTGCTAGTGTAGCAGTATCATTTAATTTATGGAAGACTAACTATCCCCCGCGGTTTTTTCTGTGATAAAATATATTTTCCAGGATATAAGAAGAAAAGAAAAGAAAAATAAATTAATTTTGGACTGATACACAAAGACAGCTGTAGATATGTTTAACTACAGCCGTTTTTGCATGATTGATAGGTTTCTTTCATTCGGGCGTCCACTATCATATTCTTTTTTAAGCCAGAAGATTGACAGTTTAGGCCCAGGTAAGGCACTTATGAACGTTTACAATTGACTCTACCATCTATCAATCCGGCAAGAAACTCAGCAAAAGCAGGCGAGTTACCTAATAGTAACAGTTTACAGTCTGTGGTACAACTACCGGAACATACCGCCTATCAAAAGCTAAATCTGTGTACGTACATATTAATAATCTTTTTAGAAATACCTGTATTTATGAATTAAATCTAATTTTATATTTGTTTGTTTATATCAAATTGTCAAATAAAAGCGGAAACAAGATTAATAGCTTGAGTTAGTAGGGAGTGCGTAGGAGGCCTTATCTGTTAATAAGAGGTGATCACACGCGCGCATACAAATTGACGCATTAAAGTCACGCTCCGCGGCGATTATCATCTTAATGGACATTCTCAAATGAAGCTGTATTGAACATTTATGTTATATCTAAGGACGGCTCCCAAGCTTCCATTATACATTGCACCGGCACACTGAATCATTATTATACTGTTATGATCTGTAGATATTTAATGGCGGATCATAAATAATTATTTAGACATAATCGAACATGAATATTCTACCATTTATTATTCTATTAACTTGTTTCTTAGTGGATAAGTACACGTGTTTCTGAAGTAATTTAGATCTCACTCGAAACATTAATTTAATTACTTTTACCTTCGCTAATTCTCTCGAGTGCTTCAATATAAACTAATTTTCTAGATTTTGTAGGAAAATATTGAAATTATTTAGTATTTAGGAACATTGCTAGTCGTTAGTACATTTTCTGGTCGTACGGTTACAATACTATGTACGTATGGTATATGTATAAGTGAAAACTAATTTAATTCGAAGTACGGAAGTGGATTGAGCCGGACATATCAGGCGATTGCAATAGTAGGGGCGCCGCGGTTTTCGGTCAACTAATTGAAAAAGTTTTTGTCGCGACGCGGGATGAGGGTCGCTCGTCGCTCGGCGGTCGCCGCGCCGGTCGCGCTCTTTGTGTGAAAGCGCCTTTATTGAACATTTAGATTATCAATACGTGGAGTAAATTGTATGTTTAATTGAATGAAATGACGTACGTAGAAACACAAAGGTAATATAAGTTTCCTTTGATAATTGACGGGCCGATTGAGCATGACATGTATGTTTGTCCTGAGTCTGGGTACAATTATCTATTTATGGTAGGTATTTATTTAAAAAATAGTTTTTGAGTATATATCAGTTTTCACAGTACGAGCTCTGCTTAGTTTGGGATCAGATGTCCCAGACCAGGATATTTATTTAATGAAAAAAATCTTCATAGAAAATTAATTTGCTAAACTTTTTAAATGAATATTGTTACAGTAAATGGACGAACTTTACCTCTCAATAATATTATCGTAGTTTAAAATTTTACGATATGAGTGTAAATATAATAAAAATCTCTCTTAAAAAATCCCGTGACCAACAAAACAAACGCTGTTAATTCACTTCAGCATTACATGATTGTGTAACAACAAAACATACACAACCACATAAAGTAAAGGGACCTGTCCACCCATGCGTATCATTGCACACGCACACACACACACGGACACACACGGACACACACACACACACGCTCGTGGCCGTTTTCGATTCTGCCCTATTTTATTATTATAACGCGACGCGCTTAATTGGATCCCGCGATATCATTCGCTCTCCACCGTTTTGAATAAAGATAACTTACTGCGGGATTTTTCATGAAATTTTAATATTTTTCCATAGCAAGCTTTTGTTTTAATTTAGCGCAGACGATTCCCAGCGTATCGGCATTCTCTGTTAGTTTCATGCAAAAGGCTCGATGTCGCGTTTATTGCTGTTAAATATTATATTTTAATTTGGTTATAATACCAATCGGCTCCGTAATGGACAATATCCAGGGACATTATATTATAAATATTCTAACATTCGCCTTTTATTGAGCTAACTTTATCGAATATTTCATCTTTTTAATACTACTTTGGTTGTGAAGGTGTTTCGAAGTATTATAACATCTCACAATTGTGATGTATGATTGTGTATTGATGATGGATCATCATCAATACAAACATCAATGCAGTACTAATATCACGCGTGCAGATTGCCGCCTGAAAAAGAAAACAGATAAATGTGGCTAATCTCTCACACTTGCTCCTGCTTTCGTTGTCGGTCCCTTGGGCCTCCTCGGACTTGTAATGAGCAAATTGTTGTCCGAGAGGAATTTAATATACCGCCCTCCGCCCTCCGCCCTCCGCCCTCCGCCAACACTCCCTTATACCGTTAGTAAATAAAGCTCCACAAATTATTCCCACTTCATCACACGCACTGATCACGAGCTTCATATCTGAAGCACTATTATGTCGCCAAGCACCTATCGGTGTGTTCCGATAGCTGCACTTGAGAGCTATTTCCTTTCTAGGCTTTGTGTGCTGACCACCTTCGGCCACATCATCACATACCATGGTGAGATTGTAGTCAAACACAGAATAGAAAAAAATACATGATTTTATTTCAGTCGTTAATGAAAGTTTTTAAAGTCGTCAATATTGTCTTAGCCCCGTATTGTAAGGATACCGGTTTTTCAAGAATGAACAATACGTCGTACGTTACAAAATTGAAATTCATTTGTTTCAATATCGAGTGACCTGTGTTGTTTTTTGATTTACCTTGTGTAGCCCAAAGAGCTACATTTTCATTATGTTAGCCCTGTACGGTTGTTCTTTAGTCATTTGGATGACGAATTTTAATAGATTTTCATGGTTTCTTGTATCTTTTGACTCTGAATGTACTGTAATTGAAACGAATATGCTTGGATCACTACAAGTGATCGGTAAGTGGAAGATATTAAAAGAGGGAAGTGTGAACTTATCGGGTGTAACAAAAAGTTTCGGTCGATTACAATTTAAAGAGGCAATGAACCGTTTAATTACTTTAGTTAATTTTATTGCTTCCGACTTCCGAATCTTGGAACTCGATTCCAGCGCCACCTGCCGGGTCCAATTGTATTTTAAAACCATCGAAGAACCCATTGAAGTATACACACAAAATTTCATCCAAATCCAAAAAGTCATGCTCAACGACTCAGTTTGATTCACTAAGGTTTATCAAACGAGATATTAAAATTTTTGTTTTTGTTGATTTTCTCAAAAAGTGCTGAATCAATTTCGATAAAATTTAAATGGGACCACCTCTGAAGTATGATCTACCAAACAAAAAGAGAATCATCAAAATCTATTCATAATTATCAGAGAAATCGTGTAACAAACATACAAAAAAAAAAACATACAGTCGAATTGAGAACCTCCTCCTTTTTTGAAGTCTGTTAATTATACAAATTCTGGGCAGTATTTTTACCATCTAGAGTCTAAACGGTCACTCGCATGCTGACGCCTGACAGTCATAGAAGCGAGCTGCATTGGTTCTCTTGATACTTTTCATTCAATTCAATTGATTATTTCTTTAGTTTTCCATTGACGAGCAATGTTAAATCTTTCGAACCGGTGGTAGAGTCAATTGTAACGTTCATAAGTGCCTTACCAGGGCATAAACTGAATATATTCTTCTGATTTTGGGTCAAAATGTCGACAGTCAACATAGGTAGGTTCGATAAACTTTTTGCACTAATAAAATTAGCACTCTATTTAAGTTTGTATGTTATTATATTCTCGTAAACGTGCAGTTTTTGTCCGCCATTTGTTAAGTAATGCGCCGCCATTAAAATTCATATTGCGAGAACGTGTCGAGAAAACTGGAACATGAACCAATTAGCTACTTCACCTGCCTACTATTTAAAGATAATTATTTGAGTGCAGTATGTACCTACTCATTGTAATACATACACAGTCGTGGTTTCGTTGACGTCTCGCAGACAGCGCTTTACAATTATTTCATTCAGTGTTTGTAGACGCAGTACGCTTTACAGCGCTGCATCTTAGACTGAAATTTAATGTTGCAAACAATAGATTTGAAGCGCTTAAGGTTTCCAAACACGGCGCTGCTGAATGTACGACAACAAAATAACTTGTAATTCATAGGTAGATTCCGGAGGGCTTAAACCCTAGCGGTCTCTTTATGTCAGATGATCTCATATAACAAGACGGATAATCTTTGGGTGACTTCAACTGATGCTATAATTACAATGTTCTGTATTATAGACTAGCTGTCCTCCGCGGTTTCACCCGCGTTCCCGTGGGATCTTATCTTATCCCGGGATAAAAATATAGCCTATGTTACTCAGGGATAGTGTAGCTTTCTAATGGTGAAAGAATTTTTTAAATCGGTTGAGTGGTTTTTAAGTTTATTCGTTGCATACAAAAATACAAATCTTTCCACTTTATAATGGCCGCCTGGCTGTCTAAATAAATATTAATAAAATTAGTTTACAGCATCCCTTGTACGAGTCAAGCAGCCGTCGTTTAAATAAGATTGTGCATACATTAAGTCGCATTGTATAATTATATCTATAGTGGTGTGATGACAGGCGGCGGGCGGCGGGCGGCGGGCGGCGGGCGGCGGGATCTCGGGATCGCGACTCGCTCTCAACTCGATTAGTCGCCACTCGGCGCGACTCTCTCGTCGCCTTCCCGCTTGCTACTAACTCAGGCGCTCTACACTTTAGTGTTTTATTTTTTCTCTTTCTGGAAATAAAGCTTCATCTGTTCTCTTTATTTTTTTCTCTTTGGTGTGGATATTTTCCTGGGAATGCAACGTGGCAAAAGAATATGGCACGAAATAACTTTAATATTGAAAACTGACAAAAAATTATGGATTTTGAAAATATTTTGCTTCTGTCGAGATTAAAAAAAATGGAACAGATTTTTTTTTTAAATATAGTCCTACACCCCGCTTTAAGTAAGAGCTGAAAAAATTGTCCACTTGCGACAAGTGTTTGAAGTCGGTGCCACGTAGCTCTCGCTGCAATCTCAACAGTTTGACAAAACTTGTATTTAATATTTGAGTGTCACAGTTTTCGCGACCAAGAATTATATATTCTAAATGGCACATTGGGACAATCTCTCTTTCTAACCCTAAAGAAAGAGTGTCCCAATGTAGTTGTTATCTTTCTCTCTTTCGCAATTGATAGGTATTTGCTTCAAATAGGTATCTAGAGTTACCTATCCATTTAGAATATATAATTATTGCCGGCGACCGGCGAGGCGGCGAGGCGACTCTGAGCTGCGACTAAGCACCGCTCCGGCGCGCGACGTCGGACGCGACGCGATCAGCGCGCACCGTGTGTCACTCGCCTAAACTAGTACCTGCATCATATTTCACCTCTACTGTATTGTTTCCTTACTTAAATAGATCGTGGCATTGCTAATTAAACATGTTATATAATTAAATTATATTCAACATCGTCAAGGTTATTCAACTTGAAACTAAATAGGTCCTCTTGTTATTTCTAATACTTTTCCTGGTTTTGGAGCAGAATATTATTTAAATATAATTCGGCGCCTCGTAAGCAAAGCGCGGCAATGTTTATCGTTTGCCACAATTCCGCAACAATATAAAATGGCGCTGGAAAATATTGGAGTGCTGTTTAATATCACCGGAGGCGGATTATTGCTCCATATCTCAGTTTTATTGCGATTTGTTCTCCCCCCCTTCCGCCCCTCGCTCCTTCCTCTCGCCCGCACCCTCCCCCGATGACTCCTTTTTCTACAAACATTAATTTCTTTCGCAAAACAAAATTAATTACCCTCACATCGCTTCTTCTCTGCAACTACTTTTGCCATACATCTTTTAAAGTGGATTTCCAGTTTGTCAAAGTACTTCCGCATTTCTTAAGCGACGTTTAAAACGTGTCTGCTACTGCTAGTGTTGGAGACATGTTGGAGACAAATAGCGTCCAATGAATGTGGTGTGCCGGCTGAGGGAAGGAATGCTTGCATGGAGAACTATTCCTCATCAATTAGTATGAGATATGCTCCCCGCCTCTGAACGCGACGCCTCAAATTTAGTTATATTTTTACACGCCTCTCCTCGACTCACAATAAATTATCTTTATTATGAATATTTGTCTAACGAGGACTATTTTCTGTTGGAACTAATATTAGAATACTCGCGGTCTTTGCTACTTTATTCAAATCTTTCCACTCTATTTTTTCTTACAAAAACACTCGAATTATATTATGCGACCAATTTTAATTGTGTTAAATTCACGTTGAAAACAAGCAATCGATTTAATTTGACAAGAATTAATTTTTAAGAATGTAGAGATACGTATAGATACTCAATTAGTTTTGGTGATAATATGTACCTATGTAGCAGCAGTTTTGGTGATATGTCCTATGTAGCAGCAGTTTTGGTGATATGTCCTATGTAGCAGCATTTTTTTCTGCAAATGAAAGAATGGTTAAACTGGCGAGCGGCCAACTCTCACACGTTGAGGATGCTAAGCGGGAAACGATTCATTTTCCCGTTTACCTAATTTGACGCTTATCTTGGAAAATTTAAAGTAGAATTTTGTTTATGTATTTTGACAGTGATTTGATTTGTGATTTTATAACGCGACGTTAATGGTCACTTACGGTGGTTGTTTGATGTAATATTAATGATTATTTTGTAGCCCGGAACAGATAATGTATGGGAGACTTGCATTTAACATTCCTAAATACGGTGCAAATCAGACATTACAGAATTACTTCTATTTGCATTTCATACTTGCGGGTTAACTATGTAAACAACTTGTTGCAATCAGTATCAATCTAAATAAAAATACGTTATTTTTTACGTTTTCATAAGGGCCTTAGGTTCTTCATTGCCAATGTAACCATATTTGCCATAGTGAAGAAGGAACTGATAAAAAATTAATTTTTAACCACAATTCTTATTAAAAGCTCGGTAACCACTTCATGTAATAAAAATATTGGCTTAGGATGTAATTAATTCTTATTTTGTGCGATGAATTTTATTTTTTAACGTTCACCTGATTTGGTCCACTTGATTATTTAAAATAAATTATTTTTTTACTTTTTTTCCGGGAAGAGTGATCTTCCTGATAGACATCAACGATAAGTATAATCTGGCCGAAAGATAAGAACTTTTAAAAGTGTGAAGAACCGGGAAGAAACTAGTAAAGTTACATCGCTTTCATTCTTTATAACATATAATATTTATATCTAGTTATGGTTAGTATGGGTTATGGTGTTCCAACTCAAGAATTACCGCTAATATTTACGTTTAATGTAATGCTCTTTCTTGGCTCTCCTTTGACTTCAAGTTTGTAATGTTGTTTGAAGTGATGAGTGAAGGCGTGACGCGAAGCCGCGGGCGCAGGCGTCAGTGTGGGCTGGAGGGGTCAGGCGTCAGGATTCAGGCGTCCGACCAACCAATGTACCGTGCCGGGAGCCAACCGACTTTTGTTATAAGAACTTTATCATTTCAAATTAGTTGACAATTATTCAATTGCAGTAAAGTCATTATACTACCCCATCTCTTTCTGACTAACGCTATTGAAAAGGGATAGAACATGTAGGGAAAGGTTATTAATAGGAAAATAGTAATAACTTATCGCCTGTTCGAGCCGTCGTACCGTGCGGACGTGTTTCTGCGCTCTACTCCGCCTCCTTCACGAACTTTTATTCGGTCCGGTAATTTTCATTACCTCGCCATTCCGTTGGTTTGGTCTCTGTCGCCACTACTCAGTGAGTTATACTTCACGTATATCACTGAGGGCAACTCTGACTAAATCGACACACCGTCGAATTGTTCATTGGACCAATTCCGGTAATTAATACTTCTCGTATTTTACCGGAGGAGGCTCACTGTCCAAAACGACACCCAAACGGTAATTTTCATTACCACCCACCCGTGCCGTTTTGGTCACTGTCGCTGCTGAAAGTAATTAATACTTCTGTATTTTTACTCGAGGCGGCCTTGACTGGAACGACACAAACCACTTGCGAAATCCACGCATTTTAGTGGTGGGCTAGCGGATACCTAACGGTGCTAACGAAGCTAGTTCGAGCGTGACCCGGCCGCTCGCGGTTGCCCTTCTGGCAAACGCAAACCCGGACGGGGCTGGACCAGTCGGCCTTGGGGGCTTCCCTAGTCGACCCCAGCTATCGCTAGGCAGGGACTTAGGAACTCCGCTGCTAATAAAGCTGCAACAGCGGAAGCACTAGCTTAGGGCACACCCCGTCGTCACACACCTCCTGGCCTATCCCCGGTCAGGAGTGTACTACTCACCCCAGGAACACCCACCTGGGAGTTAAAATTTAGGTTTTAAAAGTAGGTCCCCCTGGCTGGCCACTATGGCCAGCCAGACTAAACCCGAGACCCTGGAGGACCTCCTCCAGGATCAAGCCATAGTCGATTACCTCATGAAGAGGTATGGTAGCCTCCCTTCCGGAAGCCGCCCTCCGAGCCGCCCTTCTAGCCGGCCCCCATCTCCATCTCGCCCTCCGTCCGCGATGTCAGCTCAATCTGAGCCAGACGACAAGCCTCCCACTCCTACCAAGACCCCCCCTGCCTCGGCAAACGCGGCACCCCCTCCCTCGCAAGAGGATGAAGGTGAGTTTGCCGTAGTCGGCAAACGGGGCAAGCGCAAGCGCGCTAAGAAGCCCTTAGAAGAGGCAGCAGTTGCAAAAGCAGCTAAACCCTCCTCCCCGACCCCAACCCCTACCTCTCTACGCGAGGTAGCCCCACTCACCCCGGTGAGCCCACCAACCCCCACGCCGGGAGCTTCATCCTCCCAGTCCCAAGTCCCCGCCAAAAAGGACTCCCCACCCCCCCTATTCATTCAGGATAAGGGGAAGTGGACGGATGTCTCCTCGTGGTGCAAGTCGCACCGAGACAATTATTTGTCCGCTCGCCCCGTCGAACACGGGATCAAGGTGACAGTGGCCAACTCAGACGACCACAGAGCCTTAACCAAAATGCTTCGGGAGAGAAAGGTGGCCTTCCACACCTACACTCTCCCTGATGAACGATCCCTTCGGGTCGTCATCAAAAACATACCCATTGAGATTGATGTCGAGCACATCAAGGCCTCGCTCATAGAGCAAAACCTCCCTGTACAAAGCGTACACCGCATGTATAAGGGGCGTGGTCACGCACCCTACCAAATGGTATTCGTCACCCTTGACCGTGGCGTTGCCGGCAAGGCATCTTTAAGATCCGGCACGTTTGCGACCTCACCGGCATATCCGTTGAGGCTCCCAAAAAGGGACGCTTCCCGTCCCAGTGCCATAATTGCCAGCTCTATGGCCATTCTGCCCGAAACTGCTTCGCACCCGCCAGGTGCGTAAAGTGCCTTAAGCCGCACGCCACAAAGGAATGCGACCGTCCCAAGAACCCCTCAGAAACAACGGAACCACCAGGTTGCGTGCTGTGTCAACAGCTGGGTCACACCGCCAACTACCGCGGGTGCCCAAAAGCTCCTCGTCCCCGCCCATCTTACAACGCGACTCAGCACGCCACACGCCGCCCACCACCCCTTGAAGCCGCTGCTCAGGCCCATCTGGCCCCGCAGCGCCCTTCCCCCTGGGGCGTGTTTGACTATAATAGCAGGCACTTCCCCCTTCCCCCTTTCGCGGCTCAGACCGCACCTGCAGCTCCAACTGGCAGCTCCCCACAGCCCCAGCCCTCAGCTGGGCCTAACTCCCCTCCCTTACCATCCGCCCCTCGCGCTGTCTCTAAACCGGTGCAAATGGCACCTCGTCGCGTAAACCAGCCCATGCTGGAACAAAACCCCCCCCTCGGCGTTGATCCGGATCTCGCCCTGGTGGAACGATTCGCTGAAGCTTTCAACCCCAGCGAAGTTAGGGAACTAGCCCACCAGATTAGGATGAACGAAGGCAACGGTCGTGCCCTCGCTACAATCGCCATGAGGTTCGAGCGCCTCTTCTCGTCATTAGCTCAATTCCAAGTTAACCCATAATGGATTGTACAACTGTGTGCAGAATAAAACCCCGCTCCGTAAAAATCGGCTTTTTCAATGCCAACGGCATTGGTGGTCAACGTGACGAAATCGCAGACTTCCTGAGAGATCATGACGTTGACGTACTCCTAGTGCAAGAGACTTTCCTCAAACCCTTTAACAGGGACCCAAAGATTGCCAACTATCAGATAGTTCGCAACGATAGGCTCAACTCCCGCCTCGGTGGAACCCTCATTTACTACAAAAAGTCCTTGTACTGCTCCCCCATGGATCAGCCCTCTCTCGAGTACATTGAAGCCTCGGTCTGCAGGCTCGGCATGACTGGCCACGAGTCAATCATTCTGGTTTCAGCCTACGTTTCCCCCTCCCGCGAGTCTAGCGACATCCAACTATCACTCAGAAGAGACTTGAAAATCCTTTTCGACTTGGGAAGCTCTGTCATAGTGGCGGGCGACCTAAACGCGAAACACCGCCTCTGGAACTGTCATACGACTAACTCCAGAGGTATTGTTCTAGAATCCCTACTAGGGCCGCTAAATATCGACTTAGTTGCGCCCACAGAACCAACTCATTTTCCTGACGTACTTAACCACAGACCTGACATCCTAGATGTAGCACTGTTGCAAAATGTGAGCCTAGGCATACACGATGTGACAGTGCACCACGAGTTAGTCTCCGACCACCGACCTGTAATCTTAGAGCTTACACCGAACGCAGGCCCCCCCGATTCAGGTCAGTCCCCTATTACCAAGGTAGTGACGAACTGGGACAAACTGGGCGAAAGCCTCAAGTCTGCCTCATCCGTCCACCTCGATCAAATCCCCAGCAGCATAGTCACCGCTGATGAAGCTGTCGGCGCAATCGATTCCCTAACCAGCCACGTGCAATCGCTCATTAGCGATTGCTCTCGGACAGTACCAGTGGAGAGCAATCGACGCTGGCGCTTGCCCGACGACGTACGTGACCTGATTAGGGAAAAGAACGTAGCCATGCGCGCTTACGATCGTCGTCCAACCGAAAACAACCGCGTCCGTCTGCGTACTCTCCACCGCGCCGTCAAGGAACGAGTGGCTGAGGCACGCGAAAACAACTGGAACCAGACCATGATCGACATCAAACCCTCCCACCTAGCCTTTTGGCAACTCTCACGTGCCCTAACCAAGGACACGGTTGCCCCTATTCCACCTCTAAAAAGGCCCAACCTTCCACCCGCCTTCGAAGACGAAGAAAAGGCCGAATGCCTGGCCGAAAGCCTAGAGCTCCAATGTACACCCAGTTCCCTCCCTATCGACCCTGTCCATCTGGAGGAAGTCAATTCCGAAGTAGAACGGCGAGCTTCTCTCCCGTTACCCCCACCCCCGCTCAACGAAGAGGAAGACCCCCTACCTCCCGTGACCACGGACGAGGTCAAGCAGATCATCCGGGACCTCCGCCTTAGGAAAGCCCCGGGCTCGGATAAAATCACAAATAGAGTGGTCAAGCTGTTCCCGGCTACCCTCATCACGCTCCTGACAGCTATCTTTAACGCTGCCCTCTCCAATAACATTTTCCCACACCAGTGGAAAAAAGCTCAAGTAATTGGGATCCCCAAACCCGGCAAACCTAAATCCGAGCCCTCTAGTTACCGTCCCATCAGCTTGCTCAATGTCATGGGCAAGATGTATGAAAGATTAATTTATCTCCGTCTCAAAGCGTATGCCGACGCTAATAAACTCATTCCCGACGAGCAGTTTGGTTTTCGAACTAAACACTCGTGCGTTCAACAAGTCCATCGTATTGTTGAACACATCTCAGCCAAATATCAAAAAAATCTAATAACCGGAGTCCTCTTCTTTGATGTAGCTAAAGCCTTCGACAAAGTCTGGCACAACGGCTTAATATATAAGCTGTACAAACTCGGAGTGCCTGACAGACTCGTGACCATCATACGAGACTTTTTGTCGAACCGCCAATTTTGCTACCGAATAATAGGAGCGCTATCCTCCTCCCACCCCATTCTAGCCGGAGTCCCCCAAGGCTCTGTGCTGTCCCCCCTGTTGTTTACACTCTATACGAGTGACATCCCTAAAACTAGCAAAGCGCAGCTAGCTCTATTCGCGGACGACACCGCAATCTACTACTCAGGCCTATGCCCCTCGGCCATTGCTAAAGTTCTCCAAACCGCGACCAACACTCTAGGTGCTTGGTTTAGGAAATGGAGAATCGAAATCAACCCCACCAAAAGTCAAGCGGTCCTGTTCTACAGGACCGACAAGAAATTTGGCCCCACTCTCCCCTCTCCAGTCACTATGTTCGGCGAGCCGATCCCCTGGGAAAAGCAAGCCAAATACCTCGGTGTAACCCTGGATGATCGATTGACCTTCTCCAGCCACATTAAGAAGGTACGCGCACGCGCCCTCTTTGTGTCTGGTCGCCTTCATTTCCTGCTTAACCCAAAGTCCAAACTTGCTCTTAAAAGCAAGGTGAGATTATACACCGCGTGCATCCGCCCCATTATGCTATATGCATGCACTGTGTTCGCACATGCATCCCCTAGGCTGATCCATAGCCTCCAAGTGGTTCAGAACCGCTTCATGCGCAAAGCCACGGGCGCCCCGTGGTACATGCGCAACCTAGATCTACACATAGACCTCAATCTGCCCACAGTTAAACAATTCATTAAGCGCGCTTCACGCCACTATTACGATCGTGCCCTAAACCACGCGAACCCATTAATAGTAAAATCAGCCAATTATACTCCTTCAGAGATTTCAAAAATCCGTAGGCCTAAACTCGCCCTCAGCGAGCCGGATGACCCAATAACACTAGCTCAGATTAAGGATAGGGAGGCTCGCGCAGCCCTGAAGAAACAACAACAACACCGCCCGCGTTTCCGCCCTCGCCGGAGAGGCCCGTCGCGACGTCCCACTCAGTCAGTCTCGTCCCCCGTAACTAACGGCGGCCCGAGCCGCACCAGTAATCCGACTGTCCCCTAAAACTCCTCTAAATCGCTTAGGCGAAGTCCGTCCCACTTTTGTGTCCCCTCGACGACGCCCTGAGCCGAGGTTCGTGCCCCAACTGGGGCGCCCTCAGCGGTCAGTCGTCTAAAATTAACTCGGTTGAGAGCCCTAAGCGCTCACCGAAAAGTCCGCGTAAGGGTGTCTATGGTCCCTCAGACCTCCACCTTTAAGTCCTCCCCAAAAAAAAAAAAAAAAAATAAAAAAAAAAAAAAAAAAATAAAAAAAAAAAAAAAAAATTTAACTTATCATTGGCGACTAAATTCATGTTTAAAACAATCAATTGAACTAGTTACAAAACTTAATTTTATACGTAAATAATGAAACAGCATTATTTTTTTTTAATCCTATTTCAATATTTAAATTTGTGCTAAAAAAGTGGTATCTCTGATAATAAATTCCCAAAAGTTATTTGTCCAACTCCTACACATCAAAACATAATCGCATAAAAATGTGTTTATCGTAAACAACATAGACCGCGCGCGTTCGAATAGTTCACCGGGTTATTATACACGTATCAAGATTACACTACACCCTTACCTTATTTAATATTCCAGCTGGTTGTTTGTGATTCTCCACAGACTACAGACTACAGACTACATACTACACAGTGAGTGTACGTTCCGCCGACAACAAGGGTGTGTGTGCCTACAATCACGTCAACTGCAATTATACACGCGGTCTCACAGTGTCTCACCACTCACGCAGAGCGATGGAGTTTTAAGAAAATGTAAATGTATGCCAATGGACTGGGATCTGTTTGAATCGGCCCAGAGCGGTCGTGTGCAGCTCAGCTCCCTGATTCCTTCTGTTACTTGTTTGTTAGCTCTGTGGTCAGGAAAACATCGTCAGGAAACCACAGCACGGTGGTAAGGTACTTTGTACTCGACTGGCTAGGAGAATCCCTCGCCAAGCACCTGTTGGTGTGTTGCGATAGTTGCACTTGAGAGCCAGTTGACCACATTGGCAATCCCGCTGGTATTGCTAATGTCTATAGGCTATAGTAAATTGTCATCAGGTGACCCACCTTCATAGTTGTCACAAATGTAACTATTGTGATGTGAATCATTAATCATACTAATGTATGTTTGTTGTCCTTCTGTCGTCCCGCCGGCGCGCCGCGGCCGTCGCCTATAGACATTAGCAATACCAAGGGGATTTCAAACTGGCTCTCAAGTGCAACTGAAGGAACACACCAACAGGTGCTTAGCGACAGATTCTCAACTTGATGGTGGTAGCCAGTCAGTCGAGTATTACAAAGTACCCTACCACCGTGCTGTGATATCCTCACGATGTTTTTACGACCTTCACATCGCTATCCGACGTCACTACCACTGAGCTATCATCGCCTTGATACATAGTTACAAAAACTTCCATTACAACATTATTTATGTGGCTTTTCCATTGAAGCAATGTTCATCAAAAATATGATACATACCGATAACTATGGGATACCTATGTATTAATTCTTAAATTACCTAAGTATAGGTACATTTTAAAAAAGCATAGATAACTGAATGGTTGTACGCCGTGGATTGTATTTGCGTACACTTCACTTGCCGCCAGCGGCAGAAGTTACCGCTAAAAGCTCTCCTACCACTAAAATGATAAATGTCACGTCGCGACGTTCAAGCCGTTCACTAAATTGCATATAATCGCGACCACTCTCTCAAGCACACTGTTGCTGGGCGCAGCGAGGGGGGTTCGGGGGGGATGGGGGGGAGCGGAGAGAGGGGGATGATATTAAGATTCCTCGCCGCCTGCCACACACAACCCCGGAACGCAATTTTTGCAAATACTTTATGCTAATGTTTACCAATACCGTATTAAGCTCCCTTTCATTCATAAAGTGCGCGCAGCCCGCAGGAGGACGCACGACGCAGCGCGAGCTATCAATTCAAACTGAATTTTGCTGAAAACAATCTGTTTGGACAAATTGTGAAGTTAGAGGGCGCTTCTCATTTACATCAAATAATACCGCGGTCGAGTCGAGCCGAGTCGAGCCGAGCAAGCCCCGAGTCGCGTCGCTCGCGCGGTGTTTACTTTATGGTTATTGGTCTCGTATACACCTACCACTGGCTGACTGTTTGTCTATCTGATTGTATACGCATCTCACAAATATTGCCTTCTACTTTTTGCAGCAACAGTATTTTAGCTGATTTCAATGCGCTGATATTTTTCCAAAATCCAAAGTTGTTAAAATTTCTTGGTGACTGAGTACTCAGAGCTGTGGCGTTTTATAATCAACACCAATTCAATATCACTTTGTAGGAGTAGCGTTTTCCTTGTTTTTGAATAAAAATATCTGTGCTCTTTGTCAACGGTCGCCTTGATAGGATTATAAGCTTTTTCAATTTCAATATGATTTACTGTACAAATAACCAAAATAACAGCGTTTTTATCTTTGCTTCTTCTTGTAATTTATTTTTTATTTATCTAAAGTGTTTCATGCAACATTTCAATGGAGATTTTAATATTATCACGCAGCGAAATGTTTCAAAATAAAACCTGCTTTAGTTTAATATTCAAAATGGTATTACTATTTATATAATGGTAAAAAGACGTAACAGTACAAAATACGATGTATCCAACAGGAGGGAACAGGGAGGGAACAGGGAGGGCTGCAGACACAGGAACACAATCAAAATAATGAAAAAACTACATCGCACGGACAGATTTATGCGATGAGAAAACTTTGTAAAATTTTATTCACTCTCGAAAATAGCTTCTTCAATGAATACGAGTACGTCCAATTCTAACCGAATAACTTTTTGTGCACATTCTTGTTTCAAAGACGTTATTGAAGAGATGCAGGAGGTGCGCGTGTGTGCGCGTGTGTGCGTGTGTGTGCGCGTGTGTGCGTGTGTGTGCGCGTGTGTATGCGTGACCTACTTAGCTGTGTTGCGAATACGTTCATGTTCATGTTTTTATTCAAATAAGTTTATGAAAATTATTATATTTTGCCAATAGATTGTTAGGCATCTTTTTCACCTTAATTAAGATGCAAACACTACAAATATAATTGCTTGTTTTATCTTGTGACGCCATATTTGTTTTGGTGACTACTAGCGCTCTGTGGCTGAAAACTGTACTAAACATGAATCACCAGGCTGCTTTAAGTTTAGTAAATGTCGGGCAAACCTAGTTTAATCGAGGACTTGTCTTGTCTTGTCGACATTTAATGAACGGGCTAGCCGTTCAGTAGAGTAACATTTTAAGATTATGTTTTGCACAAAATCATATTCATCATTAATATAGTAATGGAATGTGGGACGGCTGTGTGTGTGTGTGTGTGTGTGTGTGTGTGTGTGTGTGTGTGATGTAGAGTCACACACGTAAACGAATTAAACACAAAACGTGAATAAGTTTGTAGCACCATTTTGGAAATCACTTCCAGGTGTCTCGATTTATTCATTTTTGCTTTTCATTCACATACCGTTTTGAACTCTGCAGCTATTTCAATAAGGCATAGTTCAGAATGGGGGATAGAATGGAGAGTGCGAGTTGGTAACAGTGCAAACAAAACGCAGGGGAAGGTAACTTGCTAATAGACAACGCGGCGGTTATTTGAAAAGTTTGGCAATCGACACCACGACTCAACCCAACCCCCACTCCACACGGGTGGGGTGATCCCACACAGACCCCTATAAAGAAATTACACTTGTAGGTCAAATAAAGCTAGCACAGAACCATATGTTACGTAGTCATTTTCATTTCATATTTTCATTTCAGCACCAATATTCTGTACATTGGTGCTGATGAAAGATCCACTGCTGGAATTTAAAAAATTGCCTCGCTGAGTTTTTTGCCGGAGTCTTCATAGCTCTTGACGAGCTTTACTGTTATCGTAAATGAACAAAATGGAAACAGTTGTTTTTCTTAATTATTGTCGAGTTTTAACCACCCACTGGTTGAAACTCGACAATAATTACTTATGTTACAAAACATAAGTTTAGATAAATAAATAATTTATCTGTGTGCTATTTATTCTGGCGAAGAACGTTTCAGAAAGTTAAATCATTATATTTTCAATCAAGAGTTTCAATAGTGCAAATATTGAAAGCGTGGTTGGAAGCACTGGATGCATTATGCATTCATATTAAATCTGAAATGGTTTAAGTCAAGAATACTTTGGACGAAATCATGAAATTTCTAGAATGTTCTTAGCTTAGATCAATCAAAATTATGCAAAAGTTGGTAAGTTTACCAGCTGTAGAGACAGTCGACAGAATATATCATCAAGTGTACTGATATCTGTAATAACAACGGTTGTTTACTGCTTTTACTAGCTAGTAATTGTTCCCCGCAGTTTCACCCGCGGTCCCGAGGGATCTTATATTTCTCGAGATAAAAACTATTCCTAAGTTATCGAAATCCGCTAATCCGTTTTTGCGTAATTGAGTAACAAACATCTAATATAACATAGTATCCAACTCTGTACAACTGTTCAAAAGTGTAAAGTCTACACCTAGGTCACCTGATGGTAAGTGACTACCGTCGTGTATCTATAGACATTAGCAATACCAAGGGATTTGCTAATGTGTTGTACACCTGGCTCTCAAGTGCAATTGCCGGAACACACCAACAGGTGCTTGGTGACAGATTTTCAATTTGAGGGTGGTAGCCAGCCAGTTGAGTACTAGAAAGTACCCTACCACCGTGCTGAAGTTTCCTCACGACGTTTTCCTTCACCAAAAACTCTAGCTCATTGTAGGATGATGCTGACTGCGCTCACTGGGCTACCATCGCCTCATTAATCAGTGCACAATATAATAAGTTTCTATTTCGTTTTGCTCGGGGTTTAAGTTCAGTTCGGGTGCTCTAGTGTTCGGGTGCTCGGGTGCTCGGGTGCTCTAATGTTCGGGTGCTTGGGTGCTCGGGTGCTCGGGTCACCGGAAAACACGCACTTTCCAACTTTGCAGCTAACGAGCGCGGTTTAATGAAACACTTGGAAAAATTCTTCAATGAGACGCCTTCTACGGAATATTAAACAGAATGTTTAGGTACCGTCTAAATGTAATTCATATAATTATTAATATTCATAATGCGTAAGGTAATTTAAAATGGCACAATTAATTGTACATTTTCCTGTTTCTTGTATAGTTTGATTGACAACGTTTCCTTATTGCGATCTATTGTTATTATTATGTTTACGTTGTCGTCACAGTTCAAATCGAACTAACATAATACATATTTTAATGTGCTACACCTATCATTAATGTGCTACACCTATCATTCATTAAAGTGATATGTTATTTATAAACAGTATTATTAAATTCTTTGTTTAACATTATTATTGTTTTGGCCTAAGTTTTAATGTCTATCAAAAACCTTTATTTCTTCCTCCAAAGTAGCGCTTCAAATAATTAAGTTGCAACATTCATTATATTTCTCCCGTCAACTCCCGTGATCATAGTTGTTCTCCATTCGTCTCACCCGATTGTGCTAGCTGACCCCCGCGTTCCCAGCGAAGCTTACCTTCTCCCGGGATAACAAGCATCCTAGTATTCCAGGGTTCCTAGTGCCAAGTTGTCATCAAAAACGGGTCAGCCGTTTGAGCAACAAACATACTCACATCCACATGTATGATATTCTTCGTATTGTACATACATACTACTACAGGTGGTGCTTATAACTGTTTGTTATATTTAGTCAGTTATTGTCCAATCATTTGATCACACAAATTGATTGTGAAATCTCGACATTTTTGTGTTCCTTTTGACGCATCATATTGATTTTAAAAGGCCAGCACCAGTCATTTTCCATGATATAAAACGGTCGTAAATTCCTCAGTATTCCATACACTATGTATGGGCTGGGCTGGGCTGGGCTGGGCTGGGCTGGGCTGGGCTGGAGTAGAGTGTTCGAGTCCACACTATCGGACGTAAGTCCGGCTTATCCGCACCGATATGTATGTAAATATGATGCGATGCTATTTCAGCTCCTCTCTCGTCCCCCTCGTCCCTCTCCTGCCCCCAGTCCTCGTCCCCCGCCGAGTGCCGCCCACGCTGGCAATGTGCTCCAAGTTGCTCTCTATATCTTTATTCCATTTCACTGTGTAAGCTGCTTATACTTTGAAAGAACATTTTCTGACGCAAAATTCAATGTACTCTAATCACATAATTTCCCAAATTGCAATTTGTACGTTCGTTTTATCTGTTCCTATGTATAGGTCAGTAGGTTCCGTTGTGTGGTTCTACACTACCGGCCAAGAAATATTTTGCCCACATTTATCTGGCCTATAGACAAAAATTAAAATCACCTCGATCCGTTGCTGTGAGTGTGAGTGACATGAACAACCAACAAATATACATTCGCATTCATATTTAATACTAGGTTCTGCTCCGCGGCTTCACCCTAGTTCTCGAGATAAATAGTTACCTATCTCCGTCCCATAAACTATGCAAAAAATCACGTTAATCCACTATTTTGTGACTGCGTGAAGGACAAACCAACAAACACACTTTCATCAGTGCTATTATGGGAGTAACTCGAGTAGCTTCCTGCTCAGGATACTTACGGCAGCCGTAGCATGACTTGCACCCGGGTATAGTAACTAAGTGACTTGGCGAGGACACTGCCGTGCACCCGGGTATAGTAACTAAGTGACTTGGCGAGGACACTGCCGTGCACCCGGGTATAGTAACTAAGTGACTTGGCGAGGACACTGCCGTGCACCCGGGTATAGTAACTAAGTGACTTGGCGAGGACACTGCCGTGCACCCGGGTATAGTAACTAAGTGACTTGGCGAGGACACTGCCGTGCACCCGGGTATAGTAACTAAGTGACTTGGCGAGGACACTGCCGTGCACCCGGGTATAGTAACTAAGTGACTTGGCGAGGACACTGCCGTGCACCCGGGTATAGTAACTAAGTGACTTGGCGAGGACACTGCCGTGCACCCGGGTATAGTAACTAAGTGACTTGGCGAGGACACTGCCGTGCACCCGGGTATAGTAACTAAGTGACTTGGCTAAGGACACTGCCGTGCACCCGGGTATAGTAACTAAGTGACTTGGCTAAGGACACTGCCGTGCACCCGGGTATAGTAACTAAGTGACTTGGCGAGGACACTGCCGTGCACCCGGGTATAGTAACTAAGTGACTTGGCGAGGACACTGCCGTGCACCCGGGTATAGTAACTAAGTGACTTGGCGAGGACACTGCCGTGCACCCGGGTATAGTAACTAAGTTACGTCCTCGTTAACCACATTTTTGTTTGTTCTCCGTTTTGTTTTGTTTAAACATCCAGTCACGTCGCGTTTGTATTTGATACAAACAAAAACAACAGTTGAACGCGGTCTCTTACATAATTACATTTACACAAAATGAGTGTTACAGTAACTGTAGTCTGTATGTAGGTCCTGACACAATCTCGTTACCGCTCGTGTGTAAGTGGAATTAAAATAAAATTGCTTAAAGCCCTAAACTCAGTTAGCGCTTTGGCCCGTCCCCTGACAGTCCTCAGACGGGCCCCCGGTGACCCCACGCCCCCCGTAGCCCTCGTAGCCCCCCGCAACTCTCAAAGCCCTTTTCGCATGCTGATTGCAAATAAATACCGTTCACACACCCTTGTCGCACGCCCGCCGATGATTTCGTTTAGTCGCGTGTTTTTCCGCATTTTTACTTCAATCGATAGACACAAGGAAGTTTAGAAATACAATTATCATTAGTTACGTTAACTTTACACAATATTTCCGAAGATATTTCTATAGAATATAACCGATGTATTAGAAGCACTCCACCCGACGCCCCACACGCTCTGCCAACACTTTATTCTGTATTTAAAATGATCTCTTAGAACAAAGCGTCGTAAACGCGGGAAACTCGCAGTAAATCTCCTAAATGAAGTTGGCACCCCTCGCAGCCCCGCGGCTCGCGCCCCCAGTACCTCCCGTAATGCGGCGCATATCATCCACAGACACAGACACAGACACAGACACAGACACAGACACATTGTCGACGAGTTCACGAGTGCTACCACTTCACTCCACCGCGCCAGTCGCGCCGCCTCAATACGATATCACACCTATTTACATATAGTTAGAGTACAAATATTTGCTCTGAGCGTGCTATTGACAGAATTCGATTCCCGAAGGCATTGTGCGGTGGCTTTCACAAAATATAGAAAATGTGTTACTTGTGGAGAGGAGAGGAGAGGAGAGGAGAGGCTCTGTGCTCTGTGCTCTGTGGAGAATGTTCGAAATACAGTTTCATAGCAAATATAAAAAGCTAGCCAAATATGATTGTAATGGATTTCGTGAAAATTGTGTGCTTGTTAGATGCGTGTATTTTATCATAACTTTTTCCAACAAACAAACCTACACGCACGCAATCAGTACTAAGCGGCTTCACGAGTAGCAGAGCCATAGACAATTTAACCTATAAATTGTCTATGAGCAGAGCATATACGCCAAAAATGTTTTCTGTCGTAGTACCATATTAGGGTAGCTTATAGGTTTACGTTACGCGGCGCACGCCAGTAAAGCTTCCAGTCATCATCGTCATGTTTCAGACAATTTACAAAAAAACCTTAATCATTGCGTAGTATATAATGAAGTCGCTTCCGCTGTCTGTTCGCTTAGGTCTTTTAAACTACTCCACGGATTTTAATGCAGTTTTCAGCAATAGATAGTGATTCAAGAGGAAGGTTTAGGTTTATAATACATACATATTGTAGTACAGAAAAGTCGAGAATTTCAATGATTTGTAATGTGATGTGATGTGATGTCGTTCAGCGAAGCGGGCGGGGCACGGCCAGTCAATTATACACCAAAACCTTCCTCATGAATCACATCATCCATTGGTGTCTGTATGAAAACCCGTTCAGTAGTCTTAGAGTTTGTAGCGAACATACAGACAGACGCGGCGGGGGTTTGTTTTTAGTAGATATGTACCAAGGATTATAAGTTTAAGTTATCAATTCGGGCTTTTGTGAAATTGTCACATAGAGACGTAACGTTTTGAAATGATTCCTAAGGGCTTATAAATATACAAGTGGTGGAGTTGTTATGAAGAGAATAAACAGAGTAACAACTTCCAATTAAGTAGAGAGCAGCTCACTCACTGATGACACAGGGTGCTGGCGGCGAATGAAGGATAAACATGCAGCCGAGGGACCAGCCAGCCGCTTTAGTGCTGTGCCATTCACAGCGCTCTGGATCCAGCGGTCACTTAACTACAGTCAATGTATTCTTTATTTGTACTCCATATATTCCTATCGGTGTGTTCCGACAGCTGCACTTGGGAGCCAGTTCCCATCTAGGCTACAAAGCCACACAAGTGCTTACCACCTTCGGCCACATCATCACTTACCATAGTGAGATTGTGGTCAAACACAAGCTTATACAGAATAAAAAAAATAAAATACTAGCTTCCCTTTTTTTTTATTCTGGATAGGCTTAGTGGTGGATGGTAAGCACACAAAGCCTAGATGGGAACTGGCTCTCAAGTGCAGCTGTCGGAACACACCGATAGGTGTTTGTCGACAGATTTTCAACTTGAGGGTGGTAGCCAGCCAGTCGGGTACTACAAAGTACCCTACCACCGTGCTATGGTTTCCTCACGATGTTTTCCTTCACCGAAAGCTCAAGCTCATTGTAGGATTCGAACCCACGACCTTCGCCGCGGTATTCGACGTCACTTACCACTGAGCTATCATCGCTCCCACCCCAGTTTCACCCGCATCCCTGAGTGAATTAAAATAAAATATAGCCCATGTTACTCGTTGATAATAATGTAGGTTCTATACAAGGTTCAACTACTTTTAAAATCAGTTGAGTATTATTCATTCACAAACAAACATTGGTACATTATCACCAGATCTAGACCACATGATCACCCAATAACATCAAGTGAGATTGTGGTCAAACGCAAACTATTTCACAATAAAGAAAATAATGTTTTCCCTATAAAATATTAAAAAATATCAGACGACGTCTCAGAGAGAGATTTAAATTTGCATTTTTATTATAGAAACTACCAACCGAGTTCATAATACCCCGAAGTATATTAATATGTATAAATTATGTGCTAAACAATTCTTGGTATAATTTTATTAGACTCCTTGACATATCAGAATCAAACATGTTTCCGCAATAATATATTATATTAATATATTAAACCAATATAATAAAATACTAATAAAAAGTTATATCGACAAAATATCAGCGACAGATCCCGAATAACTAACATTTACGTCGCGTCGGAGTCTGAGAGAACTGTTCAAATGATTGATGCCAGGATTATGTTCGATTCGAGGATATCTTCACACTAACTGGTATTTATGGAGATACGAAGCCCTCTCCGGCGTTTATCACACATGTTTCCTCATCTGAAACGGAGTGAGGAAACATTCCTCTATTTAACTAACTATTGCGGCAATATAGTAGCTCAATTTTATTACAATCGGTGGAGTCGAAATATTAGACTTTTCCCGGTTATTCTCTTATAAACGTAAAAGTTTGATTGGTTTTGAATATGTGTTACTCTTTCACGCAAAAACTACGAATGGATTTTGAGGAAATTTGGCACACAGGTAGATTATATCCTGGAATAAAACAAAGGGAACTCGGGTGAATCCGCGGACAGCTAGTATCTTAACAAAAGTAACATTTATTGACATCGTGACATCGTGCGTGACATTGAACAAAACGGATTCATTCCATGTTGAGGATAACGTGAACATTGTGTTTCCATTAATTCTAAATGACATAATGATGCGGTACAACCGCCAGTTTCTGAGAAGATTAGTCAAATAATCTATCTATAAGTCCTGACTGACTCATCAACGCCCAGCCTAAACCCTCACACCTAGAAATCTGATGTTTTTCACAGGTGTTGTTTATGAGACGTGACCGAGGAATAAGAACGGATTTTTTGAAATTCAACCCTTAAGGGGGTGAAAAAGGGGTTGAAAGTTTGTATGAAAGTCGGTCATTTTTGAAGTTAGAATCATGAAACTTTGTTTTTAGACTAACAATTAAAAATAAAGAAATACGTGTTTTAGCGTTTTCTAAAATTCTATCTCTGAAGGGGTGAAACGGGAGTTCAAAGTTAGGAGTTATTTCCGTTTCTTGGTATGAAATCAACGCCCAGCCTACATACACCCTTAGACCTAGAAAGCTGTTTTTTTTCACAGGTATAGTTTTTAAGATGTAGACGACGAAAAAGAAAGGATTTTTTGAAATTAAATCTCTAAATGGGTAAAAAAAGGATACGCGGGTGAAACCGCGGGGTGGAAAGCTAGTACTTATATAAAATCTTATCTGTAAATCCCCACGTGCCACGTGTGACGTCATCCTGACGACTATAAATAGTTACTATAATAAGAAATACTAATTAGATACCTAATTACTGAGTATCACTTGAGACATAGACTAGACACTAGCGCATAAAATGAGCCCCAGATAATGACTTTAACAAAAAGACAAGCAGTGATCCAAAATGCCCCAGAATTTGTATTTTGTATATGACCTTATCAAACATGGTTAATAGTTAAAAACACATACAAAGTGAGTATTGTAATCTGTAAGCATGTCGTGTAGTCGTGTAGTCGTGTAGTCGTGTAGTCGCGGCGCGTGACGTGACTGGCCGAGTGACATTTGACCTATTTAACTTCATCCAATGATCCCAAACTTGGAATCCAATTCTTTTATAGTGGGCGAAGCAATGTTATCTATCATAGGTGTTTGTTTATGTTTAATGATACAACTCTTGAACGTATATTTACGTGGCATTTAAATATTGTTTGGTACCTATACTAAATAAAAAAATATAATGTACAACAAATTAGTTATAATCACATTCACTTAAAATCTAAACTGAAAAGTGTAATTTTTGGGGATTGCTGATCATTCCATTACTAAGAATGAACTAAAACATGTTGTACAACTAATTGCAATACATGTTGCATCTACAAATACGTTTATATACAGTTATATCAGCAATGAGTTGGTACTGTATAAAAAAGAAACAAAGTCACCAGCGAGTCAGGTTGCCCCATGCTCACAAAAGATTTGATAAATCAAGCGAAGGAGATGTTTACGGAGTATTTATATTCTCTTTGGGAGATGTGTCTTGTATAAATGAAGATCTAACAAACTAATGTGAAGAATGTAGTTTGGGCAGAGGTTTCACCCTACTATTGTTAACTTCAGCTGCCGGAGTTAGAATGCCGAGCTACGGCTCTGCTATCCATTCGCTAAAACGCTCCCCCTTCCATCGCCATCTTTCCTTCTTTTTTCATCACTACTTTATGGAATACTTTTAATGACGGTGTTGCCATTTTTGAAACTGATACTTTTATTAAATTTTATCAATAAAGATAAAGTAGCTCTAAAATCATACGATAAACATAAAAGGATGGAATGATAGTAATATCTATTAATGTACTTATATCGCAGGCACGTGTCACAGATAAACTTCCACCTGCGATCATCGGCGAGTGTCGCGAGTGTCGCGAGTGTCGCGAGTGTCGCGAGTGTCGCGAGTGTCGCGAGTGGCACGTGCTATCGACAGCCTCCTCTAATGAGCGTGTCTTGTATTCAGTCCGCGTGTGTCGGCTGCTTCCTCGACCCCTCCCAACTACCCACAGCAGTCACTGCATCAAGCATCCCTGGTCTCACTAACCCCTGAATATACCCCACCCCATAGCACGTCGAAAACTATGTTCCGAGAATAATTATCAAAATTTACATAAACAGGCAAATGGGTGTCCTAATTGATAACGTTTCGTTGATAATTAAAGTATTTTTTATCGTCAGTATAATGTTATTAATGTGAAACAAGTTTACTTACGTCTCTAAACAAAATGGTTCAATCAGTAAATATGACCGCATTTTTTGTAGAAACGTTAGGATTAGTCGTAAAGAACCAGTAAAACGAGTATTTTTTTTTTATAAATGAAAAATTTATTGCATGATATTTATTTAATTAACGAATTTTAATATAAAGAATTTTGATAAGTGATGAGATAGCGCGAAAAAAAAAATATTGCCTATTATAATTGTCTGCCCCATTCACACTCACCTAATGATGGCAGAATAGTTGTAGATTTATAAAAAAACTGGGATAATAATTTAACGATGAAAATCAACAATTTTATGTTTCGGGTTTTTACGACTGGCTAAAATTAACATAATTTTTTAGAGAAGTATAGGTATTTGAATAACAATGCGGTTAGCAAAATTATTATTAAAATCCATTGGTTGTCGACAACAAACGGTTGGTAGAAATCTAACTTTTGCAATAGCATCGGGCCGGGGTCAACGAACTCATTACCATTCGCTAGATGTAGGACCGAAAAGCTGCGACCTTTTATTGTCTCTGGAATAAAGGCACTTCCACTCGACGGGCCTCGGGAGCCTCGGGAGCCTCGGGAGCCACGTGTCCGCTTCGTTTGGCGCGCCGACCGCGACCTCTGACCGCATTCATTCGATTAAAACTCCCACCAAATTCATATTTGCTTTTTGTTTGAAATCATTAAACGTATTCTAATTTGGTCGTATCATTTTTCCTGTGATTGAAACCATACGATGTCTAAATCACCTACAAACGGTCAAAATGTCGTCCATGTAAAAATCAAAAGGTGTTGTCGTATTTTGGTTATAATTTTATTTCCATGTAGATAATGTGATAGTTTCCATTTGCTGATTCAATGAGAATACTCGTAGTCTCAAAACCCCTCACCTTTATGTCTTGCTCCACATTATAACCTGGTATTTATGTAAGTATAGTTTAATCTCTTTTCGGTTTAATCAGTTCGATGGATATGAAAGCAACAATTCTCTAAATAATAACGTACGTTGTACACAGTCTGCTATTTTGTTATTGTACGAGTATTCTTTGTTTTGGTCAGGATAATATCCGATATTAATGTTGCGATGCGAACATTTCTTTTTGGTCGTGTAACATATTCTCTTCTAGTCCAATTATCAGTTATCATTACAGTATGTAGGTAACTTTGATGATTGCGAAATTGTTAGGTATGAACATTTATTATTTCGACTCGAATGTCAGAAAGGTCACAAAGTTCTGGGATTCCCATCGCAGTTGTCTAACACATCACGTCCGCGGAGACTTTCTAAGATTTTGTTATCTACTATTTCTCTATTTTGGATATTCTTATTTATACTAACGTGGGCAAAAGCTATGTATTTGATACTTCTATACGTCTTTGGGAAAACTCATTTACAGTCTTATTTATTTCACTCAAGTTTGCATTAAAATTTAATATTATGCGCCTGATTACAATCTCACCGTGAAAGGAAGTGAGGATCTAGCTGAAGACGATTAGGTATAAATATTCTATTTAATGAAATTAATAATAAATGGAAAACCTGACTCACTGACGGCCCTACCACTGGGACTAGGAACGATTGTAAAAAGCTTCCTTTTGTAATGTCGGTGAGGTGAGGACTAAGACGGGGTTTTTGAAAATTCGTATATGGACCAAACCCTCCGCGAGTGGATAACTTGAATTGCTAGAAAATAGATTTTATTGTTATCTTCTTGATTTCCTGGCACTTTTGTCCCATTGATAGCCAAGAGGACAGATACCTAATTAATATTAACAACGCGAGGTTTTGTAACCTAGGTTATAAATAATGTTATCTATACTTCCATTATAATTTATAAATGCGAAAGTAACTGTGTCTGTATGTCTGTTACCTTTCTATTTTTTATGAATTTTGGTATAGAGATAGACGGGACCTTGGAGAAGCACGATAAGGTCCCTCGGAGGACAGGTAGTAGGTAAACTGTAAAGCGGTAATCTAAACTACACACTTCCTTCCTACTTTGATCAATTTATTGAACATTTGGTTCGCGCAATAAAGATACATTGAGATGAGCCGCCCAGTGCCCAGTGCCCAGTGCCCAGTGCCCAGTGCCCGGTACCCGGCTCCGTACAATACTTCGATACAATCGAATATATCCATTTATCTGTGTATTGAACCGAACGACGCGCGACGTGGGCCTCTTCCAGCCGTCGCCGTCGGTCGGGACTCGGGAGCGATATTAAATCAACGTCAAACAATATTGGCATGTGTAAATCTGGTGTATTCAGTCGGGGTATGATAAACAAACGGTCAGACGGCCGTGGCCGAGCGGGCCCGAGTGGCCCCGAGTGGCCCCAAGCGGATCCCACCGACATTTACATGAGACCCCAAGATTCCCACGAGAGGTATATTGGTTGATGTGTTCGCGACTTCACGATACAAGGCGTGATACATACAATATCATTATTTTCATTCAATTTTCCTTATCATTGGCTTTATTATTTACGAGTAATTTAAAAAAATATCCTGCTATGTACTATTTAAATTGGCCTCATTATTTGTGACACATATCATTATTGAGGTTGGTCGCCATTTGGAATATAATTACGGATAAGAGTTACGTACTTATGAATCGTTGAGTTCAGTCAAAATAATGTTTTCTGTAATATTCTGTGCGCAAATAGGCCCGTTGTATGACTACAAGGGAGTGGTTTAATGCTCTAAGGACTACGAGTATGAATTTTTAATTACATCAATTAGACGTGATACATTAAACGCAAGAAATATTCGTTAAAAAATCAAAAGATACCTTCCACCTTAATTTACTTGGCAACATTTTTTATTCAAACATTGAAACATGCTGACACACCAAAATAACCCTCGGAACACACAAATATAAAGTTTCACCAAGAAATGTGGTAGTTTGAGAATGATTAGAGCGGCGGGCGGCGCGCGGCGGGCGGCGTAGTTTATAGACAGGGTACGTTTTAATTTAGCAGAGTTCATATCAGATGTAAACAGTAGTCGTCCTTCGACAGAGGGCGCGAGTGGGCCCGAGCGGTGCGACTGGTGCGAGCGAGCGAGGTGCGCTTTATGTCATGTTGTCACGCGACTCGCGACTCGCGACTCGCGACTCGCGACTCGCGACGCATCCTACCTGAACCTGAATGATTTATTAGTAGCCGCTTCAAGCAACCTTTGTTCAAGTTGTTTCCTAACCAGCCATTACCTTGATTTATTGTGTGTTCGAACATTTTATTGAAATATTTCTGGAGATAATTCATAGCACGCGACTTAGCAATGCGTACCTAGTTTAACTTTTGTACATATTGAAGGAGATGATTGCTCTGTCGGTAGTTACGACGGCGCGGCGGCGTAGGTTCGAATCCTATAATGGAGCTTTCGGTGAAGGAGTGATACTTTGTAGTACCACCCTCAGGATAAAAATGATTACATGCTATGGTCGGTCACGGTCAGGTCTCCGTCCGCGTTTGAAGTGCCTACTGCTATGTACATGTATGTAGCTCGCCGGCGGCAGTGGTCTATAACATACATATTTGAGCTTTTGTACAGGAGTGATATATCTGTTACGTAGTCAATATTATCTAATCTGTGCTAGTGGTTAACCACAAGCTTATAAACAAAATAATTATATTTCATCATGCAAATACAGTTGATAGTTACAACTTTAAATCCACGAATGAGATTACCCCAGCGCGGTGGTAGTGATACGGTACTTTGTGGTGGGTACTCGTCTGGCTGACCAGTGTCCACCCTCAAGTTGGTGAGTTATAGTAGTTGCACTTGAGAGCCACTTGCCTTCAGGTGATTGTAACAAGGTGTAGAACACATTGGCGATCCCGCTGGTAGGTACTGCTTGTGGTAGGTATCGAATAGGTACAGATAGGAAGAGAATGAAGCTACTCATTCCATAATTTAGCTAAACAGTAATAGTGAACGAATATTTTCTCAGGCAAAATTAACATTTATAACATACAAAATAAATATGTAAATGTTGAATAAACACGCGCAGAAGTAGAGACCACCCGCGCGCCGCCAGCCCAGCCAGCCAGCCCAGCCAGCCCAGCCAGCCAGCCAGCCCGGTACATCGAAATTCGATAGATAACGATATCAGAAGTGGGAAGGCTCAGATATCGTATCTCGTGTCGCTGGGCATCGGGCGGCGTCGGACGCGCATCGCTCTGTCTCAAATAAACGACGTTTATCGATGTATCAGATATGCACGAGTCGGATACTGGACCACGTGGGCAGCAGAGCTGTGAGCTGTGAGCTGTGAGCTGTGAGCTGTGAGCTGTGAGCTGTGAGCTGTGAGCTGGTAGACGATAATGTATTGTCCCGTTACTTCTACACACATTTCGGTTTCTAATGTAGTTTACTACATTGACTGACTTTTGGTATCCTTGTCGAGGGAGCATTCATAGGCACTGTACTCTTTAAAATCTCATTTCATACATTAAATAATAGAAAACCTTAGGTCCACTTAACATAAATATAAATGTGAATTTAGACATAACATTGTAACTAAAATTATTCCCGTAAAAGAAGTACTTTTTCCTATTATGTATGTACCTGTTTTTAACAGTCAATTAACTTTTCTCTATAAAAACTGCTCCACCGATTTAAAAAAGTCTTACACCATTAGAAAGCTATATTATCCCTGAGTAACATAGGCTATATCCCGGGAAAGTATAAGATAAGGGTGAAACCGCGGCGAATAGCTAGTTATTCATAAAGTGAATAAGTTTTACTATATTATGTGCAGGAGCATCGTTTAATCTTAAAAAAATGTTAAAAATATATAAATATCAATTATTTGTGTTTGATTTATTTGTCGCTTGTTGCAGGTATGTTGGCGTATTTTGAATATCCTGAGCCGTGCTGGTAAGCAGGTGGTGGTGCTTCACTCTACCAATGGATCTTTTGCTGCGATATTATGTTAATATGATAAATAGTAGAGAATCTTTTGAATGCATGAAGCTCATCTCAAGGCAGTATTCAAAGTTGCCATATCCAACAAAGTGTATAGATTTATTTATTTATTTATTTATATATATGAATCCAATACTTGAATATAATAACAAATACATACACATCATACTGTTTATATGTATATTTACCCGCGCGCGCGAACTGAACTGTCGGATCCATTTACACGACACGATATTCGGAATTATATTTTAATTGTATAGAACGTACGGCTTAAAGACCACCCACGATCATAATATAATAAATGTCGATTATTGTAAGTACCGTGAACGCATTTAATTTAATTAATTTAAGTTTTATGTTGCCTTGGTTAGTGTGAAGGCAATTATAGGTAGAGCTATTTTCAAATTACGGTTGGACAGCTTTTTTACGTATAGGTACTTATGTTTACTCTAATTTACGAAAATCCAGACTTACACTAATTTGTTTTAGTATACAAACCTGTAGTAAGTAACCATAACTACACTTTAATAGTTCATCTTTCTAGGAGCTACCTAGTACAAAGTAAAGCACAATGTCATATGATCAGTACTGGCACATGGGAAACTAGCCCCTATTGTCACTGTTTACATCTCAAAGTGGAATGACAGCCGAGCGGCATACAATACGTGTGCGTGACATATAAAGGCCGCATTAGCTTCTTGGAGCTGATACTTGGGTGCTCCGTTTTTTTTTTTTTTAATTCTAGATAAGCTTGTGTTTGACCACAATCTCACCATGGTAAGTGATGATGTGGCCGAAGGTGGTAAGCACACAAAGCCTAGATGGGAACTGGCTCTCAAGTGCAACTGTCGGAACACACCGATAGGTGCTTGGCGACAGATTTTCAACTAGAGGGTGGTAGCCAGCCAGTCGGGTACTACAAAGTACCCTACCACCGCGCTATGGTTTCCTCACGATGTTTTCCTTCACCGAAAGCTCAAGCTCATTGTAGGATTCGAGCCCACGACCTTCGTCGCGGTATTCGACGTCACTTACCACTGAGCTATCATCGCCGTGCTCCACTCGCAGACACGTCTAGTTGTCCAAGTACACAAATGTCTATCCTAGATGGGAATCGAACCTGTGGCGTGATAGGTAACATGTTTAAGAATAAAATTGTTAAACATTTGATAAAAAAAAGCCAATATAGCCAGGTCCAAAAATATTTAAAAAATGTAACCTTGCTGAGTTTCTTGACGGTTCTTCTCAGTTGAAGGCTGACTTCCGAACCGGTGGTAACTTCTATAATTCGACCTTCATAAGTGCCTTCTAGGACCTAAACTGAATAAATGGTTTTGACTTTGACTTTGAAACGACCACGCCAACTGGAATGATGAGTGCTACGAACCGATGTCGTGTCGTATCCTGGCTGTATAAAGAGCTGTATATCCCGACTTGGAGTAAGTTGGGGAACGCCTGCAGTGAGCCACCAACTTGATAAGCGAACTGTTCCCTCCAGCTCCCGTACCGAACCTATCATTATGTACATGTATGTATTGTATACTCTCAAGCCCCGACTTTACTCTATGGCTTTATTATTGTATCTAGCCAAACTTATTATTAACTTTGTCTAAATGAGGCAGATCATTGTTTCTTGGTTAATTAAAAAGGTTGCCACACGTCTCATATTTGAGGACAGGTGTTTGCGGGGGGGGGGGCATAATTTACTTATCTATACTAATAATAATTATAAAGAGGAAAGATTTGTTTGTTTGTTTGTTTGCATTGAATAGGCTCCGAAACTACTGTACCGATTATTTCACCAAGCTACACTATCCCTGATGAACATAGGCTATATTTTATCCCGGGATAAGATAAGATCCCACGGGAACGCGGGTGAAACAGCGCGGAACAGCTAGTTAAATATAAATAAATAGTATTTTTGTTTAATTGTTGCGAGAAATGTAAGACAGACCTTTGTCTTTTCATCGGAAGCATTTATTGTTTAGTTATTAAAACGCACAAAAAGTTGTGAATAATACGAATGTTTCCAAAAATACATTTGTGGGAAAACTATTTTGATAATTGTGTCTACAGTTGGGTATATGATGTTATCTAAATTAATTGTATTTTTTTCCAATTATTTTTGTTTTGTTTCACTCATCGAGGACCCCCTCCATGTGTCGGTGTAAATGTCCTCATTATGCTCAGGAACACAAATAATTAGTGCATTCAAAAATGGCAAAATAAATACGTTACATTATTTACATACCTTTAATGTAATTAACATTTTAAATGATCGATATTTGTGCAGATAAAATATAATGTTATTTATGTAAATATGAAGCACGCTTAGATACATGAGTAGGTACTCTCGGAATCAATATGGGCGATGGGCGGTAATAGTTTTGGTAGAATGTCATAATTCATATTTATTTGTTAGTGCGGTCATTACCGTTTTTGTTCCGGACATTTTTTTTTCTTTGAATTCATCATTACATAATAGAAAAATTCGAGAATAGCTGATTCAGTCCAATAAAGGTATACTAACAAACGGATACCAATCTCACAGACAGACAGACAGACAGACAGACAGACAGACAGACAGACAGACAGACAGACAGACAGACAGACAGACCGCGCGCGCCGACCGCGACGGTACCTAACTATTATAAACAAACAACATTCGTTTGCTTTTTTACAATATACAAATAGAGTATAGAGATTAATTATAAATATTTATGACTAGCTGTTCCCTGCGGTTTCCCCATTTGACTCCCGTGCTATTTTCGCAACATAGTGTGATATTATTTAGCCTTGATTAAGCTGAAAGATAAATTATTTGTAGAAAGTGTTCATTTTCTCCATTTTTTGAAGAGAAAACGCAAAAACTCTTCAAAGCTTACGATCCTCGTAAACAAAACTAATTACAGAGAGCCGCGCGGCTAATTAAAATTTGATTAACATTTTTTGTTTTTAATTCTAATACTGACTGAGCTGAGCTCTGTATATTTTCCTCCCGGACCAAAATGGTTATCTTATTGGCGGAAACAGCTGTTGTATAGGGATGGTCGTTTTCTTCATTCACCAATATTACTAATTCTACATAAATATGAAAATTTGTTGTAATTACGCAAAAAACTACTGAACGGATTTTCATGTAACTTGGCACACAGGTAGATCATACCCTAGATTAAAGCATATAATACTTTTTATACCGGGAATAGATAAGATTCATCGGGAAACCGGGTGAAACCGTAGTAGGACAGCTAGTAAAAAAAAACTTGAGAGGTGTCAAGGGACACCCGGATGGAACGAAGTTATATAAGTCGAGAGAGTATATATATATATAGAAATGAAAAAAACATTTCTATTTATATATATATATATATATCTGGCTGAAATGAAAATATCTGGCTTGCTTTCTATAAGAGAGAGAGAGAGAGAGAGAGACAGGTCAACGCACTTTTGACACTAAAAGTGTCGTGACAATTTTTTCGTAAGATTTTTTTCCGTCTAGCCTCCTTTCACAACGCGCGATAAGGAACTTCGTTCCAAAAAAATCATCAATCAATTAAACAGCACAAGGCTTTTTGTATGATAGGTAAGAAGCGAGAATTTTATATATCATTATTTTTTTAAATAAGCGACACAACTTCCGGTTTGACTGGAAGATGTCAAGGTTAGAACATTATGTTGTGAACTAGAAAGAAAGAAAGAAAGAAAGAAAAATAAATTTATTTTGGACACACACAAAGACGGCAAAAAACAGATGCACATTATACAAAACAGTTGTGTGAGGCCAAAAAAGGCAACTATCTCAGCATATGCTGCAGCATATGATGCTGCAGCGCTGGTTTTCAGATAGTGCCCTCAGCACGGTCAATCGCGGCACAGACATAAAAATATATATATGAATATATCAATGTAAAATAATAAGTAAATAAATAATAATAAAAATAAGTGTAGGCAACGACTAGACTTTACTGTGAGTGAGATATAACGTGACCATAACATGAGGAATATTGAAAAAAAGAGGAATATTGAAAATAAAGAAAACAGTTTAGGCTGATAGTCTTGTAGCTAAAGCCTTAAGAATAAAATTAAAAACAGAAAGAAATCAATATCATACATGTCAATAAATTTTATAATCTTTTAGATATATATATATATATATATCTGGCTGAAATGAAAATATCTGGCTTGCTTTCTATAAGAGAGAGAGAGAGAGAGAGACAGGTCAACGCACTTTTGACACTAAAAGTGTCGTGACAATTTTTTCGTAAGATTTTTTTCCGTCTAGCCTCCTTTCACAACGCGCGATAAGGAACTTCGTTCCAAAAAAATCATCAATCAATTAAACAGCACAAGGCTTTTTGTATGATAGGTAAGAAGCGAGAATTTTATATACCTATCGAGTATATATATATCATTATTTTTTTAAATAAGCGACACAACTTCCGGTTTGACTGGAAGATGTCAAGGTTAGAACATTATGTTGTGAACTAGAAAGAAAGAAAGAAAAATAAATTTATTTTGGACACACACAAAGACGGCAAAAAACAGATGCACATTATACAAAACAGTTGTGTGAGGCCAAAAAAGGCAACTATCTCAGCATATGCTGCAGCATATGATGCTGCAGCGCTGGTTTTCAGATAGTGCCCTCAGCACGGTCAATCGCGGCACAGACATAAAAATATATATATGAATATATCAATGTAAAATAATAAGTAAATAAATAATAATAAAAATAAGTGTAGGCAACGACTAGACTTTACTGTGAGTGAGATATAACGTGACCATAACATGAGGAATATTGAAAAAAAGAGGAATATTGAAAATAAAGAAAACAGTTTAGGCTGATAGTCTTGTAGCTAAAGCCTTAAGAATAAAATTAAAAACAGAAAGAAATCAATATCATACATGTCAATAAATTTTATAATCTGCCAACCCAAACCACACCAAGCAATACCAAGCCATAACAAGGTACATAATAAAATAATACGCTAAGTCAGGAAACGATTGCTTTTGTTTGTTTAACAAGTGTTTTTTAAATTGGTTTTTAATAGAAAATACTGTTTTTAAATCACGAAGAGGCGGTGGCAGGTCGTTCCAGCAACGGGTTGCAGCGAACTTAAAACTACCACGAAACGCAGCCGTTCTATGGCTCGGCAAAGTCATAAGATATGAGGAAGCCCTAGTAAGATGGTTATTTCGGTTTCGTGCCCATGATAATTTCGAGTAAAGATACTCCGGTCTTCCATGAAGTACAACGCCAAATAGTAGCGTGGCTAATTGAAGCTTCCTACGTGTCATCATTTTCATTAAGTTACCCTGATTAAGAAACGGAGTGATATGGCATCGAGGTGGAACCCTAAAACAAAAGCGTGCGCACGCATTTTGGACCCGTTGTATGAGCTTTTCAGTTTTGCTGAGTAGGCAAGCGCTATATACAGTATCAGCATAGTTTAATTTTGACAGTATAAGAGTCTCGCATAACAATATACGCATACTCACACTGATGTATGGACGAACTCGATACAGAAGTTTAAGACGGTAAAAACAATTACGTACAGCCTCAAGAATGTGTGTTTCGAAGTTTAATTGACCGTCAAAGACGACTCCAAGATTGCGAGCCTCTAAAACGCGCTCTATAGAACAACCATCAATCCTAACATCAGGATTACCGCTCTGAATTTTGGAAATAATTTTATTTGAACCCAATATAAGGCTATATATAACTACTGCTAATAATACGCAACATTTTTCAGGCTTGTTTTTGCCCATAATCATAACATGGTAAGTGGTATTTTTTTCTATGTGATAAGCATACAAGCACTACAAACGCGCTACCTCTCAGGTAAGGTAGATCCCAGGTTACTAAATTCCAGAAATACGAGTACAGACGCTCTCAAAATTCCCAGCGCTGAAGTGAACAAACATCCTGTAGGCACTAACTATCCATTATATGGAAAGGTGAAGTAAAGTATTGTGTGAATGAGTGTACCATGGTTTGTTTTAGTGTATAGGCGTTTTGTATATCTGTTCATCTACTTGTGTAGCTAAGTGTACAACACATAGTAGCGAGCGAGCGACAGTACTACAGTACAGTACAGTACAGTACAGTACAGTACAGTACAGTACAGTACAGTACAGTACAGGGTGGTACAGGTGTGTAGAGAAGTGTGTCGGAAGGATGTCACATCGCTCGCTCATACATCATAGTTAACGAGACGATGCACCTCATTCACACACACACACGCACACATTCTCAATCACACCCTCACACACACACGCACACTTGACATGTGTACGTCGCAAATATGTTGAATAGCAGATTTATGGTTTTGGTTTCCTTGGATTGCCTCAGCCCTGTTGAATCATGTTTTATCTAACCACGCTTGTATCAAAATAAACGTTTCGGACGCCATCATTTCTAAAAATACAATTATAACCTCTAGTGATATTTGTCGAGTTACATTTGGGCGGATGCATTCGGAATTAAGCACTTTTATATGTATGTAATTCAACAAATAAATATATTCCATTAGTTGTCGAGTCAGCGGGCTTATCTCTCGAGATGCCTTTTTATGTTCTCCGCATTGTTTTGTCAACGTCAGGCGTCAGGCGTCAGGCGTCAGGCGTCAGGCGTCAGGCGTCAGGCGTCAGGCGTCAGGCGTCAGGCGTCAGGCGTCAGGCGTCAGCTACTCAAACAATAGCCTCGCTCGATACGTGTCGATATCATTATATTTATATCGGAATAAATGTGATTAGAGCGTGTATGTACCACAGCACCGTAGTGCAGTGTCCGCGGGCAGTACGGGTCTAGTCGAGATAAGGAAGCCTTCACGCAGGGTGGTCGCCGCGCCGCGCTCCACTAATAAAATATATCCTCAATGGAACCGAACCGAACCGGTCCGGTGCCGGTCATGTCCCGCATTACTCATACATATCTACTACAGCATTGCCTTCTATGTACTATTGTGTATTTTATACTCGTCTAATAAATATCCTCGGACATTTTTTCACACATGGTTATCTGATCCCAAACTAAGCAGAGCTTGTAATATGGAAACCAGATCACTGATATACTACATAGACTACTTTTTTGTAAATACATACTTAAATAGATAATTACACCCAGACTCAGGACAATCAGACATGTTCATGCACACAAATGTATGTCCTGGATGGGAATCGAACCCACGACCTGCGGCATGATAGGCAGTGTGTTAACCAACCACGCCAACCGGCCCGTCAAATCTAAATCATCCTTCCGTATTGGTAGAGGGACTATTGATAAAGTAGGTACATCACGGCAGTTTGGGTGTGTTTATGTTTCCATAGTACAAGGTCTGGATAGTTTGGGATCTGGTGGCCGTGTGTGAGTGTCCCAGGATGTTCAGTGTTCGCCCACTGGTTCAAATACGACCATAATTTTTCTTTGAAAAAAATTCTTGCAAAATATAACTGATATATACTGAATAACACTAAAGCTTGTTTACATCATATAAATAAACTGATTGATTTCCACTTACAATATAAAATGAACATTGCGTGTCCAATTAGCATGGTACCAATTAGCATCGATAAATTAATCAGATTCAACGCTAAACACAATGTTTTACTATGCATCAAATTATACACGGAACATATACCTACACGGAAAGATAATTTCCATTTGTGATAAAATTATACATGCATTGAGTTTAAAAAAAATTACACTGAATTATAGAAAATGGGCTTTAATGGCATGGATTTTTTTGATTTAGACTTTTTGGTCCATTGTTCTATCAAGAAACTAGAGAACTTTATGCCACACATTAGACAAATAGTACTGGACACTAATTCGTGCTCATGTAATGCAGCATTACGCCCCAATTGTCACGTGATTTGTGACACCCGACGCCTGACGCCTGACGCCCGACGCCTGACGCCTGACGCCCGACGCCTGACGTGCCTCGATCCTACATTATCACTTGCGTTTACATACTTACTTACCTAGCCACACTACCATCGCCTCCATTCATTCAATATCTACGATTAGGGTTGAACGATCGATTATCACAAAACCTAGCTACGTTAGATGTCTCTAAGCTAACTATGTCACTTGTTTTGTCTTGCAAAGATTATACATTTGTAGGTCATTAAAAAGGCAAGTAAAGTGTTCACAGTACCGTGTCGGCCAAGTGTCGGTCCCACGCGAGGGCGACGGGCACGACTCGGTGCGCACACACACACACACGTGGTTAGGATTAAACTTTTAATTTATTGTCCCCACACCGCTCCATTAACTTGGCGGATTTTTGTCGCACCGCTAAGAAGCGAGCGGGATTTGCTCCCCGTGCCAACTCGCTACAATATTTTTGCTTTTAATTTTAAATGAGTTGGGATTTTCAAGTAACATTTGTTTTTCTTGGTTCTGTTAAGTTTTAAGTAATAATGGTTTTGTGACTAGTTTAAAATGAATCTTTAAGTCAGCTTTATAATACGTTTGTACCTATGTTAATTTATATAATCTATGTTGCGGTCTGTCTCAATATCTTAATCGTCATTCCTTTCTCACTGATCCATCTATATTATGTCATTATCTAATTTGGTAGTCACTATTACATACATCTGTTTTAAAACATTGCACCATGTCCCGCTATATCCCGTACGTTAACTACTCATCCGTACGTTAACTACTCATCCGTACGTTAACTACTCATCCGTACGTTAACTACTCATCCGTACGTTAACTTCATCCGTACGTTAACTTCATCCGTACGTTAACTTCATCCGTACGTTAACTTCATCCGACATTTAAAAATAGGAAGCTACAGTATTCCTGAGTGAAATAGACTACTTTTCATCTCAGAATAGTAAATGAACCGCCGGTGTAAACTAGTCTAGTATCCATATCTAGACGAGTGTCCATATATCCAATCCGTTGGCAAACAACTTTTTTAATCAAGTCGCGCAGTCGCTCTTTATCCCTCCGCGAGTTGCCCATTAGCATCACAATCGTCGCTGCGATGACGTGCGTCACGAACACCTGCCCCCCGGAGACGATCCTGTCCCTCCACACTCCGCACTCCGCACTCCGCACTCCGCACTCCACACTTAACAATCCGTCTGCAGACGGCACAAACCGAACACGTCGCCGTCGCGCGTCGCCTCGATGAATGTGTCGATCACACCCACAGTGCCTCAACCTAACGCCGCATTCAAACTAGACGTCCCATTAATGGGACCAGCCAGATGATGTGCGCGGTTTTATATTGTACGTGGATCAATTACCCGCCCGAGTGTCATGTGTGCGACGGGACGGGACAGGACGGGACAGGACGAGGAGCTCTGCCGAGTCATCCAGCGTCACGTGACATTGATCTATGACATCTCTCTAACCACCCTTGTCTAATTTGATTCGATCTCATCACATTTCTTTCGCCGACTCTGTTATTTCCTGATTGGTTTTGACCTCTAATCTCTCGGCTCATATCGACCTCGGGTTAAGTGTTGACCTTTTCAACCATCTCATCCTTAACGACAATTTCCGCTAAGAATTTAAGATAAATTTTCCAAAGTGTGTAGGATGACGAGAGACAATAATATTACAAGAGAGGTATTGCCACTTGGTCATCCCGTGCAGCCGTAGCATTCAATAGATCGAGGCGTCTCTCTCTCATCTCGTGTTGTTGTGTGTCGTGTGATCGTTGCAATGGTAATGTAGTCCCACACTGATCACGTGGGCGGAGCTCGCAGCTCGCAGCTCGCAGACCGGAGACCAGAGACGAGCCGTGTCATGTATTGTTTGGAAATGCCAGCCTTTGTGCGCCTTTTAACCTTTCACTTGGACGCGATATCGAATTGTCATGGCCTCAACTTGAATGAATATTTGTAACTCGTGTGCACTGTGCTGCAATCTGTTCGAGATGTGTTCCATGTGCAAGCTTCTGCTTCTACGATTATGTATTTTTTTTTATTATGAATAATCAGATGAGATTATACATTATGGAGCAAACATGCTATTAAAGTTTGCTTGATGTTTTATGTACAAAAAGTTTGCTGTCAATAACCAGGCAATGATAGCTCAATGGCAGTGACGTCGGATACCGCGGCGAAGGTCGTGGGTTCGAATCCTACAATGAGCTTGAGCTATCGGTGAAGCAAATCATCTTGAGGAAACTATAGCGCGGTGGTAGGGTACCTCGTAGTACTCATCTGGCTGGCTACCACCAAACCAGATGGCTGCAATGTATTGTGAAGAAAAACGTCTACTGGTGATGGAAAAAAACAGCGCAAATGTGATGAAATGAATGAATTATGAAATGATATGTTCAAAGTTTTAAACTACGATCGCGTAGGTGCGGGGAGATAGTGTTTAATTTGGATAAACCCGTTTTGTCCAGGAACGAGCGATTGCTACAATTTATGTTCGAGCGATATTGTTAGACATTTGTCACGTCGCGGTCGTTTGTAACATTTAGTTTGTGAAGTTTGAGCGTGCAGACATACATGGTCGAGAAGAAGGAATGGAGGGTGCGGCGCAGCTCCTGCGGGCCATTACCTGAGTCACAGCACAGTTCCTGTCCCGCGGTGGACATCACTCTACTCGGTCATCGCTACTAACAAATTACACATAAAACACTAACGCATTGTTTTTTTTAATAATAGCAAATTTAATTTTAACTGAGTACAGATTACGTGTTAAGTGATTATAACTGAAATAAGTATGCAAATCGTAATAAACTCGAGATAAAAGTGATGATCTTAATCAAAGTGACCTGATACCTGGTACCGCTGCGTCATGCGTCACTAATGTGGCGGTGAGTAATGTATGCAGGTAGTCTGTAGGTGTCAGGTCGTAGACAAGTTGATGATAGCTCAGCGCGGCGACGTGCGCCAGATTAAAATAATTTACCAAATTCACACAAAACCAGAGCCGCTGAGAGAAACGTCACGTGACCAAATTTTCCGCTCACGAATACGAGTCCCGAGGCTATTATGAATTACATTTGTTTTATCTGTGTAGAGCGAGACAGGAATTTAGAAGAATAGGGGAGTATAAACAAATCCCAAGGCCGCCCCGCGCCGGTCGCGGCGCAGCACCTGGCTGCTGGCTGCTGGCTACTGGCTGCTGGCTGCTGGCTGCTACCGGGCGCTGCGGATTTATACACAATTCTGTTTTGATGACATTATAAGTAATCTATCAAACTATTGTCAAATTACTATTACAACTAAAATAAAATGGAGCATTTCCACAGTCCCTCAGAATAGATTCGCCCTAGGAATTCGTAGCACTCGTAGCCGTAGTAGTGTCACGTAGAGCTGTGCTACGGATTGTCTACGATAAAGCTTATAAAACTAAAAATCTATTATAATTATAGATGTAAAAATGTGTTATATTTGTGCTTCTTTCACGCAGCATCGGGTCGATGTTATTTTTCCTTATTTTATTGTACTAAAATATACATAATATCGTTTATGAGACGGGAAGTGACATAAACCCGATATAACGTCCTTGATCCCGATACCATACCACAGATATTTGGTGAAAAGTAAAAAAAAAAATGGGTGCTTATCCTTTCATTTTGTACATAATTTTGCAGTGGTTTGTTATAAATATTTAGGTTTTGTGACGGATATGACGAATTTGAAGGGTTCCTATTTGACTACGGACTACTACCTTAAAATCCATCTAGATGACGGTAGCGGGTAGCGGGTAGCGGGTAGCGGGTAGCGGGTAGCGGGTAGCGGGTAGCGGGTAGTGGGTAGCGGGTAGTAGTAGATAGTTAGGTATTGGTAGGATATGTCGCGCGCGGTGCGATGTGATCCGTTCCGTTACTAAATACGTAATGAGGACGAACGGCACCCGATCCTCGGCACAGAAGGACCGAATACCGCCGAGGACGTCGCAGTTCGCTCTCACTCACCTCTCGTATAACAGATGTGGCATTGTTTCCTTATCCATTATCAACATATTATGGACCGATATACGGTACCAACGAGTACAAGCTGCCCTCAAACATATAAACATTATGTGCATTTCATATTACCATTTATTACTTGACATTCCGTTATCATTACTTACATAAACATACACCGAGAACTACCTGTACTGTACTGTACATAAACATACACCGAGAACTACCTGTACTGTACTGTACTGTACATAAACATACACCGAGAACTACCTGTACTGTACTGTACATAAACATACACCGAGAACTACCTGTACTGTACTGTACTGTACATAAACATACACCGAGAACTACCTGTACTGTACTGTACTGTACATAAACATACACCGAGAACTACCTGTACTGTACTGTACTGTACATAAACATACACCGAGAACTACCTGTACTGTACTGTACTGTACATAAACATACACCGAGAACTACCTGTACTGTACTGTACTGTATTATTGGCACATAAACATACACCGAGAACTACCTGTACTGTACTGTACATAAACATACACCGAGAACTACCTGTACTGTACTGTACTGTACATAAACATACACCGAGAACTACCTGTACTGTACTGTACTGTACTGTACATAAACATACACCGAGAACTACCTGTACTGTACTGTACTGTACATAAACATACACCGAGAACTACCTGTACTGTACTGTACTGTACATAAACATACACCGAAAACTACCTGTACTGTACTGTACTGTATTATTGGCACATAAACATACACCGAGAACTACCTGTACTGTACTGTACATAAACATACACCGAGAACTACCTGTACTGTACTGTACTGTACATAAACATACACCGAGAACTACCTGTACTGTACTGTACATAAACATACACCGAGAACTACCTGTACTGTACTGTACTGTACATAAACATACACCGAGAACTACCTGTACTGTACTGTACATAAACATACACCGAGAACTACCTGTACTGTACTGTACTGTACATAAACATACACCGAGAACTACCTGTACTGTACTGTACTGTACATAAACATACACCGAGAACTACCTGTACTGTACTGTACTGTACATAAACATACACCGAGAACTACCTGTACTGTACTGTACTGTACATAAACATACACCGAGAACTACCTGTACTGTACTGTACATAAACATACACCGAGAACTACCTGTACTGTACTGTACTGTACATAAACATACACCGAGAACTACCTGTACTGTACTGTACTGTATTATTGGCACATAAACATACACCGAGAACTACCTGTACTGTACTGTACATAAACATACACCGAGAACTACCTGTACTGTACTGTACTGTACATAAACATACACCGAGAACTACCTGTACTGTACTGTACTGTACATAAACATACACCGAGAACTACCTGTACTGTACTGTACATAAACATACACCGAGAACTACCTGTACTGTACTGTACATAAACATACACCGAGAACTACCTGTACTGTACTGTACATAAACATACACCGAGAACTACCTGTACTGTACTGTACATAAACATACACCGAGAACTACCTGTACTGTACTGTACTGTACATAAACATACACCGAGAACTACCTGTACTGTACTGTACTGTACATAAACATACACCGAGAAATACCTGTACTGTACTGTACATAAACATACACCGAGAACTACCTGTACTGTACTGTACTGTATTATTGGCACATAAACATACACCGAGAACTACCTGTACTGTACTGTACATAAACATACACCGAGAACTACCTGTACTGTACTGTACTGTACATAAACATACACCGAGAACTACCTGTACTGTACTGTACTGTACATAAACATACACCGAGAACTACCTGTACTGTACTGTACTGTACATAAACATACACCGAGAACTACCTGTACTGTACTGTACTGTACATAAACATACACCGAGAACTACCTGTACTGTACTGTACATAAACATACACCGAGAACTACCTGTACTGTACTGTACTGTACATAAACATACACCGAGAACTACCTGTACTGTACTATCATAATAATAATATTTTTTTAATAATAATATTTATTTTCAATAAAAATACACACTGATAAACAAAATAAAAATACACACTGATAAACAAAATAAAAATACACACTGATAAACAAAAGACAATTTTTAAATGCTATTGTTTTGTTGAACTCTGGTAACCAAATTAAGATTCAACTTGTGTTATGGTTACCAGGGCCCTCGCATTATTAAACTTTTTTACATTATTTGCTTTTGAGTGTACCGTGTTCGCGGAAAGTGATTATTATGTAGTATGAAAAATAAAATATTTAATTGAGAGTAATGATGTATGTAGTTTGTGTTGTGTGGTGTGAGTAGTGTATGAAGTGCGTGTATAGTGTGTGAGTGAGGTGTGAGTGTGGGTGTGAGGGTGCGTGTTATATAGGTATGGTAGACTATGCGTGTACGTGATTGAGGTGTTTGATGATGAAGAATGTTTCCCGTTACAGTATTGATAATTTAAGCAGGTTCTCGGTTTCATCGTAACTTTTATTTAGAAGCCAGCCTGAAACTTTCTTTTTACACTCGGATCGATTGAGTGGGTAAATGTTACATTCTTTATTTATAATATTATAGAGATGACATCCAATCACTTTGTGATTCCGTGCCGCTAGAGAGCTACCAAACCGCTGAGTCTCACAGACTTTATGTGAGCGCCGCTTATTTGACATATTTACGTCATACTGTAGGGAGCTGTGCTTTTTTATAACTGTTCCCAGAACAAAAAGCTGCCTCACAGACAAGGTTTGACATTCATTAAGAAGCTGTGCCGTAGGATACCTAAAGGGCTTAAAAGACATGGCTTTAAGTACAGCTCTCTGTGCGCGTTCCAACGGTAATAAATATGTTTTTGCAGCACCTCCCCAAACCGATATGCAATATGTCAGAATAGATTGACAGAGGGCACAATATATCATCTTGAGAGTTTTGAAGTCCAGTGAAAAGTGGAGTTTATTAAAAAGGTAAATCATTTTACGGACTCGGATAGTAAGAAGAGATAAGTGGTTTTTCCAACTGATGAAAGGATCAATACACACTCCAAGGTATTTGACCTGGGAGGATCTGGCTAAAATAGGACAACTACAAGATGAAGATGAAAAGTTTGATGTTATTGGGATGCAAGTATGAGCTTTAAGAGTAAAGTGTTCCGTAAGTGGCTGAGAGGAAGCTGTTAGCGAAAATGTTAAGTATGTGGTTTTATTTAGATTTAAAGTTAAGAGATTACTGGATAACCACTGCATTACACGTCTTAGAGCTATTTCGGCTCCGGTAAGAACCTCAGGCCAGCTCTTGCCATGGATGAGTAACGCAGTATCATCAGCATAAGTAAAAATGGAGCAGTTGGCGAGAGAAAGCTTGCATAAGGAGTTAATATAAAGGAGAAAAAGAGTAGGGCCTAGAATCGAACCCTGCGGCACGCCAAAATTTAAAGGAGCAGATTCGCTAACAAAAGTGTCAATTTTAACTGACTGGGTTCTGCCAGAGAGGTAATCTTCAAAGATCCGAAGGGCATAACCACGGATTCCCATGCGTTCCATCTTTAACAAGAGTTTAGAAACAGAGACAGTATCAAAAGCTTTGGTAAGATCCAGAAAGATCCCTAGGCATTTTTGTCTTTTATCCAAAGTGTCAACTATTTGTTCAATAAGAGAACTCACAGCATCCTCCGTGGATTTACCACGCCTGAAACCGAATTGATTAGGCGCTAGGATGTTATATTTGTTTAAAAAATATAACATCCTAGCGCCTAATCAATTCGGTACTGTACTGTACATAAACATACACCGAGAACTACCTGTACTGTACTGTACATAAACATACACCGAGAACTACCTGTACTGTACTGTACTGTACATAAACATACACCGAGAACTACCTGTACTGTACTGTACATAAACATACACCGAGAACTACCTGTACTGTACTGTACTGTACATAAACATACACCGAGAACTACCTGTACTGTACTGTACTGTACATAAACACACACCGAGAACTACCTGTACTGTACTGTACATAAACATACACCGAGAACTACCTGTACTGTACTGTACTGTACATAAACATACACCGAGAACTACCTGTACTGTACTGTACTGTACATAAACATACACCGAGAACTACCTGTACTGTACTGTACTGTACATAAACATACACCGAGAACTACCTGTACTGTACTGTACATAAACATACACCGAGAACTACCTGTACTGTACTGTACTGTACTGTACATAAACATACACCGAGAACTACCTGTACTGTACTGTACATAAACATACACCGAGAACTACCTGTACTGTACTGTACTGTACATAAACATACACCGAGAACTACCTGTACTGTACTGTACATAAACATACACCGAGAACTACCTGTACTGTACTGTACTGTACATAAACATACACCGAGAACTACCTGTACTGTACTGTACTGTACATAAACATACACCGAGAACTACCTGTACTGTACTGTACTGTACATAAACATACACCGAGAACTACCTGTACTGTACTGTACTGTACATAAACATACACCGAGAACTACCTGTACTGTACTGTACATAAACATACACCGAGAACTACCTGTACTGTACTGTACTGTACATAAACATACACCGAGAACTACCTGTACTGTACTGTACTGTACATAAACATACACCGAGAACTACCTGTACTGTACTGTACTGTACATAAACATACACCGAGAACTACCTGTACTGTACTGTACATAAACATACACCGAGAACTACCTGTACTGTACTGTACTGTACATAAACATACACCGAGAACTACCTGTACTGTACTGTACATAAACATACACCGAGAACTACCTGTACTGTACTGTACTGTACTGTACATAAACATACACCGAGAACTACCTGTACTGTACTGTACTGTACTGTACATAAACATACACCGAGAACTACCTGTACTGTACTGTACTGTACATAAACATACACCGAGAACTACCTGTACTGTACTGTACTGTACTGTACTGTACATAAACATACACCGAGAACTACCTGTACTGTACTGTACTGTACATAAAGATACACCGAGAACTACCTGTACTGTACTGTACATAAACATACACCGAGAACTACCTGTACTGTACTGTACTGTACATAAACATACACCGAGAACTACCTGTACTGTACTGTACATAAACATACACCGAGAACTACCTGTACTGTACTGTACATAAACATACACCGAGAACTACCTGTACTGTACTGTACTGTACATAAACATACACCGAGAACTACCTGTACTGTACTGTACTGTACATAAACATACACCGAGAACTACCTGTACTGTACTGTACATAAACATACACCGAGAACTACCTGTACTGTACTGTACTGTACATAAACATACACCGAGAACTACCTGTACTGTACTGTACTGTACATAAACATACACCGAGAACTACCTGTACTGTACTGTACTGTACTGTACATAAACATACACCGAGAACTACCTGTACTGTACTGTACTGTACATAAACATACACCGAGAACTACCTGTACTGTACTGTACTGTACATAAACATACACCGAGAACTACCTGTACTGTACTGTACTGTACTGTACATAAACATACACCGAGAACTACCTGTACTGTACTGTACTGTACATAAACATACACCGAGAACTACCTGTACTGTACTGTACTGTATTATCGGCACATAAATAAATGTTATTATTATTATAAATACTTTTAATTTACTTAACTTCTGTAGCTTGAACATTAAGTTGTATAATTTAGTTTGATATGAATGAGTGGGGTCGAGTTTAGAGCTTGCAATGTGACGTTGCACCTGTGATGTGAGTGCGCGTCCTTGAAGGAGGTCGGTTACGTGGAAGTTCCATAATGCAGCGAGGGCACTATCATATAGCGTCAACTATATGATAGTGCCCATCCCATCACTATACAAAGGAGCTAACAATACTCGGTTCTAATGAGGAATCCATTTTTGTTTTGCCATTGACACATTGAATATATGAAACTCTCCTAAGCTGGTCAATTAATTTACATACCTAGTAAGGTAAGGACACGCGATCAATTGTTTAATTTTGACCTTAGTGTGTGCGACAACGATGAAAGTTGAATGTGTTAATTAAGACTACTAGGACGTGGAATTTTAAATTAAATCTATATTATAATATGTCTGGACAATCGATAGCGCCTTGAATGATTAGCGGGAGGGAACATCATAATATCTGCGGCACTTTAAATCAATGCTTACGAACAATAATTGCACCAAGTCCGTCCACTCAACTTTGACGTGTATACATATATCGGTGGATGACTTGCATCCGCGGTACTCTCTCTCTCTCTCTCACTCTCACTCTCACTCTCACTCTGAAAGGAAAGTGAACGGTTCCCAACTTTTGTATAGTGCGACCAACTCGTAATGGTAACGATTAATTTTCTACATTGTTTCGTACAATTGTTATTTTTGTACAATTGTAAATGAGACGCTTACCCTCAGTAATGGATTGCAACATACATCTACTAAAAATCTGGACGGAATCTCGCCTAATATGTCGTCAACATATTTTAAAGTCAAACGTGGCTCATGATAACAACCACAATTGTCTGAATGTAGAATGATAGACAGCCGACCGGCATACTATGGTCTCGAATGTGGCACTAGATAATTAGGTGAAGCTCCATACAGTTTTTAAGACGTCTATGAGATTCATGACACGCGCGCACGAGCTCTGCTCTGCTACATCGTCCTTCTCGCCGAGCTAGTACACAAACCATAAGCTAAATGTGTTAAGAGTGTGTCGTGTGTGAGAGGGTGGGGACGATGGCTCTAGTTTTTATCCCCCGGGAGTGGACCGGGAGTGGACCGGGAGTGGACCGGGAGTGGACCGGGAGTGGACCGGGATCATCCACCGGCACAATAACTCACCGAAGATAAATTACGAGATCCGACACACTACTCGGATTGTATTGAGACGAGCTCGGCGATGGCTTCCTGTCCCGCTTTGTTCGCAGTGAGAAGCCACTCCGAGGTGAGGTGTCAGAATAACCTACAAAAACAAAAACAAATGTTTCTGAGAATTCTTAATCAGAAAATAATTGTATATTTTATATAATCAATGAGTGGTCTCTTTTTTTTTTTTTTTTTTTTTTTTTTTTTTTTTTTTTTTTTTTTTTTTTTTTTTTTTTTTTGGGGAGGACTTAAAGGTGGAGGTCTGAGGGACCATAGACACCCTTACGCGGACTTTTCGGTGAGCGCTTAACCGAGTTGCAAATTTTAGACGACTGACCGCTGAGGGCGCCCCAGTTGGGGCACGAACCTCGGCTCAGGGCGTCGTCGGGGGGCACAAAATAGTGGGACGGACTTCGCCTAAGCGATTTAGAGGAGTTTTAAGGGACGGTCGGATTACTGGTACGGCTCGGGCCAACTACTGGGGACGAGACTGACTGAGTGGGACGTCGCGACGGGCCTCTCCGGCGAGGGCGAAAACGCGGGCGGTGTTGTATTTGTTTCTTCAGGGCTGCGCGAGCCTCCCTATCCTTAATCTGAGCTAGAGTTGTAGGGTCATCCGGCTCGCTGAGGGCGAGTTTAGGCCTACGGATTTTTGAAATCTCTGAAGGAGTATAGTTTGCAGTGTTTACAATCAATGGGTTCGCGTGATTTAGGGCACGATCGTAATAGCGGCGTGAAGCGCGCTTAATGAATTGCTTAACCGTGGGCAGATTGAGGTCTATGTGGAGGTCTAAGTTGCGCACGTACCACGGGGCGCCCGTGGCTTTGCGCATGAAGCGGTTTTGAACCACTTGGAGTCTATGGATCAGCTTGGGGGATGCATGTGCGAACACAGTGCATGCATATAGCATAACGGGGCGGATGCACGCGGTGTAGAGTCTCACCTTGCTTTTTAGGGCAAGTTTAGACTTTTTATTTAACAAGAAATGAAGGCGACCGGACACAAAACAGGCGCATGCACGTACCTGTTTTATGTGATCGGCAAAGGACAAACGATCATCCAGGGTAACACCGAGATATTTGGCTCGCCTCTCCCAAGGGATCGGCTCGCCGAACATGGTGACTGGAGGGGGGGGAGTGGGGATGAGTTTCTTGGCGGGACTGAAGAACAGCACCGCCTGACTCTTGGTGGGGTTAATTTCGATTCTCCATTTCCGAAACCAGGGACCTAGGGTGTGAGTCGCGGCTTGGAGAACTTTGGCAATTGCCGTGGGGCTCCTGCCAGAATAATATATTGCGGTATCGTCCGCGAATAGAGCTAGCTGCGCTTTGCTAGTTTTTGGGATGTCACTCGTGTAGAGTGTAAACAGTAGGGGGGACAGCACAGAGCCTTGAGGGACTCCGGCTAAAACGGGGTGGGGAGTGGTCTCTTTACGGGCCGGTACCTAATATAGTCCGGTGAGGGCGCGTCGTTCGTCTGTCGCTCTCGAGAGGGCGCGCGGGCGCTTTCATTAGCCTTTATGAACTGTTCGCAGAACAACTTTTATGGACTTGGACGTGTCCAAATTTTGTTCTTCAAACCAACTTTACGACTGTTCAACTTGAGTTATTTGAGGGTGCCGCGCCTCTAAATAATTACCTCGCTAAGTAAAAGCATTAATTATACAGTTTTTGCAACTATTCGTAGCATTTATTTATTTGTTTAAAATATTTTTTTGTATAGGAATAATGTAGTTGGTAACACTGATGTTTGTAGCTAACCAAGCATACATTGACGTAAGGTCGCGGAGCACGCGCCGCAGGCCGCGCGACCAATACTTCCAAACTTCTTCTGATTATTGTTATAATTTATTAAAGCGGCGAAAATACAGTAACTTAGATACAAGTTACATGTTTGAGCCGTTTGGGGTTGAAACTCTGGGTCCGTGGGGGCCGAGTGCACACCACCTTTTCCGAGAAATGTCAAAACGACTGGTCGACGCATCTCGTGACCAGAATGCTGGCTCAACGAACGAAACGCTCAACGAATCAGCATTGCCATCCAACGTGGCAATGCTGCCAGCATTCTGGGTACGTTGCCTACTGACAACGACTTTTTTATTTAGATTTTATATTATTAGATTAATTACCTAGTACGTTAGAATTTGTCTTTTAATTAAGTGTATTTTTAAGTAATTAAAGACATTATAAAAACATTGAAAAAAAAAAAAAAAAAAAATTAAAATGTTTATGTATTTTGATTATACATTAAATTAAATACAATATTACACTTAATATTTTAAATGTGAAAGTATTTTTTAAATAGATTGTCCATCTTTCAAGATTCAACGAATCGACGAGATTTTTAGTTGTGAACCGAAAAGTGTACATAAAAGGCTATGTACAGTAGTTTTTATCCCGGAACTCTGGTAAACCCGCTGAACCGAACCTAGTATTATACAGGGTGTTCCCAGTTCCTATATTAGACCGCATCAGACCGGCGCGGCATAGTCCTACTTATTATGATCACCTTCAATGGAGGATGAAGACTCACTCCCGCTGTCACCTCGAGGCGTGTCACCTCGAGGTTGTCTCGTGACATGTCATGCTGTGTCCTCAGTCTCCCTCGCCCCTCGTGTCCCCCGCGGCCCCCTCGAGCCCCCTCGCCCCGTCCACAGAACAAAGCGGTTTCGTTTCACTCATAATTAAGTAAAACAACAACTCGCTCCAACTACTCACGTCTTTAAGAAAATCTCTTCTTGTTTTATAAAATAATGAGCTATATTATTATTTTGTATAATGGAGCTCTTGGAAAAATTACAAGAAAAACTGGGTTTTGTTCGTGTCGTTATAAATACCTGAGTTGTTTTTTTTATTTATTTGATTGTAAATAAATAGTAATATTATAAATACGAAATTGTGTTTGTTACTTTTTTCCTTCTTATTTAGTTTCATAATTCGGACAGTACGAGAATAAACCAACCACGACGCGCTCAGGACAAGTACGCTCGAGTTAAGCACTGACACTCTGTACGAGCAGGTGTCGCTCTCCGCTCCACTCTACTCCACTCTACTCCACTCTACTCCACTCCACTACACAAAGCAACACTCTTGGAACAACTCTAATTAAATACTAGTCACAATGGTATATAAACACTGTGAGTGGTTCTCTTTTATGATAAAAAAATATTTTTCATACCACTAAGGTGGCAAACAAGTATACGGCCCATCTGATGGTAAGCGGTTTCCGTAGCCTATTGCAATATCAGGGGAAACACTCGCGCATTACCGACCCTATAATTAAAATGGACAAAGAGCTCAGTCCTCGACCTGAGCGGCCGCGGTAGGAAGCTCCTTTGAAATCGCTTAATTTGGTTGTAATATTAGAGAGTGTGCTCCCTGAAGATGGTAGAAGGTAGTAGTAACATCAAGTCAAATGCCTGACTGAGATCTATTTCAGTGGACTATCTTACCCAACTGGATAGTTACTCAGTCTAGCACACTATTAGGGTATAGGTACCCATAGTATGGTGCCCATGTGATAGCCACCAGATGTACGGTAGATCCTACAGCCACCGCTTGCACTCCGGTACTCTTGCGAGTGGCGTTTGAATTTATACTTTGAAACACGTACCTAGCATGTTTTTATTTCCCATCTAAGTAATATTGATGAGAAGAGACACTTGAGTGCGAGAGTCGCTTCACCAACTCGGCCATCAAGCGGCCTTCAGTTGTGGACGCTGCTGTCGCTCCCGTATCGGACTGTACAGTCAATCCAAGGCCTGCCAGTCCTGCCACACGGACCATGTTTATGATGTAAAAGGCCTTTATACATATATCAGTAATATTTTTTACTAGACTTCTGATCTGTAGTTTACCTTTTAACGTTCAACGTTTGAATTGTATAACGTTATTAAAAGGAACCTGTGTACAGTTTCTAATCAGCTGTTTAAGATGTCCGCTGATACTCAATGGTCTCTTTAAATCTAGATATACACTTTAGTTATTTATTTCGTTTTTACTGAACCACGTCGTTCTAGCTGCAGTTTTATAGTCTGTCACGCACTTGATATATTTGAGTCGGTCATTTTTTTTCTCGGTCTATATTTGAGTCGGTCTTTAATCATTTGTGTGCGTGTAGGTACCTATTATTATTTGTCCCCCCCCCCCCCCTGACCCCCGCTCCGCCCAGTGTGTGTACAAGCTATTCAACTTAATAAAGGTTTACAAACCTATCGGAAATAAGGGTCCGCCCTTACGACGCTCTCCGCTTTAAACGAGTGTAAAAAACCTAAATTATACATAATTTTTACTGGGAATTAAATTACCACAGAAATTAGGGTATTTTATGGCAGTAATTGTAAGAGATTTGATGGTGTTATTAAGGTCAATTACTTTTTAATAGTGTAGTGTCCGAAGTTTATTAGGGGGGAGGTTTATTTTCGGCGGCAGTTGATAAAACTTCGTAAAACGGTAATTCCTGCATAAAGTGGAGCTCTCTGCCTATACGAGTGTGTATGTGTGCGCCACTCGTCGTCGTCGCTGGAATATTAAGTCAATTCAGTCCGCGACAAACAACACTTTAGCAACAATAATAGCCGAACTTAGGCCATTTGCATGTTTTATTCGTTACTTTCGCCGGTTGTTGGTCCCCTCGCCAGCCTCGCCAGCCTCGCCAACCTCGCCAGCCTCGCCAACCTCGCCAGCCTCGCCAGCCTCGCGAGGGGACCAGGGAAGGGTTATCTGTAGGTCCAAGCTACCGTCGGGTCTCGTCCCTTTACTATTTTGCTTGCGACTCAATACATAGCGACGAAGTATCATTACAAATGAATACTTATTATTTTAGGTTACAAAAATGGAGCAGCCGTAAATAAAAAATATTGAATTCTACTACCTACTATGTTTACACAGTTACTAGATTGAGGATTTATGAAGAGTCTCGTTCTTAAACACAGTTTATATGGATAGGGTGCCGGCGACACTGAAGGTAGCTACAGACGCGAGTGGACACCACCGGCTCCACCGGGCACCGAACCTGCACCTGCACCTGCACCTACACCGCACTTATCTCTCGCCCGACTACAGCTCGCTGCACCGCATTATGCAAATACCCTCCGCGATAACGACGAGCGCTTCATTTTCATCGCGAACTCTCGTAATCCCGCCATTTTGTTAACACAATATTTTCATTATGATGTGGACCCTCCCAAAAAAAAACAAGATTACTTTGTGAAGTTTGAAGCGAAATGGCGCTTAAACAAGGCTAACTCAATTTGCGCGCAATTTCGCGCGGCGAGAGGGCGCGAGAACCATATTTTTACCCCTCGACGGCTTCGGATTAACTCGATTATCAAAATTGAGAAGTGGGCCGGTAATCACCCAATAATGTGGTGTAGCTTTACTCGACACTCGACACTCGACACTCGACACTCGTCCCACAGCCGCTAGCCACGGAACTGTGGCCGCGCGCGACCTCTGCCTTCACACCTGCCGACATTCATTCATTATAATAATTATAATCACCATTTTTAATTATTCCACATTATTCAATTTATTCTCGTCCTTTTTTTCCAATTTTATAAAATTTCGCAAGTCTGCAGTCCGTTCCAATTATCTTCTGAAATATCCTTATTTCAAGAATGAATCGAACGAAAGCTGAATAACAAATGAGTGGAATAAACGAACTCTCAAATTATGATTTTGAAAAATGACGCCCCATAGGTACCTACCTACCCGTCCCGCCGCTCCCGCCGCTCCCGCCGCTCCCGCCGCTCCCGCCGTTCCCGCCGCTCCCGCCGCTCCCGCCGCTCCCGCCCGAGCGACCTTCTGAAACACAAACATTCCACCGACGACATTACTGTTTTTGAAGTCCTAGTTTAGTATCTTTTAGGAATATTACATTTATTTATTATAACAGTATAATATGTAATACGACTCGTTATTTGGATCAAGTATAAAATTATGTTCCTTCTTTACTACTTAATCGCTTACTAACCCTGTGTCTTGCTTAGAAGTGCAAGCCTGAACGAAACTTTTTCTCTTATTGTTATATTTTGCTACTTTTTACCGTATTCTTGTATACCAATAAGATTAAATAAAACGGTGGCATACATCGCCATCTAGTGGAGGGTGGCGGCATCTTTGAAGTCAGCATACCGGGCATTATTTCAACCTTCCGCCGGTTGGGCCGGGGTTGTTGTATGTGTAGTACATTAATACACATCTTCGACAGAGGGCGCCACGGCAGAGCGGCATGGAACATTGCGTGGGGTTCAGGGGGGCGTGTCTCGCAGACACAGACATCGTTTTCACGGAGTCCACACGTCACACGTGTCACGTCACACGTGTCACGTGACACATACATTATGCGCTCCTTGTTCTTGCGCTCGGCTCGTACTCGTGTGACGTACCTACGACCGCTTTGTGCTGGAAACATGCCACGAAAATAACAATGTATTAAAACGTCAGCCTTTTTAAACAGCTTGATCGTAAATATAATCAATAATGATAACTTTTAATGAATATCTCGATAAGCGTGTATTGATAACTGAATAATGTAAATAGCTCGTAGGTAAATCGTAGGGCAATGTCGTAGTCGTTGACCCGCTACGTAACTCGTAGCGCTACGAGAACTATGATAGTACAATTGAACTTGAACTTTATTATGTACCTGTGACATTGTTGACAGTGCGGCGTCATAACATAACTATTACAATATTATACTTTTACAATATGAACACCACTTTATTTGAGATAATGTTTATTACTTCAAGCTATTAGTTTTTATTTTGTTTGTGTTTTTAATTAGTAGTATGAAGTTTTACTCCGTATTACTAATGAATTAAATTGAAGTCAATTTGTGCAGTAGGTAGCTACTCGTGCATACACTGGCGCTGGTTCTAAATAAAGCACTCGATATGTCAGTGTGTGTGTGCGCTGCGCACTTCTTCACTTCTGAAGGTTGGTCGATTTGTTCGCGAGACTCGAGCCACCTCGAGCCTCGAGCGAATAAACAACGCACTTCAAATGATAAAGACTGTTTACCCATCTAATTGAATGTGGAATGAGTTCATCGTGGAAGCACCCCGAGGTGCCCCGAGGTGCACCGAGGTATGCCGAACATCTCCGAGCGCGGATCAAACGTTGTTTTAATTCATTTTGTGGAATGCGTTTCCTTCGCCCGGCCCGCGGCTCCGAGTTTGCCTGAATTTTGTTTAATACCTACAATTATTTAGAAAGATTTTGATACAAGAATATTGATGAAGAAAAGTCTAATAATAAATTATTATTTTGTCTAGTAATTGTTTTTTTTACTTTTGTATAAGCTTGTGTTTGACACACCATGGTAAGTGATGATGTGGCCGAAGGTGGTAAGCACATAAAGCCTAGATGGGAACTGGCTCTCTAGTGCAGCTGTCGGAACACACTTGGCGACAGAGTTTCAACTTGAGGGTCACATTTGGACGCATCCTATGATAGGTTCAGAATTAGTTTAGTGTTCTTTGAACACACACCTTGGTAAACTAGTTATTTTATGTACCTTTTTTTAATGTATAGGTAATGTACCTACACAGGAACAGTACACGGCGCGCGGCGGACGGCGGACGGCGGACGGCGGACGGCGGACGGCGGACGGCGGACGGCGGACGGCAGTAATACTCTACTCCTAGTAGATACATGTGTCGATCGACTACCATCAATACAACAACAAATAACAGATATTCTTTGGGATTTGTTTGGGAATATTTTTGTGTTTTTTCTTAAAACAAAAGCTATTTCACCGTACAAATAATATCCAACCATACGATCATATGCCCTTGAAGTTGTGCTCATTTACCACTTTCTGTTTCGAACAGTCGGAGTCGGAGTCAGCTAAACTAATTAGTGTAGAAACCAAGCAAGCTCATTTACATCGTTACTAATGACTTACAAACAGTGACCTTCAACCGTCCCAGCGCCGCGTCCCAATACTATTATATGTTACATAGATAGAGCATTAAACCAACTATCGAATACCTACCTATGTGGGCAACACTACCAATAACGTATGTTCTTACTCTTTTATACCTACCTCCTGTCCCAGCGTGCAGCGTGCAGCGTGCAGCGTGCAGCGTGCAGCGTGCAGCGTGCAGCGTGCAGCGAGCAGCGTCCCCAGTCTCCACCGTTCTCTCCCTTCCCGGCCGGTTCACTCAAATTGTTCGACAAATCAAATTTAGTGGACATCCCTCCCAAATCCTAAACCACTTTTCCTACTTACCGCGTCCCGCTTTACACAATCTACTAACATTATGTAAATGTATACATAAATGTCACATGTACTAAGCATTTGTTTAACATGGATGGATGTGATGTGTGCTATGGATGGGTGGGCGCGAGTCGTCTCCGTGTCTCAGTGTGGTGGCACATAGCTTAGCATCTGGCAACGGTCGCATAGTGTCGTAGCTTAGCTTTCACATTCTCGCATCATAGAGCTGCATAGCACATCTGCGGTGGAAAAGCAGCCTTACAGTCCCATGTAATTCGTTTAGCTAACCCTCGGCGCGCCGCCCGCGTCAGACCGCGTCAGGGTGCTCCCGGGTGCTCCCGGGTGCTCCCCAATACCCATCCACTTTAAATTGCGATAGGACGTGTAAACCACTTATTTACACGACATTCGCCATTAATGTCATAATTGAGCGTTGATTTGAGAGCCTCGCTGCGTTATTAGGTGCTCGAGCACGCTCTGTCACGTCGCGTCGGTCGGGTCCACTCGGGTCCACTCGGGTCCACTCGGGTCACCTCACCATTAACTATAATATACTCTACGAGTGGTGGGATAAGGTTCAAAGTGCAATGCATCGACGCCGACGGGCGACGACCACGGTCATCATGCCAGCTGTCGCCGCGCGCCGCTGCCGGTGGCGATGACGCTCATTATAATGATCAAGTCGCCGACACGACACTGGACGAGTACCCACGAGTACCCACGAGTACCCACGAGTAACCGAACGAGCGTGCTATGTATGATGTGGGCTGGATTTGAACGTGCTACCCATCGACTTATATTCGACTTGGCTATGAATGAGTGTCACGTGTGCCAGTACAGGTTTTGCTCGCAGATATTATACATACATACCTATCAGACGTATTAGATTAGAGAATACGCTTTGATCTCGCCGCGCATTCTAACTCGCTCCACTCTCTACTGGCCTAGTGCTACTGGTGACTGGTTCCACTTCGCTCGCATCATTATAACACCAATAGCGGCTAAGATTGAGGGATCAACACAACCCTACCTCTGTGATCACAACCGACCGGTGTACGGATGCGGCACTGTAATGAGTGTATTAATGAAATGAAATTGTTTAATGAAATGAAATTGTTTATTCATCCAAATAGGCCTTCACAGGCACTTATGAATAGTCAGACTCTAAATGCTCGGTTCGGAAGGTTGTTTTTGCTGAGAAGAGCCGGCAATAAACTCAGCAATTACTCTTTTCAAAAACAACTTACACCTATTACATTCAATAATTATTATTTATCTAGTCTCACTGACAATATTTGCGTGTTATGGCGGCAAAAATAGTAATCTATAGAATTTAATGATGACTGACTTAATAAACAACAAACTGCCCCCAGCCCCCACAAGCAGCACCTGTTCACAAATATGACGCGCGTGGCAGCCATCAATGAAGTAAATGGCGTGCAATCGAGCCGGTCTCGTTTATCGTAATACGCGGACAGCTCGCGGCTGATTCAGTGTCCAGAGAGATGCATGTGGCCGCCACCGACCGATGCGTGTGGCCACACATGTTGTACCACAGCCTTCCATTTGCATTGCTTTAACCATAAAATTAAAGGTTATTTTTTAATGTGACGACTGCAAGCATTTTATAATAAAATCACACACAGCCGAGAAGACTATCACCAGTCCCAGCTGTCGAAGACTATCACCAGTCCCAGCTGTCGAAGACTATCACCAGTCCCAGCTGTCGAAGACACATCCAACCAAAACTGGGGTCATCTTACTCTATTAAATAAAAATAATACAACTTTATTCATTCGCAAGCTATAGATTATTGAATGTTCGTTAAAAGTTTTGAGATAATAGAAACAATGCGACGCATTGGTTAGTTTTTAACCGACTTCAAAAAAAGGAGGAGGTTCTCAATTCGTCTGTATGTTTTTTTTTTTTTTTTTTGTATGTTTGTTACTCGATTTCTCTGCCAATTATGAATAGATTTTGATGATTCTTTTTTTGTTTGGTAGATCCTACTTCAGAGGTGGTCCCATTAAAATTTTGTCGAAATTGATTAAGCACTTTTTGAGAAAATCAACAAAAACGAAAAAAATTCTATCTCGTTTGATAAACCTTAGTGAATCAAACTGAGTCGTTGAGCGTGACTTTTTGGATTTGGATGAAATTTCGTGTGTATACTTCAATGGGTTCTTCGATGGTTTTAAAATACAATTGGACCCGGTAGGTGGCGCTGGAATCGAGTTCCAAGATTTGTTTTAATTTCAGGGCAGGACGACGTCTGCCGGGCCCGCTAGTTATATATTATATTTTACCGGCCAGACCCGATTTCAGGACAAACTAGTTTTGCCTAGGATAACATATAATAAGGAATAAACTTTAAAAATTAAAAAATAAAATTATTTTTAAAAATAAAAAACCAAAACCGACTTCAAAACTGTAACCTATACCTATGTACAAACATAAACTAAAAAGTAAAGAATAATATTTTAATTTCAAAGCAAGAGCCTTAAAGGACAATCAACAAAATTATTGATATTTATATATCTATTTAATATTTATAAACAGTTCTTTTTGGAGTCGGTGCCAGCCAAGAAGGACAGTTTAATTCTGCCTTTGTAACAAACTTTCGAAAAGTAGGGGAGCGACGGCGCAGACCTAAGGAACATTACCGTAAGGAGAGGTGTCGTAAGACGTTTTCTCGTATGAACACTTCGTGTCCAGTTCAAAACTGTCCTTCTTCTTGACTGGCACCGACTCCAAAAATAACTGTTTATAAATATTAAATAGATATATAAATATCAATAATTTTGTTGATTGTCCTTTAAGGCTCTTGCTTTGAAATTAAAATATTATTCTTTACTTTTTAGTTTATGTTTGTACATAGGTATAGGTTACAGTTTTGAAGTCGGTTTTGGTTTTTTATTTTTAATATTATTACAAAAACGTAATTAATTACGAAAACCAGAACTTATGATGTTGAACAGAAATCAAATCAGCGCTAGCTTCACACACAGAAGTCACTTACTCATTAAAATAATACCCAAAAATAGCCCTGTTACACGTGCGCCCATAGGTATGTAACTATCGGAATCATTAATGTATTTAATGTGTCTGTTTCAGGTCCCCCCGGCCCACCGGGCAAGAGAGGCAAGAAGGGCAAAAAAGGTGACCCGGGCGAACCCGGACCATCGGTGAGTCACACCTCCCTCATTACTGCTAACGGACACGCTTGTAAGTTGTAGTGATTCTGTATCAGAAGTGATTCGGTACATTGGTATTGTATTGTAGTAAACACTTGACAGTTGACAGTTGACAGCTCTGCTTCATCATACTATACTATACTATAAGCACCAAGTATCATGTAGTTACGTCGCTTTATTTCATTTGCAGGGTATAACGGGAGCGCCGGGGAAGAATGGATTCCCGGTATTTATTATTTTAATTTGCTCATTAATTTATTTATTTCTTCACTCTGTAAATAGTCTACATCACTCGTTCTTTGCAATAAATTTCACGACACGGTTGTCTACTATAGAAAATAATCAATTCGTCTTATAACCTTTATCTTCATTTGCCTACACTGGTTTCCATCACATTAATATCTAGTATATTTGGGGACAAACTTATTTATAAATAAAATATAAGACACTTTTATGTCTATGTATCGCGTCGTGCAGTTTTTTTGCGGAGATCACCATCTGTTCTTTAGTAACGGGTGTGACGTTTCAGGGTAGCAAAGGAGAGAAGGGCGAGCGAGGCTTCATGGTAAGAGGCGGTGAGCCCGCGCCCGCGCCCGCGCCCGCGCCGGCGCCCGGCCCTGGTTGTTGTGGCATGTCCCTCGCCTCGCCTCGCCTCCTCCTCATTCGCTAGCCGAGGAGCCTTTGCAATTTAACTATTCACCTTATTTAGTTCCTTGAACGGAGATTTAGTGGACTGGACACTAAGATCTTGTACATATAATATGTAGCTGTAATAATGCTACTTATTTTAATCTCACTATATTGTTAATAAAGGGATGAAAATTATTTAATGAAAATAAATTACATGTCAGACTCTTTTTGAATTTTGATGTCGAATTGCCAACAAGCCATTACAATCATTTGGGGGATGAATATTTCTTATGCTTTCTAATATTATAAAGAGAAAAGATTTGACTTTTTGCATTGTTTGCACCATTATAAACAAAAAGAAAACTTTACCGATTTAAAAAATATTTGACCTGTAGATAACTAGATGTATTAACAAGTAATACGGGCTGTATTTTATTTAAATTATCTGAGGAACGGGCGGAAAGTTAATAACAGATATACTTACATTACGGTGAGATTCAACTAATTTAGTTTTTTAACAAAGAAACAACAACAGTAACAAATATTAGATTGCAAAGGTTCCATCGGATTGTAGACTCGGCCTATTTCCACATAAGCTAATAACCCACTGGCAGTAGATAGATTTGTTTGGTGTGCAGCTCCTGATGTACTAGCAGCCATACTTCGGTTGTTATCTATTAACCATTTTGTATTATTAGTAACTAACGTAGATCTACCAGGACAGCTCATTGCAACTGAGGTGGTCATTCAAATATTTCACAATAATCAATAACCAGTCATTGGCGAGGAATATCGAATTGTGTGATTCCAAAGACATATCTTATAAAGCTTTTAACTGTAGTTAAATGTTAGTGCTTCTAAAACTTAACCTCGGGCTTCACTTTCGATTGTGTGCTCTTCAATGAGTTTTCTTTTCCTAATGTGCTGTGTTTGTGGGCGTGTGTGTAGACCATTTAATTTAACAAAATGTGTCTGTTTTAACTAAGTAGTACATGTGTGTACCTAATGTTGGTGTGTTCTTACGTTGGTTGAATATTATAACAATCTTAGTACAATTACATGTTGACTAAAGTGTTCTTAAATTTCAGGGTCCTATTGGATTGGATGGACCAAAAGGAGACCCGGTGAGTTACATTTTCGTGAATATTTTACATGAAGAATGATTTTCCGCTTAGAAATATCTAGAGCAAAACAAAGGCCTAGGTGAGGCCTATTATTATGGGCCTCGGTCCTTTTAAGTAGTTCCAAGCATTCTCCATAATAATAAGTCATATTTATATCTATAGTGATATAGAATGAGTAACCAAAGGTAAAGAGTCTTAGGTCTTTCGTACCTCAGCGCTTTGAATAAGCTGTTTCGTCACAATCAGCCAATCATGGGGAGAATGAGAGCTGGGACATGTTATATCTCCCTGTACTGTAGGATCTAGCACTGATATAATGTGTTGCACCACCAGGGCCGACCTGGGGACAAGGGGCACAAGGGCGAGCACGGCAGCCCCGGCTTCGACGTGTTCTCTGCAGTCAAGGTACAGTCCCATCTACTTAACTCTATAACGACCAGGTTCTGACCATGTCTGGCCAAAACAAACGTGGCCAGGTCATATGGACTCTCACTCGTATTTTTTTAATCAAACGAACCTCACTTCCTCTGTTTCAAGTATAGTAAGTTTATATCTAAATAAACAAATTGAATCATGTTAAGTTTTCTAACAATATGCCCGAGAATCCTTCAATTACCTCCTCATTTTGCGGGAGCAGCAGCCACCTACACATTGATTGAATGGAAATCTCTTTCAAATGATATGAAGAGAGTACCAGGATATGATTTAAATTGGATAATTAAATGTCGTTTTGATGCGTTTCCAGGGAGTGAAACGATCCGTGGACAACTTTAAGATAAGTCCGTACACCACCGCTGAGATAATAGCCGTGAAGGTACGGCGCGGGCCTGGCTCGCTGTAGTTAGTTAGATCTCTCCCTCTCTCCCTCTCTCCCTCTCTCCCTCTCTCCCTCTCTCCCTCTCTGAGGATCTGCACTTTAATATTTGTTATTGTTTTATTTTGGTCCACTCGCGCTGACGCACCTCGCTGCCAAGTGTCGACGTCTCTATATTATTGGACAATGACTGCTTCGCTGAATATATTTACGTTGCGCTTTATTTTAGTTCAAAATATTCAGCTTTCATATCGATGTGAACTGTGTTTATAATATACTTGTATCTACTCTCTCACAACATTGTCTGGTAAATCCGTTGTGCTGATGTGACGTCACCTACCTCACATCCTTAACGAGGAAACCTCAATAGATACGAGAGATGTACTGGCGCTGTCAAGTTCCCGATATGTCAATAAGGCTGGTTTCTACACTATTCTTGATATAATTGATAAATACTTCAATTCGCCAAATTCAATAGTTGAATGTATTAAACAGTCCTGTTCACATACTGGAATCCCTCGCCTGAAGTCGCCTGAGCCTCGCACGTGTCACGTGACTGCTTGATCATGGAACAATTAGAAAACATTTGTGGCATTTATTAATTATTTGTTTATTAATTATTAATTGAAAATAAGAGAACGTACCTACTATACATTTTTCAAATTCTGGAGATTATTAAAATTTGTGGAGAAACGTAACTTGAAAGAACAAAATCTTTACTTGAACAAGCAGCGCATCTGAGAGCGCGGGTGAATGTGTACTGCATGTTTGTGTGTGTGTGTATGTGTGTGTGTGTGTGTGTGTGTGTGAGTACTGTGTGTGTTGTACTGACGTAGATATCGCTATGTAGGGGCTGCAGGCGGCGGGTCACAACGTCTCCGCGCACACCATCATACAGCTCAAGGTAAGTCGCAGCTGCTTATCATCATACACCCTTAACACACATAAGTGAAATTAGAACTAAATCTCCTACACAGCTCTTCGTATAACCCATCACCTGTCTCTTTCTAGCATGATCTCACATAATCCGAGTGTTCGCGCAGTCTTGCTCTACTCTACTCTCGACTCGACCCCGACGACGAATCCCTTCGTGTGACAATTCCTCATCATTACTTTTGTGTCAATCAATACTAATATTTTAAAAACTCTATTTATCTGTTTTGAAAATGAAAATGAAAACTGAATTTATTTCAGCAAAATACACACCAAGATTATTATTATTTTTATAAATAAATGATATCTTTAAATCAGACTTTACACATTTATTCGTGTGACTGTACTGTTTTGACTTGAACAATAGATTTTACTATTAATTTATGGGTGGTCCCAGACGCCGGTAGAAAAATATTAAAATTAAATGGATCCGGCAACTGGGACCGCGGTCCCAGTTTATTGCGGTCCCAGTCGCCGGAAGCCTCATCACAACTACCGTTTAGTTGTCACCAGATTATTATGAGACATGACCTATTTACGAATTCCACTCTGATGAAGTTGCGAAAAAAAGCAATCACAGTCTCTTCTCTCATGATCTCATCTCGTTATTGAATGTATCCCATTCTAACTATTACCTCGATACTCTACGAATTACGAATTACGAATCTCTACAGTCATTTTCTCCGCTCCAGGAGCAACAACGAAAAAAATAACCATTATAAATAAACTATTATGCTTTCCGTCGCTTGCCTGCTCCTGCTTCTACTCCTGATTGATAATTTGCATGACATTCCTCTGTTATATTACACGCATGAATCTTTACTAACAAACAATAGGTACAGAGTATCACAATAACGAGTTATTCGATAATATTATGTATATAAATATCTATGGACACCAACCATTGTTGTGGCTCAATCTATTTACCTCATTAATGATTAGTGTAACTTATTATTAACATTATTAATAGTTTTGAAGTAGCCATTTGCACATTTAATAACTCACATTTTTGAAATGATTCGAAAATCTCTCGATGAGCTCAAAATATGATAAAAAATAAATATCTGAAATTAATATTACTAAATAAATTTATTTTTCTTATTCTTTATTTCTTCACTAATATTATAAAAAAATGATTTGATATTTATATAATAAAAAATACTTTACGGATTCCAATCCCTCATCTTAAAATGGCGTATTTTTTTCCCTCGGGAAGCTAGTACTTAATAAATAAATATATACGCCTATAAAATAAACAGGGCGAGCCCGGTGAGCCAGGGCCGCCAGGGGCGCCGGGACCCCAGGGCGGCGAGGGACTGCCGGGGCACGACGGGCGCGCGGGGCCAGCAGGGACATCCGGACCACCCGGCCCCACCGGGGCGCCCGGGGCTCTCGGACCCGTCGGCCCGCCCGGACCAGTCGGACCGCAGGGACATAAAGTCAGTACTGATAAACTTAATACTTTTAAATTGTTAACCTTATATCGTAAACAACAAGCCTACTGAACGTTCCGATACATTTTACACAATGGTTAAATTATTTCAGGGCGACAAAGGAGACAAGGGGGAGCGTGGGTACACGACGACGCTAAAGGGCGACGCATTTCCAACCGGCATCATCGAGGGCCCGCCCGGCCCGCCCGGACCACCCGGTAAACACCTTACCTACCTACACTTAGATTTCTGCGTGTAAATACGTAGATAGGTCGTGAAGCATGCTAGTCGTCGTAGTGTAGCATACCCGCGTCGAAACACTAATTCACAGCTTCAGTAGACTCACAGATAGAACCGAGCGTGGGGACGTTCTCGTGACACAGAATGTCGTCGCTAGAGTGAAGTGTTCCCCTCCTCGGAGTTATTGTAGAATCGCTGACTAATACACGGGCAGGGGCACTAACTAGATCCGGCGGCGGCGTAGGTAGGATAACCTGTTAGGAGGGTGGAGGCGGTGCTGACTTGTGGTGTGGTTGAAGGAGCGGAGGGAGCGCGCGGCGAGCGCGGCGAGGGCGGCGCGACCGGACCGGTCGGCGCGCCCGGGGACAAGGGCGCGCGCGGCAAGCGCGGCAAGCGGGTACGCGCTCCTCCTTCTGCTCTCTCTCGTCTCTCATCTCTCCCCACTCTCCCGACTCCTCCGTCTCTCCGTCTCTCCACCTCCGCCATGCTTGACTGTCACTATGACGCCGAATCTCTCTGTCGACTTCACCTACCGACTGCCTCTAGAAGCTGGCTTTGCACGCGCACCCGGAGCACGTCTGCATGATATCGCTTCGATCGTCTCCCTACGGTCCTCGCACGTAGCGTAGTTTTTGTTGTGGTACAAGTGACGACTGACGTGTTAGCCGACGCACTCGCCGCGAGATCACGTGCTTCTCCCTGAGGGTGGATGGACGCCTCTCTCGCGGCTAGCCCGGCTTTAGTGCACCCAATCAAGTGAATATTGAGGTAAGCGAGTGGTAATTACTTTGAATATCTAGCTTGGTGATTTGAATCTATATCGAATTTTGAATCCGAAACATATTTTATCATTAGTGTTCAGAATAAATATAATAAAAATTCTCAGAAATAAAATATTAAAGTCCATTCAGTTGCTGGTGGCTCACACTTTATGCTTTCTAAGGGTTGATACCTAAATGTAGGATATGTATGTAGGTATGTAACACTCATTATTATGTGACTCAATCAAGAGACTCGAAAAGTAAACGAGGTCAATGGTCGGTTCAATCAAAGCGCTTGTGCAACTAATTCGAGTTGACTAGACTTTCAAATAAGTATAAATAGTATATTACGATACGCGTGACCTAAGTAGGCGTAGTAACTTCACACCGTGCAATAATAGATAACATAGGTTACACACAAGTATCGTATACTATTTTAAAGTAAGTGTGAAATAAACCCGCACATTACGCACGCTTCTCCGTGCACAAATATGCAACTTAGGTCACGGTAAAGCGTGCGTAAAGTGCGGGTTTAGGTCACACTGTGCTATAAAATACATATACCTACTACTAATATACAATATGTGCACATGTACATATATTGTATCTAGAAATACCCACAAAGTAATCTGTTTGTGTAATGCATGGACAGGGCGCGTTGGTGAAGCGGGGCCGCGGGGCTCCCCTGGGCTGGACGGTGCGGCCGGGGCGGCTGGCGTGCAGGGCCCTCCCGGGAAGCCGGTCAGTACTCCACTGCTACTCTTGGACCCTCGTCATTCCTGACCTATTTTAAGTAGCGACGTTGTTCTGGCATGATTGCAGGGTGAGATTGGTCCGAAAGGTGTGAAAGGCGAGTACGGTGACATGGGCTCACCTGGCATGCTGGGGGCCCCGGGTCTGCCCGGTCCACCCGGGTACCCCGGCCTCAAGGGCGAGAAGGGTGATAAAGGCGACTCGGTGAGTTCCCTTTTGAATGTATTTCATAAAGCTATTCAAAGCTTCAGTTACTTTATTATTTGAGCCTACTCAAAAAGAGGATGTAGGCACCATATTCGATCGACATGGTATGTTATTTTTAAATTTGTTTATTTCATTTTAGTTAAATAAATGCATTTATAATAACATCATTCAGTTATAAATTAACTTTCTTGAAAACATTTTGAGTAAATATATTTATTTGACTTCATGTTTATTTGTTGGTATACAAATTATTTAAATGATAATTGATATATTGTTAACTAAATATTATTAATAGTGTGTAGATAAGTTAACTAATGAGGGATTGTTGTTGTTCTTGGTGCGGCGCGGTAGAAGTACAGGAAGCTCAGGCGGCGACAGGTAACTATCCACGCCGTGCGCCGTGCGCCGTGCGCTCCCTCACTGCACACTGCACTCACATCAACCGGTTCCACTTTGCCCCGGACCATCTTACCCACTCTCACTCCCACATGAATCCAAACCAGTCCCAATACGATTCCGTCCTATTCTCGGCAAATACTAGGTTCCGTTTCGGTGAACTGTTAATCTTTATACCCACTGTTGAACTTGCAGGGAGACGGCACTGGCTACGAGCTGTACGGACATGAAATGGTAAGTTATCACATATTATATAAACAATTGTAACAATCCGGATTTTTGAGTTGGGACAATTACTCATTACATCTGAAAATCTGAATGTATATTATTTTATTATGGTGCAAAGAATCCTGCATGCCAGAACAATGAGCAATGGGCATCCAAAGTCAACGAGATGTTGGAACCATACTAGATTGTTCATATACATCTATTTGTGTAGTACAAGAACCATAATATCTTTGGTCTGATAGATCCTATGAGATCTGGAACATTAACAAGTATTTATTTCAGACAAACTATTTGACTCGTATACACATTTAAAAATGACCGCTCATGCTTCAGCTGGATGGACGTTTCATTGAAGCAGGTGCGATACCTACATTATGTAAACGAGCTAAGACCTTCTGTCAAACAGTGCGTGTGCGTGTGACGTTTGGTCGAGTGCAGTGAATGTCAAACGATCTGTAATAGTATTGGGTGTTGTGTTGACAGATGATGGGGCCGCCGGGGGCGCCAGGGCCGGCGGGGCCGCCCGGAGTGGCCGGTCCACCCGGGATCAAGGGCGACAAGGGCGAGCCGGGCATGCGGGGCAAGCCGGTAGGTGTCTCCTCTATACCCTTAGGTACATCAATACTACCCATTCGCTAAGTCGACGCGCGACGTACTAACCGTGTGTGATGGTATTTCAGGGGGACAGGGGCGAGAAGGGGGACGCCGGCCCGATGGGGCTGCCGGTGAGTATCACAGACTCGGCTGATGCATCGTGTGTGCACGATTGATGTTCTCATGTAACTTGTCTCCCGCAGGGGCCGGTAGGGTTGCCGGGCGAGCCGGGTGACCCGGGTGACCCGGGCCGAGCGGGCGACGCGGGCGCCAGGGTGAGTGCACTCACTAACTCTGCTACTAGTGCTTATCTCTAACATACTGTACTGTCTACTGTCTACTATCCTACCTACCAGTACACGATCCATACTAACTCGGTGACAGAGTGACGGAGTGGCGGAGTCCATCGTCTAACTAATACATTCAGGATTTTTTTTATCTATGCTTTCTGCTCACCTCTTTGATATTATATTCTGAATGTTTCTCTACCTAACAATATATTTAAGCAGTAAAATACAGCTTTGTTTCCCCAATTTTAATAGTTAGTATAATTGTTTCAATAAATCAGTTTATACAGTAGATATACTTAACTAGGTTGGTAGGTTGGTATATAGTTAAACAGACGCGTCATAGATAGAATGAATGTGAATCCGAGAACAGGCCCTAGGTAGGAGGCCCTAGGTAGGAGGCCCTAGGTAGGAGGCCCTAGGTAGGAGGCCCTAGGCACTTCGAGGGAATGTCGAGGATATCACAAGTGGTGGCGGTGCAGTGGTACCGCGTACCGGTTCGGAAGTCGACCTTCAACTGAGAAACTCGCTATTTTCATAATCACCAAACGGAGGCAAGATGCTTATCATCAAAGACATTCCTTATTGGTTTGTTGTAAAGGTTCATTCAGAAACCACCACATCTACTCGTAGGGCTAGAAGATACTGTTAGCGGTAGAAAGTAATAGTAGCTATATCTTTATACTGTGGTAGCTACCACCAAATTGTGCATCAAACAACTACCTACATCGTTAGAGTCGACTTACTTACTGATGAGCTCTGCTAGTCGTTACAACTTCCTCACCTTAGCATGTTTTGTTCCTTCGAAACCTTTATTGCCTTCTTCTCGACTCACTGTCTCACTAACGCTTCTCTTAGATAATAAGTGGTAGGTGTGTGTGTGTGTGTGTGTGTGTGTACTATTACTACTAACACGGGGTGGTGTGGGTGCAGGAGAATCGATGGCCGCCAGACTTCGCGTTCACGTAGTGACTAGCGCGCATACCACGCCAGCGCCAGTGCGCACACGGGCCGGGCGCGCCCAGCGACGCTACTGACGCTACGAGCGATGCTACCGGCGCTACCGGGCGACGCTACCGGCGCTACCGGCGCTACCCACTGAAGACCAACCGCGCTACAGACCCACCTCATTGTAAATTGTAATATTTGTATGTACACACGCTTAGGTTTAATGGGACTTTACTGTACATCTAGCGATAAGTGTTACAGAGACGATATTTTTGATTATTGATATTAATCTAATCTAATCTGTGCTAAAATACCAAAAACAAATGTTGTAAATACTATGTATGTCTTCTGCTCTGTCTGCTCTATTGTTATTGTATCATGTTATTAGTAAGATAAGTCATTCAACGCTTCATGTACAAGTGACCACCATCGTTCATTATACCTACATACTTATTTACTTTTGATATGAAAGCGCGTTATTATATCACATTATAAACAGATGTTTAAATGAGGCTTCACATAATACTGGCCCTGGGGCTGGGGCTGGGAGGTACTCTCTCTACTCTCCGCGGTATGACCACTACAGGGAGTCAAACATAGGGAGTGTTCAGAAACACTTTACCGAGCAGTTCCTAGCTCTTTCTTATTATCTTGGCTACATCTAAGTTATGTATAGATATACATATATGTACATATATATTCAGAAGTACGAACATCGCCAACTTGTGACGTCACGTTCCTCGCACATATACAAACATACGTATAGTCTCGATAATCATTTATACATAATATACCTTCTGTATAATAATAATAATATAAGCAAGTACCGACTCGTACATAATAGTACAATAACCAACGATCAGAGTTACTATTTTTAAATATTATTTGTTGTTTATTCGTCAAAAGAAGCTCACACAAGTGGACCGGGTGCCAACTGACAAGTACCTACACGTAAACATGTGATACCTCACAGGTACCTACCAGTACCGGTACCTGTGATACCTCATAGGTACCTAGGTATGCGGTACGGGTATGCGGTACGAGTAGGTATGTTTATCTACTAATTGTTATTGTAAAAGCTGTGTCCACATGACAATGTGACAATGTGCTGATAGTTTTGTCTTATTAGTATCAAGTTCACTAATTGTGACTGCAGCTGAGTTGCGAATCAATAGGTAATTTAATGGACTTATTACATTGTGTGAGCCGCGGGGTGTCGGGGTGTCGGGGTGTCGGGGTGTTAAACTCTAACTTGCCAACACTCGAAATCATTCAGGTAAATTCAGATTTCTAACAGCTTTTACAATAACAAGCATATAATATAAACATGTATGTATAAGGATGTTCGACACGCGCACCGCGCACCGCGCACCGCACTGCGCACTGCGCACTGCGCACCGCGCACTGCGCACTGCATGTGATACATAAGTATGTTATTGTTAAGTATCGCCATATCTCTCGATCTTAACCAACCAGTATTTGCGAAGTAAGTCGCCCAAATTCATAGAATTAGTTTAATTATTATAATAATTAATTAAAGTACTATCTATGTATATCGTCAAGTTTTAACGTGTTTTATATACATATATATTTAGTAAGATAATGCGTGCATCGGTGGCGACGCGTTAGGCACATTGACCACTAGTAAGTCGAAGTGCAGTTGAGGCACAGTCGAGGTGCAGTTGAGGCACAGTCGAGGTGCAGTTGAGACACAGTTGAGGTGCAGTTGAGGCACAGTCGAGGCACAGTCAAGGTGCAGTTGAGGCACAGTCGAGGTGCAGTTGAGGCACAGTCGAGGCACAGTCAAGGTGCAGTTGAGGCATGAATTTTCACTGATGCAAGTACATGTATAGTTATTATTAGTAGAAGAAACAAGTGTTTAGTGCACACATATTGTTGGGAAATTGCACCAAACGAAGTACATTCAGGGTTTTGTTAACGAATTGTTTTATTAACGAAAACCTATTCGCCTACATAAATACTCTCCTGTTGCTGTAATACGGATGGTGATGGAGCCGCAATGAGGGAGAACCTCCACTGCGCCTTTACCACGGCCCCGCCTCTACTGCACATCTCTCCTCTCTCCTCTCTCCTCTCCCCTCTCTCCTCTCTCCTCTCTCCTCTCTCCTCTCTCCTCTCTCCTCTCTCCTCTCCCCTCTCTCCTCTCTCCTCTCTCCTCTCTCCTCTCTCCTCTCTCCTCTCTCCTCTCTCCTCTCTCCTCTCTCCTCTCTCCTCTCTCCTCTCTCCTCTCTCCTCTCTCCTCTCTCCTCTCTCCTCTCTCCTCTCTCCTCTCTCCCCTCTCCTCTCTCCTCTCTCCTCTCTCCTCTCTCCTCTCTCCTCTCTGTGAACGATGGCTCTTCAGTTGCCGGTCCACTGGAGCGGATCAATGCGCTATTCAGGTAAATGCCTCAGGTAAATCAGGTGGTGCCTCACTCCGCTCCATGGACTGCATGCAGGTCCAGTGTATCATTATATCAGCTCGCGGCACCACTCGCTTCCTCGCCTCTCTGAGAACTTGTTGGCTGGTCACAGTGCTACGCGAGGTCACCGACCGCTTCGCACGACGCCCGACCCTCGCGCCGAGTCCGGTGAGGGACTCGCCCGGGTTACCGTCCGAGGGTGCGCGCCGGCGCCGGTCGTGCCGGACTACCGGACTATCGGACGCACGATGAGCGCAGCGCCCTCCACTTTCGCACATACCTGTACCAATTGTGTATGCTGCATTGTATCTACTTCTACTTTAATGTTGACTCGTGCGTATTAAACTTTTGTCGTCGATTGTCTCTACTGAACGTATTCTTGATGTATTATAATATTGTGATCGACGGAGGTTTATCAAATATTGAGACGGTTCGGGTCGGCCGCGGTCGGCCGCGGTCGGCCGCGGTCGGCACTATCCAACTAACTACTAGCCAACAAAACGCAACCTTTATTAGGAGTTACGTTATTTAATATTCTAGTACAGATTAGGAACGAACCGTGACATGACATATCCGCAACGCATAGACAAGCGGTCATCACACCACCTCACACAGTCACATTACAACACCACTACACCACTACACCAGTACACCAGTACGCGACGCCCCGCAGCCGCGAGCTACCTCACAGCTGTGCGAAGCTGAACATTAATGTACAAATAATTATAAAATGACTAACTTTGTCTGATTTCGTCCTACTTTCGTACAAGAGTAAACTCTGTCGCTACACCCTATATCGTACATACATTATTATTTTGCACAATAACAATGCCGTATTATTCCACTCGGTATCAATATTAACTTTCCTTGTACATACATTAAGTAGGTTTTATTCTGTTTCCCATGTGATCTAAGTATTATTTTTATGACAATATTATAATCGATTGTAAAGTGTGTGCTATATTGGGCAGATGTTCCAGTGGTTTGGTTTCTCATATTGTTTGTACATAGATTTGCACCTGTACCTTGTTTGTAGTCGTACAGCTCGGACGAGCTCTGCTGATCAGCTGAGCGGATATCGCCTTCTCAATACTTATTATAAATATTATGAATAATCTTTCCTGTCTCTGAATCGTATAAAATAAGTGTAAGTATTTTTAAGAATTTAGTTTTTTTATGAGAACGTTGTCATTTGTACCAAACGTGACGAGAGCATTAATATTGTTGTTTACAAATTATTTTGAACGAAAATAAATTTGCATGCCGTGCACATTGGACTTTCTTTTTCATCTTCGTTTTATCCTTAATGAGTAATAAGCTCTTCGTATCGGTGCGCTGTCTGCCTGTGTCTGCTCAAGTCTATTCAAGTCTGCTCAAGTTTGCTCAAGTCTGCACAAGTCTGCTGCATCCTTATTCGCCCGTGTCGTGTCGGGTTGCATGCGTCACGTGACGGGTCTACGGTCTGCTCCTTACCTCTCGGCCCTGCTCTCTTCTAAACAAATAAACTGTGTGTCTGTGTCCCCGGCCCCCGGGCTCCCAGTCTCCCCCGGGCTCCCAGTCCGCCCGGGCTGCCAGTATCCCAGCTCCCTGAGACCCCGGAGCCCGATCTACCAGCCCTATCCCCCGGCCCTCCCAGCTCCGCGGGCCCCCAGTGCCGGCCACGGTACAGACAGTAGTGCTCAGTGCTTACGTGTGCCTTGTTCCGCAGGGCCCGCCTGGACTCGACGGCATGAAGGTTAGTCTGCACATCATTTCATGCCTCGTCTGCTCTACTGCTGTCGAGTGTCGAGTGTCGAGTGTCGAGTGTCGAGTACGAGCGTTCATCGAATATACCTATACTTATAGTATTCGCGCGCCCATCGGTCGAACGGCTGCAATCTTTTTTCTCGTACGGTGATTGTAGTGCTTGACTGCTATATTAAAGATGATCAGTTTAGGTTAGGTCAACCAACCGGTGGGCGTGCGTAATGAATATCAATCAGTCCATGGTATAAGACTATACCATTTTAGTTATAATATATTTAACGAATACAATTTAGTGCACATTATACATTTGTGGTTTACCGTGTAACTTACAACGAGTTGGTGACCGCAGGGCGCGCAGGGTGAGCCGGGCTCCAAGGGCGAGCGAGGTGATCCCGGACTGCCAGTACGTACCATCCGTTCACATTGCATACAAAATAACAATAAAATATTAATAATAATTTTATTTTTTAATAACAAATCAATAATCTAGCACCGACGTTTCAGGGCACAGATGGAATTCCCGGTCAAGAGGTGAGTTACAGTCTGGTGTACATACGAATAGTTTCCGTTACATGCGATGAACATGCCACCATGACCCATAGTCCATGGTTGGTCCTTGGTGCTAATAGTGAGTGTTATAATAATAGTGTTTCCCTCGGTAGGGACCCAAGGGTGACAAGGGCTACAAAGGAGAATCCGTAAGTAATGGAACGCACCGCTCCCTCTATCGGCAGCATTCCCTGCATCCACAGCTAACTTTCTGGCCATCGATCTCTCAGTGCATGCTATACTAACCATATTTATTAGATACTATTCAATGCTGCATACTCTATAATACTCGTTATAAGTGTTTGTATCATGAGAATTGATTAACTACCCATTTTCGTTTTCTACAAGTTCCAAGCTTGTAATGATGTTAGTCCCATAGTTTTTTTTTTTTCGATTAAAAGTGCAGCCTCGATTTAATGTATTGATAAAAATTAAGGAGAAGTGAAAAATACAGTGCATCTTCAATTTCAATTTTCGATTACGTCAAAAATAAATTAATAGTCTATTTTTACTTACGATACTGAGTGGTCGTGGTCTCAAATTCAACAGGGACCGGTGGGCAAGCGCGGCCGTAAGGGCGACAAGGGAGACAAGGGTGACCAGGGCGTGCCCGGCCTCGACGCGCCCTGTCCGCTCGGGCCCGACGGTCTACCGCTACCCGGCTGTGGTTGGCGCCCTACCAAGGTCAGTACCTCGGTGCCCCGGTGCCCCGGTGCCTCGGTGCCAGAGCTTGTCGATCCACACGGAATATTGTGGCGAGAACTGATTTACTTAGTGGATTGCTTTAGTCGCCTAGCGCCTCTGTAGAAAGCTTTTAATTAGTTTATATTAATAATGTAACACGAGTAGTAGCGTTGGCAGTAGTATGTGTGTGTGTGAGTGTAACGGTGTAACGGTGTGGGCGGTGGGCGGTGGGTGGCGCAGGAGTCGAGCCCGCAGATGCCGCGGCGCGAGGAGGTCGGCGGTGCTCGGGACGCGTCGGACGAGGAGGCCGACGGGGACGTTGACCCCGACGCGGACCCCGACGCCGGGGACGAGTACGAGGGCCGCGACGACGAGCTCGACCCGCCCCGCGACTACGACGACTACACCGACAACGCGCACCACTCGCATCACCACGACTGACCGACCCCCAACCCCCAACCCTCTACTCCTGACCCCCAACCCCTCATCCTGCTCGCTCTCGTCCATGTCTCCTCCACGTCTCCTCCACGTTCGGTAGCCGGCTCAACACTTAGCTCGTAACGAATCAAATATCCCAACCTGATGTTTTCAGATTCTAAAGGAAGTAGTCCTTAGGTTTACTCATGTTACGCCTAGTCATATTATTATGTAATATAAGAGCTTAGAAGCATCATATTTTCAAGTGAGATGATATTATTGGCACCACTTGATTATTTAATCTCCAAATTGACCGTCCGATGATCGACGCGTAGAGAATTGGTACCAATACACTCCTGTAAACTATTCATTGATTTTTGTCAGTACCTATTGTTCAAAGAAATTATTTATTTACCAGCTCTTAATCATTAGATACATTTTATATAACTTTCAATGACTATCGTGAGGTACAGATAAATACCTATGTCTACATTCACATTCCAAGTGTTTATAAGCTAGATACCTAAGTAGTCACCATATAGATAGATACGGTACAAATATGTACATATACGTAAGTCTAAGTAGACTAGCCAGGTTGCTTCCTTCTTATACACGCGTCACGCGTCACGCGCCACGCGTCACGCAGCACGCGTCACGCAGCACGCGTCACGCAGCACGCAGGGTTAATAGAGCGGCACTATTCCTGCCATCCTTTCCTATATCTTTGTAATAGTGTTTGGTGAGTGGCGGTGAGTGGCGGTGAGTGGCGGTGAGTGGCGGTGAGTGGCGGTGGCTTCTAACATGTTACGTAATCACAACGTAAGTAGTACTAATATACTAACTAATTAGGTGGTCGATGATGGATGACGCATGCATGTTGACAATGCATGTTTTAGTGTTATTGGTGGTGTGGTGTGGTGTGGTGTGGTGTGGTGTGGTGTGGTGTGGTGTGGTGTGGTGTGGTGTGGTGTGGTGTAGTGTGGTGGTTGGCTGGTTATAGGTATTCTGACAGACTAAAACATATCGTTTACTGTCAGGGTGTAATAGTATATTTCATTACAAGTGCGGAAAGGCTGTCATTGCAAAGAGTTCCGACAAATGTGTACCCGAGCCGAGGCGCAGCCGAAGGCGAGGGTTGACAGTCGGAACAAGTTGCAATGACGGTTCCGCAAGTGTACTGAACGACTATTTTTAATACAGTTGCGAAAAAATGAAGCAATTTAATGAAATAATAAAAACAATAAACTCAACTAACCAATAATTTATTTCTTATAAAAGTTATAGTACACATGTACATTGAAATTGGTACAGTTTTTTAAACATAGGTACTGGGGAGGTTTTAGGTTGCATATTTACTGTTTGAGACAAACTATTATTAATTTCGTATGATTGTTCATGTATATTTGTCATACAATGTTTGTGCAATTATAGTGATTCCGGTGGTGTTAATTTAAAAAAAAATAGGGTCGAAATTACTCATTTTGTGCAACAAACAACTAAACTCGCAAAGAAAATTTCTGGAAAATGGCGCCAACCGTAGAATATAAGCAGAGTTTTTTTTTCTTCACCCAAAGGGAACTATCCATACAGCTTAGTCTACAGTATATTTTTTTTATTGATATGAAATGAAAATGAAATTTAATGAGATGAAATTAAATGAAACCTAACCTAACTCATTCAATTAAATCATTAAATCTGATATTGAAATAAATTGGTAGCTTCTTTTTAGAAATATACGTATTTATATGAATCACAAAAACTCTTTAGTAAAAACTTCATGGTTGGTTTTTCTTTTTAATAGACATTATTTTGACAGTTGGGAAAGAGACGCACTAGTTCGGTAAAGGTAAAAAAAAAGCACTAGTATGTAATAGCCCACATCCCGAACGCTATACGGCCCTGTAATACACCACTTTTTGAGCAACTGTATTAAAAAGATATATAAGATAAGTTGCCAACCTATTCATTTGGATACCATATCAGACCATATCCATATTTTTATATCCGTATAACATATAAATCATAATTATATAGCTTTCCGCCCGCGGTTTCACCCGCGATCCCATTTCTCCATACAAACTTTGGACCCCCGTTTCATCCCCTTAGGGGGTGAATTTTGGAAAATAATTTCTTAGCTGATACCTACGTATTAATAACTATTTGCGTGCTGTATTTCAGCGGAATCCGTACAGAAGTTGGAGCTGTGTTGATAGATCAGTTAGTCAGTCAGTCAGTCAGTCAGTAACGATTGCCTTTTATCGAAACTAATACTTGTTTTATTGTTTGCATTGAATAGGCTCCGAAACTACTGGACCGATTTCAAAAATTCTTTCACCGTTTGAAAGCTACACTGTCTCTGATGAACATAAGCTATAATATATTTTCAAAAAAGTAGGGATCCTTACTAAAACTCCATTAATGTTAGCCGAGGTGTAAAAAAAATACCTGAAAATACCTTACATCGCGTGCGCTGCAAAAACTATTGATGATAGAACAAAATAATGTACTACGACTTTGCAGAACACATCATTAACTACAAAAAATGTCGGAACAGCATATGTGAGTTTTTTTATTTTAAAATTTTTATTGAAATGCCGGCGCTAGAAAAGTATCTTTATTTGTCCCTTGGTGTTAATCCTTATCAAAATAAATTACCCCATATTCAAGATTGCTTCAATACCTTTATATAACTTTTTGAATTATTCAATTCGGACATTCGATTCAAAAAATATAACGAGTTTTAAAATGTAAGAATTAGAAAAAAGTCGCGTGGTCGCCGCTCAACCCCACTCGGCTAGCTATGTGGTGTAGGCGTCACTGGGCGTCACTGGGGTACGTCACTGGGAGGGGAGAGAAATTAAATAATACGCGGGTGAAACCGAGAGCTCATCAAATTAATTACAACTTGCTTTAATTAACAGAAAAATGTAGGTAACTATTGTATGGTAAGGTGATGGCCGATAGATAATTATTGTAATGCAAGGACGAACAAAAGATGCATGTTTTGGTGCGTTCCAGCAGTTGCACTTATGAGCCATTTTCCTTCTAAGCTTTGTGTGTTTACGTATGACCTTTGGCCGCATCATCACTTACCATGGTGAGATGGCGGTAACATGAGCCCACAGTAACAAAATAATGTAAAAGTGATGTATCTTTATGTGTGTGTGATGTGTATGTGTGTGTGTGTGTGTGTGCAGGAGGCTGTGCTACAGTGGGTGCGGCGGCGTCTCGACGTCGACAACGACCTGCCACCGTGACTACCATGACTGCCTCACGACTGCCTCACGTCTGCCTCACGTCTGCCTCACGTCTGCCTCGCGCCTGCCTCGCGTCTGCCCCACCATCGTCTCAAGTCCGCTTCGGAACGCCTCAAAATACTGATATTTAACCCAAAACGCTTGCGATAAACTTATTTGACAATGTTTATTGACTGTTAAGATTTCTCAATAAATCCGTTTCCTTGTGTAAATAATGAGCATGTAACGATGCCCAGTAGTTACCTCTCCAGTCATCCGCGTCAGTGGCGTCGCGTGGTGGCGTCGCGTGGTGGCGTCGCGTGGTGGCGTCGCGTGGTGGCGTCGCGTGGTGGCGTCGCGTGGTGGCGTCGCGTGGTGGCGTCGCGTGGTGGCGTCGCGTGGTGGCGTCGCGTGGTGGCGTCGCGTGGTGGCGTCACTTCACTGAGCTACTTACTGATATGATAAAGTAGTGATTGAAGTATCGCCTCTCGCCTCCACATCTAAATAAACAAACAAAAACGAGATTTAAATACGAATCAGATTCAGAAGCCCACATTTATAATTTCATTACGTAGCTTAGATATTTTCCGTTCGCTGGCTGCTCTCTGATGCTGATCAATGATCATTAATATAATGAAATGAGGATTCTCCTACTCATTGTTTCCTTTCTTCGTGCTTTTAGGCAGATGACTGTGTTGGTGTGACGCTCAGGTAGATCTAGATGTGGTTGCGCGGGGCCCCGGCCCCGGCCCCGGCCCCGGCCCCGAGAGTAGAGATACATAGGTACATACACTAACTAGTGAAATGAGCACTTGGGTTTGCTTTTGAGTTTTGAATAGAATATTGCGTCACCTACTAGCTACGAATACATATAAAATGTCTCAAATAGTGACTACCTAATTTAAATGAAATGATTTTTTATCTTTAACTCGTTTGTGTTGATAATATTCTCAGAATAAGTTAATTGTCTCGTTTGTGGGGAAATAATTGGTCGTTCTGTTTTCTTATCGTTTTATTTTTGCAAGCCGCGACTGTTCCAACTTCGTAGCCATGTTTTTTTCAGTTATTTATATGAAACTAATCAATAATAATTGTAATTATGAATTTGGACGAGCGTCGTCTCGGTTTTGTATATATTGTCATAGGTAATGTTAGTTAGGATCACTCGGGTACTTGCGTGACGTGGTGACGTGATGACGTGGTGACGTGATGACGTGGTGACGTGGTGACGTGGTGACGAGGTGACGTGTTGACATGTCGACAACTCATTCTCAGCCTCACAACTTACGTATTTGCCGTGACCTATGCCGTGCCGTACTAATCTCGCCACACCGTGCCGTGCCATAACTCACCACGCCATGCCATGCGCCACGACACGTCACGTGACGCCAGATCACGACACGTCACGCAATGCCCCTTGCATGGCCGCGTCAAGTGATAGTTCTTCATCTTCCACTCTAATTACGTTTATATTGCGGTGGAATTGTTTGTAGATAGAGATTATAAGTAATTATTCCATAATTATATAAGTTTTGTAATTATTAATAATATCGAGTACTTCAATTGTAAATATTAAATTTATAAGTGATTTTGTTTGATGTTTATTTATTTGTGATAATGATAAATATGTAAATGCTCTATGATATACATAATAATATATAGATAACAATTGATGGAATATAGTAATTGAACGTAGGTAAATATTCAGATACAGGGAATTGCAACATTCAAAGTGGCAACATCAAGGCCTATTATCTAAACTGAGTGAATTAAAATGATCCGAGTTAATAATAATAATATGCGAGTATGATATCTACCTCGCGCTCGCTGACTTTCTTGCCGCTTGCCGCTTGCCGCTTGCCGCTTGCCGCTTGCCGGACTCTTCTACATACATATCTATTAATTGTTAACGTTCGTAAACAAACAAGTGCCTTACCAGTTTCATATTCATTTTTACTATAATATAACAAATGTGCGCGAATAATATTATTATATGTATAGGTGCGTCTACATAAAACGTACAAATATCCTTTCAATACGGAATATACAATACATGCTAATACATATCTGTCAACAATGGGAAAATTCTTCACGGTGTACCTATTGGTGATTAGAAATCAATACTCAATTTACTCAATACTCAATTTGATTGCATGAGGTAGGTACATAAAAATGTATCACATACATGAACCTAATAGGGTATAGCAATTGAACAATAGTCTAGGAAGGCAGACGGACCGAATCATTTTATAAATTATAATATTACTACATTTATTCTATTTATTATTAGGGTTTGTAAAATGGTCATTAAAAAAAATCATCAAGGCAATAATATTTTTTTTTTACTAAGAAGCATTTTAGGCGGTTTATAAATATGTTGTCCTTTTAGCATTTCTACTTTCTGCCATCAGCGGCTAATGAAATACACCATACAGTCAGACATATCTCAGGGCAGCGCACATTATATGAAAGTGAAGTAGATTTATCTATAATTTATGAATAAATTAAATGACAATCATATAGCCTACCCAGCTGTAGGTAGGTAGGTAGGTAGGTAGGTAGGTATAGATAGATAGATAAGGAATGATCTCTGTATGAGCTGGTGACCGTCACTGACCGCGCGGCGACTGGCGGCGAGTCAGTGTCTGGTGTAAGGTCAAGGCTAGCTGATAGCATAATTCATTGTCTGATTGTACCTATCTCAGATCACCAAGTTTTGTTTGATCATGGAGGTGGCTTGTTGACTCACATTCTGCGAGACCTTGCTAGATTCTTGAGGACAAAATGAAATACCGCATTTAAAAATTCAATCGCCCCTTTCGGATATGAAAATATGTAGACTTTAACTCACGGCTCGGGAGGTTGCTTTTGCTGAGAAAAGCCGGCGATACTCAGCAATTACTATTTTCAAAAACAATTCAGGCCATACATTCAATAATTAGGTACTTATCTAATCACTGATTATGAGATATCGTAATGTAGTCGGATATTGAAATATGAAGTTATTTATGTGTACCTACCTACTTACGTGAGAGAGCCATTTCTCGGCCATCTTTGTCGGCGGTAATTTATATACTTATAACTTTGATTGTAGTAAAATTGTTGCACCGATGAGGGTGGCATACTCAAATCTGAGTAAACCCTCGTAAAATAAATAAAGAAAAAAAAAAAAAAAAGATTCAGTGTAGTGTGTAGTGTAGTGTAGTGTAGTGTAGTCCACTATTAGTGTGGTGTGGTATACTTATGAACGTTTACAATTGACTCTACCACCGCGCACCACTGCACCGGTTCCAAATACACTTCAATTGAGAACACTCCGGCAAGAAACTCAGCAAGGCTTGCTTTTCTGCATGGGAGGATGTAGGCTTTCTTAAATTAATTTGTATTTGCAAACAATGCTCTGTACTGTACTGTACTGCACTGTACTGTACTGTACTGTACTGTACTGTACTGTACTGTACTGTACTGTAGATAACCTATCTACACCTTTTTACTTATAATATATGTATGTATGTGTGACACGTATTTGTGGTAATTGTAAATAATAAATTAGACCTCACGTGACGCATTGTGTCGTGTCGTGTCGTGGCGTGACGTGTCGTGACGTGACGTGACGTGGCGTGACGTGACGTGACGTGACGTGACGTGACGTGACGTGACGCTGCACACATATTGTGCTGCGCTGGAGTGTAATTGTCTCGTTTGATGTTTATTTATAGGAGCTAGATAGGACGAGTGTGGCCTGTGCTGTGTGTGTGTGCAACTGTACGTAGTATAGGTATATTTTACACACACGCGCACGCGCACGCGCACGCCCGATACATTACTACACCTATCTACTAATTTAAGCTAATAGTTAATGATCGTACTTGGATTCTAATGTAAATACACCTACCTTACTAGTTAATCATGAAAAGTATGAAATGTAATAAATATGATATTTTGTAACATTGTACGGGTTTTATTTAATTTTCAATGAATCATAAAGTTTACCAGCTACGGAACATAATTTAGCAAACTGACAAAATATCCCAAATGCACTCAAACAATAACAGGAAAATAAACGTTCTATGTCTACTCTACAACCTACACACCTACACACCTACACACCTACACACCTACCCACCTACACACCTACAGACCTACACACCTACACACCTACACACCTACACACCTACCCACCTACACACCTACACACCTACACACCTACACACCTACACACCTACCCACCTACACACCTACAGACCTACACACCTACACACCTACACACCTACACACCTACACACCTACACACCTACACACCTACACACCTACACACCTACACACCTACACACCTACCCTCCTACACACCTACACACCTACACACCTACACACCTACACACCTACACACCTACCCTCCTACACACCTACACACCTACACACCTACACACCTACACACCTACACACCTACACACCTACCCTCCTACACACCTACACACCTACACACCTACACACCTACCCTCCTACACACCTACACACCTACACACCTACACACCTACACACCTACACACCTACACACCTACACACCTACACACCTACACACCTACACACCTACACACCTACACACCTACACACCTACACACCTACACACCTACCCTCCTACACACCTACACACCTACACACCTACACACCTACCCTCCTACACACCTACACACCTACACACCTACACACCTACACACCTACACACCTACACACCTACACACCTACCCACCTACACACCTACACACCTACACACCTACACACCTACACACCTACCCACCTACACACCTACAGACCTACACACCTACACACCTACACACCTACACACCTACACACCTACACACCTACACACCTACACACCTACACACCTACACACCTACACACCTACACACCTACACACCTACACACCTACACACCTACACACCTACACACCTACCCTCCTACACACCTACACACCTACACACCTACACACCTACACACCTACACACCTACACACCTACACACCTACACACCTACCCTCCTACACACCTACACACCTACACACCTACACACCTACACACCTACACACCTACACACCTACACACCTACACACCTACCCTCCTACACACCTACACACCTACACACCTACACACCTACACACCTACACACCTACCCTCCTACACACCTACACACCTACGCACCTACACACCTACACACCTACACACCTACACACCTACACACCTACACACCTACACACCTACACACCTACACACCTACACACCTACACACCTACACACCTACACACCTACACACCTACACACCTACACACCTACACACCTACACACCTACACACCTACACACCTACACACCTACACACCTACACACCTACACACCTACACACCTACCCTCCTACACACCTACACACCTACACACCTACACACCTACACACCTACACACCTACACACCTACACACCTACACACCTACACACCTACACACCTACACACCTACACACCTACACACCTACACACCTACACACCTACACACCTACACACCTACACACCTACACACCTACACACCTACACACCTACACACCTACACACCTACACACCTACACACCTACACACCTACACACCTACACACCTACACACCTACACACCTACACACCTACACACCTACACACCTACACACCTACACACCTACACACCTACACACCTACACACCTACACACCTACACACCTACACACCTACACACCTACACACCTACACACCTACACACCTACACACCTACACACCTACACACCTACACACCTACACACCTACACACCTACACACCTACACACCTACACACCTACACACCTACACACCTACACACCTACACACCTACACACCTACACACCTACACACCTACACACCTACCCTCCTACACACCTACACACCTACACACCTACACACCTACACACCTACACACCTACACACCTACCCTCCTACACACCTACACACCTACACACCTACACACCTACCCTCCTACACACCTACACACCTACACACCTACACACCTACACACCTACACACCTACACACCTACACACCTACACACCTACACACCTACACACCTACACACCTACACACCTACACACCTACACACCTACACACCTACACACCTACACACCTACACACCTACACACCTACCCTCCTACACACCTACACACCTACACACCTACACACCTACACACCTACACACCTACACACCTACACACCTACACACCTACACACCTACACACCTACACACCTACACACCTACACACCTACACACCTACACACCTACACACCTACACACCTACACACCTACACACCTACACACCTACACACCTACACACCTACACACCTACACACCTACACACCTACACACCTACACACCTACACACCTACACACCTACACACCTACACACCTACACACCTACACACCTACACACCTACACACCTACCCTCCTACACACCTACACACCTACACACCTACACACCTACACACCTACACACCTACCCTCCTACACACCTACACACCTACACACCTACACACCTACACACCTACACACCTACACACCTACCCTCCTACACACCTACACACCTACACACCTACACACCTACCCTCCTACACACCTACACACCTACACACCTACACACCTACACACCTACACACCTACACACCTACACACCTACACACCTACACACCTACACACCTACACACCTACACACCTACACACCTACACACCTACACACCTACCCTCCTACACACCTACACACCTACACACCTACACACCTACCCTCCTACACACCTACACACCTACACACCTACACACCTACACACCTACACACCTACACACCTACACACCTACCCACCTACACACCTACACACCTACACACCTACACACCTACACACCTACCCACCTACACACCTACAGACCTACACACCTACACACCTACACACCTACACACCTACACACCTACACACCTACACACCTACACACCTACACACCTACACACCTACACACCTACACACCTACACACCTACACACCTACACACCTACACACCTACCCTCCTACACACCTACACACCTACACACCTACACACCTACACACCTACACACCTACACACCTACACACCTACACACCTACCCTCCTACACACCTACACACCTACACACCTACACACCTACACACCTACACACCTACACACCTACACACCTACACACCTACCCTCCTACACACCTACACACCTACACACCTACACACCTACACACCTACACACCTACCCTCCTACACACCTACACACCTACGCACCTACACACCTACACACCTACACACCTACACACCTACACACCTACACACCTACACACCTACACACCTACACACCTACACACCTACACACCTACACACCTACACACCTACACACCTACACACCTACACACCTACACACCTACACACCTACACACCTACACACCTACACACCTACACACCTACACACCTACACACCTACACACCTACCCTCCTACACACCTACACACCTACACACCTACACACCTACACACCTACACACCTACACACCTACACACCTACACACCTACACACCTACACACCTACACACCTACACACCTACACACCTACACACCTACACACCTACACACCTACACACCTACACACCTACACACCTACCCTCCTACACACCTACACACCTACACACCTACACACCTACACACCTACACACCTACACACCTACACACCTACACACCTACACACCTACACACCTACACACCTACACACCTACACACCTACACACCTACACACCTACACACCTACACACCTACACACCTACACACCTACACACCTACACACCTACACACCTACACACCTACACACCTACACACCTACACACCTACACACCTACACACCTACACACCTACACACCTACACACCTACACACCTACACACCTACACACCTACACACCTACACACCTACACACCTACACACCTACCCTCCTACACACCTACACACCTGCTATAAAATAGTATACGATACTTGTGCCCGAAGTTGTCTATTGCACGGCGTTTAGCACTCGGGCTGCGGGCGGCGGGCGGCGGGCGGCGGGCGCTAACTTCAAGCCGTGCAATAATAGACAACTTAGGTCACGCGTATCGTAATATACTATTTTATACATTACTACTAGATGGAAAACAAGCTAATGGCCCACCTGATGGTTAGCGGTTACCGAAGCCGTAGATGTAGGAAATTGGTCAGTAGAGAGGATACGTACCACTGATGGTAAGCAACTGTGGCAACCATCAATATCTATGTACGTTTATTAGTCCGCGATAAACACACAAAATAACTATGAGACTTCGATCGAACACTTAATAACTACTGTTGGACTCTAAGCTGGATTCACTTGAAGCTATCTGCTAGGTGCTATCTGCTAGGTGCTATCTGCTAGTACGACTAACTGAAGGGGGAGATAGGTGAGCGGGTCACCTTAACCTACCAACATAATTATGTATACAAACAATGACCTTTGTAAAAGTATCACCATTTTCGAGATATTCAATATCTAAAATACTAAAATCAAGATGTACATAAAATTCTGAAATAAAGAAATATCTCGAAAATGGTGACCTTTTTACTGAGTCTATATACCTTATTATTTAGTCTCCGACCTTTTGGATTTATCATGGATGAATCTCCTAGAGGGAAAGGCGTTGGAGGAACAGGTTTGTATGGGTTGTTTTATGGTATGTATCTGCGCTGTGAGGTGGTGGTGGAAACTGGAGACAAGTAGCTCTAGACAGAGTCTAATGGGCATCACTGGAGGAGGCCTTTACCCATTCTGGGGTTCCGGTAGATTCAAAATAAAAAAATAGATTACATTAATAAATATAATTATTATCCAAAAATAGTTATCATAAAATAGATAAATATTTTAAGAAAGAGAGGTAAGAGTGGATGAGAGTAATATTTGGTGACACTCAACTCTAATTCATTAGCCGCGTCCACACCGACCGCCGACCGAGCGGCGCTCAGTCGATGGCTCGGCCGGTGTGGACGGCGCTCGGGCTGCCTCGGCCGCACGTTGCCGCGGCCGAGCGCCGCTCGACCCCGAGCCATATGTTGTCGGTTTTTGGCGATGCTCAAAGGTGCCTCAGTCCGAGCTGCTCGCGCTGTGTGGACGGTACGGACGGCGCTCGCGAGCCAATGCAAAATAATCCATACTTACTTAATAATATAATATTATAAATGCGAAAGTGTGTCTGTCTGTCTGTCTGTTACCTCTTCACGCTTAAACCACTGAACCGATATAGATGAAATTTGGTATAGGGATAGTTTGAGTCCCGGGAAAAAACATAGGATAGCTTTTATTCCAGAAATAGCCCTTTAAGACACAGTTAGGTTTGAAAAACTTTTTTTTCTAATTTCTTAATTTTTTTCCCCGAAAATTACCCTTATTTAAACTCAAACTCAAAACTCATTTATTCAGTTTAGGCCCTGGTAAGGCACTTATGAACGTTACAGTTGACTCTACCACCGGTTCGGAATACACTTAAACTGAGAACACTCAGCTCCACCAACCTTAGCATCCAGGTACGACCAAGGCCAATCCAGGAACCAGGCATCAGCTTTATGAAACACACGGCGCGCCACTAAACAGCTACTTTTAATGAGCACTGCTAGTAATCACATCAGATAATGTTGTTGGTTGATAGAACGTCTATCAAAATATCAACAATCGTGATAGATATGTTAAAATAAAGTGAGTTATGTCTTAGCAGTACGAGTACCGTGAGCACGTGAGCACACTCCTGCGTGAGCACACTCCTGCGTGAGCACACTCCTGCGTGAGCACACTCCTGCGTGAGCACACTCCTGCGTGAGCACACTCCTGCGTGAGCACACTCCTGCGTGAGCACACTCCTGCGTGAGCACACTCCTGCGTGAGCACACTCCTGCGTGAGCACACTCCTGCGTGAGCACACTCCTGCGCGAGCGGCGCCGGACGATCGGACATAGATAACAAATATTGATGGCGCATATTCTACTTACGAATCAATATACATACAAGGATTGAACAAGCACTAAAAACAGAAAAATAAACTGAATCAGACATAATAAAAACTGACTGGTTTGGCTGGTTTTCCCATACGAATTATTATTAAGTACCTACTTTTACACAGTCATGGAAGAGCCTTATGTTCGATGGGTAGTTTCTACCAGCAAGCCAAATTTTCGGAATAATAAAATAAGAACCGAAAGGTAACAGGTTTAGAACATGCGAAGGCTATATAATTCGTATGGGAAAACCAGCCAAGTCAGCCCTTAGACTACATATTTGGATTTTGCATAGAACTTGGCACTCAATCTCAGATCGCCATTCTTTTTGAGGCGAAGCCCACAGCAGAGAATAATTTTTGTATTGAACTTGGCTCTCCTTTTTTACATTTATGTTTTTGGTGGGTCTTGATTTTAGCAACTATTTACGGCACAAAATGAACCGTCATAGGCAATTTTATCAAATTTATTTGTAGAGGTCGGTAGAGGTCATTCATAATCATCACCGAAGACTATTCATTGTGTTGTGTTGTGTTGTGTTGTGTTGTGCGCCATTTTGAAGGACAGAACATTTTACTCTATCATTTATGACGGAATATTGCCGACATTTAAATTTTTGAATGATTTGAATAAATTTGGTCCACCTACCACACTTATATGGCGTATGTATGTAGTTTATTAATGAGCCAGAACAGTGGCAGTGACGTCGGATACCGGGGCCTGGCGAAGGTGATGGATTCGAATCCTACTGCTTGTGCTTTCGGTCAAGGAAAATACTTTGTAGTACTCGACTGGCTGGCTACCACCCCTACTCGAAGTTGAAAATCGTAAAGCACCCGTTAATGTGTTCCGGCAGCTGCACGCCGCGCTGCACTTGAGAGCCAGTCGCCTTTAGTCGTCGGTATTGTAACAAGGTTGACAACACATTGGCAAACCCTCCGGGTGGTGGTATAGATAGAGCACAGAGAGTCGAGACGCGGGCATCTCTGTTTTCTCCATGAATAATGCCGCCGCGACTTACCAGTGAGCGTCGCGTACCATTGGGTGTGGTAGTGCCCGGCCCGAGTGTGGCTCGAGCCCCCGATCGAGTGCGAGTGCGACATGCAGCCGAGCTCCCTGCCCACTGCCCACTGCTCACTGCCCACTGGCCAGGGCAGTAAGCAATGCTAGTGCCAGTGTCCACTCCACTAGTGTCCAGTTCGCGCAGAGTGGCAACTGGCGCGCAGTAACATACATTATGACATGACCGTCTCGTAAACGTACTGATTATTATAACTCTTTGGTATAGAATAGACGGATATAGTATTAACAGACGTTCGAACTTGGTACGGGCCGGACAGCGGACTTGTACGGCGGACCAAATCCGCTAGTCACAACAGACGGCCGGATCTCGCAGTCAGTCGCAGTAGCCGCGTGGCGTGTGCACAGTTCAGACGTCATGCCTCCGACGTTATCCAAGCGCGCTAAAATTGCGATTGATGTTGCGGCAACAGTAATGCCGCTACAAACCTCACTAAAAAAAAGGAGTGGGCAAAAACGTATTTAAAATACGTGTGGTGTCGTGGGACACCGGATAGGAACGAAGTTTTATAAAAAAATATTTTTCAAGTTATATTCGATAAAGAAAATGTGCGTGTCAGCTCCTTAATAGATAATAACATACTTAAATAGATAATTACCTACACCCAGTCACAGGACAAACAGACATCTTCATAGACACATGTCTGTCCTGGATGGGAATCGAACCCACGAACTTTTTTTTAAATAAATACTTGAATAGATTATTACCTACAACCCAGTCACAGGACAAACAGATATCTTCATACACACCTGGCCTAGATGGGAATCGAACCCACGACCTTTTCTCCGCCATAGTGCATTGACGCACGTAAACGTGGTTTCGATCGTGACTGCCGTGCGTTTGTCCGGTCCGAGCGTACAGACGCGCGGATTTGGTACGGAGCGGACCAAATCCGCGCGTCTGTACTATTATAGTAATATGGACGACGCCCGCGCCGCCCGCCGCCCGCCGCCCGCCGCCCGCAGCCCGCCGCCCGCAGCCCGCCGCCCGCAGCCCGCCGCCCGCCGCCACGAACACACACATACAGTACGAGTCATGTTCGAGCCCGAGAGCGGTCGCGTCGCGATTTTTTGCCAAAGTTTTCCTGTTTTACGTTTTCCTCATCGAATGCGGATCTAAACTTACTAGCCAGTGATTAGCCGCAGTGAAGTATGGATGGATGTATTATAATAGTGACGTCATCATGTAATTAGTGACTGGAGTGAAAGCTAGGATGGTGCGGTGATAGCTGGTGCTTGTGTGTGCATTGTGCAGTAGATGCAGGAGGGATGCGGCGGTCGCGTCGGCTGGCCTCGGGTGGAGCGGGTACATACTGTTGTTGGATAGTACGGGTGGTGCTGGTGGTGCTGGTGGTGCTGGTGGTGGTGGCGAGTGCAGCGAGTGGTGGAGAGGTGAATGGGGCTCCGGCTTGTCCACCTACCAGTGAAGGTCGGTGCACCACGTCCGACCCCAGCCTCGAGAAATCATATTTTAAGATCGACGGTGGGTTTGTTTGTTTGTTATTCGGTTCAAGATGTTATCTTATACTTGGTATTATTATACAGGCTGTCCCAGAAAGTAGTGTCAAGCGGAAGCCCACAGGTAGAGCACCTTTGGAGGTACCCGTATCACTCCATGTATGTTCCGCGATTTTTCGTAGTTTACGAGTTATAACTTCTTTTAATTTTTTTTACCCAATTCCGATTTTCAATATATTTTTAGTCGCAGTCACGCGAGTAGTTGAGATACAGGTCTGAGTTTTATTTCTTAATTACCTGAATAATAGACCTAGTAGATGCATAAACATTTGTTACTAAAATTGTGACTATTAAGCTTTAAAAAAAAGCTATTTGCAAGAAAGTGGAAATTTAGATTTTATTTAAAATGTTTGAGGACATTTTAATAATAAAAGTTACATGACTTTTTTCTTTCAAACCAATTTCAAAAACTTGTCCATTTTATCAGCTATGTATCCTGTAAATTTCATTGAGCTATCTTTACAGCTTCCGACTCAAAATTTGATCTAATTAACACAAATTCGAAATTTAAAATTTTAATGGGTGAATGGAAAAGATATTAAAACTTAATAATTGTTGTTTAATTTCATTCTTCCTGGTCTATTCAGACTCTACATCTTCTAAAGAAGTTCTCTTTTGGTCTTATGAATGCCATTCTATTGTTTTTCACTGTTTTCTCAGCATCTCTCAATGTCGATCTTAATTCTGTTAAATTTCTTATTTCTTTGGCATACACTCATTCTTTATAGTAACCCTAAACGAAAAAGTCAATGGAGTTAAGATCTGGTGACGGTACCGGCCACGCAAAAACCGTGATCAATCCAAATTTCAATAAATCCTTTTTAGAACAAGACCGAAATGGATTATTAGAAGATGTCAAATCAAATCAATTCAAAAACTCATTTATTCAGTTTGTGCCCTGGTAAGGCACTTACGAACGTTACAATTGACTCTACCACTGGTTCGGAATACACTTAAACTGAGAAGACTCCAGCAAGAAACTCAGCAAAGCAATTTTTTTTCAGCAGTGGATCTTTCTTTTTATTTACATTTTCATAAGTACATTTAGATACATTTTCAAATATTTCACAATATTTCTACTATGTAGATTTAGAACTGCGCAGAAACATGACAAGACGGTGCACCTTGCCACTTCTCGATTGTCAGGCAATATTAAAATTAAAGATTGGTTGAAATGTGGATTGGTCACGGTGGGTCTATTGCGTGGCCAGCTGGGTACCCAGACCTGAACTCTACTCACTTTTTCGTTAAGGGTTACAATAAAAAATGAGTGTACGCCAAAGAAATAAGAAATTTAACAGAATTAAGATCGACATTGAGAGATGCTGAGAAAACAGTGAAAAACAATAGAATGGAATTCATAAGACCAAAAGAGAACTTCTTTAGAAGATGTAGAGTCTGAATAGACCAGGAAGAATGAAATTAAACAACAATTATTAAGTTTTAATATCTTTTCCATTCACCCATTAACACAACCCGAACATACATGGAGTGATACAGGTACCTCTAAAGGTGCTCTAGCTCTGGGCTTCCGCTTGACACTACTTTCTGGGACACCCTGTATATCGCACCGAGGACTGCTCTCTCTCGTCGTTGTATTGTCTCTACACACTGATCACTCGACTACAGTACTCGTGAGCCGAGCCGCCTAGCCGCCTAGCCGTCGACGGCATGGGCATGGGCATGGGCATGGGCATGGGCATGGGCATGGGCACGCATGGGGCAGGTTATAGTATAGTCTGTGGGCAGCCCAGGTTTGTCGCAGTCGCAGTCGCTTATAGAATAATAATTTGAATAGGTTACTTAATTAATACGAATGAAGTATTATGAACTTCAAAATTATAAAATACTTATATTTTAATCATTTCTCATTATCTAAATCAAAATACGAATAAATTTTTGCTAAGTAAATTCATTTGTAGGGTACAAACGGAACCATATTACTAAGTTTACTTTTTTAGTTTCCTTTTGATGTCGGTTTTTCTTTAATAATTTTTCATGAAAATTTTGTTGTGCATGATAGCACCTTTGTATTTGTATTTGTGTGTGTGTGTGTGTGTGTGTGTGTGTGTGTGTATGTGTGTGTTTATTTGTTTGTTTTTCTCTTCACCTTGTATTTTCGTGTAACGAATGGACGAACAGACGTGATGAATGAAACTTTAACCACCAAATCTATAACTTATAAAACATGTTTACCGTTTTTCAGGTGTTACATTAATCATCGAGTGCAAACCTCCTGAAAACACATCGGTCGAATGTACTGGCAACGTGACCCTCGACAGCGACGTCCTGCCGACCTTCCCGACCAACATCGAGAGCCGAGACGTCAGCCTCCGCTGTCCCTCCCTCGCCACCCGCTCCTACCGCGACGTGCTCCACTCTCTCAATGTCAGCTTCACACACTCGCTGGAGCTAATCATAACCTCAAGTGGCCCTCACCACACCCTTCACCCCGAACACTTCCGAGGCCTGTCCAGCCACCTCAAGCACCTTACAATACTATCAGACTCCTCCGAGGTCAAGTCCTCGCCCGCGCTGCACCGACGCGACGCCCTCTTCTCCCACCTGACGAGCTTAGACAAACTGACCGTCTCGTACCTCCAGCTGCTACCCGTCGACGTGAGCCACCTGCCCACCACGCTCACATCTCTCTCGCTGACCAACGTGGGCATCGTCAACATCACCGCCTACATGCTGCGGAGGCTGACGAGGCTCGAGGAGCTGACGGTGCTCGAGGAGGGCCGCGAGCTCACTCTGGACGTGGGCGACGCGCCGCGGCTCACCCGAGTGTCACTGCAGGCCGCCGTCATGCCGGCGCTGTCGCGCCTGCGGTACGTGACCGTGAACGAGTGGATGCCACCGGGGTCGGTCCCCCCGTGTCGCAACTGCCACGAGCTGCGAGAGCTAAAACTGGACTCGATGGCACCGAGCGTGCCACGGGGGACGCTCGTGGAGCTGCCCCAGGGCTGGGTGGCTGCGTGCCCCGACCTGGTGACTCTGGAAGTGTGGCGAGTGCCGCTGGACAAGCTGCCGTCGCTGCTGTTCGCCAATGCTACGAAGGTGGAGACGCTCAAGATGGTCAACTGCATGCTGGCCTCGCTGCCCGCCGGTCTGTTTGATGACATGAAGCAGCTGAATGTCCTCGATCTCTCGCTCAATGAGCTGTCTACGTTGCCGAGGTGAGTTTAGCGTGGGTCACCTACCAAATATTCAAAAATTTCGACCATTTTAGAGATATTTAATATCTAGAATTAAAAAATCAATACATAAAATCGGTTAGCCAAAGGGTTTTTATAGTAAAGTTTAGGTAATTGTATGTATTGTTTTATGAACAGTGACATATTCAGTGCGTTGCACGCAGCCCCGAGACTGAAGGAGCTGATCCTGAACAACAACCGGCTGCGAGACGTGCGCGCCCTCGCCGACCTGTCCTCCGTCCACACGCTCCACCTCGACGACAACCCGCTGGGTGACCTGTGCGCCTCACCCTCACACGGTACACTGCCTCCACTCACTCCACTGCCTCCACTCACTCCACTGCCTCCACTCACTCCACTGCCTCCACTCACTCCACTGCCTCTATACATATACTATACACAAGTACCTGCTCTATACTCGTACAATAAACTTGCCTAACCATTTACGTGTATGCCTCGTGCGTGGGTCGTCCAGTCCTGTTCACCGTTTTGAAGACATTTTTCCAGTGCGTGCGTTGGTCAACTGTTTTGGGCATATGGCGTCCCTCCCCCCATGTCTTACACCTCTAAACCCTGCCTGATCTGGCGGTTGAAACTCATCAAGTCCCCAGCGAGTCACCTCTAATTCGTGACGACTTCTTGAGTAAAGAACAGTTAATACATGTGGTTTAAGAGCGATATGATATGCCCAATATCGTAAGTTGGGAAGTTCCTTTTGTATGATATTTAAGTAGCTCAGTGATATTGGCATCAGTGTCGCCTGGAGCTTTGTTGACTTTCAGCTGTTTTATAGCCACCGCCACCCTTATCTGAAGGTGCGTGATATCCTCGGTGTCACTCGGTGTCATTCGGTGTCATTCGGTGAAATGACGCGTCAGTATGTGATTTATATCGTCGATCGTCCATAAAACGTTTCGACTTGAGCTGAGATCTCAGCTCTCTCAAGTTTTGAGGCACTGTTCCATCAACATCACACATGCATTGTACCATCTACACTTTTAAGCCTGCTCAAATGGCCCGTCCCAAGCTGACGCGTAAAAACATTCGACCCTTTGTTGCGCTCGAAAAACATTACCCTCCTTCGACAGTCGGGTAATCATAAAACGGAGAAAATTAATATTCAGGTGAATTTTTCAAGTGGGCGTGGATGGCCAAATCCTAAATTAAAGTTCAACTTGTGGGAAAATGTTGATCAATTTATTAAAAAAGAGCACTTTCTTTAAGTTTGCCGTATGTCATTACTTCTGAGAATTTGATACTTATTAGCAACATTATCGGATGGTGTAATAATACAGGCTGTGTATTTGTATTTCAAATTCATCGGGTTCGATTCCTGGCTTGGGAAAATATTTTTTCGAAAATCTGATGATGCAGTTTTAGTTTTAATCAAAATCGGCCTCGAGATTCCTTTCAGCATTTTTCGGTATTCCCTTTAGTTTAGGATTTGGCCATCCACGCCCCGTTCAAAAATTCATCCTGTATACAGCTGTCCGGTAAGTAGTAGGACAAACTTAAGGGGAAGATAGGTGGGGGGGTCACCTACCAACCTATACAAAAATGCCTAAAAAGCAATAAATTCCGAATACCACAGCTCAAAAACGTAGTGCATTAAAAAAAACGGAAATTTCGAAATATCTCGAAAATGGTGACACTTTTACAAAGGTCGTTTTTGTATATTTGGTGGGTGTCCCACCCACCTATCTCCCCCTTAAGTTTGTTGTACTACTTACCGGACACACTGTATATTAGTTTTCAACACACTTGCTCATAAAGTGGCTCTAATTTCACCGCAATTAGGCACATAATGACACCTTTAATCAAACTGTGACTTTTTCATTGCTATTATTCACTAGTGAGTTATAGGGTTTTTTTTTATTGGTTCCTCGTTTTCCCCAAGATCTCATCATCAGATTCTGACGTGGTGACAAGGGGACCACCGCCGGAATATACTCTTTCAAATGAAAAAAATAACTGTGGCACTCGGGGACTGCCTCGGTAAAGCTATTGCATAGCATTATACTTTTCATCCCATCTATTCGAAAAGTCGACGAGGGAGTCCCGCCGCCGAATAATAGCTGAATAATAATATCTATTAAAAAAGTGTGTTGTCTTTAGTCTTCTTTTTTTTTTGCAACCGTGTTCTCTGCGGCTGCCATCGACGCAGTACCTTAGTTAGGTGCCTAAGGACGTGACTGTTGTCATGGTTACGTTGTCAGGTTATTTCGTTAAGATTTTTTTTGATTCGGTCGCCATCAAAGCCCGCGATAAAACCGGTAAAATAAGGTTCGCAATTGGCTGAGAAATCGATGAACATACATAAAAAAAAATACATACATACATACATACAGCTAGAACTTATCTACTTACTCAATATACCTACTTATAATTGAATTGTATGCCATAACAGATGATTCACCGCTAGGAGACAAGAGTGAGTTGAGGACCCTGCGGCTGAAGAACACGTTAGCGCACCGCGTGTGTCCCGAGTGGCGCCGCCACATGCCGCTCCTCGAGACCATCGACCTGTCCGACAACATCATCCACAATCTGACGGTAGGTCACAACCACGAGCCACGAGCCACGAGCCACGAGCCACGAGCCACTTGCCACTGCACCGGAACACTATACTATATAATACTATTTATTTTTCTTAATAAAGTCCACAAAGATGACTCACAACATTTTTTTTTTTTTTAATTTTTTTCATTCACAACATCTATTAAAAATTACTACGTATTCTAATAAAACAAGCAGATAACTTAATAAAATAAGTAGTCCTTCTGCCTACACGACAGACGACACACGACACACGACGCACGACACACGACAGACGACAGACGACACACGACACGCTTACCTATACTGTGACAGATTTGGGTTCATGTGAGTTCACGCTGCGCGCCGGCAACGAACGTGCGCTCGGCTCGCCTCGCTCGCTTAATAGCGTTAAATGCCTACTTTACTTGGTCTACCTGGCTTAAGGCGACGATATACGTGAAATGACGATTTTCGATACAATATTTCTCTGCATTCTTTATTGCAAGTGATTTATTAAAAATATATGTTAAACTAGAGGATACACGACATAAAATGACTTTTTTCAAATTTTAATTTTATCATCGAGAACATCAGAAAAAAATCGCGAATATGAGCCTTTTTGAAATTTCAAACATATTTCTCTCCTATATTACGGATTCAAATAACATGAAATTAATAACAGATATTCTTACACCTAAAACAAATAGCACTGTCTTGTTGTTTTTTCAAAAAAAGTTACTGTTATTTTTTAATTAAATTTATACTCGATTTTTAACTCGGTGACAGCTTTGGTCCCCTCGTTCGCCCGTCATTTCAGTGCGGGACGGGACGTTGTGCTGATCGGACCTGTGCTACTTTTTTCTCCACTCGATACAATATCATAAATGGTGTTATTAAAGCAGTGTTGTATATTTTAGCTATACATCGCGATGCGGTTGCTAGGGCTCGTCCATTAATTAAGCGATGTTTTTTTAGAAACTTTTAAAAATGTTTCATGGTATTTTAGCTGAGGCGTCGAAAGTTTGTTAGTTAGTAGAACTACTCATATAGTTGATTATAGTATTAGTACGTAACTACCTTTAGAAAAAATATGAATTCATCAAGTTACACAACTTACTTTTTTTTTGCAGTATTCGACATCCACACGGATGAAAACATATTATAGCGAACGCTAATAATTAAAAAAACCTATATATTACATAATAAAAATAAATAAAGACATTTTTTAAATTATTACTTCGAAAAATATTATACATATACTAGCGGGACCGGCAGACGTCCTGCCCTGAAATTAAAACAAAACTTAGAACCCGTTTCCAGCGCCACCTACCGGGTCCAAATGTCAGACCATCGAGGAACCCATTGAAATATACACACAAAATTTCATCCATATCGGTCCAGCCGTTAGGTGACAAACACACGTACAGAAGAATTATATTTAATAAGATAATAAAAATAGATTTTTTGATAACCAACAAACTTGAAATTGTTGTTGGACTCACCCTAAGTTTTATGCGGCACCATAGCTTGTACAATTCGTCAAATATACTTTGAAACCTGTGATACCTGAAATTGGACCTTATCTTATAGAAATAAGGTTCATTGTCACGTAACTCCTATAACTATTACGTTTCAAGCTGTATTATGAACTTTTAAAATATCTGTTTTGTCTCGATTCGAGTTGCGAGGGAGAGCGTTGCGCGTTCTTTGTGAGGGCGCGCGGGGGGTGCAGCGCCAATCGAGCAAGGTCATTCGCGTATATCGTCACCTTAAATGCCTACTTTACTTGGTCTACCTGGCTTTAAACTAATAATTGTCCTTCATGTTTCGTTATGATACCATCCCAAATTCCATGTTCCATTAACAATAAACATAGGGAAAAAGAATGATTAAATAGGTATAAAGTAAATGGAGCTACCTCGCCTACCTCCTACTGCCTACCTCCTACCGCCTACCTCCTACTGCCTACCTCCTACCGCCTACCTCCTACTGCCTACCTCCTACCGCATACCTCCTACCGCCTACCTCCTACTGCCTACCTCCTACTGCCTACCTCCTACTGCCTACCTCCTACCGCCTACCTCCTACTGCCTACCTCCTACTGCCTACCTCCTACCGCCTACCTCCTACTGCCTACCTCCTACCGCCTACCTCCTACTGCCTACCTCCTACCGCATACCTCCTACCGCCTACCTCCTACTGCCTACCTCCTACTGCCTACCTCCTACTGCCTACCTCCTACTGCCTACCTCCTACCGCCTATGTTGGAAAATTAAAAAAAATATGTGTGTAAAGCTTATGACAGTTTATATTGAAGTACATTCAAATTACATTAGAACACTTTTATTTTCATTACAATCTACCAAGCAGGTTTACAACATCCTCCCCTTAATGAAAATAAACTACATACAAAGTAATAAAGAAAGATACAAAAATACAAACCGATATAAAATAAATAAATAGAAAATCTATCTATTTATTAACCCCATATCTTGAATGCACCTAAGATGTGCTATTCGCCTTAAGGGCTTCGTAAGTACATCGGCAGTCATTTTATCCGAGGGTAAATATTTAATATTAATTACACCATCACTTATCTTTTCTCGGATGAAATGATATTTCGTATCAATGTGTTTAGTTCTGTTGTGGTGGACAGGATTGAGCGCAATTTTCTGAGCACTTTGACTGTCATTGTACAGTGTGATCTTATCAGCGTTTCTAGTAATATCAAACACTAACCTGCGCAGAAAAATTGCTTCCTTAGTAGCACTAGTCAATGACATATATTCAGCTTCAGTCGAAGATAAAGCTACCGTTGGTTGCTTTTTACATTCCCAACTAATGGACCCGCCTGCTAGCGTAAAGTAATACCCGGTGTAAGACCGTCTATCATTGACGCAATTTGCCCAATCTGCATCAGTGTATCCACACAAATATTGACCACTTTTCCTGTAAGTGATAGAATAATCCATTGTACCTTTTAAATACTGTAACACCCTTTTGCCTGCCAACCAATGACTTTTATCAAAACAGTTATTAAACTGACTTAAATAACTTATGGCATAAGCTATATCAGGCCTGGTGTTTACCGCAAGGTACATGAGACATCCAATCAAGTTTTGATAAGGATACATGCTATGAGATGAGTCTTTACCTTTCTCGAGCTTATTGTTTTCTAAAGGCGTAGACATCTCCTTACAATCTCGCATATTAAATCGCTCTAAAACTGTTTGAATGTACGACTTTTGACTGACTGATATTTTATCGTCTTCTCGTTTAATATTCAAACCTAAACAAAATGATAATGGACCCAAATCTTTTAATGAAAAATATTTTCTCAAGTCATTTTTGACAACGTCAAATGATATTTTTTCTTTATAAAAGATTATTAGGTCATCAACATATATAGCAAGAATTATGGTTTCATTAACAAACTTTTTCATGTAAACACATGGTTCCGAAGAGGTTCGGGTAAAGCCTATAGAAGATAACGTCTGATTCAATTTTATATTCCAGGCACGAGCCGCCTGTTTCAAACCGTAAATTGATTTTCTAAGCAGACATACTTTCCCTTCTGCCCCTTGCTCGGAAAATCCTCTAGGCTGTTGCATGTAGACTTCTTCTTCTAAATCTCCGTTCAAAAATGCAGTATCTACGTCTAAATGCTGCATATTCAAATCCATTTCTGCCGCTAACGCTATTAGGGTACGCAGGGATGAATTCCGAACCACCGGAGAAAAAGTTTCATTGTAGTCAATACCGCATATTTGATTGAAACCTTTGGCAACCAATCTTGCTTTGTATTTGACTATTGCACCTTCAGCATCCCTTTTAATCTTGAATACCCACTTGCACGGTATAACCCTTTTATTTGGCTTTTCCACTAACGTCCAAGTCTTATTCTTTATCAACGAATTATATTCAGCTTTCATTGCTGACTGCCACTGAGAACTATCTCCCGACTCAATAGCTTCTGTAAAGCTATGGGGTTCGTTAGTGTCACTCACGTGTGTAATAAGATTGGAATCAAAACGCTTAGCAAGCCTGTTTCTGAGTGGATAACGTTCTTCAGGAACGTCTAAATATTTATTTACAGAAAAATTTTCAGCCATTACCTTCTGAGTCTGATCCATGTCTAAATCCGACACTCCATTATCAGCTTCAGTATGAAACTTATCCACCACCGGATCCAATTCTGTAGTACCAGATACATCCACTACACTTGGTGAATGAACTAAATTTTGTGGCATTATGTTACCATATCCTCGATTATAAGCAGTATCTAGCAGAGATAGATCAAACGAGGTCGAAGGAAGGGTTTCTTTATCTTGAACCTTTAAGTCGGAGAAGGTTTCCTCGAAGAAAACTACGTCTCTCGCTTTTACCAACCTTCTTGGACAGCTTGGTTCTCGAAAATAATAACTTCGTGGATCTTCTGAGTATCCAACGAAAATATATTGTTGCGCCTTTGGATCCAATTTTCTTTTAAGATTATCTGGAACCTTCACCATTGCGCGACAGCCAAAAACCTTCAAATGTGAAAAGTCAGGCTTTTCACCTTGCCATGCTTCAATTGGCGTTTTCCCGTTGAGACTTCTATGTGGACATCTATTCTTCACATATACTGCAGTCTCGACAGCATCTTGCCAGTAAGCTTTGGAGAGGGAACTATCTGAAAGTAAGCAACGCGCCTTTTCTATTATCGACCTATTTGTCCTCTCAGACACACCGTTTTGTTGAGGACTGTATGGAACTGTCGTTTGATGCTTTATGCCTTCCTTTTGTAAATAGTCATATAAATCTTTATTGACATATTCGGTTCCATTATCTGAACGCAAGGTTTTTATTTTCAAACCCGTCTCCCTTTCTACCATGGCTTTGAAAGCACAAAACTTGTTCTTAACCTCATTTTTATGAGAAATAAAATAAACAAAAATCATACGTGTAAAATCGTCTATAAAAGTTAGAGTATACTTATTACCTTGAAAAGAGTTCTCTGACATTGGACCACATAAATCCGAATGTATCAGCTCTAACTTAGAAGTTGCTTTGTGGTATTTTAATGCCTTGAAAGGTTTCCTATACAGTTTACCTTCTATACATGCTATGCAGGGCTCTTTATCAACTTCTTTGTACTCTACGCCAAGATTACTTCTGCTGAGTGTATGTAATCCTATACGACATAAGTGACCAAGACGTTTATGCCATAAACGATAGCTTGATACATCACACTGTACTTTGAACGCTGATAATTGTTTGGGTAGACTTACTGTACAATCTAAAGAATACAATCCACCACAACAAGACCCATGCAACACAGCATCACCTGTATAAGAAAAAGTAAACGAATTAAAAAATGTACAACCTTTCTTATCAAAAAGAACACAAAAACCATTTTCAACGGCTTTCCTAACTGAAACCAAATTAGTATATAAATTAGGAACTAAAACTACATTTGAAATGTTCTTTACTTCTTTACCACGATCCGTTTTTAAATTATTTATAATAGAAATATTACCTATACCCGAACTGAGTAAAGTTTCACCATTTGCAATTGTTACCTCAGTCGTAGGAAAATCTCTAATATTCTCCATCCAATCTGACCTCCCAGACATATGCGCACTAGCTCCAGAATCAACGTACCATTTATCCTTACTGATATTGCTAGCCGTATTACTGTTCAATCCACTAAGTAAAGTTGAACATTTGTTTCTGTCTTGATCTGAACCTTTATTCTGTGACTGTCTATTCAAAGGACAGTCTGGTTTCTTATGTCCAGGTTTGTTACAGTTATAACAAATTATTTCCTTTTTCTTCTTACTTTTCTTAAATTGAACCTTCATAGCTGCGTTTGGTAAAGATTCCTCAGATTTATTGGATCTTGAAAATTCTGTTAACAGCTTACTTTTGACAAGTTCACTCGAAATCTGAATATTGGAATTTTCAAGTGCCATTATCAATGGGTCAAATCGAGCTGTCAATCCTCCTAGTAGAATTGCTGCCAAAGATACATCCTCAATAACCTTGCCAATGTCGGCCAAATCCTGTGCTGTTGACATCACAGCATTTATGTACATTTCCATACAATCAAAATCTATTAAATTGTACCTGTACAACTTCCGCTCCAACGCTATTCTACGTCCTATGGACTTATCTTCATAAGCGGCCGCTAAAGCACTCCATGCTTCTTTAGCACTCTTACAACTCCTGACGTGTGTAATAGCTGGACCATCCAAAGTGAGACATATTTTGGCCAAAGTCATTTCATCGTTTCTATTTTTTACATTGACGGGAGTTGTATCCTCATCAGGATATCCACCTATGCTGTTCCAAAAATTCTCATGCGTCAAATACATTTTCATTTTGAATTTCCACATAGCGTAACCATCTCTACCTCGTAATGATATTCCCGCTAAGGAACGTAGGCTGGATCCTGATGTTATATGATCTCCTGAAGACATATTGAGCAGTAAATTCGTGCTGATAACGAATGTTGGAAAATTAAAAAAAATATGTGTGTAAAGCTTATGACAGTTTATATTGAAGTACATTCAAATTACATTAGAACACTTTTATTTTCATTACAATCTACCAAGCAGGTTTACAACAGCCTACCTCCTACTGCCTACCTCCTACCGCCTACCTCCTACTGCCTACCTCCTACCGCCTACCTCCTACCTCCTACCTCCTACCGCCTACCTCCTACTGCCTACCTCTTACCGCTTACCTCCTACCGCCTACCCACAGTAAAGTTAGATAGTTGTTTCAGTTTGCAGAGCTGGTGTGGAGCTCCCCTGATGTGGATATGGACCTGAGAGGAAACCCAATCTCAAGAGTGCTCATTTCCAGACGCGACAATATCACGGTTATAATCTTATCAATATTTGAATTATATACATAATATACTATACCTACCTATACTACTGTACTGTACTGTACTGTACTGTACATATAAAGTTGAAGTACTTTGAACAACGGTGTGCTGTGTGCTGTATCAACAGTGAACATCCTCATGTACAAGTCATCAAGCACATACTCATCGCTCCTATGTTTCAGGCTATAAACACGCACGAAATAAATGTGGACTCGGCCATCGAGTGCGACTGCGACTCAGTGATGCTGCAGTCTACTCGGCTCAAAGAGGTGTTCAAGCCGGCGCTGGGGTGCGCCGCGCCACACGATACCTTCCTGTACAACGTGCCCCCGAGCGACCTGCGCTGCGACGTGGCCGCCCCCGCCTGCCCCGCCCCCTGCCGCTGCACGCGCTACCACCACCACGTGACGGTGGACTGCCAGGGAGCCGGCCTCAGCGCCGTCCCCGCCCTGCCGCCCACGCTGCCCACCGACTACCACCTGCACCTGCTGCTCGCCAACAACCACATCACCGCGCTCCACGTCCACCACCTCCACCGAGTGGTGGTGAGTTGTGTCCTTGTTACTTACTACTACAAACAAAAGTTCATCCTCATCGGCATCCTGTGTTTACTACTGCTACGGATTATAACCTTTGTGCTGGTCGTCTAAAATAATATATTACCTATCAGTGCAATTCTAAAATTAATAATTAATTAATTTGTAGGTATGTAAGTATCTACTTTAATTTAGAGCATCGCCCAGCCCTCGCGCCCTTACTCCCCCCCCCCCCCCCCCCCTACCGATAATCATTCGATTCGAATCGAACCCCGCAGAAGCTGGACATTCGAAACAACTCGTTGACAAGCTTCGACGCGGAACTTCTGGAGGCGCTGTTCAACTCGAGCGAGCGCAACGTGCTGCTCGCCGGCAACCCGCTCCAGTGTACCTGCGGCGCGCGGGACGTCGCCCTCGCCGACTCACTCCGCCGACATCAGGGTCGGCTCCTCGACGCCGAGCTCGTGCCCTGCGCCGCCGCCCACCCCGCCGCGCTGTGCCTGCGCGACGTGGCGCCCCCCGCCGCCGCCGCCCTCCTCCTCGCCATGCTGCTGGCGCTCGCCGCCGTGCTGGCCCGCCCGGGGCCGCGCCGCCGCCTGCTGCGCGCCCTCCGCAAGCTGCACCTGCTGCCGGACACCGAGCGCCGCCGCTTCGACGTGTTCCTCGCCTTCTCGGCCGACGACGACAAACGAGTCTGGGCCGACGAGCTGGCGGCGCGGCTCGAGCTCGCCGGCTACCGGCTGTGCCTGCCCGCCCGCGACTGGGCGCCGGGCGCGTGGATCCCGGCGCAGGTCGCCGCCTCGGTGCGCACGTCGCGGCGCACGGTGGCGCTCGTGTCCGACCAGTTCCTGAGCTCGCAGGGCGGGCTGGCGGCGCTGCGGCAGGCGCACGCGGCGGCGCTGCGCTCGACGCGGCCCCGGCTGCTGGCGGTGCTGCTGGCGGCGCCGGCCGACCTGCTGGCGCACCCAGGCTGCGGCGCCGACCTGCGCGCCTTCCTCGCCTCCAACACGTACCTGCGCAACGACGACCCCTACTTCTGGTCCAAACTGGTGCGCGCTCTACCGCGCCCGAGCGACACCCCCACCCCGGCCCCCGCCCCCGCCCCCGCCCCCTCGCCTGCTCCCGACCAGCCGACTCTCCCGGCTCCCGACGAGCCGGCCCCTCCGAGCTCCGACTCGCCCGTCGGTCGCTCTGGCCTCGCCCGTGTGTTTCCGATCCTCACGTTGAACTTTTCAAAGTTATTTTCGGATGAGGTGAGTAGCGCTGCGTGACTCCCGTGACTCCCGTGGCTCCCGTCCCGACCTCAGTGTCAATGTGCGAATGTGACTACATCTAGATCCTACTAACTCGACGACAACATGGTGCCGTGTCAAGTGCCTACACAAGAGTACAGAGTGCAGAGTGCAGAGTGCAGTGCCATCATTGTGATCAATATAATTAGAATGTAAGAAGCGTGCCGTGTATTTACTCTAGTCATTAATAATTAAGTAGTTAGGTATGTTGGATATGTGAGTGATAAGTACCGCGAACATGAGGGAAGGGAAGATCTTCCACCGGGCTACCGGCTACGTAGCAACATGAGGGAAGGGAAGATCTTCCACCGGGCTACCGGCTACGTAGCAACATGAGGGAAGGGAAGATCTTCCACCGGGCTACCGGCTACGTAGCAACATGAGGGAAGGGAAGATCTTCGACCGGGCTACCGGCTACGTAGCAACATGAGGGAAGGGAAGATCTTCCACCGGGCTACCGGCTACGTAGCAACATGAGGGAAGGGAAGATCTTCCACCGGGCTACCGGCTACGTAGCAACATGAGGGAAGGGAAGATCTTCCACCGGGCTACCGGCTACGTAGCAACATGAGGGAAGGGAAGATCTTCCACCGGGCTACCGGCTACGTAGCAACATGAGGGAAGGGAAGATCTTCCACCGGGCTACCGGCTACGTAGCAACATGAGGGAAGGGAAGATCTTCCACCAGGCTACCGGCTACGTAGCAATGCCCGGGGATTGCAGTCCGACGTTTCTTGATGAGAACTCGTATACATACAGGTGTGGCGTACAGAGTACAGGTTACCAATGGGTGGGGGGCGTCATGACTGATCAGAAAATGACACCCCTGTCACTGTCACTGTCACTCTATTCGATGGCATGATCACAAATAATAGTACATTACGATACGCGTGACCTAAGTAGGCTATTATTGCACGGTGTGAAGTTAGCGCCCGAGCGCAGCGAGGATGCTAAACGCCGTGCAATAATAGACAACTTCGGGCACAAGTATCGTATACTATTTTATAGCGAGTGTGACATAAACCCGCACTTTACGCATGCTTCTCCGTGCAGAAATAGGCAACTTAGGACACGGAAAAGCGTGCGTAAAGTGCGGGTTTAGGTCACACTGTGCTATAAAAGTATTTTCCCAGTCTGTGTTAAGAATAGTCAACGCTTGCAACAACCTCAATAGCAACGTTTCTGTATGCGCATTATTGAAGTACCGACCTACCGGCTGTTAATTAGCTGTAAGGTACTTGTATTAATCAATATTTGTTATTACTCGTACCACCAATGATCATTTGAATGTTTGTAATGTCATTCTACTTTCGGCTGTTAACTCAACAAGCAAATACACTTTATACAGTTCAAAATTGAATTTAAATTATATCCCAAACTTCTTAATTACAGTCTGTTTTTTGAAAATTACTCTTGGACAGATGTGCTATCAAATGTAAACTTTTGTTTTTATACAGCTAGTTTAGTTTTTTTTTAATATTAAAAATTTTAAAACACAATAATTTTAAACAAAAAAAAATCATTAAAAGTTTGAGCGCTCGTGGTTTAAAAAAAAAAAAAAAAAACATGACCAGTGTGCCCAAGTAACAATAAAATTGCCAATTTCATTGAGATTCAGTATTTTCAGCTTGTCATGTTGGGTTCGTTCGTGCGTGTTCGCACGTATAAGTACGAGAAGAATTCGTACCAAAGGGAGCACGGCCTAAAGTATATTGTCATTTTTGAAATTCGATTGGTGTGAAGGTAACCTGTCTGTTTACTTATTTATATTGTGATTGTACAAGCAGGAACTCGTACATACATGACTTGAACGAGTACCTATAATATGTATATTAGAAGATATTGAGTAACTTTGTATGTAAGTATAATATGCTTCGTTTCGTTCGTAAGAATTGTAAAATACTCAAAAGTATATGTACGTAATAATATCTTGTTAATAATAACTTATCAATAAATGGATACATAATAATCAAGTTTAAGTTATTTTTCAATCCTTAGGTAGGTATATGAATACAGATCATAATTATTATTATTATTATAATTTATTGTCCGTTCGTCCGTCCGTCCGTGTGTTTTTTTTATTTATTTTTTTTTTCTCAAGAACGCGTGGAGGTATCACGATAGATAGATAGATAGATATACCGGGTGACTTTTTTTACCGTCTTGAAAAAAATTAGGCGTGATAGGTAAATGGAATAGAAGCCTATGGCATAGTTACTTTATTTATTTAATTATTTTACTAACATAGTCTGAAATTATTCTACCAATATACACTACTCATTTACACTCTATTTTGCACATTAAAAGATTTAAAATATAAATTCGAAAAAAAAAATTAAAATAATCCAAAACCGTAAACATAGTTACCCTAATAAACGCGCGACAAATTTTATGAATGATTTCGCTACAAATGCCTACAACTCTCTCTCAAGCACACTCGCACCCGCCGGGCGCCCCTTCTCGCCGGCCGCCGTCGGCGCAGGTAGGCACAGGCATCCCGAATTCCGCCATTCCCCACCCCCCGCCCGGCCGCCCGCCAACCATCCACCGCCCGCCGCCCGCGCAGTCGCCTGCAATTAGGCATTCCGTGACGTCGTGTTTGTTACCTACGTCATCTATTCGCATTGTGTGTCTAAACATCTCTTGATTTTATTTTGATATTTACAGTCAAAAGTGTTAAAACGCGGCAGATTTTGGTGCTTTTTGTTGGTAAATGATACGAACAACAAATTAAACCCAGTGTTGAACTATAATAGTGCGAAAATTGAAAAATCTGCATAAAATCATTGAGTTCGATTGATTAATTGTGTGTGTGGGTATTCAATATCGCCGCTAATGCGCAGGCAACTTTCACGGTTACGCACTCACCTTAACCGCGAGATTTGCGTGCACTGCGTACGGAGCGAGCAGGTGACGGCACACTGATATAGAGTAACACCGCAGAGTGGTCACTTACCTATTAGAATTGTGACTTGTCTCATTGAAGTAATTGAATTGAATTTTGTTTATTTTTTCCATTAATCGCCATGAAGTGTAATGGATGTATGAAACTCATAAAAGACACAAATGTTCTCAAATGCACATCCACTTCTTGCGAAAAAACATTTTGCACTTTATGTATAAACATATCCACACTCAATACGGAACGGAAGAAGATCTGGAAGTGTCCCGATTGCTCTGCATCACATAAAAAGGGTGGGGACAACAGCCTTACACCAGCTCGTGCTGGTTCCGAAAATGTAACTACCCGTAAGAAGTCGGACTCCACGGGTTCAGAAATGAATCAGCTCATTGAGCAATTGCGTGTGGTTACGACTGAATTTACTTCTGTCAAGAATAAATTAGACGATCTGACTCAGTCCCTTTCATTTACTAATGACCAAATGAATGATATAATGCTAAAGATGAAGGCCACAGACGAACGGTTGAAGTATCTGGAGAAACGTGATGCAAAAGTTACAATCCTCCAAGCTAGTGTGTCTCAGCTCCAATGTGAGTTAAATCTGCAAGCCCAGTTCAATCTTAGAAATGAAATTGAAATTGTTGGTATACCAGAGATTCCTAATGAAAACCTGTACCATTCTGTACTAGTAGCGGCCAAAAAGGTGGGAGTTGAACTGGAGGACAATGATCTCGATTGGGTTTCTCGCGTAGGCCCGCGCCGACCACCGGTAACCACGGCCTTACCTGAAGACGGCGCCAGAATGCCACGTCCAGTAGTAGTTCGACTTCTCCGAAGATCAAAGCGAGATCAGTTTCTAAAAGCTACAAAATCACGGAAAAATATAACCAGCTCAGACCTTGGGATAACTGGATCTCCCCGAAAGGTGTTCTTCAATGATAGATTGACGAAGGACAATAGAATCTTATTTCGAGACACCAGACTCAGAGCCAAACAGCACGGATACTCATTCTGCTGGTGTAGTCAAGGCGCCATCTATGTCAGACAGCGAGAAGGTAATGTAGCCACACTTATACAGTCTCACAAGGATCTGGATCTCTTGCTGCCGCTGGTTCCAGCAACTGCTAGTGGTTCTGTATAGTACTCTAAACATTTTCCATAAATCGAATATCAACAAACTGATTGACAACTGGATTAACTTTCTGGAAATATCATTTTCACTATGCCACACTTTTCATAAGCCCCCTGTTTTTATTTTTCTTTTGCGTATCATTGTGCAACAATTGTCTTAAGGTGTTAAAGCGAAATTTATTTGCATACTGTTATTATTAGAATCACTACATATTTTTAAACGTAATTTTATATTTTACCATTACTCTACATGTATTTATAAATTTGTTACGTACTACTTCATATACAAACTTAATTTGTGTAATTTTCTTTATAGTCAATGCATTTCTAAATATCGACACATGATTTTCTCAGTGAACAGCCAGAGTCAATCTAAATTACTAACAACACTGTCCTTTCACTGGTATGTGGATAAACTCAATTTTCTACAATGACGTTTATAAATGCTTTAAGTTCAGATCTGGATGCTATTAAAATTAACTGTGAGGTTATAAATAACATAGATAGTTGTAAAAAAAAATTCACACCATCACACAATTTTAAAATTTTTTCATTAAATATTAGGAGCATTCAAAAAAACACCGATACTCTAATGGTAGCCCTAAAGCTTTTGGATATATCGATTGACATCTTGATTTTAACTGAGTGCTGGTTGTGCGATTCTTCAATTATCCCACAAATTCCCGGTTATAACTCATTTAAGACGGTAAAGCACATTAATCAAAACAGCGGAGTAGTAGCCTACGTAAAGAATGTCTGGAGCGTCATGGCCTCAGAAAATGACATAGAAGATGCTGATTCTCTAACTATCTGTATTCCTAAAGTAATTCAAGTTCTTGGAGTTTACCGATCGCCATCTATAAGGGACTTGAATAAATTTCTATCCTCTTTAGAAAACTACATTAGCAAAACAAAGGGATTGCCCCTCATCATTGCCGGTGACATTAATGTTAACATAATGGAGACCTTGGGTAACCCACTGAGCTTAGAATACCAATGTTTCATGGCTGAACATGGATTTCTTCCAGCTATTACTCAACCAACAAGAGAATCCTCATGTCTAGACCACATCTACGTCAAAAATGTGGGCAACCATGAAACAGTGGTCGGCATTGTTTGTCAAACTGATATAACGGATCACTACCCGGTTTTGGCTGGCATGAGTATGCATAAATTAAAACCATTTCGGCCAAATCGTTTCATTGTTAGAAGAAACTATGAAGCCATCAAAAAAGACCTTGAGAATATCGATTGGTCAGCTGTTACTGGTGAAAATGACGTGGACAGAGCGAATGCAGTTTTTACAAAAATTCTATCAAGGACCGTTGCAAATCACTCTAAAGAGGTTAAAATAAGTAGATCCAGATAGAACATTAAGCCCTGGATAACTCCAGGCCTTATGAGATGTATGCGAAATCGTGACCGTTTGCATCTACAATCTAGAAATAACCCAGATAATAAAATAATCAAACTGACATACACCCGTTACCATAATTTCTTTATAGACCTATTACGTAAACTTAAAACCGAATACCAAGAAGGAGAACTAATAGCAAGCAAAAATAACCCAAAGAAACTTTGGCGATCAATCAAGAATATTTGTGATTTATCCCATTATAACAATGAGCCTACCGAATTACTGTCACTGGAAGGCTGCCTAAACATGCAAGAATCAATAGATATGACCAATAATCATTTTTCCACTTTGGGTCAACGACTAGCTGATCAAATCCTCTCCAAAATTAATATCAGTGAAGCGGAACTTGCCAAAAAAAGCTAGAGTGGTTAATTCACCAGTTCATTCTGTTTTCTTGCATCCAACAGATTACGTTGAAGTCGATAAAATGATAATGAACCTACAAAGTGATAAAGCCCCTGGTATTGACGGTTTTGGCAACTCTCTTATCAAGCACATCAGAAAAGAAATAATAACAACGCTCACGCATATTTTAAATCTTAGCCTCTCGAATGGAATTTTTCCAAACGATTGGAAAACTGCTTTAGTAGCACCGGTATATAAAAATGGTTCAAAGATTTCAGTTGAAAATTATAGACCGATATCACTCTTAGGAACTTTCTCTAAGCTGTTAGAAAAACTGGCAAATGAACGTCTAGTCAACTTTTTGGAAATGCATAGCTTGCTTTCCTCCAAGCAATTTGGATTCCGTAAAGGAAAAAACACTGAAGATGCTGTTACGCTTCTTACAACTGCTGTGTCATCGCATCTAGATAATAATAATCCCTGTGTTGGCATCTTTTTAGACCTGGCAAAGGCCTTCGACACAGTCTCCGTTCCTATACTCCTTAAAAAACTAGAAAGCATGGGAATCCGGGGAACAGCCCTAGACTGGTTTAAAAGTTACTTAACGGAGCGGAGACAGTGTGTAAGGATTGGTCAGGCTATTAGCAGCTCACAGTCAATTAGATATGGTGTTCTACGAGGAAGTATCCTCGGGCCCACTTTGTTCCTACTATATATCAATGATATTCACGACATTCCTGTTGAAAATGCTGATATCCTGTGTTATGCTGACGACACAGCAATAATATTTCATGGACCTACCTGGCCTACAGTCTATTCCTCTGCTGAGCGAGGTATGGTGCTAATATCTCGATGGTTACAGCAAAATCTACTATCGCTGAACACCGCAAAATCTAAATATATGTGTTTCCATAAAACTGCTGCCTCAGCTCCAGACAAAAATGCCAACATGAAAATACACGATGCCCTGTGCGTTAGAGAATCATGCTCTTGTGAATCCTTAACACGCTCACACGCTTTGAGATACTTAGGAATCTACATAGATGAGAACTTGAGCTTTAAGATTCACATCGATGCTCTTTCTGCTAGAATCAGGAAAGTTATTAATGTAATGCGAAATCTGCGACATGTTGCAAGCTTTAATACCCTCATGAACGTATACTATGCGCTATGTTATTCCCTAATAAGTTATTGCATTTCATGCTGGGGCAGTGCTGCCAAAACAATTATTATTCAGGCTGAGAGAGCACTACGCTCAGTACTTAAGGTTATGCTTTTTAAAACGTTTAGGTACCCTACAACAAGTTTATATAAGGACGCCGGAGTACTCAGTGTGCGTCAACTTTTTATTTTCAAAATTACCCTGTTGGTGCATAAAACAGTGATAAATTCTTCACGGTACAAATTAGTAGCAAATCGTAGAGTTTACAGGCTAAATACCCCATCTGTTAATTCTAGGTTCGCACAACGTTTTGGTGACTTTGTAAGAACTTTTGTCTATAACAAAGTTGCCAAATTTTGCGACATCAGGAATAAAACAATGACTCAAATTAAAACTTTAATATACAAATGGCTATGTTCATTAACATATGAGGAAACTGAGGAGTTATTAAATATTAAATGCTAGAATAGTAATATGTTTGTATTTATTTAATTATATATTTTATTTAATATTAAAATAAGATCAAATTATTTAGTGTTTTTCTGTTCACTGTTGAGGCATATTAAAATAAGGAAAAAAAGGGTTAAACAAAGAGCATATTAGGCTTCCTCGATACAGGCTTGCCTCGTGAGGAATCCTAAAGACAATTATTACCACCTACGAATATAAACTTGTCTGCAAATGCAAATTCAAAATACAATGTTTTACCTGAAAATAAAACAGTTATTATATACGAAACCTTATTCTAGACCTATAACAATGAGACAGCATCATTCCGGATCTGACGTCACGACCTCTTACATTTCCCTCCCACTCGGCTGCGCCCCATTTTAGCCGGGGGAGGGGATAGAGCTTGCTTGATGGCCAGGCATGCTCCTCACATTATATCTCATTTCCGGTGGACAGGATTTAAGTCCAACAGGCAGGATTAAAAGTATAGGTCTAGAATAAGGTTTCGTATATAATAACTGTTTTATTTTCAGGTAAAACATTGTATTATATACTACGAACCGTTATTCTAGACCTATAACAATGAGATGTGTTTATTATCGCCTGGTGGCAAGCTAAAAGAAAGAAAGGATGCCAATGTGTGAATATTAGTTGATGGTTATATAACTTATGCGTTTGTTTATATTTCTTAAACAAAATGTATGTATGTAGGTGCGAAAGAAAGATATACATATACTTTAAAAAAAAAAGTTTTATTTTACCACTATAAACTATAATTATAATTATTTGACATTATAGATAGTATAAGACTACAATCATAGCATTAATTAAATTAACTTAACTTTCTAAATTATTAATTAGAACAATAATAATTAAATAATTTAATCAGCAATTTAAACAGCTTCGAATGAGTGTGATAAATTATTGTGATTATGAGATGTATTAATTTCAGCAGAATAGAACCGCGCAAATGTGTTAGGGCCACGCCAGTTACCTTTCGCCATAATGTCGTCAATATTACAATTCTCAAGCCAATTAAGAGATGCTGAGGCACTCCGGGTGCTACCCGCAGAGGCTTCAATACCAGCTTCTTTAAGAATGGTTTTTACCCAACCGCCAATCATGGTTCGGGAAGCTGGCCTGACTCTGCCACGAGTTGATATAAATAAATTATTAAAATCACTATTAGAGCGACGAGATGATGATACTTCTAACTTACGCACCCACCAAACAGGGCATACAGACTTATTAGTGTGGGTACTTAATTTCCATGAGGACTGTCTGTGTGTATAACTGTCAGTCTTAGAGCCAAAAGCTGGATGAAAAACAATTTAACCTGAATGATCACTCTCGAAATGTGTACAATCGATCTGTAGGAGCGTGAGATCATGTACTCTACGACTAGATGCCAGTAACAAGATTAGGGCTGTACGACGAGATACCTGAAATAATTTCATATTAGTTGGTTGGTTTGAACTAAGCCATTCAACAATAATTCTTGGATCCCAAATAACAGATTTTTTAGACTTGTAATCCACATTAGCAAGTGAAATAGCTTTCAACATTCTTTGAACAATAGGATCACTACTTATCACCTGTCCATTATAGCACGCCAAAGTGGCTACTGTGGACTTATATACCAAAATAGTTTTATAAGAAAGCTTAACATTTAGGTGTAGGTAGGCAAGATATTTTGCCACTTGAGGCCCAGAGGGATTTATATGGTTAAATTTGTTATTGTTGCACCACTGTAACCATTTGTTCCAAATACCAGAGTATACCTTCTTAGTTGAGGATCGCCAACTGTTGTTAAGTAAATCAATCTCGTTTTGAGACCAACCTATAACATTTTGACACCACCCTTCACTAGCCATGCTTCCAGGTAAATCTGGTCTACCTGAGCCGGAGCCAGACGGGTCCGTGTGTCTAGTAACAGACGATGGAGATTGAAAATGGGAAAAGGTGCACTCACCGCTCTCCTCTTCAGATCTGGGCGCCAAAACACTTTGGACCAGCGTGGCACCACTAGTATGTATCGGCCCTTGCACATGTTGAGATGCGATAGTACTCGTGGGATCAGGTGCGGCGGGGGGAACACCCACGCCCGACGGTGCGACCATCTTCTGCTGAAGGCGTCGTGAAATTCTGCGTTCAAGTCTCTGCAATCTCGCGAGACGTAGCGCGCAAGCACGTGTGCGTTCTTCGAGGCGAATAAATCTATTTCGGGTATTCCGAACCTTAGAAATACTTCCTGACATGCCTCTTCCGCTAGCGTCCATTCCCCGGGTAGTTTGAGCCTTGAGAGCAAGTCGGCGTCTGTATTTAATTGACCTGGAATGTACTGGGGAATCAAGTGAATCTTGTTGTTGTCCAGTATTTTGAACAACATGCATGTTAGTCGGTAAAGGTTCCTCGAACGGAGTCCCCCCTCGTTTCGAATGTAACTCACCACACATCGGTTGTCCGACTGGACTAGCACCGTTGAATGTCGTAATGTCTGCACATGAATCGATAGGGCTTGTATGATGGCCCACATTTCTTTGAGATTGCTGTGCCATTTCTTCTGTTCCGATGACCATACTCCGCTCACAGATATATCGCCCACTATGGCACCCCACCCTTTGGCAGATGCATCGGTCGTTATAAAATGGGAAACTGGATCTGAATGAATCGCTGTCCTTGCAGAGAGTGTGTGTAACCACCATAGCAGTACCGTCGACACTTCTACATCGAGCGTGCGTTTTGCATAGGTTTGGTGCTTCGGAAGCCGTTTGCAAGCCAACTGTAATGGGCGGCAGTGAAGCCGACCTCTGGGCACAACGAAAGCTGCGAAGTTCAACATGCCTAATAAGCGTTGAGCCTCTTTCAAACTCCACTGATTTGCGTCTAGGATGCCGTGTATCACTGTGAAAATTTTTATGACCTTGTCTCGGGGTAAGAATTTGGAATTCAGCCTGAGATTCCAGGTTATACCGAGATAGTCTATAACTTTGGTTGGGGTCAGGATGGACTTTTGATAATTGATTATCCAACCTAGAGAGGTTAGGACTCTTACAGCTTCCGCAGCTTGGTCCGTTAGAGTTAGACGATTTTGATGGACAATCAAGTAATCGTCGAGATACACAATGATGCGCATACCCCTGTCGCGTAATACATGCGCAATCCAATTTGTCACTGTCGCAAATGCCTTGGGGGCTGATGATAGTCCGAACGGCAGACAAGTGATCTGTAGCAGTTCTGGGCTCGTGTTCTTCTCTGTTGCATACAACACTCGTAAAAACGGTTGATGAGCGTGTTGGCTCCATAGCTCAACATAAGGTAGATAATTTGTAATTCGGTTAATTGTTGGTTTACTTACTGGCAACACTTCAGTCACCCTTTAAGTAGAAGCTCGATGAGCACACAAATTGTAATTAGGACAAAAATTACCTAATTAAAAATACAGTCCATTCAAAGTCTTATGTGGGTTTTATTATGACCAGCGTCTCACATAAATGGTCCTTCACACCGTTGTGTTGATTGTCCTAAATTTGTGCTACGCGAGTGACTCAAAAATTTTGTTCGGCGCAAAGTACTTTGTACCGTTGCTGTGTGCGAGTTATATTATACTACGGGACGTTGTTTCCTACTTAACGTGCATAGTTTGTGCTAAAAGAACTATTTCTACGTTTAAAGACGATCAGTGCTGTTGTTCCTGCGCTTCGTGCAATAACGAAGCAGAAACGCCTCTCAAGTTTGAGGTTATGTGTGGTGCCAGCGTGTGGAAGTGCGTATTTCGACACGTGCATTGCTCTGTGTCAGCCATCTTCGTGCTACGTATTCTTCTTCCCTGCGAGCCTGTGTCGTCAATTTCTTCATTGAAGAAAGAAAAAATATTTTTTTACAAATTTTTACATTTTTTGTGAATTTTTTGCATTTATCGAGTTTCAGAACATTAGAACGCGATATAATAGCAGTCGTCATAAGTGCGAGTGAAAAGGAAAATAGACATTGTCTCTTTCTTACTTTGTGATGTTTGTAACATTATTTCTTTTTGATAATCGATGTTAATCGATATACATAATATTCGACTAACAGCTTGTAAACTGTGTGTAGAATAACCTTTATTGTAATCATTTGTCTATGGTAACATTGGTAACGGTATTTACGGATTTCCGCTTTGTTATTTATTGGTACATTAGGAAGCCATTTTTTTGTTTGTTCCTTTTACAATTTTTACGATCCGCCATTTGCAAGCGTCTATGTGCTTGGTTTCTTAATTGGATTTTTTTTGAGTCTCATTTATCTTATCATGGCACCATTTGACGAGCTGAAACGGCTCATTGCTGCTAGGGGACAAACAAAGGGCACAATAACAAAATTGTCGACGTACTCAAATGATCCAGCAAATCTCACAGAATCATCCCTGGACTCTCTTATTGTCCGCAAGGAGAGGCTTATGGAAACGTTCCGCGAATACTCCAGGTTATGTGTGGAGATACAATTATACGAACCTGCCGACAAGGGGATGTTCAGTGACGTCGAAGAAAAATACATCACTATACTGAGTATTCTAAATGAAGTGATTCGCAGTAGAACTCCAGCAAAGCCGGAAGGTTCCAACGTGGAAACATTGCCAAGGACATCAGGATTCCAAGGATTACCTAAAGTCCAGATCAAAAAATTTGATGGACAGGTTGGCGATTATTATGATTTTATTAATCTTTTTACTAGTGTCATTGATAAAGACACCACACTTAATAAGTGTGAAAAATTCTATTATTTAAAGTCATTTCTTGACGGCGAAGCTTTAGCTATCGTTAAACATTTAAACTTATCAGCTGAAAATTATTTTGAGGCATTAAAATTACTTAAAACTAGGTATGATAACAAAAGAAAAATAATTAACCATCATATTTCAGCTATTCTAGATTTGCCCCCATTGTCTAAAGGTTCTGCTTCAGGTCTGAGAGACTTAGTCTCTAAAGTTAGGCAACATATGGGAGCTCTAAAAAACCTAGAAGTACTGGTGAATCACTGGGATCATATCTTAGTTACTATATTACAAAGAAAATTAGATCAATACACATTAAAAGGTTTTTTTGTCGAAACTCAAAATGAGACACCAACATTTGAATGTTTTTTGAAATTTTTAGATCAAAGAGCTGCTGCCCTTGAGGCTGCTGCCGTCGATGGAAGGCAAGGCACAAATAAAAGTTGGCTAAAAACAAGTTTAGCAGCTACTTGTTCATCTACGTGTAAGTTTTGTTCTAAATCTTGCTCCAAGTTGTACTTGTGTCCACAGTTTAAATTAGCTAGTTTAACAGAACGTTTAGAATTTGTTGATAAAAATAAACTATGTAAATTATGTTTAAATAATCATGTAAAAAAGTGTAATTTTCAGTTTAAATGTTCAATTTGCAAGAACAAACATAACACTTTATTGCATGACAATTCCTTTGCGGCTAATACCACATCCAATTTGAGTATTCAACCGTCAAATCAAGCTTCAAATAAAGTTACTTTAGTAACAAAACATAACAAAGGTGTTCTATTGCCTACAATTACAGTAAAACTGTTTGATAAAAATGGTACTGAGTTTTATGTTAAGGCGCTTCTTGATTCAGGAAGCCAGGTTTCATTCATTACCACAGATAAAGTGCGGAATTTACAATGTAAATTATATGATGACACAACCATTATTTCAGGAGTATGCGATAGGTCAAACCAGATAGCACAAAAGGCTGAGTTCAGGATTTATTCTACATGTAGTGACTTTAATATAACAATATCATGTTGTGTTGTTCAAACAATCACTTGCAATCTTCCTCAATTTGATATTAATGTAGATAACCTGAACATTCCGTCCTATGTCAAATTAGCTGATGAGGACTTTTACAAATCAAAAAATATTGATTTATTATTAGGCTGTGACATATTTTTTTTGTCGTTGCTACGTGATCAGTTGCCACTTTCTCCTGGAAACCTATATTTACACAGCACGCGGTTCGGCTACATTGTTGCTGGCGCGATGACTGACAGCAGTAACAGTCCTTCAGGTTTGTGTGGACATGTTACATTACCTTTAAAGCATAATTCACTTATTTCCAATCAATGTGATGAGTTAGAATTTAATGACAATTTAAACACCTTAATAGAGAACTTTTGGCAATGTGAAAAGGTACCTGAGATTTATACTGAGGGAAGTTCAGAACAAGAACTTGCTGAAAATATTTTTAATGATACTGTTCTGTTACAAAACAACAAATTTGAGGTTACCTTGCCACTTAAGCAAAACATTAATAAAATTAAATTAGGTGATTCATTCTCACGGGCACTGCAGAGATTTTTAAATTTGGAAAAAAGGTTTTCAAAAGATTCTAAGCTCTTTGAGCATTATAAAAAATTTATTGAAGAATATATAGAATTAAATCATGCACAGTTTCATGACATTTCCAATTATGACTTGGAAAATGATTCAGTTTATTTTTTACCTCATCATCCTGTATTCAATGAAAACAGTAAAACAACTAAACTAAGAGTAGTTTTTGATGCATCTATGAAAACCTCACTAGGTATTTCTTTGAATTATTTATTGCTGAACGGTCCTTTATTGCAGAGTGATTTATTCGACATCCTAATTTTATTTAGGCTTTATAAATATGTGCTGATTAGTGATATTCAAAAAATGTTTAGGTGTATTAATCTGAATGAAGCACACTGTATATTCCAAAATATACTATGGAGAGAATCACCAGATGATAAAATACAGTGTCTTCAATTAAAAACTGTCACATACGGTATGAAAAGTTCTACATATCTGGCAACTAGGTGTTTAGTTGAACTAGCACATTTATTTAAAGAGCAATATCCACTTGCATCTTCAGCAATATTAAGTAATGTGTACATCGATGACCTAAATTTAGGGAGTAATAATTTAAATGAATTAATTGAGATAAAAAATCAATTAATTAATCTATTGAGTTTAGGAGGTTTTAAGCTGCACAAATGGTGTTCAAATGAACCTAGTTTGTTAAAGGATATTCCAATTGAACAACAAGGCATTGGTGAAATTGACATGTTTAAAAATAATGTCACTGTGAAAACTTTAGGTATAAGTTATAATGTCAAAGAGGATGTTTTTTATGTAGAATGTCAAAAACAAAATATACTTGATTCATACACAAAGCGTGAATTGTTGAGTTTTGTGAGTAAAATATTTGATCCCTTGGGTCTAGTTGGACCTATCTTAGTTAATGCTAAGTGCCTTATGCAACAAGCATGGTTAGAAAAAACCTCATGGGATGAACAATTACCTGAGCAATTAAATAATACTTTCAAATTCTTTGCAAAGGACTTGGTAACAATGCCAAGGGTTTCAATAAAACGTAATGTGAAAACAGACATGGCAAATTGCATAGAATTAATAGGATTTTCGGATGCTTCCAATAAGGCATATGGATGCTGTATGTATATTAGAACTATAGACTCCAATGGAATAGTTTCTATTGATCTTTTGTGTTCAAAGTCCAGAATTAATCCAATAAAGAAACTTAGTACACCACGTCTTGAATTAAACAGCGCATTGCTATTAGCTATACTGGCTAAAAAGATTTATAACTCTTTAAAATCAAGGTTTAATATTAAGGTCTATCTGTATGTAGATTCTCAGATAGTATTAGCTTGGCTTAAAACAATCCCTGTAAAGTTAAGTGTTTATATATCAAATAGGGTAAAAAAGATATCAGAAACAACTGAAGGATTTGTTTGGTTGTATGTAAACACCAGTGAAAACCCTGCAGATTGTTTGTCAAGAGGCATTGAACCTCATTTATTGCAGTCAAACAAGTTGTGGTGGCATGGACCACATTTTTTAAGTAATGTTAATTATAAACATGTTAGTAACATTAACTTACCAACTGATATTCCTGAAATAAAAGTTTCAAGCACAGTGTGTCAAAATAAGGAAAAATTTTATATTTTTTCAAAATATTCAGATATTAATAAATGTCAAAGAATATTAGCATACATTTATAGATTTATTAATAATTGTAAAGTAAAATCTGAACACAGAATAAAGTATAGTGTGTTTTCACCTAAAGAATTGGACTTTGCATTAAAAATAATAATTAGGTATGAACAAAAACATTTATTTTCTGATGAAATTAACTCTTTATTGCTTGCAAAACCCATAAAGTCCAATTTAAAAGGTTTGAATCCATTCATTGATGGTATGGGTATACTACGGGTAGGTGGTAGGTTACAGCAATCTGAGCTTTCTTATGATCAAAGGCATCCCATCATATTACCAAAGCGCTCTTCAGTTACTCATGCAATCATTGAGAGGGAACATAAAATATTACTACATGCTGGCCAGAAATTAATATTGTCAAATTTAAATCAAAAATTTTATATTGTAAACGGTAGAAGAGAGGTCAGTCATGTAATACATAAGTGTATTATTTGTTTTAAATTGAAAGCTAAAAATGCTCAGCAGTTGATGGGTTCCTTACCTCCTGAAAGGGTTATTCCTTCGCGAGCCTTTGAAAGGGTAGGGATTGATTATGGTGGACCTTTTTCAGTAAAAATGCATCGTGTTAGAAAACCAATTATTATTAAAACATATATTGCATTATTTGTTTGCTTCACAACTAAGGCAGTTCATATTGAGTTGGCAACAGATTTGACTACTGACAGTTTCATAAATTGTTTAAAAAGGTTCATAGCTCGTCGTAATAAACCAGTAGAAATTTTTTGCGATAATGCGAGTACCTTTAAAGGAGCAAGGAATCAATTAAATAGTTTGTATTTATTACAGTCTAACAAAGACCACCAAATTAAGGTGCAGAGCAATTTAGCTGAACGGGGCATTACATTTAAATTCATCCCCAGCTACTCACCAGTGTTTGGTGGCCTCTGGGAGGCCGGAATAAAAAGTGTGAAGTATCACATAAAAAGAGTGGTCGGAGATACTGTTTTGACATATGAGGAATTAAATACTATTGTAATTCAAATAGAAGGGGTATTGAACTCTAGACCTCTTACTCCCTTGTCAACTTCTGATGAAGAAGATTTTAGTTATCTGACCCCGGGTCATTTTTTGACAGGCAAATCCTTGTCATCATTTCCTGAGCCTGATTTAACCGATGTACCCATTAATAAGTTATCCTTTTGGAAAAAATGTACTAAAATTGTTCAATGTTTCTGGAAACAGTGGCACAAGCAATACTTGGTGTTATTACAAAATAGACCTAAGTGGCATAATGAAACTGCCAATATTACAGTGGGTACACTTGTTATTATGCGCAATGAAAATGTGTCTCCATTGCTATGGCCAATGGCTCGTGTAGTAAAGGTTTTTCCAGGAAATGACGGCAAAGTGAGAGCACTTGATATTAAAACAAGCAAGGGCTCTGTTATTCGAACAAGTGTAACAAAAGTATGTATGCTTCCAATAGAGAGCAATTAAGTTAATTGTACTAAGTAAAATAATTAGTTATTAAAATTGTCAAGGTAGACTAGCTTGTTAATTTACTAATTACTTTGTATTTTTTGTGTGGCCCCAGTATGTTGGCTCCATAGCTCAACATAAGGTAGATAATTTGTAATTCGGTTAATTGTTGGTTTACTTACTGGCAACACTTCAGTCACCCTTTAAGTAGAAGCTCGATGAGCACACAAATTGTAATTAGGACAAAAATTACCTAATTAAAAATACAGTCCATTCAAAGTCTTATGTGGGTTTTATTATGACCAGCGTCTCACAGAGCGGTCGAAATCGGTACGTGAAAATAGGCCTGAGAGAGATCTATTTTTATTGCACAGTCGTTCGTTTGCAAAAAATCCGGTACGCGGTACATATTTATCAAACGAAACTTCATTTGAAATAAATAATTGTTTAGATTTTTTAAATTGAATATTGGACGGTTGGAGGTATTTGATTTTTTCACTAAAAACATTGGGGACACAAAACTTGGTGAATGATTGGTTCGAATCAACACTTTTTGTTGTTTTAGTACTTCGATCTGTTTCGACATTAACAAACAAGTCGGAGTTTGAAACTGTTTTAACAATTCTGGATTTTGAAGCGGGGGTACTTTGAAAAAAGGAATTCGATAACCTTCTATCATTTTTAAAATAGTCTCTGGAGCGCCGAAACTCCGCCAAATTTGAATATAATCTTTTAACCGCCCGCCATAAAAAGATTCTAGACGATAGTCACTTTTGATACCTTTCGGATTTACGGTTGCCGGAAGGACCTTTTTTGTTGTCATTACGTTTCGGACCGGTATTATTGTATGCAGCCTTTTGAGCCCCGGCTTTGGAAGTCGAAGCTTGGAAATTGCTAGAGCTTCGAGGTTCGAATCCAGCGTGACCTCCGCGAAATGACTTGCGTGGTCGCTTAGCTGGGGGGCCATCTTGTCTATTCCGCATAGACATAGCATGAGGCTCTTCCGCAGAGCGCTTTTGAGCTGAGAACAATTTATTTGTACCTCCCGCCTTCTGTAAAAAAGCTGTTAAATCCTGTGGATTAAAGAGGGTATTTTGCGTTGGTGGAATTTTTTGCAAATCCTCCTTAACATATTTATCCTTAACACCAGACAATATGCAGTCACGCCGTCTTTGAATAATATCAGCTCGCCTACCGCAACTAAGTTGCAAGAGATCTTCAGTAACTTTCATATAGGGTGATTTTTCAGAAAACAGACTGTTAATCTTTTCAAAAAGCGTATCGGCGTTTAAAACACATTCCGGCGAGTGAGTCCATTCTATGATCTGTTGAAAATTGCTTTTTAACAGCTCATTCTGTTGGATAAGTCCATGTGTCAGACCTCCAAATGATCTATCAAGCAATCTAAGCCAAGAAGAATTACTATCACAATGTCTAAGCTCAGTATTAACATCAAGCTCGAAAAAACCTGGCTTGGCAACGTATTTTTTCTCGGTTTCAAGGTACCTAACCCTTTGCCAGTCATTTGAATTGAAATGGTGCAGTTTATTTAGTACATGCAATCTACCCTCCGAGGCATTTTCAACTACCGGCTCTTTTAAGTTTGTTGAAACTGCAAACTCAAAGACTTTATTTTTCTTTGGTTTGTTGAAAAGGGGCTCGTTATACCCTAGAGAAACCCTCAAGTCCTCCGATGGATGTATGGAAATATCAGACTCGGACTCGGGCTCGGTTTCTTTGTTTGATTTTGCCGATTCGTTGTTTTTCAAGTAGTTTAAAATTTCACTCACTTGATTTGTCAGCATGTCTAACCTGCGAGCATCCGATTCTTGGTTCTCTTTCTGCACCCGGTGACGCCGCCGACGACGTGGGGCGGAGCTGCTCGATGACGATGAAGAAGATAACTGCGGTGAAACTGGTGGAGGCGGGCGACTCCGTTCACCTTCTACAGAAATCTTTGAAGAATCTTCCATTATTGCTAAATACTGTTAAAATAAATATTATTTAATAAAATTTCAATTTCAAAAATATGAAATAATAAAGAAACAGCAACGCTGTTACCCGCACTCGAAGAGGTGTGATCGCACCGAAATTTGATGCCAATGTGAGGAGCATGCCTGGCCATCAAGCAAGCTCTATCCCCTCCCCCGGCTAAAATGGGGCGGAGCCGAGTGGGAGGGAAATGTAAGAGGTCGTGACGTCAGATCCGGAATCATGCTGTCTCATTGTTATAGGTCTAGAATAACGGTTCGTAGTATATAACTATAATTATGTCTTTTTATATTTTGTAATTATTGTTATACTTTACTTTATAATTATTGTTTGTAAACTTTATGAGATGTGGATTGATTTGTATTTTGCAGTAATAAAACATATTTCTATTCTATTTCTACCTTCGGTTGCTCGCGCTCGCTGTGATATTACCGTAAACATGTAGGAATACAACAATGTAGAGTATTTAGCAATGGTGCAGTGTTATATCATGTCTGGTGAAAGCTTAGATGGTGCAAGGCGAATGTATACAGAACCACAACATCTTCAATCTCTTCGCCGGCAGGTTATTCCGGATCCGCAAATTCCCAGCACTACTTTGATTTTGAACAAGTATCAACTGTCCAGCCCTTTACAAAAGATCGGTGCGCGAGTATCTGGACAGTCAGTTCAGTGGCAGGTGGATAGGTCGCGGGGGACCTGTGAACTGCCAGACCTAACCCCTTTGGACTTATTTGTGGGCCGAACTAAAACTGTTGGTGTACACTGAAGAAGCTCGCAGTGTCAGTGTGTTAAAACATCGCATAATAGACGCTTTTAATATTTTAAAAAGTGATAGAAACACCCTTCGTAGTTTAACAAACGAGAGAAACGGTGGACACTTTGAACAATTACTGCGATATCGCTAAAAGGTACTTAATTATTTTGTCATTATCAGTGTAATTTGTAAATAAGTTGATTTCAATCTTTTAAATACGCCTAGTATGTTGTAGTTGTAGTTAACGTATAATCTTGTAGGTTTCAACTATTTTATTCGTTCTGACAAATAATGTTATGAGTAATGATAAAGTTTAACATGTAACACAACTACAGCATGTTAGATGGTCTTAAGCCCTTAAAAGTAAGAAGGGAAGATCGAAATCTCTAAAATAACAGTTTGTTAAACCGCAACGGTAGAAATGCGTAGGTACTGACGCTATCTATTTCGCTCGCACTTCATTCATGCGCGATCCCGTTCTTGGTAGTAATAGGCAGTGTAGGCACCTATTTTATTTACTATTACGCACGCGCCGCCGCGCCGTGTAGAATGTTATCTTTTTATGTATTTTATTGGATTTTCTGAACTTTAATAACCGAAATGCTAGTACACAAATATTAACGTCCATAGATTCTATTCCACAAACATAACACACCATGTTGTAGATAGATAGATAGATAGATAGATAGATAGATAGATAGATAGATAGATAGATAGATAGATAGATAGATAGATAGATAGATAGATAGATAGATAGATAGATAGATAGATAGATAGATAGATAGATAGATAGATAGATAGATAGATAGATAGATAGATAGATAGATAGATAGATAGATAGATAGATAGATAGATAGATAGATAGATAGATAGATAGATAGATAGATAGATAGATAGATAGATAGATAGATAGATAGATAGATAGATAGATAGATAGATAGATAGATAGATAGATAGATAGATAGATAGATAGATAGATAGATAGATAGATAGATAGATAGATAGATAGATAGATAGATAGATAGATAGATAGATAGATAGATAGATAGATAGATAGATAGATAGATAGATAGATAGATAGATAGATAGATAGATAGATAGATAGATAGATAGATAGATAGATAGATAGATAGATAGATAGATAGATAGATAGATAGATAGATAGATAGATAGATAGATAGATAGATAGATAGATA